>OX402546.1:8214472-8831797 GCA_948098915.1 Lampropteryx suffumata
CACGAAAAGTTACGATAGTTTTTCGTAAGCCCTGTACAGTAGTCCTGGGAAAGTTATAATTATTTGATATTAGCACCTGCCCGCGGCTACGCACGCGTGGTATCTACATTAAAAGTAGCCTATGTCCTTCTCCAAAGTCCCATTTATCTCTATATCAAAATTCATCAAAGTCTTTAGGCGTAACAAACAGACAGAGTTACTTTTACATTTATAATATTAGTATAGATTTAGGAATGCTTCTTGCAGCTAATGCTCGTAATAAAAACCGTCTAATAGTAAGTTTTTGGTTGATTAGCTGACTCCTAGGTAATCTAGTAGGTATCTGCTCCTACAAGAACAACGCCCAGGAATATTAAGAGATTTAATTGGCGGGTTCAATAAAACAATCTCATATTTCTCAAGCCTTGGTGTCTTTAATTTCGTATTCATTTGTTTTGCCATTCCACTGTTCCACAAGCGCACCGAGAACCCAGAAAACAAATTAAAAATTTGCAATTATGAATAATTAATAACTTGGCACGATAACTAACTAGCAAAGATAACGATGAATAAGTTTTCGTTCGATAAATACGAGTATAAATAGGTATTGAAAATAGAGAGCCATTTTCAGAAGACAATTACTTAACTTTAATTGTCTTAGCTGAGTATCGCCATTAATGCGGTCCCGAGATGCTATTTATCTGGATTAAGGGACTGGAAGATTTGTTGGGAATTTAGGGTCACGCGCTATATCTGTAACAGTTACGCAAGAATTTCATTTTGCAGGTCGTGGCCCAGAACATACATTGTAGATAGTTACTGGTAGGTATTTAATCTTCCACAGGTGAGATTGACATTCCTGCAGCCTTGTATTAAAGCTGGAGATGTACCTACAAGGAACATTTCTTCTTGTAGTGGCACTAATAATCGAACCGTGTGGTGAAAGGATTAAAGTGGGCCCGAGGCTCCTTTCGTGCACTTGGCGCATGGCTTCAATCTGTTAGGTTCTTCGACTTGCTGGTTTAATCGATGTTTTCCGTCACCGTTTGAGAGTACTGGTATAGCGCACATACATTTTTCGAACAGGAAACTCCATTGGTGCACGACCGGATTCGAACCCACGACTTTAGTATCGGAAGGCTACTACTACTACTAGACCACCAGAACTCTGACTAAAAAAATTGGTTATCTGTAAAGTCGGTTACGGACGATAGTTTAACGTGACAACGTCATAACGTTATGCGTAACGGGACAATGAGTCATCTTTTTTCGTGCGTGCAGCCGGCGTTCATCGATTTATTTGACGTTGTCACGTCAAATACATACAACGTTTAACAGCTGTATTTATCCCTCTTAAGCAAACACAGTTTTTGTTACCAAATGTTAGAATATTAGTGAACAATAGCCTACTCGGTTGAAAGATACAATTTCGTAACTCCATTGAAACGAAATGGTGTGTAAATGCTTAGTCTTGCGAAAATACCTAACCTTTTACGGATCATATCCGACTGTGTGGTATATTGAGAGACTGGGTAAAAAGTTCCATTTGGCGCTGTATGAATCATCTAGTCAAATGCAAAAGGCCGGGTTTTATACTTTAAACGGAAAGGTACCAGACTCGTCTGTGATTAAAAGTTCATTTAAAAACTCCGGTTTTTCTGTAAAAGTCGTCAAGACACGAAAAAAAATGTGTATACGACTAGCTGACACGCTCGCGACTTCGTCCGTACTTTTATTATATGAGATGTTAACTTATTATTATTAGACTTCTGCGCGGCACCTCAATACTTTTTTCTATAACTCGTTACTCGTTATAACATCAGCTAACTGCCAGTGAAAGTCCTGCTAAAATCGGTCCAATAAACTGACAGACAGACAACAATTTTAAATATTGTTTACTAGATGGTGCCCGCGAATTCGTCTGCACAGGATTTCGTGAAATACTAACGGTTTTTGCAGCGCACGCCAGAATAGCTTGCAGATGGCAGATTTTTTTCCTACTTACTTGACACTTATCGTTATATTTTGAACAATTCACACAATATCTTTATAAATTATAGCCTATGTGTTATTCTGATGTTTAAGCTATATTATTGTAAAGTTTCATTAAAATCCATTCAGTAGTTTTAACGTGAAAGAGTAACAAACATCCATTCATCCATCCATCCATCCATCCATCCATACTTACAAACTTTGGCGTTTATAATATTAGTAGGATTGTTAAAGATACTGTTTTTATACTTTCATATGCAATTAAATAAAAACTGTTATTTGACATTCCATACAGACACCAATTTTTTTTGACGTGACAACGTCTAATAAATCGACGAACGCCGGCTGCACGCACGAAAAAGGATGACTCATTATCCCTTTGCGCTCATTGTCCCGTTACGCTTATTGTAACGTTCGAAGCGAGAGCGCATAACAAAACGTTTTGTTATGACGTTGTCGTCATATCGTCGTCTATCGTCCGTAAACCGACTTTACAGCCAACCAATTTTTTTATATGTATTATATGTTTATTAATAAAACAAGGTCGACCTTACAGCCAACAACAAAATTAATCTACGAGCATGAACTGTGTAAGATTCTACGTTTACCAAATATTTTTGAAACAAAGTTCGCACGGTACGGACTTGGCGGATGAGGCTAGACGAATAAAAGTATAAGATTTTTCCGTCACGAATTGCCGTCACAACCCTTTCTATAGTGTTATCCATAGGGTGACACGACTGAATGAATTAGATGAATTGAATTATGTACAATAAAATGTTTATTTTCAATACTCGAAAAACATTTTCCTACCATTCATTAGTTCTTTCTGCGTTTCATTTAATTGCTCTCAGACGCTACTAATTCATTCATTTGTATTGGTTAATCCCTACTCATATTATAAATGCGAAAGTAACTCTGTCTGTTTGTCTGTCTATCTGTTTGTTGGAAGATGGGAGATGGGAGATGGGAGAGTTGCATTGCTGAACGATACATCTGCTGAAGATTTATTTCACAATCCAAAACTCTACAGGGTACCTAAATTAGTACTTAGTTTTAGAGGTTTGCCTTTGCTAATAATATAGCCTAGAGATTCACGAGGGATCAACCACATGACATGACGATAACGTCATGGGTTTCCACGAACCTTGAGAATCATGTGAACCGTAGCATTTGGAGTTAATTCCAAGTGACACCGATTCCAAGCAGCAATTATGCAGTGGGTGGAAATCTAAATTATGTATTCAGAATGTAAAGCGCCATCGATTACAAGGTCTTGGAAACGTTGGTAAAGCAAAGTTATAGATGCAAGTTTTTATAGTTTTATGACTCTATTATTCTTATACTTATACTGTAATTGAGTATCCACGGCATTCCGTTTACAAGTAATTTTAGTAATTCTAGTTGATAATTTTAATCCATTAATTATCAATAAGGATAATCAAGTGATCCAGGATTAATTATGTTTTTCTTCACAGAATAATAAATGAGTATAAACAATTTATAAACTAACCCGGGTATCTTATACAAAATAACTCAAAACTATGAACTCCATTTTATGGCCGTAGGTAATTTATACAATAATTATCTATGATGATGATTGTTAGAGATAGGTCCGCCAAGGACGCCATCTTGACGACCTCGCCAGTGGGCTATGGTCCGGCTGAGACGCAGAAGGTTGCGGGTTCGATTCCCGCCGCGGGACAAATGTTTGTATGATCTACATGTATTGTCTCGGGTCTGGATGTTTCTATGTATAATGTATGTAATTACAAAAAAAAACAATATTTAAGTAGTATATCAGTCATGTGGTACCCGTAACAGAAGCTCTGCTTACTTTGGGGCCAGATTATGCAGTGTGAAATGTCCGGGATTATTTATTTATCTATTGAAAGTAATCTGAAGGGGGCAATTCTCATATACAATTTAGATATTTTAGACTTTTTAGCTTTAGGTTTCTTCTAATATTTTTTTCCTAAAATACTCCAGTAAACAAAAAAAAACTAAATATGGTCGACTCATTTTCAAGTTTTTGTCAGACAAACGCACGGAAATTGATTTTTATATCTAAGGACTAGTTTTTTGCGTGTAGCGCGAGTTTCAAGAAACACATGTTTATGGTAAGCAGCTCCAGCGAGGTGTCAGCCAGTGAGTAAGAATGGAGGACAGGGGAACGTCAACAAGTAAAAGTAATAACCTTGCATTTGGAGATGTTAAAATGCAGATGGTTAATAGTAGGTACTCCATTTAACAACAGAATTTTTTGTCACAGGTCTTCAGCCTCGTCGATTGCAGTATATAGCTTCAGGTCGTCTGCAAACAAGAGATACTGTGATGTCACAATAACTGGTGGGAGGTGATTTATCATCAGTAGAAATAAAAATGAGTCTGTAGTACTGCCTTGACACACACCGGAGCGCGATCAGATCAGAAGTACTGATCAGATACATACTGTTTAAGAATAACATATTGAGAACGTCCGCTAAGACAAAAAACTAAGAAGACGAGGGGAATAACAGATTAGAGTAAATTTTTGAAGAAGGTTGCTTATATAGCACAATCTTCCACAAGATCGAATGCTTATTTAAAATCAAAATATGCTGCTTCAACCTGAAGTCCAGCAACCATACTTCACAATGCTCCCTATCAGTAAAGTTAATATGGTTCTTATTAGTAGATCTAGCAGATCGGAAACCATGCTGTATATTACTTAGTTGCGCACTAACTTGTCTACGGGTTTTCATGTCAATAATGAGCTACTTTGGACATTAGTAGTGAAAGATTGTAAAGGTACAGGAACATTCGCTCAAAAACAGCCTTACAATCTTTCAAAAGATCCCAATCCCTAGAATCCCAATTTCAAGCGTTTTATAGCCTACTAGTTGCTGCCCGCGATTTCGCACGCGTGGTACCTTCATAAAAAGTAGTCTATGTCCTTCTCCAAAGTCCCATATATCTCTATACCAAAATTCATCAAACTCGGTGTAGGCGTGAAAACGTAACAAACAGACAGACAGAGTTAATTTCGCATTTATAATATTGTAGTAAGATCTCAAATCGGTGGAAGTAATATGCTCTAAGGCTCTTCTAATACCTTAAACATGTATCCGAAATGGCGTCCACGACATTTTGCTGAGCAGCATCTGGATTAAGTGGAGGTACCTACATCTTTTCGAAATAGTGTGCACAATTAATAACAAAAGTGTTATTTTGACTGATTTATACTATTATCAAATGTAATGGTTATAGAGTTCTAACTAATTTCCCATAATAATTATATATTACATTGTTGAATTCTTTGTATTTGAATTTGCGTAGATGAAAATGTTTGCTTAAAACAATAAAAAAAAATGTTTTTAACAATTTCATACGTATATCAATATGGAAACACATACTTTTCTAAATGGTTAGAGGGCTTTTTTAATAGAACATTTTCATTGAAACAACAATTTATTTTATCATAGAATAACTGGGAACAATATCGTTTTCTAGAAAAACATCAGACCGGTCAGCATAGCTTAATTTTGGCAAAATTAACTTTTGAAATGTTGGTTTAATTCTGGTTTGAGCGGTGACACGTAGAGCTTATTGGCAAAGTGAGAGATACAGCTACAAATCCTCGGGGTGATTCAAGGTTTATGTCAAGATCCCCGTCTTGTAAAACATCAATGGATACCTACATCGAAGTTAAGAGGGCTTTGGCTACATTTATTTGTGTTTTATCCTCTCCACTTAGGACCAAATACAACGTTTCAACCAATTCCGTTACAATGCTGCAAAACGAAGTCATAGAAATTATTGAATTTGTTAACTACATTTAGGTAGGTACATTTTAAATGTTCTAAATTGTTTTGAAAATGTTATTTGTAAATATTTTGACTACTATATACATATTATTAATCGGTACTCTAATTTGAATTCTTGCACAGTACCTACCTAAATGTAGTTAACAAATTCAATAATTTCTATGACTTCGTTTAGCAGCATTGTAACGGAATTGGTTGAAACGTTGTATTTGGTCCTAAGTGGAGAGGATAAAACACAAATAAATGTAGCCAAAGCCCTCTTAACTTCGATGTAGGTATCCATTGATGTTTTACAAGACGGGGATCTTGACATAAACCTTGAATCACCCCGAGGATTTGTAGCTGTATCTCTCACTTTGCCAATAAGCTCTACGTGTCACCGCTCAAACCAGAATTAAACCAACATTTCAAAAGTTAATTTTGCCAAAATTAAGCTATGCTGACCGGTCTGATGTTTTTCTAGAAAACGATATTGTTCCCAGTTATTCTATGATAAAATAAATTGTTGTTTCAATGAAAATGTTCTATTAAAAAAGCCCTCTAACCATTTAGAAAAGTATGTGTTTCCATATTGATATACGTATGAAATTGTTAAAAACATTTTTTTTTATTGTTTTAAGCAAACATTTTCATCTACGCAAATTCAAATACAAAGAATTCAACAATGTAATATATAATTATTATGGGAAATTAGTTAGAACTCTATAACCATTACATTTGATAATAGTATAAATCAGTCAAAATAACACTTTTGTTATTAATTGTGCACACTATTTCGAAAAGATGTAGGTACCTCCACTTAATCCAGATGCTGCTCAGCAAAATGTCGTGGACGCCATTTCGGATACATGTTTAAGGTATTAGAAGAGCCTTAGAGCATATTACTTCCACCGATTTGAGATCTTACTACAATATTATAAATGCGAAATTAACTCTGTCTGTCTGTTTGTTACGTTTTCACGCCTACACCGAGTTTGATGAATTTTGGTATAGAGATATATGGGACTTTGGAGAAGGACATAGACTACTTTTTATGAAGGTACCACGCGTGCGAAATCGCGGGCAGCAACTAGTAGGCTATAAAACGCTTGAAATTGGGATTCTAGGGATTGGGATCTTTTGAAAGATTGTAAGGCTGTTTTTGAGCGAATGTTCCTGTACCTTTACAATCTTTCACTACTAATGTCCAAAGTAGCTCATTATTGACATGAAAACCCGTAGACAAGTTAGTGCGCAACTAAGTAATATACAGCATGGTTTCCGATCTGCTAGATCTACTAATAAGAACCATATTAACTTTACTGATAGGGAGCATTGTGAAGTATGGTTGCTGGACTTCAGGTTGAAGCAGCATATTTTGATTTTAAATAAGCATTCGATCTTGTGGAAGATTGTGCTATATAAGCAACCTTCTTCAAAAATTTACTCTAATCTGTTATTCCCCTCGTCTTCTTAGTTTTTTGTCTTAGCGGACGTTCTCAATATGTTATTCTTAAACAGTATGTATCTGATCAGTACTTCTGATCTGATCGCGCTCCGGTGTGTGTCAAGGCAGTACTACAGACTCATTTTTATTTCTACTGATGATAAATCACCTCCCACCAGTTATTGTGACATCACAGTATCTCTTGTTTGCAGACGACCTGAAGCTATATACTGCAATCGACGAGGCTGAAGACCTGTGACAAAAAATTCTGTTGTTAAATGGAGTACCTACTATTAACCATCTGCATTTTAACATCTCCAAATGCAAGGTTATTACTTTTACTTGTTGACGTTCCCCTGTCCTCCATTCTTACTCACTGGCTGACACCTCGCTGGAGCTGCTTACCATAAACATGTGTTTCTTGAAACTCGCGCTACACGCAAAAAACTAGTCCTTAGATATAAAAATCAATTTCCGTGCGTTTGTCTGACAAAAACTTGAAAATGAGTCGACCATATTTAGTTTTTTTTTGTTTACTGGAGTATTTTAGGAAAAAAACATTAGAAGAAACCTAAAGCTAAAAAGTCTAAAATATCTAAATTGTATATGAGAATTGCCCCCTTCAGATTACTTTCAATAGATAAATAAATAATCCCGGACATTTCACACTGCATAATCTGGCCCCAAAGTAAGCAGAGCTTCTGTTACGGGTACCACATGACTGATATACTACTTAAATATTGTTTTTTTTTGTAATTACATACATTATACATAGAAACATCCAGACCCGAGACAATACATGTAGATCATACAAACATTTGTCCCGCGGCGGGAATTGAACCCGCAACCTTCTGCGTCTCAGCCGGACCATAGCCCACTGGCGAGGTCGTCAAGATGGCGTCCTTGGCGGACCTATCTCTAACAATCATCATCATAGATAATTATTGTATAAATTACCTACGGCCATAAAATGGAGTTCATAGTTTTGAGTTATTTTGTATAAGATACCCGGGTTAGTTTATAAATTGTTTATACTCATTTATTATTCTGTGAAGAAAAACATAATTAATCCTGGATCACTTGATTATCCTTATTGATAATTAATGGATTAAAATTATCAACTAGAATTACTAAAATTACTTGTAAACGGAATGCCGTGGATACTCAATTACAGTATAAGTATAAGAATAATAGAGTCATAAAACTATAAAAACTTGCATCTATAACTTTGCTTTACCAACGTTTCCAAGACCTTGTAATCGATGGCGCTTTACATTCTGAATACATAATTTAGATTTCCACCCACTGCATAATTGCTGCTTGGAATCGGTGTCACTTGGAATTAACTCCAAATGCTACGGTTCACATGATTCTCAAGGTTCGTGGAAACCCATGACGTTATCGTCATGTCATGTGGTTGATCCCTCGTGAATCTCTAGGCTATATTATTAGCAAAGGCAAACCTCTAAAACTAAGTACTAATTTAGGTACCCTGTAGAGTTTTGGATTGTGAAATAAATCTTCAGCAGATGTATCGTTCAGCAATGCAACTCTCCCATCTCCCATCTCCCATCTTCCAACAAACAGATAGACAGACAAACAGACAGAGTTTCGCATTTATAATATGAGTAGGGATTAACCAATACAAATGAATGAATTAGTAGCGTTTGAGAGCAATTAAATGAAACGCAGAAAGAACTAATGAATGGTAGGAAAATGTTTTTCGAGTATTGAAAATAAACATTTTATTGTACCTAATTCAATTCATCTAATTCATTCAGTCGTGTCACCCTATGGATAACACTATAGAAAGGGTTGTGACGGCAATTCGTGACGGAAAAATCTTATACTTTTATTCGTCTAGCCTCATCCGCCAAGTCCGTACCGTGCGAACTTTGTTTCAAAAATATTTGGTAAACGTAGAATCATACACAGTTCATGCTCGTAGATTAATTTTGTTGTTGGCTGTAACAATTTCATACGTATATCAATATGGAAACACATACTTTTCTAAATGGTTAGAGGGCTTTTTTAATAGAACATTTTCATTGAAACAACAATTTATTTTATCATAGAATAACTGGGAACAATATCGTTTTCTAGAAAAACATCAGACCGGTCAGCATAGCTTAATTTTGGCAAAATTAACTTTTGAAATGTTGGTTTAATTCTGGTTTGAGCGGTGACACGTAGAGCTTATTGGCAAAGTGAGAGATACAGCTACAAATCCTCGGGGTGATTCAAGGTTTATGTCAAGATCCCCGTCTTGTAAAACATCAATGGATACCTACATCGAAGTTAAGAGGGCTTTGGCTACATTTATTTGTGTTTTATCCTCTCCACTTAGGACCAAATACAACGTTTCAACCAATTCCGTTACAATGCTGCTAAACGAAGTCATAGAAATTATTGAATTTGTTAACTACATTTAGGTAGGTACTGTGCAAGAATTCAAATTAGAGTACCGATTAATAATATGTATATAGTAGTCAAAATATTTACAAATAACATTTTCAAAACAATTTAGAACATTTTAAATGTTCTAAATTGTTTAGAGTTTTATTTGTGTATTCTTATAACTAGGTGGAACTAGACTACAAAAGGTATGAATTTTATATTTTTCCAAGACATACTAACAGTTAATACTCGTAGTTCAATGTCATGCGCCAAACCTACAATGTTGGAGAGGGGACGTAAAGTCAAATCGTTACGAGTCCTCCATATCCAGTATAGTCGATCCTTCCGCAACACCCTGAAGCCGGGTGGAAACAACTCCCCGTCATATACAGAGCTCATTAAGTATGTTTCAGTGAGGGCAATTATATCCAAAGAAAGCATTCCAATATTTTTGTGAATGTTTTCGTTACTAGGCCACGGACATTTTTGTAGTAAATAGAGAACTTTTTATTGGTCTTCTATTGCAGCCTCTTGCCTTTTTTTTCCACAAAAAAACTGCCTCCATGTATTAATACAGGTCTTCTTTCCAGTTCTGCAGACATAGTATAGCATTTCGAACCATTTAAATGGAACTCCCAATTTGAACGAAGCGTATTTCTCCACGAGACTTCAACCGTACAGTGATCGTCAGCCCAAAAAGTTTGCATACATAGGTACCTGATACTACCTTTAGTGAAGATGTGACAGGTCCTAGAGTCCAACAGGGGAAAGTAGGTTAATAAAAAATCTTAATTCTGTGGCGCAGTGGGCCAAGGCCCTGCTGTGACGCAGACGGTTGGGGGTTCGATTCCTTCTGGAAGACAAATGTTTTCATGATCTGCAGGTATTTGACTCGGGTTTGGGGGTTTCTAAGTATAATATGTATGTTAGTACTTACAAAAAAAATAAGTAGAAATAAGGTTTTTTTTATTTATTTAATTAAATATTTTTTCCTATTTAGCAAATCTTATCGTGTTTTTTCATTTGATATTATAATCATGTAAAATCAGTTTGCAAGATTCAAACAACAATAAGTGCGTAATAAATACTACTAAAAACATCCCCTACTACTATCAGAGTTCCGTCTCGAAAGGGAAAAATAGAACCCTTATAGGCAGGGCGCAAACGCGGACACTTTTGTGTCTTGTGTCAGATACAAGTTACCGATGAATATTTGATTTCTATAGAACCAGTATAAAATCATCCACTGCCTGCGCATACCTAAAACTTTTTTGTGTCCTGTTGCTCCAACTTAACACATACTTATTGATGATCAAAAAGTGTTCGGTATCGGTAACTGGAAACTAAAAGTCGTCAGTTGAATACACAATACAAAAAAAATCCTTACAATTGTATTGAGCTGCGCAAATGAATTTTATAGAAATTGTACAAGCAACGAATTGTACCAGTGGCCAGTAGTAGCAACGGGCGACTGCGTCCGTTCACCGCTACAGGACACAGCAACTACGGTTCCCTGTGATGGTGTGCCGTGTCGGCAACAAAATGTGTCTACGTTTGCGCAGCGCCATAGGGTTGCATCGTTGACCGTTTGTGTCAAGCCTTTTTCTCAGGAACGAGTGTAGTTATCAAGTTAAAACTAATATCAAATACTTAAGTCTACGGTCCCTTGGAGCTGTTAAAAAATCAAGCTTCTAAGTCACGCAATATAGGTTTGGTAAACCAGTCAGGCGCGACTTTCGCACTTGAATGTCTTATTGCTTCGATGCAGTCTACCTTCTACTGATTCTATTAGGGAAAATAATTCCCGAATCAGCAGAAAGCTCTTGATAGTCAAGCAAATATTTAGTACTTTGGCATCAATTCTCAATAGATTGCGAAATTCCATTAGGTACCTGCAATAAACATCGATTGATATTTATCTTCTAATGGATTGCATAAAAAATGCCAGGTAGTATTAACCAGTTAAACGTTCGTCAATAAAATCTAACTGACCTTGATATGCCAACCGCTTAGATATATAATATTTGTACCACAGATGTAAAATGGTCACTGACGGTACATCCAAATGGCGTAGTGCTACTAAAGATATAAATAAAATAAATAAATATTGGTGGACAAAGCACACAACACCATCTAGCCCCAAACTAAGCATAACTTATATTATGGTGTCCAGATGACTGATAGAATATTTGTTCCTAGACACGGAATAAAAACCTATGTACATAACACAAATGTTTGTGTTGGGACGAACCCTCAACCTACAGCATAGATGGAAGAACTACTACCATTTGAACTGACAGGCCAGTCGACGTCCGTTTATACTATATTCTGCCGGTGACTTCACGCGTGTTACCTACATTAAAAGTAGCCTGTATATACCAAGTTTATCCAAATCGGTTCAGCCGTTTTTGCGTGACTAAGTAACTAACAAAGATCGATACAAACTCCCATTTATAATTTAATTCTGATCCCTATAGTACTTAGTACCTATAAGCTATGCTTAGTATTGGGTTGGATGGTCCTGTTTTGATTGACCACCAATTTTGATGTATTTATTTATTATATCACTAGCTGTTGCTCGCGACTTCATCCGCATTTTTTTTTTTTGAAAGGAATTGTTATTATTTTATTTTAAATTAAATTAGTGGAGACTTCATTGGATTAGGCATTATTATTTAAGTTTTAAGTAATATTATAATATAGTTCTGTTTGTTTTCCCAAATAAAATAAAATAAAAAATAAAATTTATAGAAGCTAACTTATAGACTAGGTAAACAAATAGGTAAACAACTTTTTGTGGAAAATTGTAAATAGCCATCAGCCTATTTACAATTTTCCACAAAAAGTTGTTTAAATCCTTCTCCAGCGGGCCTAGCACGGCACGAGGAGAAATAGTCTTTCCCCCGTTTTTATCCACCTGTGGTGGACAGGTGGTGGTGTATTTCCACTGACAGGTGGATAAAAAGGTGGAAAGACTATTTCTCCTCGTGCCGTGCTAGGCCCGCTGGATGCTTTTTATCTCCCTGCCAAATTTTATTGATATGTTTCAAACCAATCACACCCACCACCACGCTTTAAAAAGTTTCCATACAAACATTCTACCCAATTTTACTCCTTTATGAGGGTTATTTTGAAAAATCCTGAAACACATGTCCATTTATTTTGCATTTTAAGTACCTACCTAAACCAAGTTTCTAAGAAATCACACCACGCGTTAAAAAGTTCCCATACAAACTTTGACACCCCATTTTACCCCTTTGTTAGGCTTATATTTAAAAAAAATCTGAAACACGTGTCCATTTATTTGGTATTTTATTTATTCATAATTTCAAGTTTCAAGCAAATCCCACTACGCGTTAAAAAGTTTCATACGTTGTTTTCACCCTTTTTCACCCTCTCAGGGGTTGAATTCTTAGTGGGTGGTTTTGCTTTAAATAGAAGCTACCTTCCAAATTTCAGCTTTCTAGCTTCAGCGGTTTAGGCTCGGCGATAATGAATCAGTCAGTCAGTTTCTTTTATAGGTATAGATTATTACATATTTAGTAGGAGGATAGTAGGATTTACGTTAGATTGATCGAGAACTGCGTGCTTACCTAAGTTTGACATCCGCTTCCTAGAGCTCAAGTCTCGAAATATTAAACGCGCCAATATCCGTTCGTCTGTCAGTTAATATTCTGAATATAGGTACCTAATTAGAAATAGAAGTACTAACTATCGATTTTCATTACAATATATATAGTAATGTTATTCCTGATCAAAACCCCGATCAAACTACTAGGAAATCATAAAATAATGGCTATATCGTCAGTAGTAAGCTTTATCTATCTCGTACATTCTGGATGTCCAATTTAGTATCGCAACTCGCAAGGGTGGAAGAGTAAGGTCGCGATCAGAGACGGATTTTAAACCCCTGACATGGGACCTGTGACGTAACTCATTTAACACAAGTTTGATACAATCTAAACTGACGACGTTACACTTGCAAAATATCCTATTTTTTGCAAACTTGCGTGCCGCTTTGTGTCGAAGGAGGTAAAGATCCTTCTTTACCTCCTTCGACACAACGCCGCACGCAAGTTAACGAAAATTTTATGAATATAAATGATTTTGTTTTATATGCAGAGTATTTAGCTTACCTGGGACTTACATAATTTAACCTATAAAGTATCAAAGTTACGATATCGTGAAAGAAACAATAAAAACTGTTGTGTTTAGAAGGTGTACTCTGAAATTGTGTTTTCAGTTTTCTACAGAAAACACACTTTCAGAATACACTTTCTACGCGTCTGCCTTGTGGTTTTACCCAGTTCGTCTACTTCAAGACCAGACTCATTTTGTAGCCCCGTTGCACTGACTCCAGCACTGGCAGAAGTTAAAGGGCGCGCGGACAATTTACCGGGTAAAGTGGTACGGCCACGCGAACCTCGACCTTGCCCTTCGCACAGATCAAATAATAATAGTTATACTGCTACACTCACAAGAAAATTGGCAAGTAATAAGCATGAGCCGGTGGCACGCAATGTCTATTGTAAAATCAAGGATCACTGTTTAATATACCATATTATACCCACCGATTTATTTAATATTCTTTGTTTTCCGGTATCATAATGAAAAGTTAAACTTCAAAATGCGTCCTACATTGCTGGTACACGTCTGCCGTTTAATTTGTAGGCATGCGAATCGTATGTCTTCGGAAATTTAACTCTGTGAATATTTATCTTTACCCAGTAACACCTACCTCAAATGGCATTAAATACAATTTATGATATGACGCGCTCCGTTTTGTTCTTGTAAAACCGCAGATACGGTGTAAACAATACCAAGAATTAAAGTCCTATTAATGAGTTTTGTTGAGTTAAAATCATAAGGTCCGGTTCATAAAGGCTATTGAATCAAAAGCTGGTTTTCACTAAGAAATACATTTTGATTACACCAGTTAAAATGTGAAAAATTCGATTTTTAACCGCGTCACTCCCAAAAACGATCGCCATCGGATCGGACGTCGCAACATCATCGATCGCTCGTTTGGAATGATACGTCAAGTAATAGATGCCTAGTTTAGAGATTGCTACTTTCTATTCAATTGAGTGTGAAAGTAGTCCTAGACTTAGAGAGACAGTTCTATACAAAACTCCGATTTAGGGATCTGATTTCAATGTTCTTCCTTACTCTACTGTATTTTAGGGATTAACCATAAAACACTTGATAGAATTAGAACCTAATACGAATAATTGAACTGCTCTGTGAAGTTGACAATGGAAACTAAAATTATATCAAAAAAGTGATCAGGTGTTGTCAGAATATCCATATAAAATATAACCCAAGTTCCTAGTTAATTCTTGTTATTCCTGTTTTGCGACTCGACTGGTGGTTTAGCAATAAGTTTACTCTGACTATCGATAATCTCGTTATGTAAACGGAGCGAAGTTGTGTGACTCACGGTTTATCTGTTTGCACATTATGACAGTGTGCATTTCTGTGTCGGAATCATTATTATTAATCAAACAAGAGTGCAATACAAGATTGTCTCCGATAACAATCGCGATTTGATATTAACACCTAGGTATGTTACGATATGTGACATGAAAGAAAATTGATTTAGACGCAACATAGCGGAAATCCATTAAAAAATATTGATTTGTAGGTACCTAGATTCATTCCGGCGTCTGCAGAGAAACTCAGTATGAGGGATGCTGTTTGCGGTGTTGGTGTTTCTAGGTTCCTGTGCGGAGTGAGTCGTTCTTGAGGATGCCTCGTGTAGAGGTGAAACATGTGTCGAGTTTCTTTTGTGATTAACTCATTAGAGTACATTAGCGGGATATTACTAGATGTCTACCTATTCAATATTTTGTCTATTTTGTTCAGTATTTTGTAAGAACAATGATAGATTTGACGAATTGGCACCCGATTTCTTCATAATAGTCCGTTAGTATCTGTACAGTTTATATCTATGAAAATAAAAGCCAACAGTTTCCTTTCTAATAATTAACTGACGGATGTTAGCATTGGAACCCAGCATAAAGTATGTTATATTATTCAGTTGTGTGTTCTATAGCTTGCTTCTTACTACACTGTTATTCTGCACGAATAAATTTGCACTTCGCAAGTTTGAAGTCACCATTGAAGTTATTTGGGATACGCAAGTAATGTTTGCTCTACACATTTCGGTTTCATCATTAAATATGCTCTGCGGTAGGGAAGTCCAAGAGAGGTATTTTTAAGAAATAAACAGTACACACATATTATGTAACGATTTCTCGCATTTAATTTTATTTATGGACAGACATGGCCAAGGGTATAACTTTACATGATCATAAAAAATACTCGCTATATAGTATAATAACAATACTATGTTACAATTAGGCACTTGAGTGCAAATTCCTTTGCAATTGCGACTGGAGTTTTTATAATCTACTTTAACAAATTGTTTATCTAAAGAATCTAATTTTATTTACATTTCACATTTACTTTTACCTACACAAAGTTATATTTAATTAATAATATCTAAATACCTTCATACATTATTATAGAATAACTAATTGTTAATGATATTCTGCACGCGTACGTTCAATTATCACAAAAAATAATGTATATAAATGATAAACTTCGCGAAAACACCTTAAACACCTACCATCTCAATTTAGTAATGTCTTTTATTACCATTATAATAATGTTATAAACAGTGATTTCCTTATGATAAAATCTACACGTTGTTACTACATCTTAACTTAATTCAGTCAAACATTATTTATTTGATCATACCATTTCTTAATATTATATAATACAATTTATTTCTACTCTACATTTAAAGCTTCTTTGATAAACTTATAAAAAGTACATGCATGTAGGAATGTTTAGGTGCTACATGATTTTGAATTTGTGTAATTCCCTTGTTTAAATTGCATGAGACAATTCATAAAAATATTCACTGTCTGATGAGCATATGAAAAAAGTTTATATCGAATGTTTTTTACGATCACATTGCTGCGTACAGATAGTGTTTATAATTGTATACTTGCTACAACATAAGAGATAATGCTACGTCGTAGCATTCGCAAAATATAGAAATACGACCAATTTTAACACATTTTTGTGCATCATTTGAAAGTAAATTAATCTTCAGATATGTATCTAGGTAGGTATTTGTACGTGCACCTACTGTACCAATAGGCTATAACTTAATTATAACCGGGCTTAAAAAATGGGGTTTAAAAGCACAAGTAATAATCCATACTAATATTACACAAAGTCTGCCTGTTTGTCTGTTACCTTTTGATGGCTGAACTTCTTAGCGGATCTTGATGATTAGAATTATATAGTTGCTGCCGGGAAAACTGAGATACGAGTAAAAAAATCTGTAAAACAGAGAACTGGCTACTTCTGAGATAAATAAAACATTTAAATAAGCCGACTATAAATAACTTTTTTCTAATGACAATGATATAAGTGAAATATTATATTGATGGAATGATCGAAATTCAGTCATCGATAAATAAATAACTTACGAGTGTTCAATTTGTAAAACAGATATTCTCGAAAATACACTAAACATAAGTACTCCAATTTAGGAAGTCAAGGTGTAATAAATTAGTAATAAAGAAAAATCTACTAACACGTTTAAGTACATGAAAAAGTTTGCATATTATTTCAATAAATAATATGCTCACTTTCCGTAGTGTAAAAACACTACGGAAAGTGAGTCACTAAAAAGTTTTCATAGTGTTCTTTTTCTAACACATTTTCGTAGTGTACTTTTCAGTTTTTCCTTAGTGTTCTTTTTAGTGTCAAGTTTTTGTAGTGTTCTTTTTAGTAAAACATTTTCTTAGTGTTCTCTTCAGTGATAATGTGATAGTTTTCCGGGACGTCTGGGCGGTGCGCTTTCGTACTCGTAATAAGACTGTGGTCGGATCTGGCCGGAGTCCTTACAGGAGCGCTGCGAGTGGTAGCCAGCCCCTGCTCGTCTGTGGGGAAAACATTATTATGGAAGGTATCTATGCCATAGTTGAGTTTTTACTATCTATTATCATAATTTTCATTAATTACTGCATAACCATAACCCACATTAAGGCATCCAGAGTTTTTTTAATTTTGACATTAAACCACAATTTTTTTCAAAAAATATATGATCATTCCAATAAATCCATCAGTACCAATAAATATTATAGGAAAAAAAATGTTTTGAATCATGTAAAAAATTTAAAAAAACCCTGGAAGTCTTAACGTAAGGAGAGTTTTTAACTGAATGATATTTCAAAATGATGAAGGTGTAGGTACAGTAAAAGGTTAAAACTTGAATATGCCACTTTACTGTAACCTTCTAGCTGTAACGATCATATTAAGGTACTACAACTATATTGAGTTAATAGGCCCGAAGGCCTATTAACTCAAAGTCCTAACCTAAAAACTTTTTAAAAGCTGGGATCGACAGCTTAAAATGTTCCCACGAAGCACGGAAGCACTCAGATGAAAATGGCACTGCGGTCAACCATCCAAGGACAGACCCAGAAGGTTGTTTAACTTCCTTAACTTCTATTCTTCTAACTTCCTTAACGACTAACGTAACTATATAACTAGCGCTTTGTAGTGTTCGCTAGATGAAAAACACGATTATTTGATGATCTCCTTACTTCTGTTAATGCAAGATGAAAACAACAAAAGTACTTAAGATACGAGCTATTTAATGTACTTTCTACAACTCCGTTATAAGTACTTAAGAGGTAATTGAAAACTAGTGATTCATATATAAAAAAGGTGATTAAAGCATACTTTCATTCATTTGAGCGATGGTACGAGTAGCGACCTGAATAATCTACGAATGCTTTCAATGTTTGCGTTTTAATTATTACATTTATTTATAACAATAGTTTTACAATAGTTTGATCTGTGTCTGTATGCTATACAAGTATCATAAGTATATATTTCTTAGATATTTTATCTGTCATCTGGTTCACATAGTACAAGCTATGTAAAAGCAAACGTATATAAGTAGTATCAGTCATGTGGTATCCATAGCACAAGCTCTGCTTACATTGGCAACAGATGATGCTGGTGTGAAATGTCTGGCATTATTCATTTAGGTATTTATCCTTAGTTTGGGGCTAGATGGTGTTGGTGAATTGTCCATTTTTTTATTATTACTGTTGCAAAATTAAACAAATCAAACTATATTTCAGCCGTGTTATATTAAAAAAATGCAGTAACAAGCAGTTATTGTTATTGAACTAAGTTTTTAACTAAGTAAGTAGTTCATTATAATTATGATAATGGAATAATTAAATATTAATTTCAAAAATATTTCGTGTAGGTAATTTAGTAGACTTGTACCACCTGTATTATTCAGTCAGTTTATACTGATAGCATCTGTGCTTTTATTATCACTTCATAGTATAAAATAAAGTCGCTCTCCGCTGTCTGTCTGTCCCTATGTATGCTTAGATCTTTAAAACTACGCAATGGATTTTGAAGCGGTTTTTTTTAAATCGACAGAGTGATTCAAGAGGAAGGTTTATATGTATAATATAGTATATATAATATAATATAATATAGTAATACATGTATAATATAGTAGAGAAACACTGATAATTTTAGAGGTTTCTAATCACATTAGAAATTCTGTGGTATATTTAGTATCAGCATTGCACCAATGCGAAGCCGGGGCGGGTCGCTAGTTATTATTATTTCTGCAGCTTATTCCTCCAACACGACGAGCAGAATATTATGGTATTTTGATACAAACAAAACAATGATACTACACAGCATTAATTTTTATCAATGAATTGTTATTACGAACGGTTGGTGTTGTTTGTAATACATGCTGTCATATGAATAGAAACCGAACGTACGTAATATATAGTCAATACTCGTAGTATCGATTATTTGTGAATGATATTAGTATAAAAAAAGTATAAAAATTATGTATTCAGAACAATGTACAATGTGTGCAGAAAACTAAATACAACGATGAAACTGCAAAAGTTGTGAAAAACTGTGTAGCAGCCTCAACGCCCACCTCCTTAACCTATGGAGTAAAGTTCTGAATTGAACAAGTTATGTAGGTACTAACTAAAAAAAATATTATTATTATATTATGTGCACATTTTGTCGAGTTGCAATCAGACGAATGATTAAAACAATAAATAAATATTAGTAGACTTTCACGCAACACAACCTAGCCCCCAAACTAAGCAAGGCTTGTTCTATGGGAACTATGGCTTAACATAATACATATTATATATAATAACTTATGATACTTAATCCACTCAACAGTCGATAGTTACTTTAGTCACCAGTTTGTACAATATGCTCACAAGTCGATGGTGAGTTACCAGTATTAAACTTTTTTGTTTTTATAGTCTGGTCTCGCATACTTCAGTCTTTACCGTACTTCGGACTGATTGTTTATAGTATTGAAACAAACAGTCTCAGTGAGTATTCTGACCTATTTCTTTTTTACTGCATGCCAAACAAATAAATAACACTGAGCTGATAGGCCATTCGATGCTTATATCTATCTCCTGGTCCTGTTTTGAATTGACATAAGTGATAGCAGCATGATAATGATCGATGTGAATCTCAATCTCGTGGTACTAGGCTCAGTTACATGAATGCTTCTCCAAGTGATCTCAAACATGATTTGTTTCTCCGTGGAATTACAAAACACAAGCAGCTTACCAATGCCAAGGTACATCGCGTAGCGGGAAAAAACATCCATTAACTTAATTATACCGTCGTTGAAACCGCAACAGACAAACATGCGATACTCAATGTCATTAGGCTTAGAGAAAAAATATTATAGGGAGCTACTTTTCACATTTACATGTGAGTATGAACAGTGAACACTTCTTCTTATCTTCCTATAATGGTTTCTGTTTTCAATGAATATTTCGCTAATGTCAAGTGGTTCAATATCAATATCGTCACAATTATTTTTGGCCTTCTTGAGAAGCATACTCAGCGCTCTTATTTTTTTTTATTGTTATTTCGGGATTTTTTTATAATTTTAGTGATTATTCAAATAAAGCTAGAGTTATTGACTCGGGTGTGAATAATTGGAATAAAAGTGAAAATCATCACCGAATTGAGTACCTCCTCCTTTTTTGAAATCGATTAAAAATAACAAATGACGAACGACAATATACGACTTTGAGATGTCTTACTATAAAATAATTGACTTTCACTTAACAATCAGTTGACATTGGCAAAATTGACATTATTACCAAGTTATAAGGCACGTGTTATAAGTAATAATGTCAATTTTGCTAATGCCATTATAGAAGAAAAAGATACATCGTAACAAAGTAGCAGTCGATCGTCATTTGTCTATTCTAGATTGTATAAAACGGTTGGCAGATTTCACGAACTGTCTACCAAATAGCTATCTAGAGTCTGTACGCATAAAGTCGAGTGATGGGTTGACATTATTAATTAAGATTTTGTTTTGTTATATTATTGTACTACTTATTGGAATTTTGGATATTTTTTTTTTACATTTATGTCAATTGACATAAGGTACAAAATGCAATGATTTACGACTCTATTCGTTTTGATCAGACTCCAAAAAGGTTCTCGTTTGAACTGTATGGCGATTATTGACCTTTATGAAAATTATGCCGATTGCTAATCGAAACTGATAGACAGTTAGTTTTCAATTATTAGTTTGATTGTAATTAGAACCAGTTTTGACAACAGACATTACTATCACGTTGGTTTCTATCTCAGACCAAATAAATATTTAGACAAGAGGGCCGTAAATAACCTAAGTGAAGCCTCAAAACCATGTCGTCATGTGTAAACCGCACTCACGCACAAACATCCAACCAAACTGTTCTCCTTCCCTTAGTATATCTATACATACTTGTACCTACTATTCAATATTCTGTCATGTATTTCGTGACAAAAAGTGTCACAGAATTTATTTATTATGGTCGAGACATCCACGTACATGTAGAGATCAGCGGTCAAGCTTCTTTTGATATGAAGAAGTTGAATTATAATGCTACATCGTCCTTCTATAGTACGGTTGGGTTCTTTTCGACAGTTTTAGAGTATCTACATCTATTGATAGATACTCTTCTAAGATTAGTGTAGCTAAGATTAGTGTAACAGCGCTATCACACTGGCGATTTGCGAGCGATGTAAAAGCGAAGCGATAACGCAGCGTGTTCCGCGCACAGGCGGTTTGTATGCGACGAGCCATCCGCGTCTTTGGACACTCAATAACAAAATGAAAATACTATGATGAAATAAATAATTAATGAAAATACACACTGTCCTGGTCTGTCCTAGAGTATACTCTGTCCTTGTCATTCTATAGGTTTAAACAACACATTTTGAGAAACGCAGGCTTTTACTCACGTATTATTTTGTCGATAAAGATAAACTCGCTGTTCCCATAGTTAGGCTCGCTAAAGTTAATAAGTTTTTTATAGGGCAAAGTTTACGCTTCTATAACAAGCTCCCAAGTGACGTGTTAGATATGTCTACTGGCAAATTAAAAAACGCAATAAAACAGAAACTGTCTGTTAAAGGCTATTATTAAATATCTGATTATTTATATGACAAAAAAGCTTGCGATGAATCTACTCCAACTCGACTCGGCATCCGTAAAAAATCCAGACGAGTTTCTTGCCGGATTCTTCTTGAATTGGGGTTAGGAGGAACCGGCACCTAGATTCACTAGCATGTAACAAGACGATTCAAAGTGGTCTTTTTGATTTTATTGAATAAAGAATGCTTTGATTTGATTTGATTTTGATGTCAAAATAATACATGAGTAAAAGCCCGTGTTTCTAAAAATGTTAATGTAAAATGTACTCACGAAAGCTTTGAAAGTGAAAACTATTTAAACAGCTCATTAGATATTATTATAAATATACCCTAACCCTCTACCCTATGATCACATAATTAAATAGCGTGGCCCTTAAGTATGCTCTGTCAATGAATGGCAACAGATTTAAGCTATTGAATCAACTTCAACAACCAGCCTGAAATAATATATAGGCAATAAAGCAAACGTCTGTGTACCTGAGTACAATAAAAGCGAGCTACCTAGTACTGTTATAAATTTAATCTGAAAACCTTATCAAATTCCTTTTACGTAACAATTTATTTTTATATTAAAATTGCGTACGTGAGTGTACAAAATAACCTCCATACGCTATTCGCGGCGAACCCGCTGCGCTCTTCGCTTTGAAATAAAATCGCTCGTGTGTTGGTGGGCTTATGGACCACTAAACTAAAGAACTAGAAAGTCTACCAGGGCATAACAGTCTTGAGCATGTTGTTTTTTTAGTACTATCTATACTTTTTTTACACTCTGATGCTGAAAACAGTTCGTTATACGTTAATTAGTTACCATTACTTGTGTGACGCAAGGAAATAAACAATTAGATAGTGCTATGAAGTTGAAGGCTCGTGAACAAACCGCAACAGATTATGACATCAATTAAAAAAATGCAACAGTAATTTAACAATGGGGATTCCCTATTTATAATTATTCTTACGTAGTTATTCCTACTAGTGAAATAATCTCTTAATTAAGAAATAATCAGTTCTCAGACTAGATGAGTTGAGCTAAGGCAGGCTAGATGTACTCCGCACTATAGGTACTAAGTTACAAGTACATTGGCGCACCCAGTCTGGCGAACTCGTAGAGAATAGATGTACGCAATAGACAGAGAGGCACTATTTAGATAAATGTAAGCGCTTGTGTAAGCTGAATTAAACTTTGTTCCGTCGTATCAAGAGTCGCAATTTATATAAATGTTTTCGTGAAACCCGCCTTCTATACTTGTAGTAATAAGTATTCTATGGATTAAGTAGAATTTTCCCATAGAATGCAACTTTATAGCTCTGAATAAACGATTGATAATAAAGTCCGACTTAAAAAAGATGCCCATGTAATATAATTTACACACGTAAAGGTTGAGTGTTAAGACTGAACTGAACCGATTTTGTTTCAGGATTACTTAAGTTTACGATGTATATGGTAGACTTCTATCATTCTTCTTACTCTTGCTTGGACATCCTCAAATTTGTAACTGGAGATCTTATATCTATTAATCGACAAGCAATCCCCAAGATGTTGGTCGTTCTACCTAAAACCAGGCGTGAGAATTTCAATTCGTTTGAAGCTTTAAAAAACACATCTCCTTATTCGCTAACTTTAGGAGACACCCAATTCTAAAATAAGAGAAACACAATGCGACAAAACTGACGCCCGTTTTCACTAACCTAGCTAAAAGTAACGCCTATTTACAGTCACTTCTGTTAATGAATAAGTTAACAGACTACAGCCTACGCATTATCCGATCGGTGTCAGAACTTTCAATAGCACCTAACGATTGGTGAAACGTTGCTTTATGCTGTTTCTCACACTGTTTCTTATTATTTGGAAATCTGATTTAGTTATCTTCTTCTCATTTAATGGCATGTGTCTTAATAATGTCAATTTTGCCAGCGTCAAGTGTTTATAGTTTTGATGTCGCAAAATCGTATCTTGTCGTTCGTCATTTGTTATTTTATATAAGATGTTGTCTTTCATATAAAATAATTACACAGATTATTTTTGCTCGAATCACAAAGAAACATAATACTTTTATACTAATTATTCACACTCGAATCCGTAACCAGCTTTATTCAAATAATATCACAAAAAAAAACAAATAAAACCCGAAATACCTCAGGAAAAATAAATAATTTGAGAGCGCAATGTTTGCTTCGCAAGAAGTTATCTTAGAGACCGTGAAATTAGGTCTAAGTATCAACATTGACAAGTTTTGACAAGAATTGACATTAGTCAACTCGCATCAACTAGTGAATAACGATTGCTGAGACTAAAGTTTATGATTGAGGATTTCAACAGCGTTATCACAGAATACGAAGCTACAGAAGAATTACTCCACAAAAATAATAAATAGCGACTTGCTATGACGCAATAAAGTTCAATTCAGCTCGCACTGCGCTGATTACCTGATACATTTACCTACATCTTGCCTCTATTTCTATCGCATTGTCTGGCGTTAGTTAGATACCATTTTGTCGTGGTTAGTAAAAACGGGTTCTTTTCTTTGGTTTTAAAGTTCTAGGATCTAGTTATTACCTTTCCTCTTCGGCTTTAGCCCGTTGCGCGTTCACTTGTCTCCGCATCTGTCCTATCTGCACCTCGCTTAGTTTCTCACGCCGCGTACTGCTTGAAATATCAATACACTCTTATTATAACGTATTTTATTATTACTACCTAGTCTCTATATAAGCATTTATTATATAAGCACAATGGGCTAAAGCCTGCCTGAGACGCAGAAGGTTGCGGGTTCAATTCCCGCCGCAGGATAATTGTTTGTTTGATCTGCAAGTGTTTGTCTCGCGTCTAGGTGTGTTTCTATGTGTAATATGTATGTATTTATGTAAAATATTGATGTAGTATATCAGTCAAGTTGTTTCCATAACACAAGCTTTGGGGCTAGATGATGCTGTGTCAATTGTTCAGCTATATTTATTTATTTATTTGTGTAAACTATTTGAGATATTTAGTACAGTGAACTTTATCAACTGGCTATCTCCGTCTAGAAAGGGAGACCAAATAGAGGTGTAAAATCAATGAGTACGAGCCCAAATTTCGTATGCATATATAAAGTCATGCAATTATTGTACATTCTCTAATGTATGTATTGAAAATACACCCAAATTCTATTCTATTCTAATCAACTAACAGACGCGAGACGTCATCATCTCCTTTTTTTTAATTAATGGCATGTGTCATAATGACGCCAATTTTGCCAGTGTCAAGTGATTGTTTGATAAAAAACCTATTCGGTTGGTACCATCTAACTAAATAAGGAACGCTTAATTAAATTAGATAAAGTTAAATTATGATAAGTTGGTAACAGCAGAATACCAAAGTTTCATTTGAGACTCCAAACTTAATTTTAGCTAAAATTAGTTAGGTTAGTGCCAACAGAATTGAGGTCAATAAAGTCTTAGTCGAATAATCGATCGTCATTTCTATATTGTAAACGTCATCGCGGAATGGCCGTCTAGAACTTTCTCGGGATTACTCGTCGTTCAAATCACATTGTACCATAATACACTTATAATTCGATTGTCCATGCTTGTGCTATGAAGTTACAATTAAGTCATTTAAATTCCGCTAACATTACTGAATAAAACATGCAATTAACACGAAAAAAATAATTAATTTAGAAGCACTATGTTACTTCAGGAAATGACAAACTAAGAATCCTTGACGTCATCATCAACTTTGACACGAATATTGATTTAATTTTACATATCTCTCCGCTCTCCTTTGATAGACAGATTGTTTTGGGCTCGGTGCATACGCACTATTTACCTGAGATGCTATTTCATACTATTTATATACAAGGTGACAAGGGACAAGTATTAAGCATTAGCTACGATGTTCGTAGCTAGCTATAAATTATAAAATTAGGAGGTAGGTATGCTTACCGTACTTTGATTTGACTCACTTTAAGTTTTGTTGGATTTCGTCATAGTTGACGTAGTGGCCGGTTGGACCCCACGCACTGTCCATTGCCTGTTGGAGAGAAGATGAGATTAGAAATGTTAGAAAGAAAGCCATCATTGTAGGTATGTTAACTTAAGAAGCTTGCAATCAAAACATTACGAAGTACTGTCTAAATAGTCTTAGGCTTATTTCTTGGTATTGGTGTCATAAAAGTTGATCCCTGAGCACCCAAATTGTAAAGAGCAAAGAGTACCTAAAGCATATACAGTAAAAAGCAAAGAGCAGAAAGTAGAAAGTAAAGAGTGAAAATTAAAAAGTAAAGAGCAAAGAGTGCAGCATAATGAGTTTAAAGTACAAAATAAACAGCAAAAAGTAGAGAATAAAGAGTCTTTACTTACTAAAAAAGTAAAATGGAAAGAATCTAATTCATAGGTTTTACGTCATTAGTCGTCATTAGTCATTAGTCGGTTATACGTCATTAACTGACTGAACGAGCATCCTCGCAAGGCAGCCTCTGACGTTTGTCTTATCGCGGTAGCCTCATGCAATAAATGTACAGACCGAGGGTGCCGCGCGCGACAAACGTTGCGTGACAAACGTCCGAGGCTACCTCGCGAGGATGCCCGCTCAGTCAGTTGTATACCTGCACTAGAATCGAGCGCTCAGTTTAACGTGAAGTAGAACAGAGACTGCGCGTTTTCTTTTCGTGTGACTATATGCCTCCTATGAGATCCTAGCAAAGAATCAATTTTTTAATAATTTTATGAATTAATTTTATCATTATTTGGTTGCAGTATGTATAATTTATTTTTTATTTTTTTGTATTGAATAATTATTATCATTATTTTCTTGTACTAACGTAGAGTAAGACAAATACTGACATACTATGCACCTAAAATTTAATAATTTATATGTTGTCTGAAATAAACGAATTTTATTTATTTTTATTTTATTTTAAGTCACCTATATCAGTCACCAGATAAATTTATCTGTCTAATTAAGACACTGTTTTTATCCATGACGCAAACGATTCCGTCGTTCGTCGAACAAGCGTGGTAAAACACAACAGTCAGTACGCGCGCCAAACGTTTGTCGCCTTTGAACTTCGACAAAAATCGACAGCGCTCGGCTCGGGCGAGGCACGTCCTGGACCGACCGAGGATTTGCCTCGCGCTGCTGCCTCGCTCAGTCAATACGCGGCTATTGATATGGAATAGAGATTGAAATCACCTGTTGGGAAGGCGCAGTCCTAGCGGGGGGAGAGCGGTACGAGGGGGGCGCGTGAGGTCTTCTATCCGACTTGTGCAGTCTGTCTCTGTCGCCGCTGCTGTTACTGCTCTGTCGCGAGTGAGCCGGCTCCGGCCTGAGACACAAATGAGCACACACATTATAACAGTCACATTGTCAACAGTCCTACCCTTATTAGGACACCCCGGGTTAAGGTACAGTTATATCATTTTATAAAGACAGGTGAATTATTGGATAATAATCATTTATTTACCGTGGCACCATCAATGGTGCTGGGAACTGTATAAAAATATATAAATTGTTTAACCTGCTGCTTACGATACAGTCTAAGCCTAAGGAAGACCGCTGTGTAATTATAAATCATCTACATTTATTAAAAAAATTGTATTTATCTTTAAAAACTTAACCTTTAAATTGGAATTTTTCACTTACAAAGTTAAGTTTGTCCTTCAATCCTATTGTCTTATTGCTAGAGGAATGTTCGGTGATTTCATAGTTTATGACGATAGTGGCCGTGAATTGGAATATAAACTGTAACCGATGGTAAAAGAACCATAATGGTGAAAAAACTTGCTACGTAGGTATGGTAGCTACCCTCTCAGGCGCAACATCCACACATGACTTACTTATTTTTTTTATTATAAACATAGTTAATAGCATTACAGGTTTTCCAAGGTGATGCTAGACTTAAGAAACAACATATTGTATAAACTATGTCATAATGAAAAAATTTTAACAACCAACAAAAATATAACTTAATTTAGTTAGGTATTAAAACTATCTGTGCCATTTCCATAACTTTCGATAGGCGAAAAACACTTCGATGAAAACTTTGATGGCGAAAACATCACGATTATTATCCAAGAGATATTATATCAGGTTTCTAGTGACATTAGAGCGAATCCATCCAAATAATGCCCGCACTGAACGAAGCTTAAGTTCAGTGTGGGTATTATTTGGATGGGTTTACATTAAAAGCGTTCGAAGGATTGAGATAGACGGCAACAAAAGCACAAAAAAAAAACGAAATTTTGTTTCTTAAGTCTAGCAGTCGTTTGTTCAAATGGAGATATTATGCTGAATTTTGCATGGCCAAACTACGCAATGAGAGTTTGAATTAAATATTGCTGTACAATTTTCACAAAATATCATCTAGTCCCAAACTAAGCAAAGCTTGTATGTTATATACTTGTTTTAAAGTATTATAAGTATGTAACTTTATGATACTTTAAAACACATAGATCTGCAAGTAATTGTCTCGGGTAAAAAAGAAAAAAAAAGTATGTAAGTAGTATGTTATAATAATATAATAATAATAATAATGCCGGACATTTCACACAACATCGTCTGGCCCCAAAGTAAGCAGAGCTTGTGTTATGGGTACCACATGACTGATATACTACTTAAATACATTTTTTTTTCTTAAATACATACATATTATACATAGAAACACCCAGACCCGAGACAAATACTTGCAGAACATACAAACATTTGTCCCGTGGTGGGAATCGAACCCGCAACCTTCTGCGTCTCAGCCAGACCTTAGCCCACTGCGCCACAGAGGTCGTCAAGTTATAGTTAGCATAGTATAGTATTTTCTCTAAGTACCCGCTCTAATATCATTATTACAAAACACTTGACTCATCTATGCTATTACCTACATCTATGACAATATTATTACGATAAACATAAAAACACAAAACTCCTTTTCAATTTTCTGTTCTTGCTCAGTATCTAAAAATGTACCTACTGCAACCTGAAGTGCTTTGGTATAAAACGCATTCTAATTAATTGAAATGTTACTAACGTTCCATGCTCACTGTATAGCTTATAAGTTAACTATTATGTTAGTTTTAAATATCTCAATAAGTGAAATGTAAATTTCTTTTGATAATAAATAACTTTAAACTGAAGTAGTATATCAGTCATCTGGTACCCATAACACAAGTTTTGCTTACTTTGGGGCCAGATGCTTTGTGAAGTGTCCGGCATTATTATTATAGACACACATCAAATATCTCTGTCCACCAAACAAATGTTGGTCCTGTTAACAGATTACAAATGGTATCACATACAGAAGTATTTCTTTTACGGTGTCTCTTACCTATGTTTGTTCGGTGGGTTGGCCTCTTCGAGCCTTTCATCAATTCTGAGCCTCTCTAATGCTTCTCTCGATATAGACTTCTCCGAAGCGCGTCCGGGCTGCGACCGCCCGTAGATCTCACCTTCGGGCTTCTTGTTTGGCTTGTTTATTCTGTTAGAAGCAACATCTTACAATAAATTAAATAAATATTGGTGGACAATCTACACAACGCCATCTAGCCCCAAACTAAGCATAACTTGTGCAATAGGAACCAGGGTAAATTGGTCGAGTTATAGTTTGACACCAACTTGACATTGTAACTAGCGATAGAAGCCGATAGAAATCGCAGCGATTTAATACCAATTCATCAATAGTAACTGAAAGCTATTAGTATCAATGTTTTGATAGTATCAAAGTTCCACAATCTCCACACAGATATAATACGTATATATGTTTTTAAATACACACTTATGATACCATACACAGAACTACTAGATACTATGAACTTGGTTGTATAAGATCAAAACTTGATTTTACCAAACCCCATACAAAGTCTTCGAATCATTTAGACTTGCTGGCAACTATAAAAATATGTGCTATCAAATAATATTTACCTGAACATAGTCGATAGAGACTTAAAAAGAGAAGGCTTTTTATGTGACAGTGAAGACTGTTGGGGAGATCCTCTGATGATTTCTGGACCACCGTGGTCGTCCGTCAGCCAATGTTTTAGAGCTACAACAAAAAATACACAATAAGGTACTCTTCATGGACCAGGTAAATAAATTAACTAAATAAATACCTATTGGTCGACAATGCACATAACACCATCTAGTCCCAAACTAAACATAGCTTGTATTATGGTGACTAGAGGACTGATAGAATACTTATGTATATATTTTTATATCAATAATAGTAGATCAGAATTGTTGCACCGAGCTCAAAGTGAGTTATTAATGCATTAATTACTCTCATTAGCAAGGAATCTACCTACTGTGATAAAATATACCTACTCAAGCTAAAAATATGAAGAATTAACACGTCGGTCGCTCGGGACATTGTTAGAGAAGCGTACCTACACATTGTCATATTAAACTAGTGGCTCGGAGAGCTCAAAATTTTTTGAAATCACTGAATTTTTTTTTTATTTTTTCAACCCCCACTTGAAATTTTTAAAGGTTTTGAAAAATCTGCCATTTTTTCACGATTTTTTTTCCACCAAAATTTTACGAGAATCGGTTGAGAAATGCTATCTGTAGGAGTAGGAGAACATCCGGACAGACAGACATACGAAATCATTTTCGCCTAAGCTGAAACGGCAATTGACACTCGCTTCGCTCGGTCAATAATAAAACATAATGCTATGAAAGTAGATGAAGTAATAAACAAGTCGAGCGGTATCCACATCGGTAAAATTAAAGTTTTAAAATAGTACAAAATGCGCGCCATTGTTTCTTTTCACCAAGTCGGTTTTATTCAGCCAATTTTTGTTTTCAGCCAGTATCTTTTTGATCTAGTGCAAACATTTTATATTAAACTTAATGGGAGATATTAAACCTCCGTGGTTAATTTATATCTAAATAAAAAGTAAAAAACATATAACATATTACATCATATTATTATAACATTTCTATAACATTTCAGTTTTGGTTCTAAGCTAAAAATACGTCCTTTGTGATCGGTTTTGTAGTGATTATTAATTAAAAACATTAATACGTAGTTGAAAGAAAAAAGCTTTTGTATTGCATGGTCTTCTTCTTCTTCTTATTGTGGCACTAGTTATTTCGATTCAGTGTGGTGAAAGGATTAAAGAGTTCCCAAAATGCACGAAATGAGTGCACTTGTCACGCATCTTGAACTTTTTTGGTTATATGACATGCCGGTTTCCTTCATCGTTTGAGAGTACTAGTTTATCGCACATACATCTAACGGAAAAATCCAATGGTACACGATCGTATTCAAACCCACACTCTTAAGATCGGAAGGCAGGGTCACTACCATTAGATCGCCAGAGCTCAGTTTTTTGCTTTTTTGCTTAGTTATTTCTAATTAATCACCTTACGCGATGTTCAACGCTGTCATTTGGAACGTTGATCACCAGTGGATTTTGCATATTATTATCTTCCTTCCTGTGCGTGAGATATCAGCAGCTATTCGTTCTGTACAAGATCCTAGACCAGGAATAAATATTGAAAACTTCTATCTCGAAGCGGTATTCAAACCAGCGCTTTTCGAGAAAATATCTGTTGACTCGACTTGACTTCTATGGCGCATCTACTCGTGTATCCTCTCTGTCCCAATACTTGGACAGGAGTAGACTTTAACGAGGCCTTAGTTAGCGCGATTGAGATCGCCACCTACTACTCTTAAACCATTATAACGACTGAAGCATCGACACGAAAAGAAAAATATGTGTACATACGTGGGTGCGCTCGCGCATAAATCGGCTCGTTGTATGGATTCCTTTGGATTTCTTGGACCGCTGTTTGTAAAGATTCTAGACTCGACGACTTTCGCATTCCTAATGACGGACCCACTTGCATAGCTGAAATCGACAATAAATTTATATACATTGCCCATATTGACAACATCGCTCAAATAGCTTTTTAAAGCCATTTATAGGACAATAGCAGGATATTAGTTTCACCTTCTGGTACCTACCTACGTGTATACATATTAGTACATCAGTCATGTGGTACCCCATCATAACACAAGCTCTCCTTACTTTGGGGCCTGATGATGCTGTGTGAAATGTTCGGCATTATTTATTTATTTCTTCTTCATTGACATTAAAATGACAGACTGATAACTTGTTTCAAAACGAATCACGAATTGCGGTTTCAGTCCGCTCTCTCGCACGATATTGCTATTAATAATGTGCGAGTGAGAGGACCCTAAAATAGTTTATGATTCGTTTCATATTGAAATATGTCTAGACTCGAGCGTTTTAAAAGTGAGGGTTACACTAATCAACATTATTGATTCAAATTTATTTATTTGGAATACTGAACACAAAAAAAAGCGAACACATTTAACTGCAAAAGTTCAAAAATGGGTTGTGTAGCTGAATCAGCGCCTTCCTCTCTAGTAAGGAAATGTCAATTTTCCAGGACAATGTTTCTAAGTGATATTTAAAAGTCGAAAATCTACCTTAATCTATATATATATAAATGTTATGTTGCTTTGTGTACGCTTCAAAAACTCATGAATATTGACATTTATTTATTTATTATTATTATACTTTAATTAACACGGAAAACCAATTACCTACATTATTAAAGTCACAAACAATTATTTGAAATATAAATACTTATTTACGCGATCAGAACACATTATTATAAATACTTACGGGTATTTATCGCGTTTATTTACACTCTGTCGTGGTCACGGGATGACTCGTGGTCATCCCGTGACCACGACAGAGTGTAAACCTGTCGAAACGTCGGGAAAAATAGGTAAATAAACGCGATAAATACCCGTAAGTATTTATAATAATAAATACTTATTTACAATATCAAAGAAATAGTCAATATAATTCGGTTAATAAAAATACCTAGCCATCAATGTCGAGCCAAAACACAAATAGAAAATAAAAATAGTATGAAACACGCAATCATGCATCATGCTCACAGAAACTCAAACAATCCGATAAAATTTTAACCCTTCCATCCGCAAATAAATCGCACTCAGGACTAGGATTCAGGAGCGCGTTAAACGCGGCGAGGATGCGCGGAATAGGTGACGAAGATCTAGCCACAGTGCGCGCCGGTGGTTCAGCAAACAACCTATGATTCCGACCCCGACAATAGTTGTTCGAGACAAACAATCGACACAGCTCGCTCGACATAATACTGTATGAGCTTTTTAGTGCGTTTGTGTGTGTGTGTGTATAAATATGAGTGTGTATACTATTAACTAAATATATAAATATTGGAGACCAATCCACACACCATCCACTCTCAAACTAAGCATATCTTGTACTATGGGAACCAGATGACTAATAGAAAACTTATATTATATACTATTATATTATATTATATCACTATATTACTATTATATATATATATATTATATTATATGTAAATACATACTTATGATACTTTATGACAACCAAACACAGAACAAATATCTATGCTCTTAAACGAACTCACATCCTACAGCGCAAAAGACAGTGGTAACACGCAACGAACTGTTAAGCTAGTCAAAGAATCAAGTTTTTACAAGCAGTTTAGACTATTGATGTCAATAGTTTGTGAGCACTTACAGTTGATCGCCTTGATTTCCTTGATCTTCTTGTAGGTGCCAGTTTGCTTGGCGTCCATGGCCGCGTGTCGTTTTTCGGACATGGACCGTCTGCCGACCGCGTCGCGACTGAAACCCGCGCCGCTCTCACTACCAGACTCCCCTGCGCTACCCCTAACACCAAAAAAAAATATAAATAGAAGGTTTAGTCAACTAACCACATGAGAAACTAGCTAGAAGTATCCTCAAGTCTCTCTACTAATGAAAGTTTTGCGCTACCCCTGAGAACGTAAACATTACATAGTATTCAATATACCGTTTATTGAAACTTTTGACCTTGGTACTCGTTTTCATAATACCATTTAAACAACTCAAAACAGCGTCTGAACGGACAACGGGAGCAGGCTAACAACTCACATGTCTAAAGCCTTGATAAAATGAAGCGTGTAAAAAAATCATAATGAGTTTTCAAAATGAAAACAATAGTTAAATAGGTATCAAATTTGATTCAAGAATTCGTAACTAGATGAAAGCACTCGAATTTTGATTTGAATTTTAGATTTAAAAAACATGTGTGCAATTCACACGTGGTAGAAGTGAAACCTTCAAAAAACAAACGTATAATACTCGTACGTACACGGATACAAAACACCACGGTTGTTGTGTTGCCTTTTCTCAAGCTTTGAACTACGCATGCGCGCACAAACACGTAATAGTAAACACGTATAATGCTTCCTATCTCATTTTCTCCTACGTTAAATCTTATGAATTTAAGTGTCTGTCTCTTTTTACTGTCGCTTTTTCGTTTCATCGACTTTCAAATAAAATCGATGCTAAAGAAGTTTTCATTTCAAAAACATGTGTGCAATTCACACGTGGCAGAAGTAAAACCTTCAAAAATTTTGAGCACAAAGAGAACCACGAATATAAGAAACACTGTATAATGCTTCCTATCTCATTTTCTCCCACGTTAAATCTTATGAATTTATATGCCTGTCTCTTTTTAGTTTCATCGACTTTCAAATCACAACGATGCTAAAGAAGTTTTCACTTCAAAAATGACTCGCATTCTGCAGATGAAATGTAAAGATATTCTTACTTTGTTGTAGTTGTCCCGTAATCCTCTTCAATGATAACATTATGATGCGCCGGCGGTGACCGCGACATATGCACATGTCCTAGATTCTGTCTAAAATGATGTCCGTTCATAACTGGAGCGTCCGTCTGCGTCGCCATATAGTAACTCTCATTCCTCAATCCAGTCAGTCTGTCTATGACAGGGTTCCAACCATCGAGCCTGCTCCATTCAAAGCTGTCTCGCTTAGTATCGTGGGGAACTTCGTCTCTTTCTAAATACCCTTTGCTATCATCCGATTGGTTGGACCAGCTGTTGTTGTTTATTGTGACAATCGACGCGTGTTTCTTCGACCCTCTTCCATCGTGGTTGAAGCCTTCATTGTTGTTCTCGAATTCCTGGTCTTTGAAGTTTTCTATAGGTTTGTTCTCTTTGTCACTGGATGTGTAGATGACTGTGTTGAATTGTGAGTTTTGTGAGTTCTCGTTGGAGGTGGTTGTGTCGTTGCCGTTTGGTGGGGTGTCGTCTTTCCATCTCGCTGAGTTGTCGTTGCTATCTATTGAAAAAAAAAGCACTAGGTAATATATATAGCTTCAGAGAAACATTCTAATTGCTTAGTTTTGTCTCTGGTAAGGTACTTAGGTTTCTGGTAGCGCTATATTGGATCTGATCCCGTTGTTTCGCCACGAAATGCCAACGAAAATTTCGTAAAATACGATCTTTTTTGCACCAAAGTCTAGAGTTAGAATAACATTATTAAATACGTGATACGTGATGATGGTAAGAGGCCTGATGGTATGACTCTTGTCCCTTGGGAGATGGGTAGGCCATTAGTGTGGGATGCTATTTGCGTAGACACCCTGGCCGCATCCTATCTGTCGGGGACTTCCGTTAGGGCTGGTGCGGCGGCTGAATGTGCCGAGGACCTCAAAAACCGCAAATATGCTGGTTTGGATAAGGCCTACATATTTGAGCCTTTTGGAGTCGAGAGACCCTGGGCCCGTGGGGAACAGGAGCCCACCGCGTTTTCAAAATTATTTCTCGGCGTCTGGTAGATACGTTGCATGACCCAAGAGCTGGCTCCTATCTGGCTCAGCGTATTAGCATTGCCATTCAACGTGGTAATGCCGCCAGTATCTTTGGAACGCTGCCCTCTGGCAGTGATCTGGATCAGTTGAGCTATCTATAGATCGTTTTAAACGGTCCTTAGATAGCTCAACTGTTTCACGTGTATTTTATATTATTGTATATTATTTTGTACATTTCTGTAATTATTTCTGTAAAAAAATGTTCATATATTTAATTTTGTCTTATTAAATTTACTAAATTGACGAGTGATTGACGTGTTTAAGCTCATTTTAATAACTATTGGCGCTAAATAGAAGCGAAGAAAATCCTTATTATAACTTATTTGAAATGTTACCTACCATAATTTAGGTTTTGGCAATATAAGATTTTTCGTACTTTACGAAGTTTTAGCTAGTCCAGCAAAACAACAAAAACACCCCCAGTATCTCTTTAAAAGACAAAGCGACATGAAGTAAACTAAATTCGTCTAAATACCTATCTGATTGTGAGCCAAGTGGTGGTTAAGTTTCGAGATTTGGTCACGACTTGACGACACGAGTTTCACACACTCAGTTTATAATAGTAATTTCCAAGTTGACTTGTTGGGAAACTAGCAATCGTACTTAAAAGGTTGACAACTCTAAAAGTGTCAACGGAGAGCCGTTAACTTTACAAGACATCATGTATCAACACAATGTACTATCGCTGAGGAAGTAGTCGAAAGAGAAAGAAAGTAGGTAAGTTACCAGTTCTTCTAGCTATGGTGAGGGTTATGCTGCCTTGTAGTTGCGGCCTCGAGTGGAGTAATGCTCGTCGTAAAGTCTCCATTGCTTCTGCATTGGACTGTCCTACTAAAGGAACGCTGTTAACACTTAGTAGCTGGTCATTTGTGTGTAACCTGGAATGAAAGGTTTCATTACAGTGGCAGACCAAACAAATCCTTCCAAACTACTTTCAAATATTCAAGGATCCGGAAATCTAGAAATCTGCTCATACTAATTAGACCAACATTTTATAATAAAAATAAGATTTACCATATGATAACCAAAATAAGGATGATCGTATAGTAACCGCGAACTGGACGACAAGGAGTCGCTTGATAGACCAATACATGGTGAATGTTTGTAAGATGCTTATAGACCAGATTGTGAATAAAAAGTTTAAAGACATGTGCACAGAAACTAAGTAAATGCAAGCCTACCTTCCATCCCTCGAAGCAGCTCCGCCATGCAGCACCGATTTGATGAAGATACCCAGGTCCTGAGGATCCGGTCCCACGGTGACCTTGCCCTTCACGCTTATCCCTAAACCTGCCTTCTCGGAGTCGTGCACCGGCACATCTAGCCGAAGGATCAGACGGTTTCGAAGACTTAAAACCTGGATGGGAGAGTGGCTTGATTAATAAACAACAATAAATTCTGATAAAATTACAGTTAAATTGATCCTAAATTCACAAGGTGTAGTGGATGACGTGTCTTTAAAGTTTTTAGTACTTGGATGCTGCTGTTTTCATGCTTTCTATCCCACTTATTCCCAGTAGGGGTAAACAATTTAAGCTAGTTACTAAACTGTTAGGTTTCCCAACATATTAGATTGTCTACTTTTCTTTGAAGAAAGTGCAGGGAAGTGCAGGAAGAACGTTTGCTGCTATATCAAGTGTCATCTCTAAGTTCTAGACCCAGGTATTACCTAGGATAGGAGTAACTTCCACAGGTCTTACAGACTCGAACTTTAGTATACAATATTGCAAGAATATGAGAACCTTGACCTGTATCTGGAATTTGCAGGATACCATACTCTTTACCACCTTACAGTTAGAGGTATCGTGTTTGAGCTTAATGAAATGATCCCAATGAATGGGTTATAGATAGGTTAGTATAGGATATATAAGGAGAATATAAGGAAAAGTTATATAGCCGAGCAAACTATACTCACAGAACTAGAAGAAGTATTGAGAGCCTCTTGCAACGCAGTCTCTGCACTCTGTTCTTTACTCAGCAGGTCGTCCTTCGAAGAACTCTTCGGTATCCGGCCGCGCATTGAACCGTTGCTGTTGTTAATAGCGCTCACTATGCTGGAAACTCGGCCGTTTTCAGAAGACTTTTCCTTTATGTTCGGAGGAGAAACGATTGCCTTTTCGGCGTACTTTGTTGGACTCTGCTGAGGTTCTACCCTCTGGAAGAAAAATATTGGTTTGTATCTCGGAAAAGCTTCAAATTCACATTGCTGAAAACAAAAGTGCTTTTTGGAGCATACCTTAAAAGACTTTAGACAACTGACTTTCTCAATAAAACCACTGTTCTCCCATTTTCCCATCAGCCGTCAACTACTCACGCCTTTCTTTAATATAGTCTTTCACAGAATGCACCCATATTTTCCTTGGTCTATCTTCTACTTCTGTATCCATCCACATTTATATCTAACACTCTTCTCTTCACATGACTTTCATCCTCCTTTACCACGCTAACCTACTCCTCAAGTTATCTGTGACTGGGCGCCATTTTTAAACTGACAAAACCACTTCGGATGTTAGTTGGTTAATGCGTAGATGGATTAAAACTGGTAATACCTGTGTCCGATGAGGCGCCGGCCGTTCGACGACAATATCGACTGTGGAATCAGTTGGAGTGTTCCTCAGTAATGAGACCACTTGTTGTTGAGTGAGTCCTGATACTGACACGTTATTGACGGAGACAAGTCGGTCGCCGGCGCGGAGTCTCCCGTCTGATACCGCCGCACCCTACGTAAACATGAATATGACGTCATGTTTTTACATGTAAATCTTTCCAGAAATTTCCACATTAATCAGATGAAGGCATTTCTTTATTTACGTCATTCTAAATTAGTAAAATATTGTTTCGGCTTTTTTAAACTTCGTGATCAAATTAAATAAAAAAATAAACCCGGACAATTCAAAAAGCATCATCTGGGCCAAAGTAAGCAAAGCTTGTGTTACGGGTACCACATGACTGGTATACTACTTATATACCTACTTACTTTGTTTTTTGTAAATACATACATAATATACATAGAAACACCCAGACAAATACTTGCAGATCATATAAACATTTATCCCGCGGCGGTTTCGAACCCGCAACCTTCTGCGTCTCAGCAGCACCTTAGCCCACTGCGCTACAGAGGTGGTCATCAGGTCAGGTTATGTTTATAGATCATTGTATATAATTATGAAGAAACTATAAAGATTTTCTGAACTTGTAAACTTCTTTCTAGTAACTACTGTTAGTCATAATAGGGAGGTAGGTTAGGGTAGGTTACGTTATGTTGTGCTGTACAAAAAATATCACGAAGTTAGTAATATACCTATGTTCCACCAATAAATGAATTATGAATCAGTACAAAAGCTGATATAATATACCCTTATAAGCCTTAATCTAACAGATACAAAAAAAGTGACTGGATGTTTTTTTAAACTCAAAGAGTATGGAGTAAAAGGGTCTATCCTATAATCGCACATTAGTAAATGAGTTGTTTAAATCTGTTGCCATCTCAATCAATTGATATTAGAATGACAAAGACAAAGCATACTTTAACGCCTCGAAAGGAAAGGATAGGACATGACTTGAGAAGTTCCCATAGTCTCGAGAATCTAAACAAAAACTTTGTACCTCTTTTCACGAAAATTGCGTGGACGGAGGAGTATGAAATTTCGCACACTTATAGTTTACTAGCTGGTGCCCGCGACTTCTTCTGCGCAGGATTAGTACTTCATGTAATTTTAACGGTTTTTGCAGCGCACGCCAGAATAGCTTGCAGATACATGCAGATTTGTTTTCCATTCGATACTTATTGTTATATTTTTGACTATTCACACAATATCTTTATAAATTATAGCCTATGTGTTATTCTGATGTATAAGCTATATTATTGTAAAGTTTTATTGAAATCCACTCAGTAGTTTTTGCGTGAAAGAGTACCAAACATACATACAAACTTTCGCGTTTATAATATTAGTAAGGATAAGGATATAGAGTAGGAGTACAGAATGCTAAATTTTTTTTTGAGTAATGCATAAAATTAATTATGGTCGAATTTCGACCAGTGGGCGACCACTAGTTATTAGAAATATGCAAGGACTCACCTTTGGTAAAATATTCTTGATATAAATAGGACAGTGCCCACCAGTGGGATTGTCTCGCGTAGTAATTGTGAAGCCTAGCCCCTTCTCGCCCTTAACTAAAGTTACGGATACGCTCTGCGTGGACCCCGAAGTAGGTTTTGATTTGGCACTGGGACTCACTGGGACTTCCAAGCCTGATACAGCGCGTTCACTGTTACCTACTGGAATAGAAAATATAGGTTTCAATTTGTGTTTTATGTAGGTACCTATTTTAAAGATCTAGCAAATAAAGGTAAGCATAGCAAAAAAACATTATTTTTGTAAATTTTTTCTTAGTCTAGTCTTAGTTTTTCTTTTTACTTATCTGTATCTTTTTAACTTACTATCATATCATTATACCACTTTACGTAAGGTTAAAATAACGTAAGGTTACGTATAATGTTAGATATAAAATGGAGCTTTAATCGTGATTGCAATATTAAGAAAATCTTTACATAAAGTGGTGGGCATCTAATTAAAGACACTGACCTGTGTATTATTTCATTGCAAATTACAGGTTTACCAAATTAAAGTTTCATTGAGTGTTTCTATCCTACGTATTAGAAAATCTTTACATAAAGTGGTGGGCATCTAATTAAAGACACTGACCTGTGTATTATTTCATTGCAAATTACAGGTTTACCAAATTAAAGTTTCATTGAGTGTTTCTATCCTACGTATTAGAAAATCTTTACATAAAGTGGTGGGCATCTAATTAAAGACACTGACCTGTGTATTATTTCATTGCAAATTACAGGTTTACCAAATTAAAGTTTCATTGAGTGTTTCTATCTAGAAAATCTTTACATAAAGTGGTGGGCATCTAATTAAAGACACTGACCTGTGTATAATTTCATTGCAAATTACAGGTTATAACTAATATTTAAAGTTTCATTGAGTGTTTCTATCCTACGTATTTAAATCGATATATCTGATATTATATTGTATTGTTATACATACTATTATAATAATAGAAAACAACGGTTTTGTTTCACAACTATAATATCTAACATCACTCTGCCAGTCCTAACGATATTGATACTTTTTGTTTCACTGATATTTCTTATTAATTTCGTTTTTGCTGTCTAAATATTATAATTGCTTGTATAGACAAGATAGATTGTATAGATAGATTGTATTACTAGTTCAGAATGTAGGTACATTAATATAGATTAATGTACATTCTGAACTAGTAATCAAATTTACATCCTATTAACTGCTGTAATAATGTTATATACTTTATAAAATGTTTCAAGTGACTAGGTGTTTCTAATTAGATGACCACCACTGTATGTACATAAAGCAATGTTAGCATAAACTATGAATTGGTTTTTTATACGAATATCCAGAGGGTACGACGTTATGCAGTCGGCTTTTCAAAAGAAAGAAAGATTAGTCGCTTGGGCGAATCTGCTCCAACTCGACATGGCATCCATAACAATATCAGCAAGGATCATATGAAAAAGTTCAAAATTATCCATGTGATTTTATTTATATTTTATATTTTTTTATTTATTTATAGGCAATAAATGACTCCGATAGCTGATTTGACCACTGTCTTATATTAAATACGAGACTAGTACGAGAATTATTCTCAGATCGTGTATCGACAATGTTTCTCGACTTGACCGGTTAAGTGATCAATATTAGTTTAGAGCAAACTTACTTTCAGGTAAGAGATCTAGCGGACGCTCTTGAACAGGATGGTTGCTCGTCACGTTGTTGACTCCCGACACCCACCTCAGCATGTCTTCAACTCTGAAAGCGCACGACTGTTAGGTTAAAAAAACAAAAACCAGGAACTGGTTATAATAAATGATAAGTACGTGTGAAAGATGCTATGTACATAAAATCGATTCCACAGTACTAAGTAATTTATAATTAATGAATAGGTAGTATTAACAACTAAATATGGCGGAGTTTTAAATGTTCATCATTTAGCAGTGGAATTTTTCCGGTGCCAGTATCTATGATATCATCATAAATCTTATAAATAACAAATCATAATAAGAAGGATCAGATTTTGTTAGATGTTGTTTGTAGCAAGACAACGTTGTCTGAGACAGGTAAGGTATTTTTGAAGTGATAACTTCTTATGGGAGGGTAAACCGCTTCGTTACGTAACGCGTTACGGTGCCAGTCTGTCTGGCTTCCCTTTCTCTCACGCATACGGCAGCGGTAGGCAGGCTCCTCCTCTCTCACTCTAACCCACAGCACAAGTTAGATTAGTTTAAGTTATCACTTTTGCGGGCGTGACTTATGACTAACGGTTTTTTTTTATTATAGTGTTTACTATAACTTAGTTATATCTTGGTTAATAATATGCAAGCTGCAACACAATCCAGAGTTGACATATTCGCGAAAACTCCAAGTCCCTTCTAAAATAACAGGATAAAACAAATAAAGAAAGATCTGGATCGGAAAGTATGAGGATGTAGTGCAGAAGGTGGAAATGTAGGTAAACTAAGAGTAGATGTAGGTGCATTGTGTACCTGTGATTGGTGATAGGAGTGTCTTGGCCTAACGGTTCTCTCCGCGCGTCTCGAGGAAGACTTTTACTACCGTAAGTCTGAACCTTCTCTGCTGCGTCTAACCACACTCCACTCCTGCAAATGGTCATGTAAATGCATCTAGAAATTTTAAAGTTGACAGGAGAACCTGCGTAGGAAGGTATTATTAGCTGAGATATAAATGAGATTTACAAATAAACCATTCAAAATAAATTCGAAACTCCGAGCTAGACGAACCTTTTTACTTTTAAACTTTGAACTCATTCAAATATCGAACATATTTACATACTGTTTCTTAGCAAAAAGTTTCCACTATGTTTATATATGTTTTGAACACAGAATAAATACTTATCTAAAATATATTTACTCTGAGATTTCTAAAGAGGAATAAGGTTAAGAGGTGGTGTAGGCAGGATTTTTAGGGCTTAAACAGTGGTCGTCGGACTAGACAGTAAGCAATGACGTCAGTCGAGCGTAACTAATTTTCTATGAAATCATACGTGAACCACTCAGTGCAACGCTTATGAATTTCTAGGTGCGTACGTTTTAATTTTCCTTCAACAAACGCTGATGTTTCTAGCTCACCGTCCAACACCGTGGTAAACTCTTTTCAATTTAAAATCGAATGTATTTTATAGTAAAATATCCTACATTTAATAGAATCAATCGACTGTTCTTTGTGCATTTCACAAAGACTTGTATGTCATTCGTGACCTACCTACATCAATATCTACTATTTAAGTAGGTATAGTAATCATTTGTCTGATGCAAGGTCTATGTAATTTGTACCTACAACTGTGAATATAATAATTTTGATGAGACTTGCTGGATAATTGGCAGCGACTAGAAATTCGCAGAATCTATATTCCGTTACTTCCCGTTGCGACTAAGAATGTGTTAACTAGCGCTGTAACCATTCTGATTATTGTATTGAAATTCCTCACAACAGAGATATCTTTATTAGAGGCAGGCTGCTAAGGCAGCCCATTAAAGTTTTATAGCATAATGTTGAAATTAAAGTCTACTGGTAAAGAAGGTACTTGGCAAAGAAGGTACTATCTACTAATAGGTAGGTAGGTAATTATGAAAGCTTAAAAAAGTTGAGATCATTGTTCCATTTTTTGTTAAGGCTAAAACGATATAAAACCAACAATGTTTTAGGAAACTGTTTTCTATGTCCCAGACAGCCAACTATATAATGTCTCATAGATTAGTCACACTGTGTTGGACTTACCCTGGTCCTGAGAACTGCATAGATAGCCTATTGGTCTGCCTCTGGAAACGGCCGTGTCTATCAGGTGTGTCTGGAGGCCTGCCATCAGGCATGAGGTGCTTCTGTGACGTCCGACTGCTGTCATCTCGACAGACGACAGCAGCTGACCAGCGTTTTGTTTGTTCTGTTGCCTGTAATAGAAAATTGCCCTTTATAACTAGACGTTCAATTGATTTATTTTACCTACTTCGAAGTGCATGAAAAGAGCCTTTGAGGCGCACTTTAATCCTTTCACTACACTGGTTCGATATAACTAGTGACACGATGAGAAGAATTTATTTATCTGAATTAAATGTATTTAAATCTAAACATATCACGGAAAGCTATACGAACTCATTCGCTTAAAAAAAAGAGAATTCGAAATTCAAAATTTATAATTTTTTTTTTTTCTAGCAGATGTGGGGAATCTCATCTGCAAATGGCAAACCATTCTTACCGTTCTTTGAGGTGGTAATGTGTCTTGATGTAACGAAGGCTCACTCCCCCTTCGTACTTGGAGACCACTCGATCCGTCCTCCAAGTCTCCCGCACCGACTTCCACGCATGAGTCCGTATTTGGCACCCGCATACTTCCCCCGACTCCGCCGCCACCCTGAAATCGACCATCACGCTGTGCAATAGGGACTTCAACAAAATGAATGATGAAATATTGCAAAACCTAGCATGAGAAAGTGATGGAACTGTAGCTCGATACGCATCGCGGCATCGCGATGTGAACGGTTTCTGCTGTAAGTTTTCAACCTCAATTTCGATAATCTTTAAAGCAATGATCTTTCCATTTTTATATGTTCTAGAATTATTTACCTCTTAATGTAATACCATAACGTGAGTTTATGTGTAGGAAAATACGAACAAAAAATATGTTATTCGTCGGTATGACCAGACCAAGTTAAGACCCCGACATCACAAGGCTATAAGAACCTACTATAGACGACTTATTATTTTACTACACACGAATAGAGTTCGTACCTAACAAGCTTTATTGAGTATGCTCGGTAGTGCGTGTGCATCTAAGTATTAGTAATCCTGTTAGTCTAGTTTCTGCTTGTATCTAAGTAAAATACTTTGCCAATGTAGGTTTAAAAACGCGACTTTTTTTGGATATAATGAAGGAAACTGAAATAAGAACAATTTTAGCAAAAATGCACGCCTATCAAACAAAATCGCATCAAAATCCGTTGCGTAGTTTTAAAGATATAAGCATACATACGGACAAACAGACGGCGGTATTCCTAATGAAGTTGAACCTAATTACTTTTATTTTTATACTTTTTTCAATTGTGGGCGGAATGGAGGTGCATGTGTCTGCACTTTGGGAATAGATTGGCGGAAAATGCTATCAAACCTGAAATGGCTATTCCATATCAACCAACCAAATAAGAGGTACTACATTAGAGGTATCTTCATAGCCTACCGTTATAATGCAATAATTTAGACATTTTCACGTAGCCTCACCTTTTTCGACTTACAAGAACACGAACACTTTGAATAACACAAACCCATATTGAAATTATAACTCGTGCACAAACTGAATCGTTTACTTCTTGACGACATGTCGTGAAATGAATTTTCAGGCTCGATCACAAAGTATTAAGTCTAACAAGTTCCGACAAGTCCTTCCTTCTTCCACCAAAGAAAGAAAGTAAATGCCACTTTTTTCATCCCAGTCTCAGTTGCGATCAGGCTGATGAGGGTTTGTTCATTCTACTACTTTTAAAGGTAAAAAGAGGGTAAAAAATCATGCGAATAAAATATAGGTACCTACATAGATAGATATACCTATATAGAAATATTATATACTTACTAATATCTACATCTACATAATATGTTGTTGCTGTTTTTTACATGCATAGGTAGGTAAGTACCTATGCAATATATTTTGTATTTTTTATTTGATTTTACTATTTACCTGGGTAGGTACTTACCCACCTAACCAAAGTAAAAGCAAGGTAGGTACGAGATACCTAATCATCATTCAAGAACTTACTTCTCTTCCCTTAGTTTATAAGGCCAAGCGTCTGAGGGCCAATAATTATAAGACATTAAAGCCGCAGACAACAGTCGTTCGTGTCTGCACTATTGTAAAATGTATTGAATGCTGATTGTCGCTATCACACAGCCCGCAAATTACCTATGCAAATGAATACCAAAGCGCCTCGAATGCTATTATTTTTAACAATGCCGGTTCCGAATGACACTATGACTTTAAATTAAGTTGTAGATAAATTATCTTTAAATCTTCAGGATGAACCTTAATAATATAAAATAAATACATAAATAAATATTGGTTGACGACCTCTGTGGCGCAGTGGGCGAAGATACGCCTGAGACGCAGAATTTTGCTGATTCGATTCCCGCAATGGGACAAATGTTTGTGTGTTGTGTTTGTATGATCAGCAAAAATTTGTCTCGGGGTCTGGGTGTTTTTAAGCATGTATTTACAAAAACAACCGTGGGTATATTAGTCATGTGATTCCTACAACACCAAGCTCTGCTTACTTTGGAATGCAACATTATTTATTTATTTGTTCATGCACACAATAATCTAGCCCCAAACTAAGCATAGCTTGTATTATGGTGACCAGATGACTGATAGAATACTTATATATTTTTAAACACATACTTATGATACCTTATTACACCCAGACACAGATCAAACCTATAAATGTAGGTACACCAAACAAATGCTTGTCCAGAGAGGAAATCGAAACCCCAACCTACAGCGCAGAAGGCAGAGCTACTACCAACGGAACTGACAGGCTAGGCAGATAGTCAAACAAAATCTAAAATGGAACATACCCGAAACATGTCAGGTGAGGCGGTGCCTGCAGAGGATCCACTAGCTCCATCGGCTTGCGCAGCCCTAGGCTGCGGCGCCTGGGTGCATTCAGCAGTGAGAGTTTCTCTATCGTCAGCAACATCCCGAACGCGGTCGTCGGGGTCGAGGATCCCGCCTGAACTAGCTCGAAGCGCTCGCACTCCCACCCATGTCTCTGGACCCTGGAATGAAGAGAGATTAAAGTGAGTAGGTGAATTATTTTCATCTTCATAGTGTACAGGATTCCATACATTCCTTGCGCTGGGATTTGAGAGCTTGAAACACCATTCAGTTTTTTCTTTCTTTATTTTCTTCTTGTTCCTTACTGCTAGGCTGCTACTGGACTGAATGCCAGTCGCTACATATCGCTCAATATTTATACAAAATATTGCCCAGATAAAGCTGCTCTCTGATTGGCGGACCAATAGGAAGCGAGGAATTTTAGCCAATCAGAGAGCTTTATTTTTCCTATACATTTTCAACACTTCTGGGTCGGCTATTTCAATATGATGTACCTATTTCTATCACATTATTTTAACACTATTTTGATACGTTTGCGCGAGTTTTCCTATTTACTATTTTCTATGACACGCTTTGTATGACATCTATATACCTACCTACCTATCCCTATAAGGTATTTAGAACTTTATTTATTTAAATATCTATAAAGCAACTATAAATCTTAACTACGAAACAAATGGTGATTAACTTAAAAATATAACTTTTTAACTATTAGCTACGTTATAACTACGAGTATAATCTATCCATGCGTCGTCCTGCACATTTCTCCCGCCGTGCGACCGTGTTGCAGCAACTCGGTGTAGGGCGACGTCGTCGATCGGCAGGATCACTAGTTTTCGCACCGGCCTCCGCAGAACTCCTCCCTTCGTAGACACGTCGACTGTCCGCACGACGCTATCCGGTCCAGGGTACACGGCTGCTACTCTTCCTCGGATCCAAACGTTGCGCGGCAGGTTGGCATCTATGAGTTGTACTAGGTCACCGACTTTGACATTTGGACCCTTGCCGTGTGGCTCTCGTCGTTTCTGTAGTTCTGGGAGGTACTCTCTGAGCCATCTGGCCCAGAAGACATCAGCGAGTCTTTGGGCGGCGCGCCAGCTTGTCCTTGTAATCGTATCTCGTTCGTTGAATTCTCCCGGCGTAGGTACTTGTCCCGGCCCTCCGAGCAAGAAGTGATTGGGTGTTAGGGCCTCGGGATCTTCTTCGCTGACCGATACGTGAGTCAACGGACGACTATTGACAGTATACTCGACTTCCGCCAGCAGCGTGGAGAGAACTTCTTCCGTTGGGTAACGTTCGTGAAGAGTGGCTTCGAGTGCTGTCTTCACTGAACGTACCATTCTCTCCCATGCTCCTCCCATAAATGGCGCTCCAGGTGGGATGAATCGCCAGCCTATCGTCTTCTTTGCCGCTTCCTCCGCTGTTGCTTCGTCGATTGCTCGTCGTAGCTCTTTGTCCGCTCCGCGTAGATTGGTCCCATTGTCAGACCATATCTGTGCTGGTCGTCCTCGTCGCGCTATCATTCGGCGAAGGGCCATTATTGCCGAATCGGTGCTGAGCGAAGCTGCTATCTCTAGATGGATCGCTCTTGTCGTCAGGCAAGTAAATATAGCGACGTAACGCTTCTGATGATTACGTCCCACTGTGACTGTGAGCGGACCAAAGTAGTCCACCCCCGTGTAGGTGAAGGGTCGCTTATGATGTGCTAAGCGACATGGCGGCAGGTCACCTGTTCTTGGGTATGGCGGTACCCGAGTCTTCATTCTGCAGTGTAGGCACATGCGCAGAAGCGAGCGAGTCGTGGGGCGTAGGCGCAGGATCCAGTACTGTTGTCGGCACTCGTGGCCCCCATCAAGTATCATCGGACTCTTGAAGTCTTCAGATACTAGTTCTGTAGCTTGGATACGGCTTCGAAGTCGTAAGACTCTATCAATGTATTCGACGCTCAGCTGCTTCAAACGACTTTCACTATGTATCGGCTTCTCTTTCTTCAAATTTTCTATCTCATTCTGAAATGAGTCTTCCTGGGCCGATCGCATGAGTAGTCGTTCAGCTTTCTTGAGGAGTTCTGCGGGGATTGGAAGGGCTTTCTTCTGTTCTCTATTTACTTTCTGTAGGGAAAGCTGTTTCGGTATAGCTTTTTTAGCTACTCTTCTCCAATCTGGGTCTGCTATTGTATTCTTCTTAGTCCGTTTGTAGTTGACTCTCTGCTTGTTAGTTCTACAGAGTTGTATGAACTGTAGAACTCTGGCTGTCGTGAAGCGGAGTCTTTCCCAGTTGGAGAATCTCGTAACGTCTGGAAGGGCTTCAGAAAGCTTCTGTTGGTTGATGACGGCGATGTGATGAGTTCGCTCTTCTCCTGTGGGCTCTATTGTCGTCGGCGACGCTGTCGTTTCTGTTGGCCAAGATTCCTCGGTCATGTGCAGGAATTCCGGGCCCTTGTACCATCTATGTTCTTTATTAAATGCTATAGGTACATCTCTCGTCGCATCGTCCGCCACGTTCGTCTTCGTGGGCACCCATCGCCATTCGTTGACTGTCGCGACGTCTTCTATTGCTGCGAGTCGATGAGCTACGTAGGGCTTGTAGGATCGTGATCCAGTCTTGATCCAGGTGAGAACTGTCTTGCTATCAGTCCAGAATGTCTTGGAGTCTGGTTTTCTTTCGTGCTCTTCTATGACGGCTTCCGCTAGGCGCGTGCCCATTACGGCGGCTTGAAGCTCTAGACGTGGGATCGAAGTGAGTTTCAGTGGCGCCACCTTAGCTTTGGCCATGATGAGTGAGACGTTGACTTCATTGTTCGGCGATGTAGCTCTCCAGTAGAGGACCGCTGAGTAGGCTGATTCGCTTGCATCGGTGAACACGTGAAGCTGGAGCGTTGTAGCGTCGCTATACTGTAGATACCTCCTGGGTATGGCTAAATTGCTCAGGCTTCTCAGATGCGTCATCCAGTTCTTCCATTGCTCAGCTAGGTCTTCAGCTATCTCTTCATCCCATGCCGTCCCTCGGCGCCAAACTTCTTGGAGTATCTGTTTTGCTCTGATCGTAACCGGCGATGCAAAACCGAGTGGATCGAATAGAGACATGACTATTCTCAGGGCTTCTCTCTTTGTTGGCGTTTTCCCTTCAATGAGTGACGGCGGGAGTCTTGCTAGGTTCAGGTTGAAGGTGAGTTCATCTGTGTACGGCTTCCAAATCAAACCCAAGACCCGTTCTGACTGTTCCTCGGACTTGTAAATCTCTCTATCTTGATCTGAGTTCTCTTCGCCCACGGCTTCTAGTAGTTGCGGCGAGTTTGACTTCCATTGTTTTAACTCGTAGCAGGCTTGTCTATGTATATCGCGTACGCCTGTAGCTATGCGCACTGCGTCCTCTGTGTTCTTGAAGCTGTCTAGGTAGTCATCTACGTAGTGCTTCTCTATTATTGCAGCTGCTGCCTCGGGCTGAGATTTCTCGTGCTTCTTGGCGTTCAAGTTTTTCACGAAGATCGCTGTCGATGGTGAGCTGGATGCACCAAAGATGAGAGATGTCATTCTATATTCTTCAGGAGGTTGATCATCTCGTCTATCCTTTCGCCATAAGTATCTCAGGGCATCTCGATCTTGTACTCGAAGCTTAACCTGCATGAACATTTCTTTGATGTCCGCCGTCACTGCTATTTGATGTTGACGAAATCTCATCACTACTCCAGGAAGAGACTGTAGAAGGTCTGGTCCCTTGAGCAGCATATGATTGAGGGAGACTCCTTTCGTCTTGGCTGCTGCATCATGTACCACCCGCAGTTTATCCGGTTTCATTGGATTGATCACGGCGAAGTGTGGGAGGTACCAGGTCCTATTTGGAGTCTTCTCTATAGGGGCAGGCTCGGCGTATCCCTTATATATTAAGGCTTCCATTTGTTCGTTGTATTTCTCCTTCAGTGCTGCGTTGCGATCTAATTTCTTTTCTATGCCGAAGAGTCGGTTGAGCGATGATTCGTAGTTGTTCGGTAGAACGATGTCGTCATTGCGCCATAGTAGAGCTGTCTCGTATCTTCCTTCTTCTGTGTGGACTGTATTTTCTTCTAAGATACGTAAGGCTTGCTCATCTGGATCTGTCTTTGGTCTTCTAGGATTGAGGCAGAGTCCATCCATGGCGAAATACTGTCTCATCAGATCCTCTAAGTTCTCCTCGGCTGGCACCTCAGCTATGTGGGATACGTAGTCTATGTTGCGTCCGAGTGTACGGGTATGAGTCCCGTGCAGCACCCAGCCTAGTGGCGTGAGAGATGCCACTGGTTGCTTTGCGTTCCCTTTCCTGATCTTCGATGAGATGAGAAGGTGCCAGTTGTCTTGACCGATGAGTATTAGAGGTCTGGCATTTTCGTAGCACAGTACTTCACCGATGTCTCTTAGATGTCGACATTTGTTGACTTGATCCTTGGAAACTCTTTGTGGCGATACCTTGAGATTCTTCATCGTTCTGGCTTGAATCTTCTGCTCTGTTCTATTCGGACCTTCTATTGTGAAGTTGACTCTTCTTGATTCCGATTCAGCTGTCTTCATGGCGTGGATCGCTTCTATGTGCAGGGGATCGACGGGTCCTTGGGCTCCAATGTCGTTGGCTATGCTCTCGTCGATGAGAGTGACCGTTGACCCGTCGTCCAGCAGCGCGAAGGTGTCGATGGTGCCTTTAGGTCCAGACGCTTTGACTGGAACTATCTTCAAATATGACTGCTTGTTCGACGTCCAGGCGGAGTTGATTGATTCTATTGGGTTGGGATCTGCCGGCATCTGGACTTTATCCGCGTGCAGCATCTTGTGGTGCGAATACTTGCACCCGTTGACGCCGCAAGTCTTCTGCCGGCAACTGTGGACTTGACTCCTGTAGCGTAGGCAACGGAAGCATAGTCTTCTATTCTTGGCAATATCCCATCGATTGTTGACATCCGCTTTCTTGAACTTGTCACAGTCTTCTATTGAGTGTCCTGCTATTTCGCAGCTCGGGCATTTCTTCGTATTCGGCTGACTATCTATTACGTTGTTTACTTTCTGTGGACGCTTCTCTTTCGGTGCGATGTCTTCGGGCAGCGCATAAGGTGCACATATTTCAGCTTGCCTCTTCATAAATTTCTCGAACTTCATTAAGGCTGGATCTTTCTTCGGTTGTGTGTCTGCGAAGTCGTAGAACTTGAGGCGCATCGATGGGGTAAGCTTCTCTAACAGGACTGTGAATAGCTCTGGATTGTGGAGATAATGGACGCAGTCTAAATTTTCCAGAGTGGATACGGCGTTCGTCACGTGAGTAGAAAACACGCAGGTCTCCCTCGGCGAGTCATTCAGGCGCGGCAGGGCCCGAAGTGTATCCATCTCCAGCTTGGCTATAGATTCCGGTCTTCCAAATCTCGTTTCCAGAGTCTCCATGATCTTCGTTGGGTGCGTGTTGTTGATGAGTAGACTCTGCACGGCTTCTTTGGCTTTCCCCTTCAAGTTCTTCCGTAGTCGATTGACATTTTCAACCTTCGTGTAGACATCTTCAGTTTCTTTGTAGGCTGCTCGGAACGGCAGCCATTCCTTGTGTGATCCGCTGAATTCAGGCAACTCAACGAACTTCGATTTCTGTCCCGCTTTGATGGCGCTGGTGATCGCTGCTGATAAGCTTGAGAGGGTTTGTTCCAAGGTGACTCCCGCCGGTGTTGGCACTGCAGGCTGCAGCAGTGTTTTGTCTATAGGCTTCGACGGGGCGCTATATATTGGTTCTAGGTTCACTCCCGCCGGTGTAGGTACTGCAGGCTGCAGCAGTACTTCGTCTATGTGGTTCGGCGGGGTACTGTGTCCTTCTATCCGATGGTCCTCTTCAATGGCGGCGACCGAGTCTATTGCAGGGGCAGGAACGGGTTCCCGTTGGTGAGGTTCGTTGGAGATTGCTAACATCGCCTGTGCTTGAGTGTTCAACCAGGTGTCCACTCTGGTGTTGACTTCAGACTTTGAGAAGATGGAAGCGTCGTCATCCTCTTCATCGTCAGTGTCCATGGCTTCTATACGAGCTAGCGTGGCAGCAGCTAGCTGGGCTTGAATGCGCAGGAGATCTTCTTTCGCTCTTGCTATCTTCTGTGCTTTCGATCTGGAACGGTTAGACCCAGCGGCGCTTCTGCGCTGCGGGTCCGGCAGCGGCATGCGTTCCTCGCATGGATCCAGTCGTGTCTTGTGCTTCGTTCCCCTCTTCGTAGGTTCTATTCTTGATGCGGGCTTGGGGGGAACAGCTGTAGATGGCGTAGCAGTGTCCCTAGCAGTAAGGCTCTCCGCTCTCCTCGTCGTGGCGCCACTCTTCTCTGTGGCGGCTGATGTACCCGTTGCCGCAGAGGTATCCGCAGTCGTCGCTGTGGTTTCTGTAGTAGAGGTTTCCGCCGATATTTCAGTTGCGGAGGTTTCCACCGTAGTCTCAGTCGCGAAGGTTCCAGATGTTGCCGTAGTTCCTTCGGACGAAGACGGGTTCGTAGCCGACGACTGTGCGCGTCCCTTTCCAACGGAGCGTGTGACCGGCATAGTGGCTCGATGTGAGAGTCTTGATTCTTCTTTTCTTGAGGCTTCAGGCTTCTTATCCGGTTCGAAGGACCATTAAATGTACAGGATTCCATACATTCCTTGCGCTGGGATTTGAGAGCTTGAAACACCATTCAGTTTTTTCTTTCTTTATTTTCTTCTTGTTCCTTACTGCTAGGCTGCTACTGGACTGAATGCCAGTCGCTACATATCGCTCAATATTTATACAAAATATTGCCCAGATAAAGCTGCTCTCTGATTGGCGGACCAATAGGAAGCGAGGAATTTTAGCCAATCAGAGAGCTTTATTTTTCCTATACATTTTCAACACTTCTGGGTCGGCTATTTCAATATGATGTACCTATTTCTATCACATTATTTTAACACTATTTTGATACGTTTGCGCGAGTTTTCCTATTTACTATTTTCTATGACACGCTTTGTATGACATCTATATACCTACCTACCTATCCCTATAAGGTATTTAGAACTTTATTTATTTAAATATCTATAAAGCAACTATAAATCTTAACTACGAAACAAATGGTGATTAACTTAAAAATATAACTTTTTAACTATTAGCTACGTTATAACTACGAGTATAATCTATCCATGCGTCGTCCTGCACACATAGGTACGTAGGTATTAGTCAAAAACTATTTTGACACAGGAAAAATTTTAAAATTAATAACTAAAAAGAACACACGTTCTGTTTCTTTTTACTCTCTCTTTATACACGAGCGTATGCCAGAAAGTAACATTTATCCACCAAGTAACTTTTATTCCTACCTCAATAACAATAAATAACTGTAACCATATACGGCAGCTCCATTGTTTTAATGAATTTCAGTGTTTTTCTCATAATGAGGCTATAATAAAGAAGTGCGGGTACCGTTCCCACGCGGGATATAAGTGCGCGTATTCATTATATTATTCGCAGTGAATGGCAGCTATACCTACATACATAATCTCGACTGTTTTGTCTGTCTGTTCGTCGGCTTTTGTACGGCTGTCGTCGAGATTGAATGATGTCAAAGGCGCTTTTATAAGCAAACATTCATCATCTCGCTAAATGGACCACTAAAGAACGCTTGATCCTACATCGCATCTTGATTTTCAAATCCCCTTTTGTTGTGTTTATAAAAAGCAGGTCGTAAATACCCATGACACGGTTTTCCGCTCCTGTTCCTTTCGGGACAACCGAGCCAGCTTCTTAAGTCGCGGCGGCGGCACTGGCTCCACCGTTGTCATCTCTGACTGCATTGTGCCTCGAAGCCGCATCTACCACACATCACTGCCCACACCACACGATATTCTCGGAATCATTCTGTTCCGATTTCACTGACTTTACTTCAAAGTCGGGAAACGATATCCTCTGTTTTGTGTACACAACTGAATGCAATGAGCCGGTTTAAACATTTAGAGGTAACACGGGTCTTGGAACCTTGACCTTCGCGCGCCACTGACCAAACACAGTGGAGCTCATGAGCCTTGCACCAGATGCTGCGCCCCATAAGAGCTACCGTGAATCATGGTACCGTTAAAGTAATTTCAGTACTATCTGGGACGTTTTCGCTTCATTTAACTCGGTAAATATTTCTGTTCAGGTTTTACACGCACGTCGCGCATTACATCTACACCGCAAACTGTGTCACTAATGATATGTTGTAAACAAATATTGTAGGTACCTATTGATTATAGTTCTATGACTGTTTGGGTAGGCATATGTTACTTATAGTATTCTAGCCATACACAACCTACACCAACAGATAAAAACCTACGCAATACCTACCTAGAATAACTAGAACTTTATCATAAACTTCATGTTAGTTAAGTCGGTGCTCTGCTCATTATAATTTAGTTAAACAATTGAAATCATGGCTGTTCGTCATGTTTATTCATGAAATAAGTATTATCTAACTGATACGTCCACATCCTAATAGGCTAATGCTTTGCTAATGCCAACGGAAATGCAGCCTTTATAGTCGGAAACGTGCGCTGTTTAGCAAATGGCCCACACTGCGTCAATACCTATTGTTATACTTGAAATAATCTGATAACTGAAAAAGGTGTGAACCTTTGTCCTGGCTGTAAAATAACAAAGCTTGGTGATGAAATGTTCAGTTATGAAATTCACTATGAAACCGCTTACAGGTGTCTTAATAAAGACAATTTTACAATAGTTATTAAACTTTTCACTAGGTATTTGGTACCTAGAAACATTTGGGACTTATTGAACTTATTACATAGATCGACAACATATTAATAAGTAATTTACCTAATAACAAATCTAGCATCAAAGCGACTCGCGAAATTGTATTGTAAATACATTTTGGACATGAGAAATGTTGGCTTGAATTTTTGCAATGTTTATCTAGAAACTATGTAATGGTTATCTGGTATTTTGCGAAATTTAACTTACTTACCACCAAGGATTAAGATAAGTGCCTGTTTAAAAACCTTAGTGGTAGTTATACCTATTTATGAAATAAACGTAATATTGCACATAACTAAAGTGATTTTATTAACTTCAGCAAATTTCTGATAGAATGCTACATGAGACATTGTATTCAGTTGTGTGTGTCCCACATTGATTATTTCACAAACACTGTATTCTTCTAACTAAAAACCATGAAAAATCACTTTTAATATTTTCTTTTTACTTATTTTATCGAAAGCGCGTGAATAAACGCGAGTACGCACCACCACGCGACGCCTCCGTGCGAAGTTATGAAAGCGACTAAACAAGTGAGCGGAGCGTTAGAAATATCTCCAACAATGAACACAAACAAAAACTCAATCCAAGTTAAATATTAAAGTACCATACCTACTTACCTACAGCTTCATTAAGTTTTCAAGGTTCGTGGTTTTATTTTTAACCGACTTTATCAAAAAGGAGGAGGTTCTCAATTGTGGAATCTTTTTTTTTGTTATGTATGTTCACCGATTACTCGAAAACGGTTGAACCGATTTGGAAAATTCTTGTTTTGTTTGATTTTTCAGCTCGTCCGATTTTGATAAAATTTATATGGGACCACCTGTGAAGTATACCCTTCCAAACAAAGAAATAATTTTCCAAATCGGTTTAGCCGTTTTCGAGTAATCGGTGAACATACATAAAAAAACAAAAAAAAGATTCCGACGAATTGAGAACCTCCTCCGTTTTGATTAAGTCTGTTAAAAACATCATTGCTCTATCATTCATTGGCTTTAGGCTGTAGGCTGTGACATGCGCATTGCACTGCACACTTCAAGGGTTGACACAACATGCTTGCTGAGCATAACTCATTTCAAAGGTTACATGTCTTTTAGGAAACCGACCACTACAGAATTATTAACCAATTTTTTTTGCAATTCGTTGTCTGAATAACACGCAATTATGTTCCATGCCCGAACTTATAAAACGAATATCGTTAGTAACATGTCAATAGCCCGAATATTCGAGATGTTATTTGTTAATCAGTTCACAAGTGGTCGGTTTTGCCAATTTTACAGTGATAAAAAAAATAAGGTGTGTCTAGACATTCGTACAAATATTTAAAGCTCACATTTACTTCTTAACGCACCTTTATTTGCAGTGCTCTATCGCAACTGCATAATCATCGTTCAATGAGGCACAGCCCTGCCCACGACTATAATAAATTTAACTAATATTCAAAACAAATAAATATCAATAAAGATGATATACCTAGTCTCTAATAGCTACCATTAGAGACTACATAAGACAATTATTCATCAAATTAAGAAAGACGCGACCACAAAACTATTATCAAATCGTAAAAACATAAGATCCTATAAATCTATGTAAACGAACATTTAAGTGGCTAGACAAAATAGACTGTGATGACGACATGGCAAATGGTGATGTAAGAAATAATGGCTACAAGCATTATCTCGAACTACGAGTAAGAAAGCACATATAAATTATAAAATATGTCACTATGAACTCGTGTAATAGTAATATCATGTAATGGACAATTGGACATGGTGGGTGATAAACCTACGTAAATCAAAACCGTTTCCACTGAAGCGGAACGCAGAGAAAATGTGCAAAGTTAATCAGGAAGCGACCTCATATGGCGAGTGCTCGGCTGAAGCACGAGAAGTGCGTGTTCGATCCCGCTGCTGAGTACTTTGCATAAGTAATACCTTGGTATATTTGTGAACCCAGAACTGGACATGTTTCTCACCGACGCGACGCCCACAGGGACGTTATCAGCAACTCGCTTATAAAAGTTATTAATAATCGCAGGCAACGTGGAATGTTTGTGACTGATTAGCACAAGGTCGATTGAAACAGATTTATCTTTATAGCATTAAATTACTCATACCTACAGATATTATACATGGTTTCGTGTAACTAGCCTAAAATTGTAACGTGTCAAAGTGAAATTATATTTGTAAAGTAAAAATTACGGATAAGTATAAATTATAGATGAACTAATGTAACCAGAAATAGCCTAGTAAAGTACGAGTATGTCTTATCTCCGAGGCGTCGCGTCGGGCTATTCCCTTGCTACGAAGGGCGTTTGCAAGTTGAATGACGCCGAAATGCCTATCTATTATTTTTTCGGAATGATGGTAGGAAAAACACTTTTAGGACTGGAAAGGACTTCGGGGTAGCCCTTCTACGACAAGCGTAGCAATCGTCTACGTAGTAAAATGTACATATTTCTTTAAAACTTAATGTATTTAAATGTTATTAGGCCACTGTGTTAGTTATTTTCATATTTTTTTGTATCGAGTTTATAATCTGCTAATAGAGATAGAGTAGTAGGTACCTGTAGGTACGTGGCGGCGCGGCGCCGTCTATCGCCACCATTCACTGTTCCTTTATTCAAATGACTGGACATTACATGACTGACTAACTAATTTAATTACATAGTTAAAGTACCGGTAAAGTTCAATGGTCGATCGCGTGAACGCGGTACCATAATAATAATGTCCAGTAGGTACCTATACCTACGCGTTGATTTTTTAATGAAGTACTTTCTAACACGTTATGAAAACAAAAGGCATCTGTGAAAGTGGTAAGTGAAGGAGGTTCGAGAAATATCAACAATGATATCAGGAAAATTCGTAAATGTATTGATGCTGAAGATTTATTTTAATTAAATCCAAAGTAAGGAGCAAAATTAATTCCGTTCTAAACTATTTCTTACCAAATTTTCATCAGTCTTAGGAAGAATGCTTCTCTGTAGTTTCTGGACGGGATACGTCTGTCTCCATCCAAATAGCCTCGAAAGCTTGTCAGCCATGTCCTCACATCTTGGAGATGACTCCTTCATTTTGTATCACTGTTTAAATTTACACCCACTTCCACTTAGACGTATGTTTGAAACGCATTACATTTTATATTAGTTAACTTATTTAAACATAAATTTGTAGAACCACTCCTACTTGATTGTATCAAATCAATTTGAATATGCAAGACGAAATGTCTCTAAAGACTCAATCAAACAAAATTTGAAACCAGTCAAACCACTAGCTAGTTTGCAAAAACACAATAAGACAAAAAAACGCCTGAGCGACCGGCCGCGGCACTGACGCGACTCCGCGGCCTCCACTCCGTTATCGCTGCCATCGTTATCTGACTATCACCCCCCTCTACTGCACATTCACTTCTACAAGACTGACGTACTAGGTCGCAAACCAAACCAACGACGAATATGCTAAAACTTCAATTCCATCAACGACATCGGGCACAATAAGAACGTTCACAGTTTGCTGATCACTTAAAAGAATGAAGACAAGTAAACGGAAATATCTGACGGAGCTTAAAAATCCATTAAGACTAATAAGAATAGACTCGACACTTTCTGGTCAACGGACAAGTGGTACAAAGAAAGCGAGGGTGTCGAGTTACATGTGTGAACTGAAAACTGAGAAGTACCTTAATCGCTAATTGTGGTGGTATTCATAAGTAATGCAGGTCTATTGTTTGAGTTGTTTGCACTGACTTTATCAGCTCAGCTGAAAATGATACCTCATTCAAGAGTGACGGTGTTCATGTCATCGACGCTGTTTTTTAATCGAATGTTGTTTATTCCTACGCTGTTTAATAAATTATTTGGCTAACTTCTTTCACCTGGTCAGCAAAGCGTGGCAATGTGCCTCGCCATATGCGTAGATTTAATTATTTACCTAGGTAATTGTTAACACTGGTCATTATAATACGGGTAGAAATCACCATACTTGGTTACAAAAAAATGACGGAAGCTATGAACAATATTGAAGTGTATGTGCAGTGTATTACACACCTCATGTAAGATAGTTTAAATTTGTTAGGTTTATCAAAATTGGTTCAGCAACCATGACTTAAATATAGGAAAACACTGTATCAAATAATGATAATCCCATATTTGATTTGATAACACAAATTAGTAGATACTTAGTAATATGTACTAAGTGATTCTAGAGTTTATTTATTTATTTATAGAACTAGTTATAACACCATTTCAGGTAATCCAAAGCGATGTTATACTTATACAAAAAAACAAAACATAGTGAATATCAATATAAACCAATCAAAATTCAAAGCCAAATATATAACCAACAAAACAAAAAAATATGTTAACACATAGTTTTTAAACTATTTATGCCATTTCCTGCTGAAAGGCAGACTATGGCAAAAAACATCTTATTTAACATTAAATAAGATGTTATAAACATTATTATCCGACAGGATATTTTGCAGGTTTATAGCGAGTGAGATTGCCGCGAACTTGAGGAGGTTAGTCCAAAAAGCTGGCTGGCTGAGCAAGGCTGGCCGACGACGCAGACCTACGGCGCCCAGCGGTGCGCTGAGCCAGTATCTCGGGCTGATACAGGAGCCCACGCAATACGCGCACTATGAACTTGACCAGTGCCAAGTTTCTCCTAACCGACAGTCTACAGTATCCGATCATACCTAACACAAAAAACTTATATATTAAGTAAGATCACTCTTATCCCACTTTATGTTGTGTCGGGACATGTTCTTGTCTTTCATCTCTTCTATTATCCATATCTACGTAATTTCAGTATGCACTTCTCTCTTATCTATCTCCGTTGAAATGTACCTGGGTAGGTACCTTAGGTTATACTTAGTTATAATTGGTTAATACCTAAAGGTTACAAGCATATGCTAAACAATAATAATTATACGGTATATGTAAAAATATATAAACACCTTTGGCATAGTCGCATATCAGTGTTTTGAAGCTAAAATATTAAAATAATTACATAGTAATTATGCAAACATTATCCACAAATGAAACCCTTAGGTTTCAGCTGGACAGTTACCTGCTTCACCATCGAGGTATATAGATCAGATCAAAGTTAATATTCTATGAATTATTGGTTAGAGGTGAGCAACATTATACAATTTGATAAGGGCATAACGTAGCACGAGTTTGGTGTGATTTAGTTTTGTTTGGTTATTGTTTAAGGAAAATCATAGTTAAATACAGTTATCTCAATGAGGTGAATGCAATAAAAGAACAATAAAGTTATCGATTTTCACCACCATTCAGAATTAACTCGATGGAATAACCTGTTCAAAAGATCCATTGTCAGAATGGCACTGAATGCAACACCCAAAACAACTTGGATCTTTAGTACTTACCATAGACCTTGTTTGTTGCTAAGTAAATTAAATAACAAACAAATATATCTCTAAAAGGATGTCTTTTTCCTCAATGCCGTGTATCTAACCAACAAATTATTAGGCATTCTTCAGCGGTGCAATGAGGCAAGGCTATATTTCTCATCATTCTGAAAATTCTTAGTTGCTTCATGACCCAAACTTTTTTGTTATTGTATCAGATGATAGAACTTTGATTTGATTTCAATAGAAACTTGTAATGGTAATTTTCAAAGCGAGATTATAGAGAGCATCGTGGATTCTCTTCTCACAAAGCTTTCTACGAGATCTGGGTATCTAGATCGGTGCCAATGCTGCTATTATGTGGCCTGCCTCTGTCTGTAAACAATAGCATGGCAAAGTCATGGCATTGGTTTTGATTAGTTGTACCAAATACAGTTTCTTATAGTCATGTAGTATTGGCAGCGTTACGTTGTTATAAATGTCGTGTTACAAACTGCTGTTGAACAACAAATTGAAACAACTCACGTTTCCGCAAATTAGCAAAATATACCGCATCAAGGAAATTGCAAATTGCACGTCCATCGCGGATATATTTTTTGTAAGTAGTTCTACCCATTTATGTCCATCAAGTTCAATTCTATACAAACTGCCGTTCCACTCCTGGTCATATTGTTCATATAGTTTAACCATTTCGTTTTTTTGTAGCACCTTAGAATATAGTTACTTTATACTCCACATTTCGGTAAGAAATTACGTCATATGACAGTTGTAATAGTGTTATCTATTACGATCAGAAGAACAACGTTTTGCGTGCTGTCACGCAACACTTGATTCGGAATGAACGTGGAACTGGTAGACACTCCGTCATGACATGAGGCCGAATTGTAGTCTATTCTTGTACGTTGTAATAGTTCTTTAATTGAAGCCGTCAGCAGACTGAACAAAGGAAAGTAAATGAAAGGAATTAACGACACCATACAATTAATAGATCAATGAACGCTTGGCATCAGTTACCAAATGAGAAACCAAATGAAATAGCAAACCTTCCAACTCAGAGGAACTACAGGTTTTGTGCAAACGCAAAATACCTAACTAAATGCGTGCAGCACAATGCCCTCGACACCAAATTGGAATTAGTCACTTGCTCCGTTACAACCTTATTTCAGACAAACTCGTTTTGGGTAGAAGTTCTCACTCACATTAACACTGATTCGCACTCGAAATGAATTATCTAAGAGTTTGGTAGAGTCACTGAAATTGATGTAAACAAACTGGAGGCTGTGCGGCGAGCAACTGGCTTCGGACTGCGCGCCTCCGATCGTTGCGAGGGGGGCAGGTCATGTCCCCCCACCTGCCTTCAAGCCAGGCTAGCCATTGAAATTCACGCTTGCTATGAAAACAATTGTTCCAGCTGTGTAACTAGCTACTACCGATATTGTATCGATGCTTGACTTTATGGGGTTTTTCAGGGCATTCACCTTGAAATAATGAACATAGAGATTTAGCTCGACTAATCATTATTCTGTGCTTGAGATTCGAAGCGAGAACCTTATTGCAATTGAACAAATATTGTGTCCTATTAATAAACAAAACACTAGCTAAATTTATAGTCAACGATACGATATAATAATACTAGATCTACTAATATTTTTGAGTATTAAAAGTCTATTAAATCCATTCTGGTAAAACGTGCATATTTAGGGTGTACCCGGATCCCGGTACAGAATTCTAAGGCGATCGCGATCCAATTCTATCGCGATTATTAATAAAATGGTACCTATTCATTTTAACTGGGTTTTAACAAAGAAAGCAGAAGCTTCAACTGAAGCTTCTGCAGTAGGCAAAACCTGTTCCGAAATGCATGCTATGCATCCGCTTGTAAATCAACGATCCGAAAATCCTTGTAGCGAACTTGTAGCCCGGAACTCCTGGAAGCTTCCACGGTTGTGAGGGAACGTGGGGTGGTTTGGCTAGGGTCAGTGGCGCGAAGAGCCTGGCGGACCGAGACGTGTGCGCACTGCGGAACGCATAGGGTGGGTGGGTGCCAGCCATCGTCCAACCACCTCGAAGTCAAGGCCAGTTGTATATTTTAAAACAGTTCCAAGATATAACAATACTTCTGTGTCGACAAAATAAAATTAGGTTTCTAAAATATTATTAAACGTCGGACACGGCTGAAACTCAGTAAAAATATCTGGAGTTGTCCATCCAATTCACGTTCAACTTTTTGACATGACTGCGCCATCTATCCATTACCTAAGCAACTAGACAGTAATCAAGCTATGAAACATGGTGCGAAGTCTGCTTAAATTATTTTCAAGTTGTTGCATACATTTCATAGATGTCTCTATGCTCGTTTTCGATGTTTTTTTTAAGTAGTACTAGTACTACCAAGGATTATATATATACATACATATTCCTAGAGTTACATTTGTCTGCCATAAAAACACGTTTAATTTTAGTGGACGTTTCACACATCACTATCAAGCCCCAAACTAAACAAAGCTTGTATTATGGGAACCAGATGATTGATACTCATATACATTTTAAATACAAACTTAAATAAACATCAATGTTTATCACACACATATTAGCCCTGGGTTCGCACCTACAACCCACACCGCAGAAGGCAGAGCTACGAGTACTTAATACCTACTAACTTTACTGAAGGGCCAGTCAATATAAATAAATCACCGTCCAGGCAGTAATCTTTGGATTAAGTACCAACTTTAATTTCTGACCAACTTTTCTCTTGCAAGTACCTTTTAATTCCTAGATTCCTAGTAATCCACATTGCTCAGGAGGAGCCGCAACAGACGCTTGATTTAGGGAAGACACCGTCACAGGACAGTTGTGTTCGATGTTAAAACAATAGTTGAGGTGGGGGTGCCGCCCCGTGGTTTCATAACATTGTGGAAAAGACTATTGTTTACGAATTTTGGGACAGTATAGTGTAATTACTGGACACTGGACCACACGTGAAATTCCGGGACTTTCCCGGAAATCCCGGCCATCTGGCAACCCTAGTCAGGACTATAGTAGGTATAAACCATTTTTGATATAAGGTAGAGACTTCTATCAATTTAATTTAAATGTTAGCTAAATAAGCCCGTTGATGTCGTGGTTTCTTAAATATTCACAAGTTTATTGATATCGTTTGCTTATTTACATAGTTCTGTGTAGGTATTTCATTTCTTACAAGGTTTTAAACTGGATATAAAAGTGTAACAAAGTTTAATGACCTAGATAAGATATGTAACCTAACTAATTCATTTAGCATTTTTGTTTGGATACAGAAGAGCCTACATACATACATAAGTACCTACATTATGGGTAGGTACTTTATACGGTATAGCGTAAAATGGTTTTTTTAGCATTGTCGAGTGAAAGATAATCCCCACGTTAACAATACGGTTTAAGATGATTTATTTCTCTTAAGAATTAACATTCACTTACAGAGAAATCTTAATTTAATGTTTATTGTTTTGGGCTTGTCGTACAAGAATCGAAAAAAGTAAAGATAATGACAAAATGTCGGTAGTTATAATAGGCGAGACGAAAGATTTTGAAATCCCCTTCCGTAATGTGGGTACACATTTACTATTAACGAAAAAACCTTTATTTCGGTAATAAGCTATAGATTAACGAAGTTTAAAGCCATTTTCCTAAAAAAATTTCAATAGGGCGCGAAAACAGCACGTATGTGTCATGGCGTCGGCTCTGACGTCACGCCTATGTAAACTTGTCATTGTGTCTAAGCGTAGCGAAGAAAATAAACAAAATATTATATTAATTCGCGTGATAAAAAATAATTCCAAAGTTTATATAAGTGATTTGCAGTACCGCAGTGTAAAAACACATTAACAGAGTTGTGACTTATTTTAAATACTTGTATTTAAAATGCAAATATAAAATACGTATTTTATATTTTGTACTTAAATATTTTTGTTTTAAAAGTATTTTTTATATTATTTGAAATACTTTTCGAAATGTATTTTATATTTGTCATATATAAAAAACTTTGTTACTGCAAGTTTCGAAAGTATTACCACTCTCAAGTGAATGGGTTAACGATTCGGCAAGTGGAGGCTAGAGGCGCTGTAACTTTGAATGTCTATGTGCAAAATGACAGTAAAAAAAAATCGGGTTGCACTCCGGGAGTTCCGACAGAAGTGAAAACTTATTTTGGCGCGTTAGAGTTTAGTAATAAATCACTTCAAAATCAGTAATTATGGCGACTGCCAATCAAATACTGAACGAACACAGATGATGCAATATTTTTTGTTCAGAATGTAGATAATATATCAAAGAACCTAACTCAGTAAACTTCTCCATACAAAAGTAGACTGTAAACATGTGAATTATAATCAAATGGGGCGAGCGCGGCAGCCGGCTGCGTCTATATCAAAGAACCTAACTCAGTAAACTTATCCATACAAAAGTAGACTGTAAACATGTGAATTAAGGTTTATAATCAAATGGGACGAGCGCGGCAGCCGACTGCGTCTCGCCCCAGACGGTAACGGTGTCGCGAATCTAGAGGTTTTACCTCATCTAAAAATATGCGTACCGCGCTAAAAGAAGTTTTCACTTCAAAAACAAAGTGAACGTTATTATTATCTGTGAAACAAGAAAGTGTTTTTAAGATATAACACCTGCCTCCCTAGTTCGGCACCAGTGGAACGTTTATTTTCTTATGATGGCATGATAATGCAGACACAGACGCAACATGTCTGATGCTCTTTTTTATTTTTATTTTATTTATTTACTAAATTCACAAAACAGATTACAATCAACACAGCGTTTTAACTAAAATTAGTTATAATCTATTTATTGCTCTAGATTCGTAATCAAATATGTGAATATGACAAAATTACAGTGTTACATGCATGAAAGTTGTAATACCCTAAACTAAGTACCAACTATGGAAATTATAAATAATTAATATCGTGTAAGACTTTATAAGCGCACCGCTTAAACCTACTGAAACAGTTATTTTTGAAGAGGTTGTTATTTTTAAATCTTTAATAAATACAAACATTAGTTATTTTATCTGAAATGTATTTTATTTGGATAAAGTATTTTGAAAATACGTACTTTGTACATCTCTGCACATTAATAATAATACCCAACAAAGTGTTTGTACATTAATAAATACATACACATTGACTTGGTGATTATCAGATTTTAGGTGTTACTATTTTACTATGAGGAAAAATAGTACTAGTACTAGTAGGTTCTGTTTAGTTACAGAAAATTACTCGTTTTATTCGGTATTAAATTGATTTTAACTCTAAAATAGCAATTTACAAGCTGTGAGCTAACCTCAAAATAAACAATGACAAGTTTATTGTATAAATGTTTTAAAAACATAAAAGAAACCCGACTTCATTGGATACAACGTGAGACCTTAAAATTATTTTATTTTGAAATGTTTAGTGGAAAGTAGATGTATTTTGTTTATATCTATATAATATGGGTAGGCCAAATAAACGCACTGCTCTGCATTGCACGCAATGAAAATATCATCGATTTATAAAAAAAAATGATTTTTGTTGATATTTCAAAAACCTAGGAAGTATAACCCTTTGAACCAAAAAAATCATTTTTCAAATCGGTTCAGGCGTCACATACATAAAAAATTAAAACGAATTAAGAACCTCCTCCTTTTTCGAAGTCGATGAATAACCTATGAAAGTGTGCCATATGGCATGTTCTGGCATGTACGTTTATAACTCAGACGGGCAAAATTATTGCGAGGAAATAGCTTAATATCAATCCTGGGCAAATTTGAGCTATTTGGCTTAATAAAGCGTGATTCCATCGTTAGAGTAGCGAGGAGTCGATAAAACACAAGTAAAAGAATAAAAATCAATCCAAATGCGTATTCACAACAACAAAACACAGTAAATGACAGTATTGACAACGGAGTTTACATATGGGTGACGTCATGCGCTGTGATTGGTGTTTCAGTCAAAATGGCCGATTGCTGTATTTTAATGTTTTATTTAATATCTTAATAATCAAAATTTTTGAAATAAAATTAAACCGGTGTTTTACATTATTTTGATATTATGTTTCCCCTTAAAACATTAAATCGACCATTTAAGAGTGAACAAGTCGATTATCTTTCCATACAAACGTCAAAGGGTGATCACACCACCGTCTGATGATGAACAACCAAAACTAAAAGTGATATAAATTTGTCTTGTCATAATCTATGCATGTATCAATACAGAATTGTAAAAATAATATGGGTTTGAAAGATACAAGACTCAAAAAAAATCGTTTTACATCACTGATTTTAGCGCAACTTTAGGTGTGAATAAATAACAAACGGAGTACGCAAACTAAAAAAATATTCCAATACAAGCATAGATTATTTATTTAAGAGCTCAAATAACTTTTTTTTTTATACTTTTCCTTATTTTTAGGCAATCGTTTTATTTAGAAATCATAGATTAATCTGATCATATGACTCGAAATTACTATCACGCTATCTCCTTACTGCTCATCTCTATCCTTGGTGCACGTCTATCCTTTTCTCACACTAAGCTAGGTGAAATAGCATGCATTTTAGCTGCGCACACTAACGTGTTTGTGCCGCTGACTTGTGTATCCTTAATGATACTGTCGTCATGTAGTACCAATTTCATATATTATTGGTTCCGACAAGAAACTCTATAGTTTCGTCATATCCGTCTGTCTGTCTGTCGGCCCCTAATCAGAGCTTTTTCTCGCAGAATATTAATTACATCGTAAATCAGATACCTACATTAAATTTTGCACGATAATACATAATAGCCTTACAAAGTTATGAAAAAAACTTTGTAAGGGGTACCTCCACCATAAAGTTTTTATTTTATTTTGTCACCACATCATGTATATCGTTGGATAGGTCTTTCAAAAATATTAAGATGTTTCTTGAACAGTTTTTCCATACAGATATTTGTTTGATAAATATTAAGCTTTTGAAGTGGTCATTTTTGATAGAGTAAGGAGTGTCCTTTGGAAATGTACCTATTCAAAATAGTACCTAGCTCATTTATAATGAAATTATGAGGAAATAATTACGGCTAGAAAGACTTTTCTAGATTATGAGTAACAGTCAGATTTGTAAACCTTCAAAACATAAAAATTCATCCTAAATTATCTGACCACTAATCATTCTTTTCCTTACTGACTTCGGAAGCATCGGAAGTACGTGGTCCGACACTCGCTTAGACAATTTATTATCTCTTCTCGTAAACATAGTACGTAGAAATTACCTATAGTTTTCCACGTGTCTATTTCCACAGATTAGAAAATTTAATTTCTCCTGTCCCGGAACGGAACAATAGAGATAAGTAGATACCTATCTTACCTTACCTATCTATACAGTAGCTAGCATGCGCTTATTCCATGGTATCCTTGGTGCACGTCTATCCTTTTCTCACACTAAGCTAGGTGAAATAGCATGCATTTTAGCTGCGCCCACTAACGAGTTTGTGCCGCTGGCTTGTGTATCCTTAAGACGATGCCCACAGCAAATTAACTTTTATACTTACGGAAAAATAATGTATTTTTATTAGGTAGGTACCGTTATTTAGTGGCCATCCACTCGTTAGTTAAATGAATTAGTTATAAAAGAAATATTATGTGTATTTTCAATATTTTGCTTCCTACCTTCTCCTATCAAATTGTTTTTAAAGTAAGTAACTGTAATGTTAGTTTTATATTTTTTTTTTCTTAAGCCTTAATTTATTTCCTGTACTTTTTTTTACAATTTTGGTATAAACTATACATATCAAATTTATTCTGTTTTCTTATCATATTATAACCGTTATTACTTTTGTATTATTATGTATCAGGAACCCTCTCCGGTAAAGGCCTCCTCCAAGTCTTTTATAATTACTTAATTACATAATTTTTTTTTTTCTAAATATTCTATAAGTAATCATCTTCTTCTAAATTTGATCGTTTTAACTTGCAGCTTACTGCCTCACAGGACAAACATTTGTGCGATGTGATGAACATAGATGTTTGTTTGGTGTCTAGGTGTTATTAATAAAGTACCTATCATATTTAAGAATATAAGTAGGTACTTACCTAAGTATTCTACCAGTCATTTGGTTTTCATAGTACCTTAGGCTACAAGCTATGCACAGTTTAGTTAGGGCTAGGTGGTGTTTTGAGGATTGTCCACCAATACCCATATACAAAATACCGACCTACCTACCTAGGTACTTACAATATTGCGGACGGCCGCTGTCTTTTCCAGAGGATCCTTGCAAGATTTTCCCCCACAGCTATTATTAAATACCAACCTACTTATATGGTTTCGTAAGGCTTCATCCTCGACCCTGGGAAAAGCGTTCACCCACATGTTAAATTAACTGCGTTATTGAATAATCAACGCCAAATACATGTTACACTCAAGCAAATTCAATCAGTTATTACGTGGCAAGGTCGACGACCCGCCTCCATGCGAAATTTCTTACGAAGGTTTTTATGTACTTAGCCTGAGTTGGTTACCTATCAAAGTAAACACACTGAGCTGTCTAAACATAGACATTGTTTATAATAATTTTGAATGCGTAACATAAGCCTATAGGTAGGTATCTTAGTTATTCCGTTGGAATCGGAAATCCACTCGAACACACTTCTTATGCTGATAAAGACAAGGCCGAAATTATTTTGGTAAAAACATCTAGATACTCTACCTCCTCTACCTAGTCTACCTCATACTTACATTAAGTAGATAGGTACCTACCTAATTAAAAAAGGGTGTATCCCACTATTTCCATGGAAATACAAAATAGAAAAAGTGGGACTAGCGTTTCCAAGAGAGCAAAGCGAGCGTGCCGCGGCAGAAGCGCCAGAAGAATATAGGTAGTTACTATTTTCCATGGTTCGGTTGACCGGACATCTGAAAATATTTTTTTTCTTGGAGCGGTCTACTGTATCAAGGAAATGTGCACGTCATAAGAGGTGATACAGTGTTTTTTTTTGCCGTCACCGCCAACGATGGAAACAGTGGGAAAATCAGTCCCAGTATTTCTATTAATAGAAATACCAAATGGAAATAGTGGGATGCACCCACTAAAAAACAGATCAAAAATCATGCATACTGCCAAAGAGATCGTGTAAGTCCTTAACATACCTTACATTAGGTGCACCTCAAAGCAGTAAAATATTTTAACATTATACCTACCTAGGTATTTTAGACTTAAAAGTCTGGATTTCAAATATTTTAACTGTTTTAATCACAATAAAATTGTTAAGCAAGTCTCTCTAATTCTCTATTAAACCACATAATTACGCTTTAATAGCTAAAAATAAAACCGATTTCATTTATACTTTAATTTCGTTTCAATAACTAAAAAGAAAACTGACTTCATTTCTAGGTATAAAAATGTTTTATATTAGATTATTTAGTAAGTACTTTATCATTTATATAAACTCGTAAACACCACTGGAAGATCACAGAAAAGCAAAATATCGAAATTTCGTTTACTTGGATGACGTAGTATTGTTTTCCAGCTATTAGGATTTAAAAACCTAACTACTGCACAGATTTTAATGAAATTTCTATAGGACGTAGGTATACCCTTTCACATGAAAAATGGATTTCTCAAATCGGTGCATAAATGACGGAGTTATAAAGTTATGAAAATAAAAAAAAAAGTGCTTATATAAAACAGAACCGAAATTTTAAAAAAACAACCGAGCTGAGAACCTCCTCTTTTTGATGTTGGTTAATAAATCGAGTATGTTACTGAAATTTATATCAGAAATTCATCATGTCATGATATTTCCTTTATTTTTATTATTTTATGCCTTCCATGGCGGACTACTCGAGTTCAGGTCTTGATCTTTGCATTGGCGGGGGTTATTTGTCACACCACTCTGAAATTGTGTTCATTAACATAACGAGAATACTTTCCCACAATAATGTAAACTGCAAAGTGCATAACAGCATCCACTTTCATTACATACGACAAGTGAAGTGGAAACCGGAGGTTTATATTGTAGTCCACATTACCTGTTTATTTCCCTTGGCTTGCAGGGTGTGCACCGGAGTATGAAACCAGCCAGTGTGGGAGAAACCGAGAGTGATCATTGCTTTGTAGGTGAATTGGTCAACTGCATTTACTTATAATAATTTCTATGAGTTCATCTACCTACTTACTCGTACTCATTCTTACGTTACAAATTAAATCCTATGTGCCTATTGGTAAAAGGATGAGGAGTAGGCATAATTAGGCATACATATTACAAGCATGATATGATATATAGAAAGTATGTTGTAAGTGATCCTTAAAAAAATGACTGTGGCTGGGCTCTGCTAACAATGGGAATGACTGGGAACAATTTGGACAGCCAGTCACGACAGTTTACGGAAACTCGCGTGGCGACACACAACTACACAAGTGCGTAGGTCATGTCGTGACTCGTGGGGTATACCCACTGAAGTACGAACAGTAAAACAGTATTTTATGTCCATCCATAAATGAATGGCATGAAATTGGAATGAAAAGTCACTGCACAGAAGTAAAATAAATTGCAAGTAAGCTCAAATCTGCTGAATCACAAGTCCCATCAATCACCATCGTATCTTAAGCTCAAATAAGTCTTTGGCCTAATAACACCAAATTGTTAAACTTTTAAATTAATAAAATACACCTCCTCTTATTACCCATTCCTGATTAAACCAGTTTTCTGTCCAATACAGCACTTTGAACTTTAAAATGTAAGTATAGGTACGAAAAGTAAAATGCTAGCTTTGAGCTTTCGTTTTGAGGTCACTATTACGAGGTGTCGTCAAACCGACGCGACGTTACATCGTTTGTCCGGACCGCTTCATAGTAGGAATTACTGATGACAGATTTATTTATTTATTTATTCGTCGTACAAAATCCACAGCTCTTAAAATAGTATACACAAAACATAAATCTATAACCGACATCCAATAACGGATATACATTATAATTAAAAAACGTCACGTATTGTCTTCGGAACCGTTTGCGGACCAATGAGGATCAGTAAAGTTATAGCAAATAGAACTATCCACGTTATTCTTTATGACATAAAAATGATATATCTTTTCGAATTATCCAAATCGGACCATTACATTCGCATTCTCAACTAACAACGTTACGGATCCTCATTGAATGTTACTAATCGTACGAAATTTCGGTCCGAAACTTCAGAATTTTGTTTCACGGTAGACGGACGGGCTGATGCATACTTTGAAAGTTACCATAATTATAAAGTGGCTGCATCTGTATGTAGCTTTGGAGAATGTCACAGTATCATTCTGCTGTGTTTCAAACAATAGTTTCCACCTACCCGTGTTTTACATCACCTTGGTACCTGCGCCCTTTGTTCGTCATGTTATTGTTCCCTGTTTAAATACAACGCGTTACGTTCAATGTAGAAATTACAGTTAATACCTTACATACGAGTACATACATTATTATTGAAGCAGGAATTGGTAGATTTTTAAGCGGCTTCACACAAGCCATGGCCACTATGAATGGTTCTTATTTTAGGTACGTCAAATCACTAGGATTATTATGTTAGAGCGGAGCATTTTTCAAGGAAAACGTGGTTCAAAATACTCAATTCCAGAAAATATTTGATCAGTCATCGGTCTCAATAACAAAATATAATTACGCCAAACAATTCATTCTGTCTACTCAATGTTTGACTCCTTTTCTAAAACTGAATAAATGTTAAAACTTATTTTGGGTTAAATTTACTACAATAGTCTTATTTGGAAAAATATGAACTACGTATGAACATAATTTGAACGTGATGTGATCTCTGAGGTAACTATTCGATTATCTTTCCATTCAAACGTTGATGTTGAACAACCAAAATTAATAGTGATATCATTGGTTTTGTTACAATCTATGCTTGTATAGCAACAGAATCGTAAAAAAATTGCTTTGAAAGATACAGCCTCTAAAAACTCGTATTTCAACACTGATTTTAGCGCAACTTTAGGCGTAAATAAATCACATAAATAGTACGCTAACTCCAAAATGATTCTGTTACAGGCCTAGTTTATTTATTCAAGAGCTTAAATAACTTTATTTTGCATATATACATTCAATAGTTTTGTCATGAGAACCCTTAATATTAGAAGAATATGTACCGATCACTCATCGGTACTCTTTTAAGCAACTCCATAAACTAAGTATTTCATGTAAGTAATAGTTATGAAGGTATGTAGGTACATAAATAAAAATAAACATGTCATAAAAATGATATCCTAATTGAAAAAGAGATGATAGTTGTTGCAACAGTCCGCCGCCACATCACTTCATAGCAGGTAGCATTCCGAAGTGGCCCGTCTGGCCTGCTGCCTCCACCCCTGTATAATTACATAGATAAAAACCGTTCCCTAGACCAACGACACTCCTCATCTCATGTTATAAGGTTTATCCATTGTGTTCAGAGAAGGCTCTTTGAGTTCCGAAAACGTTAGCTTTGGTATTAAATCTTTTCTAGGAAGTATCCCTTTTGCATTAAATTTTTGAACTATGGGAAGCTTTATAGCATACCTATTTCTAAGTAGGTAGGTTGTTTTCTCTTTGTTTGATACTGTTGATTATTTGTAGAGGGTTTAAATACTATAGATTAAAACTCGTCATACTCGTAAATTCCCCTGTTTCATAGAAATGTGAAACAAGTGAAAACAGAACGTTGAGATTAAATACAAAAAGAAAAGACATCGAGTCACTATTGTGCCCTAGGTTGAATGTGGAAATGCATGGCTGTAGATACCAGGCTGTTAAACTCTCTAATCATTTGTCTACTGATACGAAGTCGATTGACAGTCTAAATCATTTTAAAAGTAAATATTTGGTTTGCGGGGTGTGTTTATTCCGTGGATGAGTTTTTTGATGTTAAGTGATCTGTCAGTGCATCTATATATTCGTGGATAAGTAGTACTTGTAGGTATATTCATTATAATGTATCTATCTATCTATGCAAATATTATTATTTTTATAACATAGTCATTTATATTGTACTAGCTTCTGCCCGCGGCTTCGTAGGCATAGTACATACATAAAAAGTAGCTTATGTCCGTTCCTAAAATACAATCTACCTATATCCATACCAAATTTGATAGATGGAAAAAAATAAAAGTTCTGTTGATCCGATCGCTACCAAACTTCACAGAATCACCCGCTAGGCCAATCTGAAGATTTCCTAAAAAAATACATACACACATACACACATCGCCTTTTATGTATGTATGTATATATTTTTTTATTAGTTATTTTTAGTGTAATGATCATGTAATTCAAATACGATTGTAAAATTGTTCATGAATAAAGTATTTATAGATTTATTTATGTTAAAACTATCAAACTTTCTTATTCATCTTAGGTTATCTATGAATGGTAATTTGTCGTGTTGGAAAAGTCGTGTGTATCTGTATTGTGGATTCAAGCACTAATGACTTGTAATATAATTGAATTATCCAGCACGCTACACGATCATGGCATCCAAAGAGAGCCCAACAAGTTTCAACCAAATGGCGCCAGGATTTTACCAGATGTACCAGCAGAACAATAATTGCTTCAGAGGTGTAAAAAAATAGGCTTATAATAGTGATTTCTGTTAGCACAATTTCGTATTATTACGTAAGAAAAACAACCACTGACCTTGGGAATTCAGTCATGAAAAGCATTTTGCTTTTCTGAGAAAAACCAAGCTCGAAGATGTAGAATTTGTTCATTCTATTGCCTATTGTTTTAGAATACGCATTTGTAAGAGATTACAATCATTTTACCACGGTAGTTATGGTAGATGAGTTTCGGTTTGGTTTCCTAGTTAGGTAGTTACTAATATTGCTAAATATCTGAACCTAACCTATTATTTGAAATCTGCTGTTCTCACCAAATAACACCCGATTTAATAGTACCACTCTAAGGAGGGATCGCAAAGAAGTGAGAACGACATACTATTCATCGGTTCGCACCGTGAACTCGAGCGGCAACGAGCGGACCGCGGATCAAACTCACCCTGATGAAGATTCGCTAGAATCTTGATGAATCGAAACAGTGTCAGTGCTTCCATCGACAAAATAATACGTGAGTAAAACCCGTGTTTATCATAAGTTTATTTACAGAAATGTACAGAATTAACATCATCATCAGCCCGTGTCATGTTAGTCCACTGTTGGACATTAGCCTGTTGTACCATGGCACGCCACTGAGCTCGATCTTCAGCTCCTCAAAATCCCTATCCGCTGCCTTACGAATATCATCGCCTCACCTAGCTCCAAAATACATTTGAAACAGTTGGGCTAGCCAAGGGCCGTTTAAAACGATCTATAGATAGCTCAACTGATCCAGATCACTGCCAGAAGGCAGCGTCCTCAAGACACTAACGGCGTTGCCATGCTGAATGGCAATGCTAATACGCTGGGCTTGATAGGACCAGCCTTTGGGTCACGCAATATTTCAACCAGACACCGTGAAAAAAATATATAGGTATTTAAGTAAATAGGTAATTATGTCATACCAACCAAATCGATAAGCTTGTTAAATCTTGCAATGAGTCTATTGGTTACAATAATGCGGTTCACATTGCTGAACCGCCCACGTCCAATCTGCAAGCTAGTGTGGGTGTTGGTAATTGAATAGTGCCAGCATTACAATGGAATCCTTACAAGAATGCGGATATGGATGGATTCTTTCCCTGACATTATTAAAACGATGATTTTGCCGGCAAAATCAAACTCGTTTCATATAAACATCATCAACAGAGCACTCTTCTTTACCAAAGGACACACAGAATTATTGAGGTGTAAAATACTCACATAATAATTATGAGAAACATGCGTTATATTTATATTCCATGGATGCACTAGGGTCTGTAAATGACTACTTGATATCGACACTTTATATATTAATGTTTTACATTATAAAAACGTTTTAAAAATAGGTACAGCAGTCTTGCGTGCGATTACATGCATAAGTTTGCATTTTGTCATTAATATCTTAGCTCTTGCGTATCGTGTTTCGCTGCACAAGGTATTCCGGGCGGCATCAACTTGAACCTAGTAGGTAAGTAAGTGGCTAGGTGGGTTGGTAGGTAAGACAGATAACTATCTAAGTACCTTGTTTGTCGCATAAATTGGTATGGAGGACAGACATGCACGTGCGCATGACTCAGGGCTTCTCCAAAATTATAGATGGATTATTAGATGCTTACTATATTTGCTCTAAGCCCGACGCAGAACAATTATCAGTTTGTTTATGGACGAACAAACACGGTCAGTGAATATCAGATTTGCATCATTACATAGTATAAAACAAAGTCGCTTCCCGCTGTCTGTCCCTATGTATGCTTAGATCTTCAAAACTACGCAACGGATTTTAATGCGGTTTTTTTAATAGATAGAGTGATTCAAGAGGAATGTTTATATGTATAATACATACATAATATAGTAAAGAAACACTGATAATTTTAGAGGTTAGCGTATATGGGTTCAACGTATTAGAACTACTGAGGTACAGCAACACGTGGCCGGGTCAGCTAGTTTTACAATATAGTAGTCTGAGGTTTGCACGTTTAAAACAACTCTTTGCTCTAACTCAAATAGTTTGATATTTTAAGAGTCACGGATATGACAGTTTACACCTTCAACTGCCTTCTAGTATCTTACCTCTGTAATTTTCTGTCTATCGAATATCTATCTTGTGTTTTAGATCGATGCATTCGAACCATGTTTGATGTCAGATCAATCATCATTGCAACGTTGTTCCCATGCAACAATACCGCAATCCTAAACCATTTGACTGGCCACTCAGGTCAGTCAGTAATTCTGCTTTCTACGCTGTAGGGTGTGGGTTGGTTTCCCTCTCAGACCTTTTGTGTGATTAAACATGTATAAGTATGTATTTACAACTATCGTAATGTATAATTATCTGGTTTCAATAGGTTAAATAGGTGTAATTTGTCCAGCATTGTTCATATATTTTTATTTTAACTGTTTATTTACAAAAATCATTACCTACAGAAATATACAGAATAATATAAAATACATGTGAAACAGTTGACTTATCTAACGACCGTTTAAAACGATCTATGGATAGGTGCTGACTGGTCCAGATCACTGCCAGAGGGCAGCGTTCTCAAGACACTGGCGGCGTTGCCACTATTAAATTCATTTTAAACTACAAATGCATGAAACATTAGGATGGGGGTCAGGCAGGTACTCTATCATCAAAGTCGAGTTACAGCTCAAATAAATGTGAGTTCATTCAGAGGGGAGTCATGAAACGTTGCATTTGCTATCTTATGTTATTGACATTAGGTAACTGTTATCCCAGCACTCTACTCTTAAAAGACACTCAGTACTAACATCTAGGTACGATAGCAACCTGTACGATACTGTTAGCCTTTCAATCGAGCTATCTGCGCCACTTGAACCATAATAGTTTTCCTTGTAAAGGCACCGCTTTGCTAAATGACTGGTATCTAGTATACCAGTCATTAGATACTCAAGCCAACCTGACTATTCGATTGAAAAAGCGGTACAACAATTGTCATACGCTTATGTACCCTATAATGTTTTACAAGACATAAATGGTGCCTGCATCCGCTGCCAGATGACCAGGCATTGAGGTCGACACTCAGTGCTCATTGTATTGATACAGCAAACTAATAATGAACAGGAAAATGTCTGTATCAATAGGTAGGCATATGATATGGTTATGATGAGTTTTACAACTATTAATAGTTATCATTCTTCGCAAAGAATTTTATTCAAAAAATACTTCAATGTTCGGAAATGTGTAACGATAACATGGAACTATCTGCTGCCTCCGGCTTCGCATGCGTAGTACCTATATAAAAAGTAATTTACGTCCTCAAGTTATAATCCATATTTTATAACAAATTTTATGAAAATCCGTTTAGCCGTGAAAATGTATCAAGTAGAGAGAGACACTTTCGAATTTATAACATGTATCAAATCAAAATATTTATTCAAATTATTACATGGTACAATAAAATCTAATAACAAAATATTATTTAAGTAATTATAGGTATGCATATATGCGACCCTAAACTAACTAATCCTTGTGTTTAGGCGAGCTTACTTACTTATTACATAGACTCAAAATAATCACCTACATATTCTATTTTACAGTTAAATGTATAGAATACTAGGTATTTCAAATCTTAACTAAGCTTAAAATTTTAACACAAAACTAAAAAATATAAATAAACTGCGTGTCCACGGAATTGTAAACTGGTACAAATAATGTTACGTACCTTATATATGGATTAATCAAGATATATGTAAAATAATAATAAAAATAAATATTGCTGGACAATGCACACAACACCACCTAGCCCCAAACTAAGCATAGCTTGTACAATGGCGACCAGATGACTTATAGAATACTTATATACTTACCTGTTAGAATACATACATAAGATAATTTATAATACCCAGACACAGAACAAACACCTATGTTCATCACACGAATGTTTATCCCGGGAGAGAATCGAACCCTCAACCTACAGCGCAGAAGGCAGAGCTACTACCAAGTGAGCTGACAGGCCAGTCACCTAGGGTATCTATGTAAAGTCTCATAGAGACATTTAGACCTAGTCAAATTATTCTTTGTGTAGCAATGACACTGTAACCGACCGTCATCAGTAACATTTTAACCGCCAACGACCCGTAAATATTTTAGAATTCCGAAGTCCAACAAGAAAATTATAACTTTTGTTAATTAAGTTATTTATGAAACCCCGGGCTCTATATGAACGAAATAATTAAGCCTCTCAAATTAAACTAAGCAAGAACATAACATACATTTAAATTATTTAGAAATGTCGTTTCATTTTGTTCCACTTACCTAATTATCCTGATAAGATTTAGATTAAATGCTCAAATTGAAACATTGACCCCACGCACCTCTGCTATCTTATGATAACATGGTTCAAACCAAAACTCTTGAAGCATTTTACTCGTAGGTATGTGTATATACCGTACCGATGGCGTGTTTGTCTAGTCATATCGTGGATGGGTAGGTAACTATATAGGGTATAGAGGGTATAGCACAGAAGAAATATGAGTATTGGCCCTGATTCGGCAGTTCCGCCAGACGAGCTGAAATTTCCTAAAAAACGAACGACGTCACTTTTCTTGCACTAAAGTCCAAATTAGAGTTTTAAACTTTTAAATTACTTTTTTTAAAGTTACTTAATTGGGCAGGCCATATAGCTCGCAGAACTACCGTTCCGTTACCGTTGGGGAGTAAAAGTTCTCGAATGGCGACCAAGGACAGGAAAACGAAGCGTAGGACGACCCCCACCCGATGGACTGACGACATTGTAAAGATCGCAGGAAGTCGGTGGAAGGAGAGGGCTCAAAATCGTTCTTCCTGGAAATCAATTGGGGAGGCCTATGTCCAGCAGTGGACTTCCTAAAGTATATATATAAAGTTACTTAATTTACGAATTACGTGTTTTAGCGCATTGAAGTAATCAGTACCTGGATGGCCGAGCTTTGCTCTGTATAGACGTATACGCCGCGCCGGCGCGACGCCGCCGGGTGTACACGGCGCGCCGCCGCCGCCGCCGCCACCATTTGTGTGCGGCGTGTGATTATTACTTTATATTTTCATACGCCGCCGAAACGAACCCGCGGTCGGCTTGCGAATGCCAGTTGCGACTCGCGCCTAAATCGTAAATGTGGATCTACTACTCTGGTAATCTAAGGAGCTCGACATATTTCTCTATACTCTGGCTTCATTCAACTCGCAGGGGCAGCTGCACCTGAGTCAGTGGGTATTGTTGCGTTCTGCAACGGCACGTTGCCACCTTCGTGTTAGCGTTGGCCTTTATGGGGATAGTGCGCTTCCTGATTCCACGTCTGCGCAGTTAGGAACACTCAGGAGTTCCCTCGGTATGGGAGCGTGCGTGTAGAGGGGCTAGGGCGTTCAGAGGAGCTAAGGCGTTCAGATGCGCCAACGTCACCACGAATTCTTTCACGCTCTTCATCTGCACGTCACGGGTTATCACATCGTTTCGGACGTAGCGACCGGATCCTGTGCACATCCGCAGGTTAACGCTCTGCACGGTCTGCTGCGTCCAGTTGGTCGCAGAGAGAGGCGCGTACCACGCGGGAACGCATATGTGAGTCGGGACCGGATGTAAACCTTGTAGATCTTCAGTTTGGTTCTAAGTAGGAGATGCGAGGACAGGACAGGTCGAAGCTAGTCTCGAGCAGCGCTTGTTTGGTGTGACTTGACGATTTCGATTCCGAGGTATCGGAAACGACTTCTTCCACTCTACATCCTGGTACCGAAGCTGTAGCGGTTGCGGTGGTGTACGATGGCTTATCATAAAGAGCGCTGCTGTCTTCCCCACGTTGACGGTCATGCACTACTTGTCCAACCAGAGCGGGAGGATGTTCAGGAGGCGCTGCATGCGCCTATTGATGATGGTTGGGCTGCGCAAGGAGGCGAAGTAGGCACTTTCGTCCGCGAATAAGGCCAAAGTCACATCCCTTTCCTCGTTTTCGTCCAGTTTTTGAACTACGCTGAACTTTTCTGCCAAGTGATACAGCACGCACGTCAGCTGGACCGCTGTGTAGTGCGTACTTTTGAATCATGAGAGCGTAGAGGTTGGTTTCGTATTCGGAGGTTTGGTCAATGGTGTTCTCCCAACTCCCTACGCCAAGCCGATACCTCCGTGGTCAGGGCATTCAGATCAGTTATGAGCCAAGGGCAGCGTGAGGGCGTTCATTCTCAAAACAGTTCTTTATTCCGCTTCAACTCTCGTTTGATGTGCCGTAGCAGATTGTTCTTCTTCTGAAGGCTTGTCGTTGCCGTAGTGCCGTAGAGGCCTTCGTGGCAATCCCAGCGTGATTCCAGTGTCAATCTCAGGGAACACAGCACCTCCCACTCCGAGTTGTACAGTAGGTACCTTGAGATGACACATCCGCGGAATAGAGCATATTCGCGGGAATATCGGGTAGGCTTAACACGTTAGTAGAAATGTCGAAAGAATTTGGTATACTTAAGTACCCGAGAGAGACAACAAAATGCGATCCTAAAACTAAATACAAAACCAAGCCACGCCGCCGCCGCCGCGCCGCCGCCGAGCCAGAATGTGCAGCGCGCCGCCGCCGACATTTTTCAACGCGGCGCACACGTCTAGCTCGGTATAAAACAAGGATAAAACGACGTTTTCTAAAAATGAAACCTCGCTAGATCGATTTATCGCACCCCAAACCCTTTTCATACTAAATTTCATGAAAATCGTTGAAGCCGTTTCCGATATTCAGATTATAGGTATATATACAAGAATTGCTCGTTTAAAGGTATTGGATGTATAGAGTCATTATTATTATACTTAACTAAGCGGTAAGTTCTAGGAAAATCAATTCAATAGAGGAATCAGATGTAAATTTTACTTGTTTCGAACTGACATTTAAAAGATTTTCTCTATTTATTATTTCTATTAACTGGCCTGTCAGCTAAGTTGGTAGTAGCTCTGCCTTCTGCGCTGTAGGTTGAGGGTTCGATTAGACCAGTTCGGTTCGACCAGGATATAAATTTGTGTGATAAATGTGTGTTTGTTCTGTGTCTGGGTGTTATAAAGTATCATAGGTAGGTAATATGTGTATGTATTTAATAATTATAAGTATTATATCAGTCATCTGGTCACTGGTCAAGAGGGTGTTGTGTGCATTGTCTACTAATATTTATTATTTATTTTGGACTTTGGTGTAAACAAAATACGGTCGTTCGTATTTTAGCAAATATTAGCTCTGGTGAAACTAATCAAGGCCATTGTTTGTATAATTTAATTATGTCTAATAGAGCGCTTTCTTTTGCAATATTATTGCCCTCAAAATAACATCTGAATGTCCCAGCTTTAACAGTTGCTATAAGCTCAAGGGAGGCATCAGGGCATCAGTCGCCACATCCTTCAATAAATAAGGTGGAATCTCTTTTTAAATTTACAAATTCCTCTTCACATATGGCATCAGTAGACGACAGCGGATACAAGTTAGTAAGAACATGTGTATTGTCCGAAATGAATATTATAAAAAAGTCTTGAACGGCCCAGCACCGTCGATTGACATGACATCGAAGTGGAACACAACATATGGCGCTATGGGAAGCTCTCTTTGTTGTTTTTTCCACGATCCTATCTACGCAGGTACCTGTATTGTAAATGCATGGTGTAAAATTAGTCTTACACAAAGAATAGATAAACAGTCCCATGACATGCTAAGTCCTATATTCCCAGAAAATGTGTAAAAGTTTGATGTGATGTAGCAAGCCTTGAAATAGGCTTTGTTTCGGGAATCAAACAATAGACCTCATTGTAATTCTAAACCATGCGATGAACGTTCCGACCACTAACCGCCTCGTAACTACGTATTCTTTCCGATTTGTGTGGTTTTAGCTAACATAACTTATTTAACTACACCGCAGTACGCAGTCGAGTATCAATCATTCCTTGAATTGCTTATTCAAAGTATCAACATTCTAGAAAGAATGTCTTGTCATTTTCCCGAGAACCGGTCGGTGAACGAGATTTGTGGCTCGCGGCTCGTAGACCAAGGAACGGTCCATGTCGATGTCAAGCACCTTTGAACTTTATGGCTCGGTAATAAGACTTTGCTTAAAACTTTCGTTCTGATGCTGATTGCTACAGGCATTCAGCACGGAGCCGGAATACGGCAGGCGGGCGGTACAATAGGTGTTTCTCCGACGTGGCCGAAACTCTCGCATACCTGCCGATGGCCCACCGCCACACGCCCATTGTTCCACCCAAGGAATTATTTCAACATTTTCCACTGTTTTACTTCTTAAAATCTTTGTTTGAGATATTTTACGTGACTGTACAATCGGTTTGAAAAAATAATATTTTGGGTTATATTGTTTGCAGACTGTTAATGGTCGTTTCATTTGACTATAATCCATGTTTTTCTCTTCTTGTTGCTGTAATGCGACGGCAGGCGCGCACGTAGATTCTCACATTTTGTGATACTTATCAACATTTTCCATCAGTGGCCGAGGCGTCCATCTTTTCGCTTTCTCGTGGACACGCTTCTTTATAGAATATAATTCGTTCTTAGGTACGTCGAAGTGTGTTTTGTTCAGACATGTAAACTTTTATTCTTCTGTAGGAATAGAAACTTTATCATATCGTTTCGTTACTGGACCGGCAAAAGTAGTTCGCGGTTCGTTAACTCCAGCTCGCGACCTTTAGTTACGCAACTAGCCGGGGGCCAATCATGCAGAAAAGTTGGCTAAAATCTCCTTCCACACCTGATCGTTTCAGACAATAACATAATTGGCACATAATAAATAACTATTAGTACAATCGGCTTCAATACATAATGCATGATGGACGATATTAAAGAATTGTTGATTTGTTTTGCTTTACCAACTGGTGCGTTGACCATCGAACGCAATTTCTTTTTTTTCTTTTTGAAGGAAATTGCACTATAGGGGATTTGAAAACTCTTTATATGGTCGTTCTGGTCTATTTTATATATATGATGATAATAACGTATAATAATGCTTTTCACACAATAGGTACCATAGGTACGTTGATGTTGATAAACATAAAGTTGGAGTTTATTCCAATTGATTATTGTCGCTGTTTTCTTAGGATTTCATGTTAATTATTTGCCATACGTAATGAAGCCATGCAAACAAACCATTACCGCGTTTGCGAAGTGACGGTGTGATCGTAAGTACAAGCAAGGTCGGCCGCTTCCTACGACTCATTAGGATTAGGCAGGATGCAGGTGTTCATGTTACTTATATAGATTAATTAAAGAGTCGGCTTAGATAGCTGAAGGTTTCAAGTCAGTTATCTTGCTAATTTATTTCGAATTGTTTCTTTTGCCATAGGTACAACGACCTTTAATCAATGTAAATGAATTCAATAAAACAAAAATGTAACTCCAATTACGAATGTTATCCCAATGCTTAGTCGTAATTTCTAGGTACTTTGATTTACGATGTCCAAAGAAGTTTTAACACAATAAAGCACCTAGGTACTTATAATAAGGAAACTTTTTAATTAGAGAATTAAGTAATTTTACTATCATAATAGGTACCTACTCGTGAAAAACGAACCCGTCTCGCAAACGTAATTGTCAATACAAAAGACATCAACGCGCGACAGTGCCATAGTTTTACGACTTGACGTAGGTACCTACTCGTAGTTGTTTTTCTGATACAATATAATGTTACACAACATCAACTAGGTATAAAGCTAAATTATAATTTGAATTACTCATGAGAATTGTTCAATAAAGCGTAGGTTTTCCTTTTCAATAACCGTGTAAATTGATACTTACAAGTGTTACTTGTAAGTCTCCTTCTGAAGGCCAGTCAGCAAACCGGCGCATACGAGTAAAACATAGCACTTTTTATATTCTTGTATGTATCCGATGTACTCTCTAGCTAGTTTGACAGCATCTAGCACACTGTAACCTCCTCAGAATGGCCACTTTGTCGCGAAAGTGGTTCTTGCTTGCCCCGCGCATTCCATAACCAAATGATCGTTAGGGCAAAAACAAGGCTTCATTGCACAACTTATCTCAACGTTCTCCTTAAGAGCTAAACAATTCGATCTAATCGCGAGCTATGTGTTTTGTAAGAAAATGTTGACCGTATTCTAGCAAGCAATCCGCTTCGCACAATTGCTGTTTTGCATGGATGGGATGGGAATAGCTTATTTGTCACGAAACACGTGAGACCATCATTCGATTCGATTCGATACCCATCATTTGTCCAGCTGAAGTTCTCACAGAGTAGAGTCAATATAAACAAAATTGATGCGAGTAGATTTTAAGTTAGGTACCTACCTAAGTATAGTAAAATATACTTAGTATGTAAGTATACCTACCTATACGATATTTTACTCATGGAATAGTAACAGCTTTGAGCACTGCAGCAATAGTGGGAAATTTAAGGCTGCTACTAGGTACTGGTTTCATGTCGGAATTTAGGCGGGTTCGTAGACCAACAAAGCATTAGCGTTAGCTAGAGTAAAATCTTAAATAAAAAGTTGGTTACGTTGGTATAAATAAACACACAATTTTCTATTTATTTTTATCTAACGATCGATCTGTAAAATGCTGTAAGTACTTATACATATAAGTTTGGTAGTTTATTATGCAAGAAGTATCACACATCTACAAATTTAAGACTAGAACTTAGCCACTAACCGGGTATTAGTAAGCAAGTTCCAGTGACCAATGAAAAGCCGTGGAAATCGCGCGAAAATATCGAATACGCGAATGGTCGAATTACATATAAGGCCAATTAGTTGTGATTACTGACCTGTCCAGTAGCTTTTTTATACCGGTGCGTGGCTTCCCTCACAAGGTCCCTGACCAGGAGGTCACCAGCTCCACAAGGCACCAGCACCCGTACGGAACCAAAACACACCGTCACCTTCATAGCCTCACTTATTTATCACTGATGAATCACTGAAACACGCCCAAGTATCCACAGGCTAACATATTAGTTTGTCCTCAAACTAATAGGAGCACCGCACTAACTTATGCACATGGTAAAGGTAACTCTGCCTCGAAACCGTTCACGAAGCTCCGGTGATACAAAAAGAGCAAAAACACTGGGTTGTCCGTGCGTTTTCATAGCGTAGGGCTACCGCTCCCGATATCACTACGAAAAAGCAGCCACAATGCACTAGATCCCACATTCACTATTTACACAAGGTAAATACAAATCGTCTTCATTATTGAGCACATTTTGATAAGATTACGCGAAATACGGGCGCGTAGTGCGCGCGTTGTTTAACGGCAGCAACGGTCGTGGCGAGGAACATGAATAAGAATTTGAAGTTGTTTGTGGTGTGGTGACGGTACGGGGGGTGAGCTGCGGGCGCGGGGACGCGACCGGTTCCCGCACCAGCCAATGGGCGGCAGCGTCGCACCAGGCAGCTGTGCGCGTGTGGCGGTGACTCCGGCCTGCCGCGTCATACCTGCCTCGCTCCGGTTTGTATTTCACTCGCATACCGACTATTGCACATTATTCTGAATGAGACTACCTCTTATTACTCTCTAACTAAGATATTAAGTTGTAGAAACCTACGACAAGAGCGAACCTGATGATAATCAGTCGGCATTTCACGGCTAGTAGTTACCTACTCCGAAGCTCCAACTTTACAACTACTTCTTTGTGTGCGTTGGTATTTGCTGTCAGAACACGCTTAGGCTCAACACAAGCAATTACAATCACGGCACCACATGGATGGGTACCTATCTATATACCTATTATGATAGCTTACTCATGCGTTGATTTGTCATCCGTTAAGAAGTGATTGAGGAAGACCAGTAGCTGTAGGTATCTAGATGCCTTTATATCGTATGCTTAAATTTCCGACATTATTAACAGTTGGGAGTTTTCCTAATCAATGTTGCCATGCCAACTAACTTTAACAGCAAAAACTTTACCCTTCGTGTGTGCAGTTATAACACCTGTCGTAGACAGGTCAATGAGTCTAGGTAAACATCAAAGTTGCCAACACACCGACACAGCCCGGTGGGAAGGTATCGGCGGCTTTATTTTAACGGAAATACTTTATAATAACAACCGCGACACCCGCCGGGGCTATGTCGACGATGTCGGCGACTACTCTCGTATATTTAAAGTCAATTTTAAGTTACGCTAACTTCAGACCCACAACATAAGAGTTAAATAAAGACACTGCTATTGCCTATTTTTCATTTAACTATAACATAATCAATTTATAACTTTAACTAGCCCTAATAAAAACCACGTGTAATGACAGATACATATATACTGTACTCTTCGGTATGTCTACAAAGGCAGTCGTTTTCAAGGTGATGAGCATTAGTATGCTGAAGGCGTTCACAGACACAGGCAAATGCCGGCTACCTTACTTACCTGTCATGCAAACATATGAGTACCTATGTGACCATAACCTTCAATACTTTTACGAACATTTGAGGACGATCATAGGCTTGCATGTTTGATGCCGAAGTAAACAGCCAACTTATAGAAAATATCATGTAAATCCTCTAGTTCCGTGGGTTTCAAATAGTTATTTTAAATTGTTTTTACATATTTCCCAAATTTATTTAACAAAATAAGTACCTATACAACTTTTTTTGGGACATATTTTTTAGCGTTTTTGTACATTTTTGTTCAGAAATGTATGCTACGATACTTGTGCGAAAAGGTCTTTTATGGATACTGCTAGAGTATAATATGTCCTGCAAACGACGGTCTTATCGCATATGGCGATGTCTTCCAGACATATTTAACTATACTAAACAATTCTAGAAATTAAAGGTACCTAGTGTCGATCAACCAAATGCAAGGTTCAGCGGTTTGAGTATTGTTTAGCTTACTTTATTGGGTAAATTAGTTCTATAATAATAATCTCCAGTTTAATAGTTATCTGGGTAACTAGTGGTTTATGTATAGCGCTCCCTCGACGCTATATTTTAAGTGCCGACTTAGGAAGTGGCTGATCGGTCGGACAATTTATGATTTTAACGATTTAATTATTATATTATAAACTATAGCTGCTCACTTTTCTGTTTACAGTTTCCAATTGAAACACGAAGAATAAGAAAATGAAAAACTCGTGTTGGTATTGGTGATGTAGACCACATTTAATATTTTTAAATTAATAATATTGCTTAGATTGAATTCAAATAAATAAACGTAAGTATGCGTACATTTCTCTATGGCGCAATTTAAATACAGTGCACAAACAATATGTATGTATACAGTCGAGAAAACTAACGAATATATTAATGTTATTATTTTCTGTCGGACAAAATTAAATGAGATTACTGTTTCGCTCAGTTAAAAAAATGTGTGCATAAAAAATTAAAGGTTTTTGTGATTATGTATTTACTAGACGGCAAATCCTTATAATTTCAAATTGTACATAAATAAGTACGTGTAACATGAACTACAAATACACACCCATAGATTACATAATAGTTTGTCCCAATATCTATTGAATAAGTACCTACATAGATTTTTATAATAAGGTACTTATCATAAGAACTTCAAATTCTTCACGACGATAGTATTATTTCCAAAAAATGTAGTATAGCTTCTATAAAATCTACTAAAGTTGCCAATATTCAGATCAATTTTGTTAATTTGAGTAGTAAGTGCTTACACATTTTTCGTAAAATTTCTTAGTTGTTTTACAAAACACAATTAAAATGTATATCAAAAAGCTATAAGTAAATAATAAGTCGATTATAAGCATGTACATAAACGTAGTTTGGCACTATGATGTGTAAACATTAACAAGAAAAAGTTTTAATCTAAATATCGAGAATAATAAGGTAGCAAACAAGTGGATTCTTTCAAAAAATAATTATCTCTTCACAGGTTAATATACTTAGGTGTAGGTACTAAACTGGAATAGCACTTTATAGATGATTTAACAATATATTTACATGAACAACAATGTTCTAGAAACCACTGAGCATATTGGATACTTTATTTTATACAACCAGGATGCTCCCTTATCAAAACAGATAATATTATTATAAATTATTTTTATGAAATTTGTATGTATGTGAGGAAAAATTACGTGAGCAATATGTCTGGTGTGAATTTGAAATCCAATTATAAATATCGAAGTCGATTTCATAACATATTATTATTATTATATGGTTGTACTTTTAGGTCTCACTTATTTATTGTTTCTTATATAATAAAATCTAAGTTCTCACTTCAGAATAGTTGTCAATTAATACTATGCACTATTATGATAATAATTGATTAGTTATTTGTAACTGTAACTGCACGAACGATTAGATGGAAATGCAAAACATTATCTGAAGTTACTGACTAGAATTAAAAGCAAGGAAATTACTTGACAAATCGTAATCAACGACATACATATAATCGTTTTCCTGATTAATAAACTAGGCACTTAAGAATTAAAGAATACCAAATGTGTAAAAAAGGAAAAATACTATCGAGCAGAAACTCCAGCCTATGGTAACAATTAGGTACTTAGGTACATTAATCTAAAGATAAATTGAAATGCATCATACCTTATTATTTAGCTCACCTCTTATAAAGTCCTTCACCTCAGTCGATAAGTACGATAACGTGAGACAAGACAGCGCAGGGACCAGCCCTTAGACTAAACATCGATATTAACAGAGATTGGTCGCTCGAATTTTAATTCCTACACCATTATCACATGCCAAAAACCACAAATAATTCTAAGTCAGAGCACCTTATAATTGTAGAGATCATCGCATACTCGTAGATGATGAAATGCGCCATCACATGGCACTACCGGCTGTACATGAATATACACACTGCATTATCGTAACAATAGGTACATATTGACACAATTTACAAACGAACGAATCATCAAAAAACAGGCACATCAGCAACATTGATTTGGCAATCACAGAAATACTAAGAGCAACGCGCTTTTATCTACTAAAAACATAATTTAACAAACAAATCGATGAGAAGCAAAACGTTTTGAGTATTCTTCTTTAGATTAGAGAGCTTACGAAAACAAACCATCAATATCCTGACCTTCGGGCGCTCTGTCATGCATGATCGATTCGAGATTATCACAATTGACCGAAAGGCAGTAGAAAAGTTCAAAGATACGTGCCAGCGGAATTGCACTTCCCCCGTTACACTAAGGTTCTTTCACACGTCACTTTCTGCGTCCGTGACGTGCGCGGGCTGGCCGAAGTTCCTGGTGATAGACTCGCTGACGGTGCGGATGTTAGCGAGGTAGCGGTGTGCCGGCTCGTCAGAGTCGTAGATCGCGCTCAGTGACTCCAGCGACACGAGCGCTTCAGAGTCCAGGAGGCGGGAAGATGCGCGAGACGACACGTCATCGTCTCTATCGAAGTAGCATGAATTGACATCGCTCAGTGCCGCTTCTCCGTCCGTCAGGCCAGCCTCGTTCAGCATAGAGACGTTCTCTAAAGCGGGGTCGTCGGTGGTGTAGCCGGTACTTTCAGGATGACAACCTTCCCCATCACCCTCGCCTTCGGAACAAGATGAGCTCCATTCGGATTGACTTTCCCCGTAAAGGCCCATTTCTCTAAGATTAGAAGTGGCCACCTGCAACCAGTAATCTTTAGTTGAATTCGTGTTTCTTACAAGATCTAAGTGTTTAGATCTGTGTTAGACGAAAAGACTCACCCGGTTATGTAGTCTCTCCTGGATTTCTTTTTCTTGTTTATCGGAACTCATTGCGGCTTCCGCTTTTCTTTCACAAGGTGGACTGAAAACAGTTGACATATAGTTAGAAGATTTGCAGTACATATTTTAAAATTATACAGTCTTCTGACGACCTCTGTGGCGCAGTGAGCTAAGGTCCGGCTGAGACACAGAAGGTTGCGGGTTCGATTCCCGCCGCGAGACAAATGTTTGTATGATCTACAAGTATATGTCTCGGGTCTGGGTGTTTCTATGTATAATATGTATGTATTTATGAAAAAAAAGTATATAAGTAGTGTATCAGTCATGTGGTACCCATAACACAAGCTCTGCTTACTTTGGGGCCTGATGATGTTGTGTGAAATGTCCGGGATTATTTATTTATTTATTCTCCTTTTAATGCGTCACAAGGTTTTTCTTGTGGTAACCAGTCAGTGTGGTAAAAGGATTAAAAATGTGCCCAAGATGCTCATAGAAGAAGCTTTTGGCGTACGTCTTAGAACTTTTAGTTACTTCTGCATTTACCTAGAGTTGTGTTCTCTTGAGTGCGTAGGAGATGGCAATTCCACTACAACATCAGTAGGAAGGACGCCCGGGAACTCAGCTGCCGTTGGCCTGAGAGGTGACACCGCTTGTTGGGAGGTTCGGCCTGGACTAGGCTCTTGCCTCGCGAGCTGTGTTATGGCAGCCAACCCAACCGCGTGGAGTGGACTACTATTGTTGTTGTTACAATGTCTTACCGGCTCTAAAGCTGCATTTTGACCCCTGAGTAAGAAAATAAGTATAAGAACATGGAATGCTTAAAACTGTTTATATTGGAAAAAGACTGTAAACCTTACCTTAGTTCCAGCTTCAACTCTTTTCTCTCAATTTTCGGAGGGTTTTTCAATAGATTCTTATCATCAAGCAGCCTTTGGAACTCTCTCTCGAAGGGAGGCACACAAGCAACATCAATTACTGGACTCCGTTTAGTGTACGTTTCTCTACTACCCTCTTGATTCAAATACTTCAAGTTGTTCGGTCGACTTCCCGAACTCGAGAAAGAGCTCGTTCGCTGCCCGTGGCGGTTCGAAACGTCCTTTTTATCAGTCTGACTAGCTCCGTCTCGTTTAACCGAAGCCTGAAGCATGCTTATAACACTTTTCTGTATTTTATCATCCTTTTTCTGGAAAATGCTGTCGTCGAAGAATTTGTCTTCTATCGAAGGTTTTTTCGTGATAATATTATGCTTAGCATAAATTTCGTTTATGTGGTTCAGCATGGGTTTAGTGCCTCGGATCGGTGGGTAGTCGTACGATGGGTTGGGGTTCGCACGCGGTCTGGCTTGCGGGAGCCATTGTGCTGCGCGGGGCGGGGAGGGGGAAGCATCGGTGGTGCGGGAGTAACTCTCGTCTGACGAGCTAAGACTGGGCGACCTGGTGAGCGAGCTTAGCTCATCCGCGGATGAATGAACTCGTGGACTTCTCGCTAGAGGTAAACTCTCGCTGGACCTCGGTCTCGGTAGCCTGGGCGGTCTTCTCTTGTGTGCTGCCGGAGGTCGAGGTTCCTGGGGCCTCGGCCAGGGCGGGACGAGGGCGCGGGGCGGGGGCCATCTCGGGTTACCAATCAAACCATGAGGAGGTGGGGGAGGAGCTTCCTCTAAATCTTCTAACACCCTTCGTCCTTTGCTGCCTTTGTGATTATTGCTATTGGTTTGGTGTCCATTGGTAGGTAATAGTGGTTCGTTCTCGCACGCTATTGACGCTTCTCGTACAGGTGGTAACCGAGATACCGGCTGGGCGGCGGCTCGTCGAGCTGAGTTCTGAAGCATCGCTAACGGAGTAGCGACACCACCGTACGCAGTTGGAGGGTTCGGAGGCAAGTTTGTTGAGGTTTGCCCATTGCTACTAACTGGAGCCCTGTCTGTTAAAAAGTACGTCGTCATTTCACCCTTTCCTTTCACTTTGACCTTCCCCCGGCACACAAACTGATACGGTAGATCCTTCAAAAACTGGAATACTTCCTCCGTTACTTGCGTGTGGTTCGGCAGTCCTGTGGAATCCATTCGACTGGCAACATTGACAGTGTTTCCCCAAATATCATACTGTGGTTTTCTCGCACCGATTACACCGGCTACTACTGGACCTAAGTTTATACCTGAGAGAAGATTTATTTTAGATACAGCATTAATAATGTGAAGAATTACACTAAACATAATTGTCAACTACTTACCAACTCGTAGCATGAAGTTGTTGTATGAATTATCGTTGATATCTTTGAGTTTGTCTCTCATAGCGAACACGAATTCAACCAGCGTGGCCATGTGCTTGCGTATGCTTGGTTCATCGCACATCTTCTTATCAGGTATCAGCCCTACTGCGGCCATGTATGTGGATCCAACAGTTTTGATTTTATCTATACCGCTGAATCTATCCTCGCCAAGAAGCTGGAAGAACATTTGCCATGAATTAGGTAGATACTAAGAAATTAATTAAATCCAAGTTTTTTTGACTTGTTAGAATTTATAATGGATATGCGCAAAATGCTTAACTATTATAGTAGGACCAAATAAAGGTTTTGAATAGGCCTTAGGACCTTGAACTATCCAAACCATATCTAATGACCGCTAGTGGCGCATCTGAGCGCGTCCATGCTTTGGAGAGTACTTTGGACTGCCGGTCCTGGCTATTACTTATAGTGAATCACTTAATTTACCTACTCCAAATAATTTATACCCAGTACTAGGAATCTAACTAATATTTTCATAATCATAAATTCAAAGTTTGTTTATTTTGTCCGAATGAAATTGAAATTTTAAACTTGGTATAGATAGATAGAGAGATACAATAAATGCTACTTTTTATGTAGGTAACAAGCGAACGAACCTGCAGGCAGAAGCTAGTTAATAAATATATATAAATCTCACCTCATCAAAATCCGCAATAATCTCGTTGAGCAACCTAAGGCACTCCATGCCCTGGTTATTGCCGTCCAATTCCATGTAGAACTCGTGGTAGTTCGTTATGGAGGCGAACACCACGCCCACCCGCTGGTACGACTGGTGGTACAGCTCCTGCCAACCGCGCCTCTGACGTCAGCATTGCGAGGTAAGCGGCAGTGCAGGGGACAGTGACAGTCAATGACAATGCTACGTTACTTCATTTAGTTTCGTCTATGACTTCTACTACATGTTACTACTAAAATTCTGGGTTTAAATCCAACAATCATGATTTCACGTAAGTTTTCAATAAAACTTTATTAACGATCTTCATAAACGAAATTATTTGGTAGTTCAATGTTGCTTTATTTAACAGTGCGTAAATAAAAATCTCGACTTTAATTATATCAAAATCGACATAAAAGTTGACCAATTTGTTGCTTGGAACCCCGATTTGTACAAAGGCCTTGTTGGTCTTCAGAATCTGTCACTAGACCCCGTTTATTGATGCGTTGCAGCAGTGACACAAGCAATGGCATTGAATAGTGCGTTCATGAACTTTGATGATCACAAAAAGACGTTTTGCTGTGGAAATGGCTGTGCTGATTGTTATGCAGAATGGAGAGGTGCCAAGTTCTGTTAGATTTAGTGAAACATGCCAGCAAAAGTTTCACAGAGCGATGAACCACATCAAAATCTTAAGCAACATCAAATAGCAACATTCATTTGTTTTTTAACCCCCGAAACAAATAAAGGAGTGTTAATAGTTTAACGTGTGTATCTGAGTGTCTGTGTACCTATATGTATAATGTTTGTTTGTGCTGTGATGCTGTGATGCTGTGGCATCGTAGCTCCCAAACAGATGAACCAATTTTGATTTAGTTTTTTGCTTGAAAGGTGAGTTGATTGAGTGTTCTTAGCGGTGATCTAAGAAAATCTGTTCACTTCGACTTCCATAGGTCTGATCGATTCGAAATTTTGTATGTACTTCAATGATATTGCATGAACATGGTAACCTCGACCTTCTGCAGCATCACCTGGAACCTGCAGTATTCCCAATTCCTCACCAACTAGAGCAGAGGTCTCACGTGTGAGCTCATTAGTATGGCCATAATGGATAGGCTATAGATAGATGTTTTTTGTGTCGGGGGTTTTTATTTTTATTTTTACTTGTTTCAGAGACGGTTATTAAAGCATAGCATGAAAAAGTTACCATGTTAGTCCTGAACTGGTTGTCCAAGAAATGTGTAGCGACGTGTGCCGGCAGGAGATTGAAGAGAATTCTTTTGTTTGATGCCTGTAATAACAACATAAGTAATAATTATAATAATGCCGGACATTTCACACAATATCATCATATAAGTTTGTTTAATGCCATATTGGCTTATTAGAAGTTTCGTAGCAAATTTCGGTCTTTATGGCTAGAAGCACGTTTACATCTAGTCTAGGCCAAAGCCGGGTAACCTTACGAATATCATTGAGAATGTATGGTCATCCCAAAAAAAAAAATTTTTTCGTCATGACGATTAACAAATTACAGGGCCAATCCTTGACTATTTGTGGTCTCAATCTAGAAAATGCATGTTTTTCATGGTCAATTATTGTACGTGGCATGTTCACGTGTCGGCAAACAATCCGCTTTATTTGTTCTTGCACCGGATAACAAAGTACTTGAATGAAGAGAATTAATCCGAGTGCATCCCATGCTGCATAATACATAGTTTAATTCAATCATGTGTCTTGCTGGCACGTGTTTGAAGTATTTGATTTTTGTATTTTTATTTATTTTTTATTGTTTCTGTATTATTTATCATAATAAAATACTTACCTTGATATTTATTTTGTATCATTGTATTGCGTGCATAAAATCCTAAATTATGTTCAGCTAAAAGGTAACACGACATTCATTGACTGTTAAGCGGTACGAGTTGCTGGGTCAGCTAGTATATATATATATATAGATATATATACTAGCTGACCTAGCAACTATATATATATTTATATATATATACTAGCTGACCCAGCAACTTCGTACCGCTTAACAGTCAATCAAGGTAAGTATTAAATGTTCTCACCTGCAACGCATCCATATCTCTCTTCTCGTCTCGTGCCTGAATTTGCCAGAGAAAGTCAAGTCTCGCCGTCCACTCCGTCTGTCGCGCGTGGAGCAACACGGCCAGAGCTAAAGCTAACGTCCACGCGCACTCTATATACGCCGAACCCACTGGGCCAGGTCTGAAATGACACGCAAAATTATCATATTTTATTGTATGACTGTACCAGTCAATGACTCAGTAATGATAAGTTATCTGGTCTTGACTGGCTGCGCCAGTCTGCGCTGTAGGTTGTGGGTCCAATTCCCTCTCAGTACAAATATTTGTGTGATGAACATAGATGTTTGTTCTGTGTCTGGATGTTATAAAGAATCATAAGTATGTTTTATATATATATATATATATATATATAAGTATTCAATCAGTTATCTAGCCCTAATACAAGCTTTAAACTAGCAGATCCAGCTAACGTTGTTTTTCCATACAAAATATTTCTTAGTATATATTTCTCTTTTAATTGAAAATGATGTTGTTTATGGGGTGAGAAGTGACACCGGTAAAAATAGGGGTTGGTGGTAAAAAGGTAAAAATTTAGGGTTATATGTATTTTTAATGCCGAATCATAAAATAAATCGTAGATTCGTAGACCGATTCGTAGATTCGAAGATCGTAGGAAAAGGATCGTGAGGAGGCATTTGGACAACATTTTACCGTGTGGGCTACACACTCTTACGATACTCACTCAGTCATATGATCGTAGCAATCAAACAGGTCCTTATGATACGCCAGTATAACCGCCATGTACCCAGCAGTCATCACTGACAGAAGGATGCCCTTGATCAGTATCGGCAGTCTCAGGAACACGGCTACAGCCAGCATGCTGATGCAGCAACCCAGGGTTATGTAGAGAGGGACGGGACACGCTCTGTGGGCATCGTCGCTCCACAACGAAGCCGCTATAGTGATGTTGGATGTTAGGTTTCTACAGACCTCGATTTTTCTACACGTTACCTGAAAACGCGATTGTTTGTAGCCATTATTACGAGCATATTATAAGTATATAATAATAATGAGTCACAAATTAAATAGTTTTATAACTAAATTTACAGAAATGTACAGACAAGTGATCTGAATCATTTGAGCTATCTATAGATCGTTCTAAACGATTCTTAGATAGCTCATATGATCCAGATCACTGCCAAATGGGAGAAGACATTGGCGGTATTGCCACGTTGAATGGTAATGCTAATACGCTGAGTCAGATATGAGCCAGCTCTTGAGTCACGCAATGTATCTACCAGACGGACGCCGTGAAATAATTTTGAAAACAAATGAAATTGTATACGTAGACAGAAGACGTTACGTAACCAACATTTTGGTTGAGGCAAATTGAATTATTTTGTGAGATAATTGACAATAAAGAAGAAGTGACATGAAAATGTGTCATTAAAAACAACTTACCACATTGACTTGCCCTACAGCATATCCCAACACGATAGTAAACGTCGTGATAGCGTTTCTGAGTGCAAACGGTCGTGAGACATCACAGGGAATGAGCCTGAGTCTCGCTGCTAGAGTCAACGCGAGCACTGCCGCCGACCACGCGAAAGCAGTCACAAACAGAAGTAGGAGAATAGTGGTTCGTGGAAGGATGGCTGCTTGGAGCGCACCAGTAGCGGCCAGGGCACCTAGGGCAGCGCCGAGGGAACCAGCCCAGCCACCGTCGGTTGATGCACGGTACTGGAATGTTATTGAAGAATCCATAAGTCAATAATTCAAAGGTATAGATAGTGCCTAGTGTATTTTAAGCTATCGCGATCAGAATTCATGTTTGTTAAGTACATTGTAGAAGTACCACAATTTTATTCAAGAAGATGGATTTAGACTCTCGTCGTCGTTGAATCCCACTGTTAGTAAGTGTGCGCGTCGCGTTTTATCAGTGCGTGGATACTGTTAGTGTGGTCTGTTGAAACGTGAACGTAGATATTTCGGAATCAGAAAACCAAGTGAGGGTAGTTTCGAAAAACTGTCCTTACTACTCAGCGGCAACTCCCTATGCATCTAGCCCGCGACCACGGTCATTGCAACATAATAGATTCGAGAATAAATTAAAAAGTCATAATCGATAAATACACACTATAACATGATATGTTACTTTCTACTAGATACTATTTTTATACCCACTTGACAGTTAGGATTTGATGCAGTGCACTTGGCGTTCAGCCATAACCAAACCTTTCAAACTTTCGGTCGGAACCTTCGATCATCCTCAGAGCAGCAGGTAAAGCCCCCTTAAAAAAGTACCTAATTTAAAGCTGTAATCTCTTACCTGGGCCTCTTTATCAGCATCCTTGAAGCACAGTGTCAGCAGGTGGACGTGCATCGCCTTCTCCCGATGCACGGATCGCGCGTCGATAGCTTGCGCAAGGAATTTATTCACGCGGTTTGTTGGCTGGTGATATACAGACGAGTGACGCTTTTTCAGAGGCCGCTTAGATTTCTCCGTCACTTTATTCTGTGAAAACGGAATAACGTTGACGGGACTGACGACAAGTCACTTCTAACTACTACCCACCAATACACCGAACAGCGACAGAAGAAGAAAACATCGATGGGAGACACATAGGATAGAGAAACCCAGAATATTCAATGAGACAAGTAGGGTAAGGTCGAGAGGGGTAAGGTCAGACACGACATGGGGTCCATCACATGCCGTCTCCATGCTCACGATTTGGTTCTTGACTGACCTTAACACATAAAAGATCCGGACTCCGAAGCAGCATCACATTATTAAAATAATAAAGACAAATGAAATGAAAATTACGTATTTCACAGTGTAAAGAATTTGACTTAGTTAATATTTCTAGAATGGCACAGAAGTTATTTTACACGAGTATGTTACTTTGACAAGATTTAGAAGTCATTGAATTAGATATAGATGGGCTCAAGATGTTGGAGATACTTAAAACTAAGATATAAGTAGATTTATGTTGCTTTATGCTTGATTATTTCTCAGAATGTCGTTCCACTAAATAAGTTACCAAAGAACATAACTCTAAATGGTAGTTAGATATATCAAACATATGGCAAGAATTAATCAAGCATCAAATAGATACTATCTAGAATTAGATCAAGTCACGGCATGCAAGTTAGTCGGTATGCCGGGGTCCATGCCATGCTCTAGTGCTCAAGGCCAGTCGGGATTGCGAGTGAAACACAATTCTGTGCGTTCGACTTTATTATCAAACATAACAAAACATTATCAAATAAAACAAATTGACAAATTTTGATAAAAAAAGTCTGGAAAGAATATTTTCCGATAAGAAAATAGTGACGGTGAGTGGATCGAGTGCTCACGTTAGTTTGTTTCCCCTCTACTGCACCACTAGACAAGGTGGTGTAGTGGTGCGTGAATGTATCGCGGAAAGGTAATCCACAATCAAGGTTTTAGGTCGTACACCTATACAATATAGGAATTAAACAAAAGTGTGTCACCACGTGATTGGTGGAAAACAATAATACACATGAACAACATTCTGTCTGCGCTTACTGTTTCAGCAGGAAGTAATTGCTGTGGAACTAATGTCCAAGGTCGGAATATCTGAAAAACAACGAGCAGACGTCTCATATTAGTTGCTGGTGTATTCAAGTCTTCCACGCAGTGTTTAAAGAATATAAAACAAAATGATGTGCTTAGAACGTGTAATGGTAGAGAACATTTTGACTTTGCTATGGTCCAATTCTTTGAAGGTGTGCCAACAGGAGAAGGCTCTAACAAACCAGCAACTAAATTAATGTGTCTGGGAAACATTAAGATCAATTAATGTTTAAGGACTTCGGTGCACGAGAATCTATTTTAGGCTATTGTATCAGGACCAATTTGTGTTGGTCTGATTCTGTATTTACGTGTTAATTACATTATTTGTGTTCTAGGTTCTTTCCCGCAATCGTTTAGTTTGAACACAGAGCGAGTAAATGGCAAATGCATTTGTTTCAAACAACTCGTAAGAAAACATGTTATCCGTAAAAGCAGCTTCAAGGCGCACCTTTGAAAGAGAAGCATAGATTTAGTTTAAAAACCACCACTCATAAGTCAAACTAACTACTAAAACCAAAAGCGAGAGTTTATCATTCGACACACGTTATGAAGCGCATCGAAATAGGTCGTCCCGATACGTTTCATGTACAGATTTTGTGAAGCGTAAATAATAAACTGTGAGTCTAGAGTACCCTAAATGCGTGTTGGGAATTTGCGCACATTTACAAACTCTAAGAAGCTCAAGCCGTACCCGCCCGTGACATGAAAGTTTAATGATTGAGTATCGAATGTGTGCAGATTCCGCTCACTATGTATAAGCACTACAAAGTACGCTGTTGTTAACTTATCTGTGCTGAAAAGAAATCTCGACTTCTATATAAAGAAAAGTGTCAAGTGCGCCCAGGCGAAGCTGGTACTCATAAATGTAAAAAGACAAAAACCGTGCAACAAGTCATAGATAAAAACTCGCACAAATGAGTTGACCGAGTGCAAATACATGTTGGTATGTGTGCATGAGGCCGGTTTCTGTGGAGTGTGTGCGTAGGGCGTGGTGCTGCATGACTGCGTCGAAGGTGTGGTGTTGAGGGGCTGTGGCGGGGGCGGGCTGGGGCGCGGGCGGGGGCTGGGGACCCCGCATGGCGGCGCTCACGTCTTCGGCCCGCAGTGACGCCAGCCGCATCGCCTCCGCCGAGCCCGGCTCTGCGTGCAGCGCGCGCTTCAGGTCCAGCACCTGTCACACCACACTAACTACACCGAGTGCTCACCCTCTGCTCTGCTTTCCTCTCCTCTACACTATCTCCTACTCCACCCTTGTTCACACATCTATAAGACTCATTCATTCTTTAGCAACTTTGCTACGTAACACCTAAATGAGTGTCGATGAGCTTATGTCATATCATGCACCTTTTTTTACAGTGTGAGATGTACGAGTAGGGTAAATCATTATGTATCACCCTTTCACCCTGTCTCTTTTCCTCTTTCACATTTATCTCTCTGGCATTGTAGCAAATCTCTCTCTCACGCTCTTACTGACATTACCTACATTTTCGTAATTTTATTCTAGCCCCGTCTCCGTTACACAATGGTCCTTCCAACATAACCTGTCGAACGCAATTTCATTTAACATTTTCATTGCATCTACTTCGATTGTATGTGTGCTGTTTTAAGTTACAGTTATTTTGATGACTTTTAGTATTTGAAGGATCTATTTTTAGCATACAGTAATCGTTCTAAAACATAAAAGTATTTCGAGCTTTGAAAACAATAGGAATGTAAATTGAAAGTAATAAAAATAAAGCAGGACTTACCTTGGCAACTCGCGATCCAAGGATGAGAGAATTTTATCACACGTGCCAAATATTCTGAAGTCAAAGTCGCGGACAGTGACGTCGTATCATTTAGCCATGTCCGGTGCCAGTTTCTCGAACGCTGACCACCGAAAGTCCAGAAAATGTTCCAGAAAAATACCTAATCATACTCAAATCTCTGACCCACATACTAAACGTAAACTCATCTCCAGTCAGTTAATCAGTGTTTGAGAAACCGAGAGCGAGAGTGCGAAACGTAATTAAATTTTTTGTGAAAAAGAAATAAAACTGAATTAAGGTGAATTAAGGTAAACAATTTGTCGTTAAAGTGCAGAGACTCCCATGCAAAAAGTATGGAAGACTGTAATCCCGCGTTTGCATAAAGTAACGGCATCGTAGGTGCACTTTGTAAATTGTTCAGTACCTTCCTAGCTGCATTGGCCTTCAGCTCCTGGGGCGAAGCGGCCATGTTGGAAAAAGGCACATCGACGTTAAACTTAATAGAGTGGAGTAGCTGCACAACAACGTTGGAGACGTTCTTGAAAGAGAGTTTCCGACGGGACCCTGAGCCACCAAGACCTACGCCTGCTGATAAGCACATCTGGAATACAAAAACATAACTTCAAATAGCATTGTTTATAAATTTAAATATCGCAAAACGTGCCTGTGTAATTTAAATGTTATCCAGTTAGACTACCACACTATAATATTCATTATTCATCAAACAAACATGCTAAACTTTATATTTAATTTCTTCCCTGTCTCATGCCTGTAAATTTATTATTCATCAACATTATAAAACTTGTTTTTAAACCACGCCCGTTTTATGTCATGCAAGTCGATGCTCTATAACTTTTGTTACCAGGATTCTGTAGCTTTTGTTTAACGTCCGAATGATACTTTACAATAACTTATTTAACTAGCCGCGTGTAGTTAATATAGCTGAAAGTCGGAGTAAAAATTATGGCTATGAGACGAAAATAGCACAAATCTTAGTGCCTTAGAAGATAGAGAACCATCGTAGAGGTCTCGTAGAGAAGCGATAGCGTAAATCTAATTGGTCACTGGCACGTTACTAATAAATAATAAATAAACATTTAATAACTGTATCAGTAGGTTTAAGCGGTGCGCTTATAAAGTCTTACATGATGCTAATAATATATAATTTCCATAGTTGGTTCTTAGTTTAGGGTATTATAACTTTTATGCGTGCAACACTGTAATTTTGTCACATTTCCATAATTGATTACGAATCTAGATAAATAAATAGTTTAGAACTAATTTTAATTAAAACGCTGTGTTGATTGTGATTTGTTTTGTGAATTTAATAAGTAAATAATAGATTATCTAATACCTTTAAACGAGCAATTCTTGAATATATGATGTATGTATATATAATATCAGAATCTCGGAAACGGCTACGACGATTTTCATGAAATTTAGTATGCAGGGGGTTTCAAGGCGATAAATCAATCTGCCTAGGTTTCATATTTAGAAAACGTCGTTTTATCCGTGTTTTATACTGAGCAAAGCTCGGTCATCCAGGTACTAATAATAATAATGGCAAGCATCATCGAAAATATCGAAAGCTGGGTTTAGTTGGCTTAATTATGCATCTTACTTTTCTCCGTCGTGGTGGTGGGATAATGAAGTAGGTTTGAACAGAGTGGTCCCGGAGATAAGCGTTTCGCCCCGCGCCATGTCCCGGCTCCACTTCGTATGCACCACCAAGGCACTCTAGTGTTGCTTGCGTGACGTGAACGCGACTAGAAATCAATAAGTTATGATCAATAAACAACCATGGAACAATAACTTGACGAGCTTATCTTTTATTTATGGAATATATCGAAAGACACATTCTCATAATCGTCTGCCTTTATATACATCTCAACTTGCAATGTCTAAAAGCTAAAAGGAGGATATAATACAAATAAATTTATAACACACATGATGTGTCTACCCACAGTGAAAGACTTCCAAATTCAAGAATGACTAGGTGTCAGGTCCCAAACCAATTGAAAACCATTTAGTAATCTACCAAAATGTTATAATTTAGTATAAAGCTTGCATGACCATGTAACTCATAAAGCTGAATTAACCGTAATAATTTTGCTTATAGTTTAAGCATATATACTACAATAAAAATATAATAATCAATAGTTTAAAAAAACTAAAAAACACGCTTTATAGAAAACCAAACTGAAAAAATAGAAAATAAATTTTAATAAATTTAGGTAAAAAAAATGTTTTATTTAAAAAAAAAGCGTGGGGTGCATGGTGTCAATAGTTATAAATATTTAATTGACAGATATGAGAAGAAGGATTATCATTTCGATAATATCTTAAAAAGCACCCCACGCTTTTTTTTAAATAAAACATTTTTTCTTACCTACATTTATTAAATTTATTTTCTATTTTTTAGTTTGGTTTTCTATATAAAGCGTGTTTTTTAGTTTTTTTAAACTATTATTTATTTTCTACTTTTTAGTTTTAGGATAATCGGATATATATATATATATATTTGTCATCATTGTCATCGGTCTTTGACAGGTGTGCAAAATTTGGATGAAATCTGGCCGTTTAAAGTGGGTCAAAATCGCGTCCTAAGGAATAGGTTACAAACATACAAACATACAAGTGAAGCTAATATAAAGCGTAAAAAAAGCGTCAAAATAGTGGTTTAGCCGGTAGTGAGATACGGGACTCAAAAATAGCATAGCCTACGAAGCATAACATTTCCCAAAAAGATATCGGAATCAAAACACTGTTTAAGAAACCTCCATATATCTTTGAAACAATTATTGAACAATGCTGCACGAGGCGTTGGAAAACAAAAAAACAACCCTACTGTACCAAAATAAAAAATTAAGATATTTGCATGTTTTAATTTCAGAAATTTGTTTGGGCCACTGATACGTATGTATGAAAATTTAGGGGCGGACAGGTAGACAGACGGACATAGGGTAGAGGCTATAAGGGTTTTTTGTTGGACTTCGGAACCTTAAAAAGCGCTAGACGCATAAAAAGTTTCTTGTCAATTCTTCCCAGACTTGAGTAAGGGGGATTCAAATTGATCCTCCACATTGAATAAAAACGCTTTGAATTAGAATTCTCATTAGATCTTTTGCTTCTCTATTTATAGCGTAGATAAAAATAACGTGTAGTTGTTATTCCATATAAAAGTAGCTTCCTTTAACATGCATAACCGCCAACGAAGCAATATCAAGCTCAGAACTAGCACTATTATGATAACGATCCAAGCATTACGTTGGCGTCTAAGAAAGTACTCTCATAGATGTACCTAGAGTAGGATGAACTATAACAAAGAAAACAAAAGTTCCCTGAATGTTTTCCACCCAACAGCGTAATGACGTCATAAAACACGTGCGGTGAAATTTCGCCGTCGTCCCCCTGGTTCACATGAGTCTAGCCACGGGCAACGACGTACTTTCAGAGATGTTACATCTCATTCTCGGTTATTACCATAACTACAAGGTGGAACACATTTTGACAATAACATTAGACAAGAATTAAGTGTGTAAGTAGATGTAGCGTTAAGATAATGTTGTCATTATTACGAACATCAGGTCAAGGGAAAGAGGAAACGGTTACCCAGGTTCAATGTTTACTTGGCACATAATGAAAAATATGAGCTTCGACACGTTAGGTTTGGCATAACAACCTACTTCTATTTGGCTTTGTATTAGTAGACTGTCAAACGCTGATTGCTGATTCGTAAAGTATACAAAATATTACCGCTGTTGGTAACACGCCATCGCCTCAAGGGGTACAATAACAATAAATGTAGGTACCATGTTTTATTACACAACAGACAAATCTTTAAAGATAAGCTTTTGACAGATAATCACAAACGAGATTGTGGTAATAATTAATATTCCTCGAGAAAATTAATCTTTTACGTTACCTACTCTGCGTTATTCCCCTTTACAACATCCCACGCTTTACTTTAGCTTCAGTGAAAAAGATAAACCATTTGTACCTTTTCACGTGCAAATTTTGAGTCTAAACGGAGAAATTCTTCTTTATAGAGCGTTGGCGTACCAATCGTGTAGTAAAATAAAGTTGATAGTCGTGCATGAGAGTGCACTAAGAGCTAAAACTTGGGACACTCACCCCGGCTCCCCGCCGGCTTCCATATTGTTGGCGAGTGTGACGTCATTGGACCAGACATCGTACTGCCACTTCCGGAGACCCAGAACACCGCACAGTACTCTCCCAGTGTGGATGCCTACTCGCATGTTTAGCTGCACATCGGTCGCTTCTACTACAGACCTGGGAAATAAATGCTCATTTTAAATTTACCAAGATTAAAGACATGTCTCAAGAAGGGCGATGGATTTAAATGTGGATGGATATAAGGGCAGGAAGATGAACAAGTTTTGTTGTCGTAAGCACTAATGGGCAAAAATCAAGAAGCTTCAATTCTATATGCTAATAATTGTGCTCTCGGAGAAGATATACTTCCACGTCTTCTCTCAGTAGGTATACAGGTAAAATGTAAAGTGAGATTTATGTAAATAGACACGTAAGTGGCTTCAATTCTTTATTACAGTCTTGCGTAGGTTACGTCGTAATGGAAGATCCAAACGTGAAATAAATCAAGTAGTAAGCGTAAAAATAAGCACCGAAGAACATCTTTATTTCCGCCGAATTTATTTACTTGTTGGAATAAATCTTGTTGTAAATACTCCGCTTGTAATTCCATCATGTTGAATAGACAACGTGGCTAGAAGACGAATGGCAATAAAATTGGCAATAGCATCCTCAGGGTCGGAATGCCACCCACCTACGAGAACACACCTTGTGTTATAAATAAAAGTGCGCGGAGTAAACACTGCACTGCTACATTGAACACGATGTTAACAAACAAACGAAACAATTGATTTTCCTGGAAATTGAAACAGTCAGTGTTTAGGGAAACTTGAACCATGAGCCATTAGTACTAGGTACTCCCGAGTCTACTGATTTATTTTCCTTGTTTTAAAAATATTGCGACACAAACAAAAAAACGTTGCGAAAAAACGTTGATATATTTTTCTGAGAGTGTATCTTACTTACCAGTTATCTATTTCTTTATTACATGCCTGGATGTTTGTCCTTTTGGCCTACTCATTACACTACCAGTTACCAGTGTTACCATTATTATAAATTACAAGCTTAATTTGTTCATTTATTACTTTAAAATTATTTGTAAAGATACCTTGTTCATATTTTTCTTTAGCACCGGTTCATATTCCGTTTATTTGTGAATTAATCGCATTGTGTGAAGTTTTCAGTTTAAAGTTTTCACAATTGCCCAAAATAATGAGAGTTAATAAAACTGCTGTCTACTCAAAAGCAACAGTAAAGACTCATATTTTTTCATTACATTCCGACACAATTGGCGCAGGAAATGAAAGCCTTAAAATAAGTTCCAAGCCCCGCGTGCTTTTATAGCGAAAATTCGTTTTTAAGCGCAACTACATCACCACCCCAAAGATATTGTGGCAGGTGGGTGAGTACTCGTTTAAGTACCTACGTCATTAATAAAGTAACAATATAATTTCATAAAGTAATTTTGTGACTTTAGTTGCGTAGGAGCGTATATAATATTACGTGTAATTTAAACTAATTATCAAAATATGAACAATCGTCTTGTAACGAACTGTAGATATTTATTTAGTATTTTGCTTTTTATTGTTCTTTGTTTGTCAAAATATATTCAATTTTTAAATTAACTTTCTAAAAGAACATGATTAAACTACAAAGGAGTTTCCTATAAAGATTATTTTCAGAACATGGCATAAATTGTATTAATTCTCATGTTGAAAATATGGAACGCTTTTTAGCTTTACAAGTAGGTCAAAAACGCTTTGTTGTATGTATTACAGGTACTTACAACAAGAAAGTCTGGATTTCAATCGGTCTGTCAATAGCAGGTTTGTGCTAACAGAAAATAAACATAGCTAAGTGTACTTGTCTGAGAACATTTCCTGCTAAAATCGAATGGGTGAGTAGTTTCCAAAATACTTACCACCCACGTTTCTATTGAATTTGTAGTTGGAGCTTTTGAGCTTTGATTCGGCGTGAATTTAGCCATTTTTGTGCAGTTTTTCTATTTTTTATTGGGAGAACAAACAGAACTACATTATAATATTAATAAATAATTAGATGATAATTCCTAATCCAACAAAGTCTACTAATTTATAATAAATTAGCGGAAATTTTCAAACATTAAAGGAAAAAGAAACTTATACAAATAAAACAATGATACATAGAATAAAAAGAGCTATTTTACACTTAACAACTTAGATAGTATACGATGCTTGCATTTGCTTCGTAACTGCGAGCTTAAATTTAAAAGGTCACAAATATCTAAGTTTGAAAAGCTGAAAAGTTGTTATTAGACGTCATAAATCGACTGACAAAAGCATTTGACGCATAATTGGTTCTGGTTGTATGAGACTGAAAAGGTGATGAATTTTAAAGCTGACACGATTTTTTTATATGAATTTCTGCTTGCTTAGAGAATTTTATGGTGTCATATTTTTTATTATAGTTACATCTTTGATTGATAATCGTTGTTAAGAAGTATAACTAGTAATAAGCATTAACTATTAATCTCATGATCTCATGGTTATCATGTTGATGTTTGCATGTCGGTCAGCGACAAAGTGTGTGAGACCATTAATATGTAAAAACTACCATACTTCGAGTAAGTAAATTGATTTCATTTCATTACCAATAGGTTCTGGCCATTGTTCGGTGTAGGACAGATTCGTGATTCGGCAAATTCGCTACTCGACAGCTACATTTTATAACGAGAATCACATCGAAACCATATGGTTATAAGCATAGAGAGCATAAGTTAGAGAAACAACGCGCAAGGCGAGCAAGCAAAGCGAGCGTGCCGCGGCAGCGGCCGCCGAAGCGCCACCATACATGACTAAGAGGTTCTCGTTATAAAAATGTAGCTGTCGAGTAGCGGACCTGCCGAATCACGAATCTGTCCAATCCAGAATCTATGCTACACCGAACAAGGCATTCTGGGACACCTTATAGGACACGCTATGGCACTGTAAGTCAAGTAAAAAAGGTTGTATCAGCCAACCAACTCGTAAACTATTTTTTTTATACTCGATAGAGTATCTGAAGTGTTTTATTCCTACATTGAAATCTGATAAGTGACTATTCATTATACAACTTGGAAGGTAGGTACTCTGAAAGTACTTCAGTAACTTATGCCGTAGCCCTGTTTCAAGCCTAATTGAATTTGGCTCAACACGCGCGGCGTAGGCAGACGAGAAATTAATCCAGGGAAACCTACATAACATAATTCTATCATGTTAATTTTAGTCGGTAATAGAATCTTAGAACCTATTGTAATTTCTGTTATTACTTGATCATCTGCAAACATTATATTAAACAGTGATTAGGTAGTAAATAAATCTAAACTAATATTATAAAGCTGAAAAGTTTGTTTGTTTGTTTGAACGCGTTAATCTCAGGAACTACTGGTTTGAATTGAAAAAATATTTTTGTGTTGGATAGTTCATTTATCGAGGAAGGCTTTAGACTATATAACATCACGCTCCGACCAATAGGAGCGAAGCATCAATGGAAAATGTTGCAAAAACGGGAAAAAATATTCTTTTTTGAGAACTTCCGTTGCTTGCGCTGCGTAAACGGTATAAGTTACGCAAAAATAATGTATGATGGAATTGTTCCTCTTTAAATGTTCTAAAAAAAAGTCCGCGACAGCATGTGTCTATCTTTTAAGATTGGGTCAGTATAACCTTTTATATGGTAATTAAATTTGTTCGAAATTAATGCATTACATTCGAAGAAGTTTTATCAACATTATATTAATCAAATAAATGAAGGACATTAAATGAAGTCATAATATTTATCCAATCGCGATAAGTGATATTCACGGGGAGGAAGTCGCGAGCATCAGCTAGTAAATAATAAACCCGAACATTTCACACAGCATCATCTGGCCCCAAAGTAAGCAGTGCTTGTGTTATGGGTACCACATGACTTGATATGCTACTTATATGCTTTTTTTTTGTAAATACATACATAAAGAAACATCCAGACCTGAGACAAATACTTGCAGATATATCATAAATAAAAGAATCGAGCGGCGGGTATCGAACCGAATAATATGTGAATAGATAAGTATATTATTAATTAAATAAATATTGGTGTTCAACTGGACAATTCTGGTTATAGATAAAATGTACAAACATCTACCCTCTTCCGGTGGCTATGAAAATTTTATTTAAGTCTGCTTTTATAAAGCTTTTGCTGGAAGGGTGCTTCTATACAGTTGATGACTTTAAATTAAGAACAATATATAATTGTATTTTTTGACACACATACATAAACTACTATTTTATATTATTACTAGCTACTGCCTGCGACTTCGCCCGCGTGGTACCTACAAAAAAAGTAGCCTATGTCCTTCCAAGGTCCCATCTATTTCTATACCAAAAGTCATCAAAATCGGTTCAGCGGTTTTGGCGTGAAAACGGGACAGACAGACAGAGTTACTTTCCCATTTATAATATTAGTAGGGATTATACTTGGCTTAATATTTTTAAGACACAATGTATAAATTGTTAAAATTATTTTATATTACACTACAAGTTGCAACTTCTTTAAAATATTGGTTTCTAGCAGGAACTGGTAAATAATAATATATTCTGAAGTTACGAATACCTAAGTGGCTACCTACAAAAATATAACTAGGTAACAGGGTGTTACACATACCTTTTCAAGTAAGGTAAGCAAAGTGCGTATCGCCGAGGTATCGGCCTAAAAACACGGCGGTTTCTTCACAGGTTTGAAGAGCAGTAAACAAAGCAATTGAATTTGTTTAGTACAATCATATATTGTTTCAAAGGGATACATATCCTAACGGGTTATCAATAAGTACTGTAATGATGTAGGGTTCGTGATAATACGATTTGGTTTCGTCTACAAGCGAAGGATACAACGAGGGCATTGGAAAACTGAAACCACGATTGAAAAATCTAAATTGAGACTATAAACATTTTGTGGTCCGTTTGCAGAGACGCAGTAGGACCCTTAACGTCATCGATGTGATTTTACTCGTTCAAGGCGCCATGATTTCTTACGGACACCAAAATCTGAACGGACATCCGAACGGATATTTTAGAGTAGGCATACTTTTGAAAGCTCTAGGTAAAAGAGGATAGTAAACATCGTAAGGAAACCGACATGCCTAAGAATCTAAAATGTTCGAAGACATATGCCAAGCGTATTAAGCCTTTAATTAAGGCGAACTTTAAGACAAATTTCTAGTTCTAACTGGTTCGAAAGAACCAGTGACACGATAAGAAAAAGAAGACTAGGTAGTATTATATTATGTTTCATCATTGGTGAACTAGTTTACCCCACATTACCCAATCAGTTCAGGAGGGTGGGGAACGCATGCCGCTATCAGCGTGCATCAGCCCTTGAATTCCATATTATCCGCTTGGGTGCCAATTGCCAGCTCTGAGAATGTCTATTCACTTTACTGCCCCTGGGTCCCGTGAATCTTTAATGTAATGTGGACCTTTGTTTCGTTTATAATGTAACAAAAACATTTCTCGTTTATTTCACAAAGTGCTTAGGGAACTTAACGAGATTTATATGTTTTTTTTTTCATAACTGTTTTGGCGAACAAAACGTTTTGACAAATTAGTAATTTGTGACTCAGATTGTTAATACAGATGTACCCTGTTCTTGTTATTATTTTAAAAATACTTCGAAATACAATAAGTAGATGCCTATCCAAAGAAGTACCTAGAATTTAAACGTTTACTTATGTTTATCTCAAATTGTAATATTTCGGATCTTTCCGCCCATGGCGGTGTTTTATTTAATGCCTGGCTCAATCTTATCAGCAATCTCACTAAACATTAAACTTGAACGACCAGATGTAACTATTACTATCAATTACATGAATGTCTGGACACGAATGTTTAATCATCAAACATCAAAATAGAGTCGGCTAGTTCATAAATAATTATACTTACCTACAAAATTACTAGAGTTCTGACGTTTGTCTAATTATTTCAGCAACATTAACATCCTATCAACGAACCCTGGTTGCTTTACAAACTTGGGCGAAATTAATCGCAGCAGGTGTACACGATTGGACATTCTGGAATATCTTGAACATTTGTTGCCAAAACATGTAAATTAGCAATGCTAATATAGTTTCTCCAGTACATTTAAATATACTTATCTAAGTACCTATACTTAGTAGTAAATGAAAACTGTTTAAATTGTGGTTGTACCTTCATAATTTACTAAGCTAATAATAAATGATGGAGAAATAGTATGCACGCGAATAACTACGAGAAAACCGTCCAGCATCTCGTATGCGATTACTAATTAGCTCTTTAATCATAAATACTACAAATTTGTAATATTTACAGATTTGTAAAATTTGTACTCGTTATATTTGAAATACCGGACACAACTTTATTATCGACGAAAACTATACTGAAAGCGTGAGTAAACTACAAAAATCGATACCCTAATTAAACATCGATTGTTTCCGGTGACTAATTCACGAAATTCTGCCTGAAACTGTGTTCCAGAGCACAAATCTGTATGCATATGATTAAAACAAGGCGACCCCTATTCATGACAATGCACAAACGGGCATCGTCAACAAGCCAGGACTGTGTATTTAGTGCCCAATGCAGGCACAGTCGTAGATAGAGCTGTGTGGGGTTACGATAAAATGCCGTTGTCTGTTTATTTTGCCACATATTGGACTTGCTCTAACACTGAAAGACTTCGTAGAGCAAATTTTTCTTGCTCTATTTTAAAGTATCGTATATCATCATCAGACGTTAGACGTCCACTACTAGATATAATATGGTTACGATTGATAATAGTATTATCGTTGTAATTTTTTCGCGTATTTCCTGTACACATAATAATCTTTCGCTAGTTTAAGCCAAGATGTATATCATAGAAAGGATAATTTACATGCCAAAAACGTACACTAGTCTCATGTTACGTAATTTTGGATCAGTAACAATCTGATAGTACAGAATATCCAAAATAATTCGAGAGGTAAATCATTTGCAACGAGAATAACTTATACATAAATCGGCTTTAACTTGTGAGTGAACTTTTTCAACGATTCAAGTAACGAGCGCTTGTAAGCTTGTAACATACTCGCAAGTTGCTCACTTCGAGCACAGCTGCAGCATTTTCTGAAGTTCAAAAGTAATATTGAAAGTTGACACGAAGCTTGCAGATTATGGCCGACTAGGGAACGCGCGCGATTTAGTTTCGTATGGAATAATTTATTTTCTAATTTGAATGACTCCCTTTACCCCTGTAGTGAGTGTATATTCGTGATATCTACCTATCCCTGAGAAAGAAACGTTTGATGTGTGTGACTGGTAGTAAGATATCAGATGTGACACATACAAGTCTATAAACAGTTTACACGACTGTACGCTATGAGTGAACGTGGCACGCAAATGCATCAGTTTCAACAACATCCGAGATGCTATTTTTAGATTTTGAGGACAGTAGTGACGGAACAGAGTTATTATAATTAATGCCAGTATTAACAATCCGACAAAACGGTTCCCTCAACTTTGAGTGACACTCTCTCTGTAGTCTATTTACGTGGCCCTATGAATTCGAGGAATAAAATTCGTTTGGGTCAAGTTTGTGCCAAATATTTTGTGACGTATGAAGATGATTAGTGATGCGGTGTTTTGACAAGACATTTTATAAATAACCGTTGGAGAAATCAAGAGCAAGATTACATATGCGCAGAATAAATATTGGTGCAACTTATCCCAAGGTTAAACAGTTGGTTGAACTACCATTTTATCTAAATAGAGTGGGATGACACACACAAAGTCGTATTGATATATAGTTCAATTGGAAATGTCACCGGTTTTATGGAACAGGAGCCTTGGACATACTTCTGAAACATGATCTGAAATACAGAATAGCTACGTGCTGTGTACAGATGGAATGGCCGAGGTCTGCGGTTGCGGTCGTGCTAGGCGCTTTTGTTTCATAAGAGCATTTATGGAATTACAGACGTTGATACAAAATTATGTCTATCACAGAAACACAATGTCTTTGCAATTATATCAACGATCTGTTAGCAAGCTAGTAGATAATTACCGATTTTTAATATCAATTCGTAAGTTCATAGCGTACGTAACAGGACAAAATGACACAATTATTATTTTATCAAAAAATCTGTGTTGTTCATTATATGGTACCGCCTGTAGATCGAATCTGTTTACCGATACTGATTGCCCTCACATTCAGATCTTGAAATTGTATTCATTTTCGACACAGAGAAACGTTCATTGGAATCTAACATCATAAGCATGCCTACGCGTAACATACACGGTAAAACTCAGGTAAGTACCGCGTTAAATTAGGCACTGATCGAGAATGTTATCATTGTATGGATTCATTATAACAATACATGGACACAAAGCTCCAATAATCGTTGTTTTAAAACAGTAGCATGTTTATAAATATATAATGCGCACGTGCGGGTATGGGCTCAGTAGTCGAGGGCGAACGCAGTGGGGCATGCCGCGATACGAGCTTATCTGAGCATTGGCTCATCAAAGGAGAGCTAAATATACATCACTAATGACACTCCTCGCAACTTCGTTCGCGTCATGTTTTTTTAATCAAAATCAACCCCCACTTTAGATACGAAACTACAAGTACATCGTCGGGCCCACCTGGGTGGGCAAATTCGTAAAGAAGAATCGCACCAGAAGAGATACAGTCACACGATAGAAAGACAGGCACCATGTAGGCATATATAATGTTAGGCACGAAGCACTTAAGCGAGCTGCATTACACTCTGTGGCTTGATTACGTGAGTTGCTGTTTATATAAATGATTTCGCAGAGTCCACCTTCTTTACTTGTACTAATAAGTATTCTGTGCCCCTACTGAAACCCTTAAAGATCAAAATTTGTAAGATTCCTTGCACATAGACCTGTAAGGAAGATCATCCTCCTAACAGCTGTCTAGAACATACTGGTTAGGTTGTGCGTTGATTATCAGTCAGTCAGTATAATATCGATTTTATTATATTGAATGTACGCTCTACGACATCCTGGGTGGCCATATCACATTGTGAAACATATTCCTATTCATTTGTGAAGGTCAGAAGTCCGATAGGCTTGAATGTTACCAGTTTATCATTCTTAACCCTTTTATCTGTTTGGTTATTGGTCGCAAAAGACTGCATTCATAGATACAAACAACCTTAAAACCTGGAAATAACGATGCTATGAAAGAAGTTGATGAAGTTAATTTCTGATAATGGTATTATCGACGATCTACTCATCAAAAATACACTTCATGACATGTATACACCCTAATGAAACATCACGATCGTACACGCCTACATACATTTTTGTGATAGTTTTACGCAGCCCCAAACCAATCAAAGCTTGTATCGTGGAACACAGAGGATTGACGGTATACTTATTCAAATTTGATTATAAAAAGATAAGATTATCTAGAAGATAAGATATATAAGATTTTAAATTTGATCTAAGGTACTTTTAATTTAATAGATCTGATTGCAAATCACATAAATGTACTATTTTAAATCTGTAACCCGCTTGTTCTAAACTCTCGGTGAAGAACTATACGATTAAGGCAAATTGAAAAACAGCGCTATGTAGGTAGGTATACCTATACATTTTGATAAATACGGGCTTTACTCACGTATTATTTTGTCGATGGAGGCACCGACACTGTTTCGATTCATCTAGAGAATCTGTTCACTGTTCACACGTGAGAGAATCACGTGTGAACAGTGAACATTTGACATACGCAAAGGTGAGACTGGACAATTGAGTGCCACTTAGTTGTAAGCCACATTGCACACAAACGGGATGCCTACACTTTGATATTCAACATGCTTGTAGTCAAGTTGTCGTCACTGGGATGCTCTACGCCAGCGGAAAGCTATACGTTGTATTCACAAAGAGCGCTTCACAGTTCAGATCCCTAATTGAATTTGTGATGTCATGGAATTCCGGAAACAATTTCAGTGGCATTTGCTCGTCGAAATTTTACAGAACTACTTGATCAAATCAAGATTTCAGGCGTGATGATTTAATAATGTAAAATTATACAAGGATTTTCATGAAGACAATGATATTGTCTGGTGAAGAAATACATCCTCGTCTAACAAACTTATGTGAAATATAACACGACACAGAAAATATACAGTAGAGGTATTAGAACTTAGAGAGAATGGCAAGTGGGTTCCCACAGACTCCTTGACAGAAAGTTTTAATAGTTACTCACGCGATAGCATCGATCATGTCTAATCCCATCTCGACGCAGCAACGAGCATGGTCTGAGCGCGGCTCAGGCAGTCCGGACACGCAGTAGTAGCAATCGCCAAGGATCTTGATACGGAGGCAATGGTTATCCTGGTAAAACACAAAGTTTATTAACACTAGGTAGTAGTGAAGACACCAGGAACATACTTTAAAACCTTTTAAAAGCTACGAAGGCTTTTAAACCTCTAAAAACAAAGAAATTTACTCAAATTGATCCTAACCATCTTTTCCTTTGCCGTAGACAGGTGATTGATTATGTTGACGAGGTACACGCTGTATGGGTGTTTGAAGCATCTTGAATATCGTGATATGATGTCGCATAATCTCTGGCAATTGGTATGGAGACCAGTTCTCGCACAATCCATATAAAAACACCCATAAAGGAATACACAAGGCATGTTCTGGACAGTTATTAATGATGCGTCAGTCGTGTACTGCGCCAGTAACAAGTAGAGACGGATAGCACACGCCTTGGAGAAGCCTACAGTAAGCATTGACTAATAGCTTTGGAAGTCCTACTCACTACACATACAAATACTCTAGAATGTTCTTACTTAACTATTAGAACTGTTGATAATATTTACTGGAAGGTCTGAAAGTAAAAAGGACCCTAATTTTTCTATATTTACTTCCTAACGACTACAGAGATCCCGACGCACGATTGTGATCCCGTTTAATGCTCCTATATTAACGACAGAAACGTAATTGCTGTGTAAATGAAGAATTCTTCGCGTCGTGGTTTCTGTACAATATAACATTACGTTATGCTTTCTTTCTTTCATTATCACGACAAAAAGACAGATTGGTTTTTAGCAAACATCCAAACAAATAGGGGGGTCTCAATTCGTTTTTTTATGTTTCTTACCTCATAACCACCTTATAAAATCTTTTTTTTATGAAAGGATATCCTTTTCGAATGGTAAAATAGAAATTTCATCAAAATCGGTTCATTAGTTTAGTTTTTAAATCATAATAGTTGGAAAAAACATGCATCCAAGTAAACGAAATTTTGTATTTTTATTTAAATGAAGTATTAGCATTGCCATTCAACGTGGTATTGCCGCCAGTATCTTGGGAACGCTGCCCTCTGGCAGTGATCTGGATCAGTTGAGCCATCTATAGATCGTTTTAAACGGTCCTTAGATAGCTCAACTGTTTCACGTGTATTTTATATTATTGTATATTATTTCTGTAAATATTTCTGTAAATAAACTGTATTAATGAAGTCGGTTTTCTTTATGGTTTTTAAAACGTAATTATTTAATAAGAGATAATGTGAAAGAAAATACATGATGCTGTATTCTAGGAGTGCCAAAGTATCTCTTTCCAGGAGACAGAGTTAGGAATTACTTACATTGGCTAGCTGGTCGAACCTTCCGAAGAGTTCATTGAGCAGCCGCACGAGCTCCTGAGCGCTGCACTGCGATGCGAGTACCGTAAACCCCACGATATCCGCGAATAATATACTGCAACAAAGACACCAATTAAGTCGTTCCATCTATTTATAGCAAAATTTCTTCTTCTGTCCTATTTGCCCAACCAAAGGCAAAAGGTCTCAAAAGGTGACGGAAAACATCGTGAGAAAACCGGCATGTCGTAGAACCTACAAAGTTCGAAGTCATGTGCCAAGTGCACGAATGGAACTTCTGAGGCGCACTTTAATCCTTTCACCTCACTGGTTCGAAATAACTATTGATACGATAAGAAGACCATAAAATTACCTAATAAGTCTCGTCTCGTACCAGCTAATTATGAACCAAAGAAGCGCTATGTTTTTCTGTCAGAAACTTTCTGGCAACAAGCAAATCGATAGGCCGTTTAGAGGCTTCAAAAACGTGACCATTTACTAAAGATTGTGACATTATTTTTTATAACGCGTAAAAAGTATGTTCAATTTCAGCGAGAACACTTTACACTGTAAACGAGGTCTTTATTAGAAGACCTTGGTTTCAAGTGAACTGAGGGACCACGTTCGAAGGTCAGGAGCCAGCCGATGAATGAGGCACAAGAGGTTTTCCGTTTACGTTGTAAGCGCTGGTCTCCTGAAAAGTGCTGACTGTCGACACGACTTTCCGCCGCAAAGTAAACCTCAAAGAATGTTTTCGTTGTTTTTCGCTGATTCAGACGCCAGAAAACCAAAACAAAACAAGTAGTAAATAGTCTTTGACAAAATGATTTCATACAATTTAGTTTCAATCACTGCATTATCGCCATCAAATGTCGGTCACCGATTCCGAGGAAATTCAAAGCATTATAGTAAAGTGCCCTTTTGAGGGGCAGAACATGCCACTTAATCATTGGGATGTTTGGGTAAACTTTCCACAATCTCACAGTACCCTATATTCTTACATACTCGTAGTGGATCTATGGGTACTTTGACAGGGTAGGTTATGTATGAAGGTTCACCCTTTGTATGAAGCAAATGTGAGACACATTTATATAAAACAGTGAAAGAAAGAATAGTCACATTTTAGATATTTCTGTCAGTCTATATATCGCGTCGTGTATTATATACTTCTCATTATAGATGAATCCATACAAGTTTTTGGGGCAAAGTAATTGAAGACGACTGACAGGAATTTAATGGATATTGAAATGTTTTGTCAAAATAATATCGCGAAATTGGTATCGAAATTACTCACCATTTTGTACAAGGCATTATATTAATACAGGTGGAAAGAATTTTCTTAAAGGAACATTTCTCATACCTATAGGTTAACTAAGTCCATATGACGTAATCTCAAGTGTATAAATGATAACATCATCAGGTGTCTTTAAACAAGAAGTCACACCTGATAATCTTTATTTTAAAACATTCGTCATTATTCTAGCAAAAAATTGATAATTACTTACCTTCAAGTTCAAACAGGTATATTCTGGCAAATGTATCCGAAAAAACAAATGGTTCATTTATCACCACAAACTGACATTTGTCTTACATTAGCCAGTCGGTAATAATAGCCCACATTTGTCGTCTCGTCACTTGTTGACGACAGAGGCACAGTACGATCAATTTAATTTCCGATTGACCGCGATAGACGACATTACGCAATGAGTACGTCTTTGATTGACTGAACAAAACGTTTCTGACATTAAATAATATATTTTTTTACAAAAAAATGAAAAGCGGCTTCTCAACCCTGAATATCAAATAACCAATTCAATACGTCTTTAATTGCTTTAATACTTTAATGCTGTTCTTTAATACTTGATATTTTTCGTCTTCACCGATGCGTTCCGTAGGGTTACCTTTAAAGCCCATGGTCAGATCAACAAGTTTTAGTCTGTGAACACCAATAAAATGTCTTAATTACAATACATGAGCGGCTTGTCAATTAAAAGTTCCACTGGGTACGAGTACCTGTCTTCAAAGACATGGCCTGATCAACTGACAAGTTTATATAAAGTTATTGCCTGTGATCCCCAATACAATGCTCTAATTAAATAAATTATAAATATAAATAAATAAATATCGCTGGACAATGCACACAACACCATCTAGCCCCAAACTAAGCATAGCTTGTATAATGTTGACTAGATAACTGATAGAATACTTATATATTTTTAAATACATACCTATGATACTTTATAACAACCAGACACAGAACAAACACTTATGTTCTTCACACAAATGTTTATCCTGGGAGGGAGTCGAACCCTCAACCTGCAGCGCAGAAGGCAGAGCTACGACCACCTGAGCTGACAGGCCAGTCAAATTGCGACACACAAGCTATTTTCTGTTGAAAAGTTCTGTAAGGTATTTTTAAAGTCTATTATCAAGTCAGTTATACACTGGAAAGTACCCAAATAGGTATTCCCTTACAATTGTTTCGAATGGACTGATTTGCGATGTATTTGTTTCATGTTTCAATCATTAGATCCTCACAAATCATATATGTGACCACTTCGGAGGTACACATAATACGATAAAAAAATAATAATAAATAATCGGCTAATAATTGGCGAATATACCAGCTGACTAATACACAAAAAATACAATCGAATTAAGTAGTTTTTGGAAGCCGGTTAAAAAGGTTAAACTCTTTGAAACCGCATACGACTAGTTATAAAACACAACAGGCACTTTGCCACGCCTTTAATAAAACAGAGTGGCTGTTTTCAACGAAAATTAATACTTTGCAAATGTAGAATATACCTATTTTAATTTTAACGCTATTAGTAAGGGTGAATGTTGAAATACCAGAAACAGTGTGGTTTTGATAAGTGGTTTAACATAATCCGAATTGAATACCTCGGGAAAGCCTAGTATTGACGTGATCAAATGAGGTGAACACAGGTTTCGCATTAACGACCCTTTTTAATAATCCATATTCTCATTTATAGCTATCTTCATTTTCTCAAAATATTTTCTTCGCTAGTATTTTGAACCAGTTTGATCAGAGGATTAAAATGTGGCTCAAAGGTTCTTTTCGTGCACTTGGCACATCTTCGAACTTGTTAGGATCTACAAAATGACGGTTTCCTCACGATGTTGATTGATGTTTCTTCATCGTTTGAGAGTACCTACTGGTATAGCAAAATATCAAAAAGGTAACTTTATGCTTGCAATGTTTATATTATACTTACTCGTAGTAGTTACTTTGGCGAAATTCCATACCCTTAATATAATTTGTATGTTATATAAGTTGCAAAAAGTATGGCTCACTGCTGAGCAGGCTTCGCGCGAGCAGCAACAGCATCCTGATCGCGATTGCTAATTATTATAATTGTCCTCTGGTGGGGAAACTCATAAAGAGGACTAAATCACTGGTAGTTTTTAAAGGTATATTTTTTAAATGCACATCTGTATAATTTTTCACATCTGTTTAATTTTGGTATTCATTTTTCTTTATAATTTTTTTGGCACACTCTGTAACTCCACTAATTAACTAAATGCATACCAGAAAAATGAATGCTGTGCTAAAAAACCAATTGATTAACTAAACATGTCCTACAATTGGTTAGGTTACGTTAGAGTATAGAAAACAATGCGCAAGGCGAGCGAGCGAAGTGAGCATGCCGCGGCAGCGGCCCCCGAAGCGCCAGAAGAGCCTGAAGAATAATACAAAATCACGGTAGGAGCATAAGAGTTCTGCAAATACCATTAATTTAGTTTAATGTCAGTATTTTTGGTTTAACTTTGAAATATTTTGTTCGAAAAAAGCTGTTTTTAAATACTAACCTAGTTTTAAGTGCATACTAACACGGACTATATTGTTGTCTGAACAAATAAATGCATAATTATTATTATATATATTTGTCTATGGAACAGTTTAGAAATAGCCAACGTTTAATCCTATTGAATTGTCGTGAAGATAACATAATCAATATTTAATATGAAAATAACTATCTGAACAATGCAATAACTTAGAACTCGTAAATATATCCGTTTAAACTAAAAGGATCAAAGTACGGGTGAATAAAATACTTCCTGACGTGACGTCATCTATTGGACGTTGGCGCAATGCCTGCTTACAAAAGGTATATATTTATACACATATTAGATAATAAGCTGAAGCTCAATACGATGGAAAGATTAAACTACCAGACTACGTAGTAGGACAAACAAAACGATAAATTCTAATTCGAATTCTAATCGTAAATTAGGAACAGACAACCAATTAGTAGTCATACTAGGTTGATTACATGTTATATAAAATATACCCACAAAAAGTTGAGTGATTTATTATAATGAGCATTTCACTAGAGTCACTAGAGTTGCTACTGACTCACAAAGAAAGATTAATAGTATTTTTGATTAAATAAAATAAACCTTATCCTATATAATGTAAACCCCGTTGACGTTATGATGATACATCGTACGTCCTATATACCTATAGCACAATTTTTTCAAACACAGCATCATCTGGCCCCAAAGTAAGCAGAGCTTGTGTTATGGGTACCACATGATTGTTATACTAATATACTTTTTTTTTAAATACATACATATTTTACATAGAAACATCCAGACCCTGAATATTATTCTGAAGAAAAGTATGTTAAGCAAGTTAGGACATATAGAGAGGATTGATGAAAAAATATTGACGAAACAGGGACATGCCGAGTGTGAATGGGAAAGCTGGAAGAGGAAGAACTCGGAGTAAGTGTAGGCTCTAAGTAAGAGACCATTTGCTAGAGGATAATTTTATACAAAAAATAACGACTTCAAACAGGAAACTAAAAATATAAAAATCCCTTGCTGTCCTTCGTCTTCATCATCAGACCCCTAATGACAGTCACATCCATCCAGGTATAAAGTTCTCATCAATAAAAAAGAATCAAGCTCAAACACCAGGTAATTGCTGTAAATCGTTGAGGAGTTCCCTCGACTGTCTTTCGGCTACATCATCAGATCGACAACATACCTTCATTAATAGTCGCTTTAAAATACTTAATGAAAATAATTTTCAAACGCACTAGTCGCAAATACGATTTTCGCAGGTTCTCCTCGATTCCTCTGGGATGCCATCAATCTCTGCCTACCCCGTCGGGAAAAAGACGTGATTTTATGTAAGTAAGAGTATATAATAAGTGTGTATTATTCTGTACGTTTCTGTAAATAAAGTTTACATTAAATTTACTGTATCCTTGTCTTTACAGCGGCTACCTTGTTGTATAATTGACATAGAATTTACACAAAGCAGATAAATAAAGCGTGCTAGTAAATTCCTACCACATTGCGCAGATTCCATGGAAGAATGCGGCGCGGCACTTCGCGGTCTATAGAGCCTTTGAGTGGGATCGGAAAATGTGTCATTATTTTGCATAACACTAGTTTTAATATGAATACGACGATCGATTCACATCGCAACCTTGGTACAAAATAAAATGTGTTTTTTTTTATATTGATGGACAATGCACACAACACCATCTAGTCCCAAACTAAGCATAGCTTGTATTATGGTGACTAGATGACTGATAGAATACTTAGATATTTTTAAATACATTCTTATGATACTTTATAACACCCAGACACAGAGCAAACACCTATGTTCTTCACACAAATGTTTATCCTGGGAGGGAATCGAACCCTCAACCTACAGCGCAGAAGGCAGAGCTACTATTATCTGAGCTGACAGGCCAGTCAAAATGGCACAAAATTGGTATTTGTGGAGCAAAAAACAATTTAACTTTGGTAATTTTAAATTTACTAGGGGAGGGCGCTACTGGCAGCGTGAGTTTAATAATTTCGCCGTCAGAATTATTCACAAATCTTTTAATGTGATGTATTATATATTCAAGTCTGCATAGCAAAGACCAAAATATACTTTTATAGAAATGATTTCATGAGTTTAAGAGTAACTAATTAGAGATACTAATTATATCTATGGTTCCAGTTACTTCTTAAATAATAGTGGACGTGGTTCGTTAACATTACATAATCTGCAATTTACTGACCCATTATTTCATAGACAATACATTCCATAGACAGTATTGTGAAAGATATCGTTAATTTCGTTTATGACCACAGAGAATGAGACAATCGCCAATCCGCAATGCATACGCAATGTTATCAAAATCAGTAGCTGCTGCTAATGTCTTACATCAAGTCCAGTGATAATTTACAAGGGCTTTTTCTTGAGCTGAATCTGTTTACAGACTGTCCCAGAAGGCCATTCACCGAGTAAATGACAATGGCGGATTTTGAAAACGCTCAAATAGCGAATTTATGTTTGAAACCTTTTTTCATAATCAAATCACAAAATGAACAATAATATTAAAAACAATTTAGCACGAGGAAGTAAGGCAGAATATGCCAATAAATAGCGACAAAAAAGACATACAAAAGGTCACTAGTTGATAGTATCGTCTTAATTGGATACCATCTAATATTACTACCTTGTTATTAAAAACTAGCCCGATAATTATCTTAAAGTAAACATTTAAAATTAAATAAACATATTACTTTATTTATCGAGAAATAAAATGACAAGTGATTAAGAATAAGAGCATTATGGTAAGGTTCTTCATCACATTATTCATAACCTCGATTCCTAAATCCCAGGTCGAAGAAATCTTTCAAACCCACGTATTTCTAGTAGCATAAATCCGCGTGAGACTACAACGAAGCCTACGTCGCCCTATTTTTGCCATGACCTTTAGATAAGTACCGAATATCTCCAAGAGCTGTCATAACCGATTATGGAACTCGATATAATAAGTTCACGAACACTCTCAGTGTCTAGAACCGAAAGTAATACCATTTATCAATGGTTCTGGCAATGAAATGGCATACATTACTTAAATTAATATTATATGTTAAAAAAAATACAAGCTCGACTCTACTGTAATTCTACTGCATGTCTAAATAGCATTTTAGCATGATAAAATTACTTTTATTATGACATTATTATGCAAAAATAGTACAGTAATAATAATAAAATATATTGGTGGACAATCCAAACATCACTTTCAAAACTTTCGTGACTTCATTACATAGTTACATAGTATAAAACAAAGTCGCCTCCCGCTGTCTGTCTGTCCCGATGTATGCTTAGATCTTAAAAAGTATGCAACGGATTTTGATGCGGTTTTATATGTATTTAGGGTTTAGGGGAAGGTTTATATGTATAAAACATGCATAATATATTAGAGAAACACTGATAATTTTAGAGGTTTCTAATGTGGTGTCGTAAATAAACACATTTTTTTGCGCTTACATTGCAAACGCTGGCCCTACGCTGAACCCTACGAGATAGATCAAAATAATGTACTTCAGTATTGTACACCTTAAAAGGTCTACACAAAAGTCCGCAATGGTATATGTCTATGTTATTCTCTTAGATAACGTTGTATATAAAGACATTCTGTAGTATATTTAGTATTAACATTGCACCCGTGCGAAGCCGGGGCGGGTTGCTAATTTACTATAAATTATGATAAACAGTGTCGATGGAGGCACCGACACTGTTTCGATTCATCTAGAGAATCTTCATCAGGGTGAGTTTGATCCGCGGTCCGATAGTTACCGCTCGCGTTCAAATTTCGCACTCAAACTCCTCACTACATGATCTAGCCCCAAACTTAGCATAGCTTTTATTATGAGAAGTTGACTGAATTACATATCTATCTACTTTTATAACACCCATACTCAGAACAAACATCTCTGCTCAACACAAAAAAGTTTGTTCTGAAAGGGAATTGAACCCTTAACTTATAGTGCAGAAGGCAGAGCCAACAGTTGGTAGTACCAACAGAGTAGTACCAACAGAGTAGTACCAACAGAGTAGTACCAACAGAGTACCAACAGTTGGTAGTACCTACAGAGCTGAGAAGCCAGTCATGTACTATAAGTAAGTAATTACTATACACACTTTTTGCACAATAATCGTTCTTAGTTTAGGACTCGCCTAAGAACGTGTGTCGGTTTGAGAGCACGTACTGGCATTGCTCACTAAGCTTTTGTATTAATAATTACGTTTTAAAAACTAAAAAGAAACCGACTTCATTGAATGAAATTTGAGCCTATAATACATTTTTAGTGGAAAGTAGATGTATTTTGTATATTATAACATGGGTAGGCCAAATAAACGCACCGCTCCAATAAGACAGCGAGGTATCGAAGTACATGAAAACATCATCGATGTATACAATTTTTAGAATTTTCGTTTATTTTTCAGCTCGACCGATTTTGATAAAATTTATATGGGACCACCTGTGAAGTATAACCTTTCAAACAAAAAAAGAATTTTCCAAATCGGTTCAGCCGTTTTCGAGTAATCGGTGAACATACATATAAAAAAAAAAAAAAGATTCCGACGAATTGAGAACCTCCTCCTTTTTTATGATAAAGTCGGTTAAAAATGAATGAATGCACGACTGCACTGAAGACTTGAACTTAAGACCTTACTACGAATACACGTCGTTGGGTCCAACACCGTTGGCTCTTGATTGCAAATTGATAATTGGCCTAGGTACTCGCCACAATGTGATTAACTAAAGGCGTCAGACTAAGGCGCACTACACTATCGATTCGTAGTCATACATAATGGACAACGAAGGGCTTCTACTTAACAAGTAATACGACACGGATGATACCTAACATACGAAAATACAAGAACTTTAGTTATTATGTAACCACATGTTTAGTTAACCACCGTTTAGTGTGTAACTATACTTCCATACTAATACTAAAGCGGCTGTCTCTAGGTTTGTTTATACGTTTTTACGGTAAAACGGCTGAACTGAATGGATGAAATTTTGTAAGAGAATGTATCTTGGGCAAGGACATAGGCATACATAAAGACATGAAGGACATTTCATGTATCCACGCGTACGACGCCCCGGGCTAGTAATTTATGTTTTATATGTATGATCTGTATAATAATATTATAAATGCGAAAGTGTCTCTGTCGGTTTGTTACGTTTTCACGGCTATACGACTGAACGGATTTTGATGAAATTTGTTTAAAAGATGTATGCATTCGGGGGAAGAACATAGGCTACTTTTATGTAGGTACCACGCGTGCGAAACCACGGGCAGCAGTTTTCTGTTTCTAGTTTTCTATAATTAGGTGACTACAAAACACATACTATATTTTTAAGTTTACATTGTAAGTGTTTGTTGTCCAATCTCGCTGCAAAAACTAGAGAATAATTACGTTTGAAAAACTTAAAAGAAACCGACTTCATTGAATGAAATTTGAGCCTATAATACATTTTTAGTGGAAAGTAGATGTTTTGTATATATAATATGGGTAGGCCAAATAAACGCAACGCTCCAACGAGACAGCGAGGTATGAAAGTACATGAAAACATCATCGATAATTTTCACTCAAAACGGGATATTTACCATGATATATGAGTTTTTCTGCTTCTCGATGATCACGAGATAACTGTCAGTTTATCTCGTGATCATGGCGCATGCAACTGTGCCGAAATATCGAGAAGCAGAAAAACTCATATATCATGGTAAATATCCCGTTTTGAGTGAAAATTATGTGCAAAACCATGATAGTTTTAAAAAGTAACATCATCGATGTATACAATTTTTAGATTTTCGTTTATTTTTCAGCTCGACCGATTTTGATAAAATTTGTATGGGACCACCTGTGAACTATACGCTTTCAAACAAAAAAATTCCAAATCGCTTCGGCCGTTTTCGAGTAATCGGTGAACATACATAAAAAAAAAAGATTCCGACGAATTGAGAACCTCCTGCTTTTTAATAAAGTCAGTTAATAAAAGAATAGAATAGAATAGAGAATTTGTTAAAATTGTGGCCTGGAATATGAGTTAGTTTATTTCCAATAAATACTTTTACAAATTATTGCTCTATTTCGGCCAAAGCCACGGGCTGAAGTTAAAGCAGTTCTAATAAATAACACCTATTAAGATAATATTATCAAGCTTGTAACACTTGCATCATCAGTTAAGTATATAGGTACAATTGTTTATCTTCACTTAGTTCAAAGATACCAACGAAAAAAAGGATATCTTTATATAAAAATCTCGCGTTACAATGTTTGTCCGGGAAAAACTCCGGAGCAACTTGTAAATTTTTTTAACCGACTTCAAAATGGAGGAGGTTTTCGATTCGTCAGAATCTTTTTTTTTATGCATGTTACCCGATTACTCAAAGACGCCTGAACCGATTTAGAAAATTATTTTTTTGTTTACTTTTCAGGTGTTTGATTTTATCGAAATCGGTCGAGCGGTTTTTAAATTTAAACAAAATTTTAAATATATTATTCTTTTTAGTTTTTAAAACGTAATCATATGCAAATTGATCATACTTAAAAGAAAGGATAGTTTTTATCTCGATTATTGACCTCAGTATTTTTTTATTGCAAATATAGTTTTAATAAGTTTCATAAGTTTCTAACAGATGGCAGTGTAAGTAAACTTCAACAGAATTAGTAAGTAACGCGTGGCCGCGTCAACTATACATGTATATAGTATATATCTATTGAAATGAATCAATACTTGCAGAATAACTGAGTGAGGATTCGTGGATTGTGGAATCATCCAATAAGGTTTATTTCCCCAGTGACCTCACCACGTGCCATATAAAAATTTATTTATATACTAGCTGTCCCGGCAAACGTTGTTTTGCCATTTTTGCCATTTTTAGGCAACATTTTTATAGGTAAATATGATGTTTAAAAAATAAGGGTTGATCGTAGAGGGGTGAAAATTTAGGGTTGCATGTATTTTTGTATGATGTATCATAAAAAAATAAAAACAAAAAATTTTGACTAATATCCTCGCTAAGGATCACGAAAATCGGTCGAGCCGTTTCGGAGGAGTTCGATTACGCACCCCGTGACAGAAGAATTTTATATATTAGATATCATACTATATTCGTTCGTGAATTCATTCTCTTGCAAACTTTTGCTGCCTCATTTTGGGGTTAAATTGTGTGTATTTGGAATTCGAGCAAAAATTATCCGTATAATTATTTTATATGAGATACACCATTTTATATAAAATAACAAATGACGAACGACAATATACGACTTGTGACATCATACTACAAACAATATAAACACTTGACACTGGCATTATTGACGTTATTATGACTTTTACCCTAGAAGTAAATTTAGACGTTTCTCCGTAGATATATTTTTAACCATGCTAGCCCGTCAGAATGTAGTTTAGCTTTTCCTCGGAAGCTTAGCCTAAGACCTCTAAGACTTAGAGTTTCAGCTGTGCCTTGACTTTGAGAAGCCCTAGATATTAACTAGCCTTCTCTTGTCGGCTTTCCGCAAACTTCGTTGCCATCGATTCAACGGTTGGCAGCATGTACTGCGTCGTTACACAAACAAACTTTATTTTAAGTAGTTCCAAATGTTTAGGCAATATTTTGTGACTTGTGGGAGTGACGTGGCATAATCACTGTTTGGAAATGCGCCAAAGTATTAAATACTGAGTTCTAGGGTAAAACAATAAATCTATGGTACTAGGTACCTACATGCCCTACATTGACCAAATCATTATATGCCTGACTGACGTTTGGAAATCCACAAGAAATATTCAGATTACTTTCTTCTCAAAATGATGAAACAACAAGGAGCTTCCTAAACACAACATCTACGTAAGAGCAGTGTAAATATAAATAAATAAATAAATATTGGTGGACAACGCATACCACACCATCTAGCTCCAAACTAAGCATAGCTTGTATTATGGTGACCAGATAACTGACAGAATACTTACTAATATTTTAAATGCGAAAGTAACTCTGTCTGTCTGTCTCGCTTTCACGCTAAAACTACTGAACCGATTTAAATGAAATTTGGTACACAGATAGTCTAAAGCCTGAGAAAGGACATTAGGCTACTTTGATATTGGAAAAAAGGGTTATAACGGGTTGAAAAGGGGGATAAAAGGTTGTATGAAAGTTTTGTCATTTTCAGAACTAGAAGCATACAATTTTAGGCTGTTGATCCCTACTAATATTATGAATGTGAAAGTAACTCTGTCTCTGTCTGTCTGTTACGTTTTCACGTCTCAAAGGCAAAATTCAAAGTCAAAAGATACTTTATTCAATACAATCACATGGATCACTTTGAAACGTCTTACATACTAGGTGAATTTAGGTGCCAATTCATCCTAACCCAAGCCCGAGAAGAATTGGCAAGAAACTCGTCTTGGTCCTAGCGCTTTTTTATATGATCCATCTTATAACTACCTTAACTACGAAATACTAATACAAGAGAGTTTATACATTTCAAGTATGTCGGTTAACTGTCTGACGGCAGAGCGACATGAGGCCATGCATTCTTATCAATAATATAGTCATTTACATTATAATAAGCTTTCCTCAAAAGACTACCTTTTATGTATGCTTTAAATTTCTTAATAGGTAGTTTAGTAGCATTTTCAGGAAGCTTATTATAGAAGCACACCGTGTTCCCCATAAAGGACTTATTTCCTTTTTCTAGTCGAAACCTAAGGATGTATAATTTATGTCTATTCCTAGTGTTGATTCTATGAAGGTCACTATTTTGCTGAATCCCATCTCTATTGTTATGCGTGTATAACAAGTTTTCATATAAGTAAGTATATATTGAGAAGCTATTGTGAGAATATAAATTTCTTTGAATATTTCTCCCAAAGATTCTCCTGGTTTCATTTTATAAATGGTACGTATTGCCCTTTTTTGAATTACTAATATATTACCAAGATCAGCTGCTTTCCCCCAGAGAATCTAAACAGCTGAACCGATTTTGATGAGTTTTGGTATAGAGATAGACCTTGAAGAAGACATAGGCTACTTTTTATGTAGGTACCATGCGTGCGAAGCCGCGGGCAGCAGCTAGTAATTATATATTTTTAAATACACACTTTATAATTATGATACTTTTTAACACCCAGATAAGGAACAAACACCTGTGTTCATCACACAAATGTTCGATAGGGAAACATTTGTGTGATGAACACACATGTGATGAACAACCCTCCTCGATCGGAGGGAATCGAACCCTCAACCTACAGCACAGAAGGGAGAGCTACTACCAACTGAGCTGACAGTAAGTACAGTTTTTAATTACATTAGCGAACAAAGCCACGGATAGTACTACTAACTATTAACAAATTAATAAAATATAGTCAGTAAACAAGATAATATTCTACATTTTTATAGCTATTAAACACAGGAAAAGGATGCTCACTTTATTTTTATATTTAATTTATTTTTCCGCTAGCGACTTACGACAAAATTATTTCATTTTTAATTCTACTGGACATAAAAAATAGACATTCAAACAGCAGCTTTGAGCTTCATCATGATCTACCTTCTCATGTTCATCTGCTAGGATAGGTACTCTACTCCTCCTCCTTGTATCGTGTTCTTCATTGCTGAGGGTCGTGACCTCCGCGAATCATTCTTTGGACGATCGCTTTCCACTTGCTTCGGTTTTCGGCAGTGTGTGGGCTTTTGTGGACGTTCTTGTTGGTGGTGTCCCGGATCTGGTCTGTCCACCGCATCGGACTCCTTCTCCTTGGTCGCCTTCCCTGTATCTTTCCTGTCACCAGGAGCTTTTCTAGGCTGTCGTTCTTCCTTCTGGCCATGTGCCCGAAGAACTCGAAGATCCTTCGGAGGCAGATCGTTGATAGCCTTACGGTGATTCCCAATTCACGCAGAATAGACACATAGACACATAGACATAGACACAGGATACTCTACTAGAGATTAAACTCATAGGTCACGTAGGTCATAGGTTCAACCTAGTAGCGGTATATATCTGCGCGTCCTCCTCGTACGTCTATGAACGGAAGATTTATAAACAAAGTAGTTTTCGAATTTTCCGTTGTAATTTCCTGATATTCCTGAATAACTCGTTCGATAGCATATCACAAAAACCTTTATAAAATAACCATTATTAAAAGTGACATTAAGTGCGTGCTTTAGAAGACAACGGATCAGGCGACTGGCCTGTCACCTCAATTGGTTGAGGTTAAGGGTTCGATTTCCTCCCAGGATAAACATTCGTCTGCTGAACATAGGTGCTGTGTGTCTGGATGTTATAACGTATCATAAGTATGTATTTAAAAAAACCGTGAGTGCCGACAGAAGTGAAAAGGTATTTTGGCGCGTTAGAGTTTAGTAATAAATCACTTCAAAATCAGTAATTATTGCGACTGCCAATCAAATACTGAACGAACACAGATGATGCAATATTTTTGTTCAGAATGTAGATAATATATCAAAGAATCTAACTCAGTAAACTTCTCCATACAAAAGTAGACTGTAAACATGTGAATTAATGTTTATAATCAAATGGGGCGAGCGCGGAAGCCGGCTGCGTCTCGCCCCAGACGGTAACGGTGTCGCGAATCCAGAGGTTTTACCTCATCTAAAAATATGCGTACCGCGCTAAAAGAAGTTTCAACTCCAAAAAAAACGTGTGCGTCTCGCTAGGGACGACCGACAGAAGTGATAACTTAAACTAATCTAACTAGCGCTGTGGGTTAGAGTGAGAGAGGAGCCTGCCTACCGCTACCGTATACGTGAGAGAACGTGAAGCCAGACAGACTGGCGCCGTAACGCGTTACGTAACGAAGCGGTTTACCCTCCCATAAGAAGTTATCACTTCAATATATTCTATCAGTCACCTGGTCACCATAGCACAAGCTATGCTTAGTTTGAGGCTAGATAGTGTTGTGTGCATTGTCCATCAATATTTATTTATTGCTATTAATAACAAGTTCAATGGTATAACACAAAAACCAATATTATAATAACCTTTAATCTTGCAGTATTAATAGCGACATTAAGTGCAGGCTTTAGAAGACAACGGAACAGCTGATCAAAGCTGGCAAACAAAAGATATCGGTGCACTTGAGACGCCGACGAGGCAACAAATGAGTGAAGCAGACGCGTCTAACAGATATATGGATCAAACGTGTTGAAAAGCGAATTGCTTTGATGCTACTACGAGTTGTATCTGGCGGATAGCTGATGGGGGCTATTATTTTTATATGAGATGAAATATCGAGCAGTTAAAAGCACTCATAACATATTAAAATATTGCAAATATTGAAAGCTTTATACATATATTATACATATTTCATGTCAATATTTGAGTTTCCACTCGGTAGGTATGCGGATAGAATCACGAATTCAACATTTTGTTTATACAACGACACTATAAGTACGTTTCTATAACATTGGGATAAACATTTGTGTGATGAATATAGGTGTTTGTTCTATGTCTGTGTGTTAAAAAGTATTATTAGAATTATATCAGTCATCTGGTCACCATAATATAAGCTATGCTTAGTTTGGGGATAGATGGTGTTGTGTGCATTGGTCCACCAATATTTACCTAAAATAATAACTTAATTATAAAAACTAAAAAGAAAACCGACTTCATTGAATATAAAAAGAAATACAACCGAATGAGAACCCTCTTAAGATTTATCGGAGACTTTTTAAAAAAACTTTTTGAAATCACTTTAAAAATACCTCCTATTCTTGAAGTGATTTCAAAAAGTTTTTATTTTACTTATTATTTTACTAGTAGGTACTTTATCATTTTACGAAATTCGTAAACACCACTGGAAAGTCACAGAAAAGTCATTTACGAAATTACGTTTACTTGGAAGACATTTTTTCCAACTATTTTCATTCAAAAACCAAACTACTAAACCTATTTTGATGAAATTTGTATAGGACCAATCGGAAAGTATATCCTTTCACATAAAAAAAAAGTTTCTTTCAAATCGGTTCATAAATGACGGAGTTATGAGAACAAACATTAAAAACAAACAATCGAACTGTAAACCTCCTTCATTGAAGTTAAAAAAGGCATATATTGTAAGAGCAAAAGGTATTAATAAATAAATAATGTCGGGCATTTCATACAGCATCATCTAGTCCCAAAGTAAGCAGAACTTGTTATTGGTAAAACATGACTGATATACTACTTATATTACAAAGCATAAAAACACAAAGCGACGCGTCACTAAAATGGTACAATAGAGTCTCATGCATCGCAACAAAACAAAGCGTGTTTGACCGGGAGATAAATTAAACATACCGATTCTACATATCTATAGGAAAAGCAAACACGATGATTCGCCTTTATGGAAATAAAGGCGGAGCAATGAGCAAACAGAATATAACGAGCATAAACAAACAGACAAGGATTAAACGAACATAAATGAGTCATTTGGCTCTAACTAACTTTTACATCTTAGAACTAAAACTAGCTTGACTCTCGTGACTTTCCTCGCTTGGTTCTTGGTGATTTCAAACTTACTTATTGACCGAGCGAGCGCGAAACGCGAGCGAGTGTCTCCGTTTCACCTTAGGCCAAAATGCTTTCGTATATCAGGCGTCTGTCCGGATGTTCTCTACAGGTCGCATTTCTCAACCGATTCTCTTGAAATTTTGTTAGCAGGTTCTATAACTATATTTTTTTATTGTCGATTCAGTTTTTGAAAAATTTTCAAAATGGCGGAGATATGGAGGTTGAAAACGTAAAAGTTATATTTCAGTCATTTCGAAAAATGTTCGCGAGGTCTACAGCTCACAGAGCCACTAGTACATAATAATAAATAAATAATACTCATTGGTGGACAATACACACAACACCATCTAGCCCCAAACATAACTTAGCTTGTATTATAGTGACCAGATGACTGATAGAATGCTTATACTTTTAAATACATACTTATGAAACTTTATAACACCCAGATACAGAACAAACCCCTGTGTCCATAACACAAATGTTTATCCTAGGAGAGATTCAAACCCTCAACCTACAGCGCAGAAGGCAGATCTGCTACCCACTGAGATGACATGCCAGTCAAAAATAGCCAAAAAATAGTCAAAAGTCAGACAAGCTTTCGCAACCCCTACCTATTAAAAAAATTAAATAATACATAAAGGGTAGTCTTTTCAAGAATGCGTATTATAATATAAATGTCTATATTATTGATAAGAATGCATGGCCTCATGTCGCTCTGCCCTCAGACAGTTAACCGACACATTTGAAATGTAACCTATAAACTCTCTTGGATTACTTTTTCGTAGTTAAGGTAGTTATAAGATGGATCATGCAAAAAAGCGCAAGGACCAGGATAAGTTTCTTGCCAGTTCTTCTCGGGCTTGGGTTAGGAGGAATTGACACCTAAATTCACCTAGTATGTAATACGTTTCAAAGTGATCCTTGTGATTGTATTGAATAAAGTATCTTTTGACTTGACTTGACTACCTAAGAGGTATATTTAAACACGTGAATGAATCTAAATAATTAATTTTCTTATACAGTCTAGTTATTTCAAACCAGTGTGGTGAAAGAATGTACCTCAGAGGCTCTTCTTGCAGGTCTGCAAACTTTTTTATGCTCTACAAACATGCTGGTTTCCACACGATGTTTTCCGTCACCGTGTTAATATAGCACACGTACATTTTTCGAGCAGAAAAATCCATAGTGATAATCTAAGTAATGATAAAAGATTTTAACCCTGTTTAGTTATTGTAAATTAGTTCAATTATTACGAAAACAACTACACGACTAAAGCTAGCCTGTAACTTTGAAAAATTACTAAAAAAAATGGTTGTAAAGTCTGTTTACGGACGATAATTTTACGTAATAACTACATAAGAAAACATTGATGAAAAATTGCATTTGCACTTTGCACTTTTAACCTATTAAGATGCGTCACAAGCCGAACGCTTAGGCCGATCGTGCCTCTCTATTGCTTGTTCCGCGCTCTCGCTTTCACGCTCGGCTCAGGCGGAACGTGACAATTTTTCGTGCGTGCAGCCGGCGTTCATCGATTTATAAGACTTACATAACGATCGATAAAGTAGATTTTTATATGTCTCACTTAATCTCATTCGGGGGTTTTAAATATTCCTTAGAGATTCATTGGATAAAGCATCATCCATACTAATATATAAAGTTGAAAGTGTCTCTGTCTGTCTGTGACCTTTTCACGGCTAAACGGCTGAACGAATCTTAATTAAATTTGGTAAGCAGTTTGCATCTTGTAGACGTACATAGGCTACTTTTTATGTAGGTACCACGCGTGGGAAGTAACATTTGCAGACATGAAAACATTGGATACGTAGTATTAAAAATGATAAGCACTAACTCTCGCAGGATACTCGGTAGAGCTGCATAATTTAATGCTAACAATTAATTTCAACACAAAGAACTTTTTCTAGCGCAGAAACTTTCTGCGTCAAAAAGAGACTCTAACAAATCCTTTTTAATATTACCCAGAAGGTGCAATCCATTGTAAAAACTATATTTAGATTTCTAGTACAGCTGAGTTGAACACGACGGAACTCACAATTAACCGTACCAAAACGCGGAGCTCAGTAACGAGCTTATCAAGCATGTCATTGAATGATAAATTGATCTATATTCATATTTTATTCTGGCAAGTTTTAATGGGAAACATTGAAAACGGTCTTCTCCTTAATAATAGAGTACGCATAGTTGCCAAAAACTATTAATTTGTAATGATTGCATTGAGATCACTGGTGGTCTTAAGATCGAGGGATCCAATATAGTCAAAACAATATGTTTTACCCGACTTTCATAAAAGGAGGAGGTTCTCAATTCGTTATCTTTTTTTTTTAACTTTATACTTATTTGAATATTTATGTTCACCGATTACTTATAATCAAAGACAAAGACGCCTGAACCGAACCGATTTGGAAAATTATTTTTTTGTTTCAAAGGGTATATTTCCCAAGTGGTCCCATTTAATTTTATCGAAAAGGTCGAGCGGTTTTTAAAAACGTAAAAATCTAAAATTGTATACAACGATGATATTTTTAGTTTTTAAAACGTAATTATTCAGATAGAATTACATGTGCGCTATGTGTACCGGTACTCTCACACGGTGAAGAAAAATATGAAGAAACCGTCATGTAGTACAACCTAAAAAATTCGAAGACATGTGCTACGCGCACGAAAGGAGCATCCTTTCACCAAACTGGTTCAAAATATCTGGCTATATGATAAGATGAATTGCATTGACTTTTGTACTCCAAATAATTTGGATAACCACAATCCAGCAAACTTATAGGACTTTAAGAGTAGTTGTATACCTATTGTGGTTTTTGTATCTTTAGAAATTATATTCTTTAGAAATCGAACTGAACCGTCCTTTCGCCGAGTGAATTATTGGAAATCTGTTATTGTTGAGATTTGATTGCTCAATATATTCTTGTGAGACGACTCTCAGGCATTTATGTGAGAATGGCTACGTTCAATCTGTTTGAAGTGGAAATTAATTGAGCAATATACATTTCAATGTGTCGTAAAAGCGGTTGATCTAATAACACTGGATCATCATATAAAAATTGAAGATCATAAGTCATATCAATCATTTTTAAATTTTATTTAAACACAAATAAATATTAATTTGGAGATTGTTATTGGCTGCATTGCGCTCTTACCTAAGTATATTATTTATTTTTCTCGAATTATTTCGGCTTTTATTTGTAATTTTTTTCAAACAAAGAGTTATTAAATCGTTGCTGGAATAAAAACTTTTTAAACTGTTTCTTTGTGATTCGAGCAAAAATAGTCCGTTTTGTATAAAAAAACAAATGACGAACGACAACATTATAATTCTTGTTCTTTCCTTTCTATAATGGAATCTATCTTGCGACAATTTTGCCAGTGTCAAGTGGTTGTTTGTTTATAAAGTCTTAGTCGATCGTCCTTTGTCTATTCCAAACGTCATCGCGGAATAGCCGTCTAGAACTTTCTCGGGTTCCTCGTCGCTCAAATCACTTTGCACCATAATACACTTATAATTCAATGGCCCATACTTGTGCTATGAACTCACAATTTATTGATTGAAATTCCGCTAAGACTACTGAATAAAACATGTAATGAATTTTAATGAATAAATTGTGACTACATAGAACATGTATAGACAATTTAATTATATGTGTATTGTGGTGCAATGTGATTTGAACGACGAGGAATCCCAAGAAAATTCTAGACGGCCATTCCGCGATGACGTTTAGAATTGACAATAGAACATCGACTAAGACTTTATTTAAAAAAAAATACTATAAACAAATAGAAACACCTGACACTAGCAAAATTTACATTATTATGACACATGCCATTAACGAAGAAGCAGAAAATATTGATTTCTCTTTTAGTCCTAATTAATAAACTTTACTCAAAGATGAACAAATATAAATACCAATTGCACTCGTAAAATGTCTAATAGGTTTGAATAGAGTCGAGGCAACAATAAAGTAAAATTGACCGTAGTTTGACAGATAATGGACCATAAATATGTTTTTAAGTACTCGTGTGAGTTCTTCCTAGAATGTTATCTATCAGAACAAGTAATCGTACAATTATAGGAGACAGTTACTATGTTCTTAATGGAGTACCGACAAGATGGATGCACTCATCAGGATCTATTTATAAGCTATATAATAGGCGACTGACTCTCGCCGGCTTACAAAGTTGAGACTAATGTCAATGAACGAACATTGCTGGCAATTCTGTTGTTTCGCCGGACTAGCTAAAATTTTCTAAAATATGGTCGACCTTATTTTACTATCAATAAAGTTCAAATTAAAGTACCCATTTTAATCACAGTTCTAAAATAAGTTAATATTATTTTTTGTTTTATTGCTATAATTTTTATTCCAATTAATTCCTTTATTGAAAATAATGTATAGAGATGTTGATAAAAACTGCAGAAAATAACTGCAGTTTTAGCCAACACCTCCTTACATGATGACTAAATTGAGCTAAACGTCAGTTATACGTTAATTTAGGAAGTGTCACTAAAATGAATTATTCTAATTCAGACTTTAATGCAAACAAAATAAGATCGTTTTTGTTTTACGAAATTTTAGTTACTCTAGTGAAACAACTGAATTGAGGCCATTATCGTGAATCGCTACGAAAATACTCGTAGTTTTTACATTAAATTAACATTTTATTTCGTTGTTTCACTCCATCAAAAAATATATTAAAAAAAACGGAAAACTAGCTTCCTAATCCTGAATATCAAAACCTATGATATCAATTAATAATTACGTTTTAAAAACTAAAAAGAAACCGACTTCATTGAATGACATTTGAGCCTATAATAAATTTTTAGTGGAAAGTAGATGTATTTTGTATATATATAATATGAGTAGGCCAAATAAACGCACCGCTCTCCAATGAGACAGCGAGGTATCGAAGTGCATGAATACATCATAGATGTATACAATTTTTAGATTTTCGTTGATTTTCAGCTCGATCTATTTTGATAAAATTTATATGGGACCACCTGTGAAGTATACCCTTTCAAAAAAAAAAAGAATTTTCCAAATCGGTTCAGCCGTTTTCGAGTAATCAGTGAACATAAATAAAAAAAATATATATATTCCTACGAATTGAGAACCTCCTCGTTTTTTATAAAGTCGGTTAATAAATACAATAATACATTGCGTGAGCCAAAAGCTGGCTCCTATCTGGCTCAGCGTATTAGCATTGCCGCCAGTGTCTTGGGAACGCTACCCTCTGTCATTGATCTGGATCAGTTGAGCTATCTATAGATCGTTTTAAACGGTCCTTAGATAGCTCACTGCTACACATGTACATCATTGTATGTTATTCTGTAATTATTTCAATAAATACATATTCTAATTGCGATACATGACATTTTTGTCATCGATGCATCGATCAAACCCTATGGTCTGATCAATTGACAAGATCCTATTAAGCTATTACCTGATCACCAAAACATGACTTAATTGCAAAACATGAGCAGCTTTTCCTTGAAGAGTTCCACAGGACTTCTTCAAAGCCTCAATGGTCAATGGTTCAATGGTCTTTCAACTGACAAGAATGCATAATGTTATTGCCAGAGATCTCCAATACAATGCTTTAATTGCGACACATACGCTGTTTGTCGTATGAAGAGTTCTCTAGAATATTTTTAAAGTGGTTCAAGTCATCTTGACGAATAATTTGCGATGTTCTTATGCGAGTTTCGGATTTTTACCGAATCATCAGATCCTCAGCAAACTCATAAGGGACCTCGGTACACTACATGGGATAAAAAAATAATCATAAAATATATTCTTTTGCTTATAAAAAAACTAACGGAAAAAAATACGTACTAATAACTAAATTTTAGAGGTAGGTACTATATAAAGACACGAAACATTATAAATATTTTGGTTAAAAAATAATTAGGTAGGTAGCGAATGAGCGCATACATTTAAAAAGGGTTCTGTAAAAACCAGTTTATAGAACAATTCTCAAACTAGGTAAATAAAGGAAGCAAGCAATTGAGTTCGTGGCGCTGGATATAAAAATAGTGAAACAGTCATTTTATAAAGCCTCTGAAACAGCCAATTGAGTAGAAGAGAGTTTATTTCTTTCAATAAAAAGAACCCTGATTACGTGTAATAAAATTAAGAATAAGTATGTAATAAAACGAATGATTTAATTAACTCGAGGATAGTAGGTACTTAATTCATTAATAGGTACCGTTTACGCCTACAGATCTAAATAATAAATCTTCGTAAACGAAAAATAACATTTTCCTGCTGCTGAAAATGTTATTCATTTAAACTGAAAATGAATAAGGGATAATAACGAGGCATAGCCGAGAAGCGAGGTCTGTTACCTCGATGGCAAACTTATCCCAGACTGAATAAAACGAGATGTTTAAATTGGGCTTGCGTAAATATTTTCATAGCTGTTCTAAATATCCGCGCATTACCTGCCCACACAAAATTATTCCAGTACGTGACAAACGGTCGACACTCGAGCGAGGTAGTCGAGAAAAAAATCAGTCATCAAGAGCTTTTGTACTAATTAATTGAGGCAGACGGTGCGGTTTCGAAAACTTAATTCATGCATGACTGCATTCCAGTTCAAAAGGTCATATAATCAGCGAAATTATTATGGTGAGTTTTCCTCACGAGGTACTCTATGGTACTCATGATGTTGCATTCTCTGTTAAAGCTTAAAAAAAGTATTGTCGTCCTGTGCTTTCGTTACTAAACAAAAGAAGACCGCAACACTTTAATTTAGCTTTAAAGATGGTAATGCAGTATCACTACCTACACTTAATTAATTGCTTACTTAATATTATAAAAGCGAAAGATTGTATGATGCTTGGTATAGGTGTTGTCTGTGACCTAAAATAGTACAGAGGCTATTTTCCACGTATATACAATGCATGCGAATCCATGGACAGAAGCTAGTTAAAAATACAATCAAAATTCAGTGTCAAGTGCATACCACCCAAGCCGTACAAACTTATTGTAAAGTACAATAATACTCAGTATGCTAGTTACTGTTATTGTATTATATTTACATTTAACAAACTAAGTACTTTGTTGTATGACATTCTCGTAATGTAGGCGAGTTGCTTGTTAAACTACTAGTCCGGTCAATATAGACATTTTAAATAACAAAAATTCCCGGAAAGCCAAATATTGGTGGAGAGCTAAGGTTTACCATTACAAATAAAGTTTTAAAAGTCCCCATCGATCCTATGTGTGCTTCAAAAGTTATTCGGGGTCAAAGGTCAATTTGAAGTTTTTTGGATTTTTTTCGAAAACGGTATGTTTTATCAAAAAAAAACCTCAAACCAAAGTTGTAGATCTTAAAATTCTCTACAAAAATGGTCCAAATGATTTTTTTCCTAAGAGTTAGCATTCGTGAGATATCGCGATTTTCGCGAGTCACATTACATATGATATGCACACATTTCCACCTGTGAGGTAGTGTGCTCAACGCGTTTTTTTTTACCGTGGTTTCCCGTGTAGGTCTACTCCACTAACTGTCATGACAATTTTAGGATAATATAAAGGAACAATACCCGTCAAGTTCTAGATTTTACTTTATTATTGATATTGTCTTCTTATTCCTCTTCCTCCTGCTGGATGTTCATAAATTGTTCAAATGTGGCAGAGTCATTGGTCTCTTCATTAAAATCACAGGAATCTTCCTCTATTGTACTCAACTGGACATTTGAGCAAGACTGACCTTGGCAATTGGTACAAGCTGGAGAACACAGCAACCCGACTTTTTTAAAATAGTGTTGAGGAGTTTTTCTGGAGCAGGTGGGAGTAAAGTTTTAATCGGTTCCAGTAGTACATTTATCAATTTCCAACCCCAGTCTTCTGGGTTCAGTTGATTGCCTAGCCATGTTTGAACTTCATAGTGTACTCGATACAAGTGTTGAATAGCAGATGCCGATATTGGAGGAAAACATGGTAGTTGTACGTGTTTCTTGTTTCGCGTATTTTTTACAAAAGTTAAGTATCGGTATTTATCAATGCAAGTAATTTTTTTTGGAGCTCCATAAACCGCAAGAAGAAAGCGAATTCCTTCTGTAATTATTGTTGAGGCCTGGAATCAATTTCTGTAAATACTTTAGCGCAGTCAATCAAATCTTTTTTTTCGAATACGGACAGTAGAAAGAGACAGAGAATAGCCAGATGTTTTTCAAGGCCACGTGGGTAGAGGGGATTCAGTTAGGGACTGACTGTCTTTTCAATAAATGTTTTCAGGATAGGATAGTATACATAAAAGAGACACAGATAGGTATTTATACTTATCTTAAGTGCCTGATATGTATATACGTGGCTTATATGTGCATATCATGTATAGTGAGACTCTTAGAATCACGATATCTCACGAATGGTAACTCTTAGGAAAAAAATCATATGGACCATTTTTGTAGAGAATTTTAAGATCTACAACTTTGGTTTGAGGTTTTTTTTTGATAAAACTTACCGTTTTCGAAAAAAATCCAAAAAATTTCAAATTGACCTTTGACCCCGAATAACTTTTGAAGCACACATAGGATCGATGGGGACTTTTAAAACTTTATTTGTAATGGTAAACCCCAGCTCTCCACCAATATTTGGCTTTCCGGGAATTTTTGTTATTTGACCACTATTTTTATGTCTAAATTGACCGGACTACGTAATTAGAAGCTGTATTATAATGCAGTATACACACCAAACCCGCCGGCACCGCCGATACAGCCCGGGCGTTTTCGGCGACATTATTAAACCTCGAACTAAATAGACGGATGTTATATGTTTAACGTGTGTGTCTGTGTATGTGTGTCTATCTGTGACATCGTAGCTTCCACCGGAAGAACCGACTTAGTTTCGTTTTTTGTTTGAACGGTGACTTGATAGAGCGTGTTGTTATAATTGAGCTATGATTCCATAAAAATTGTGCAATTTTAAGATCATGAGCTCTTTTTTTGTTGATGAAATGAGCAACTGCAGGTCTGATCGATTTGAAATATGGTATCCTGTTACTTCAATGATTTTTGCTAAAATATAGTAACCTTGATCTGATGCTGCAGCATCAAACTCACCAACTTACAGCTGAAGTACGGCGATTGGTTTCCATTGAAATGGTCTCAATTAATAGGTTATTTAAAGATAAGATGTTTTTTTTTTGTCGGGGATTTTTAAATTTGTCGGCGGGTCGGCGGCTTTGGTGTGTAGACTACTTTAGTAATTAGTGGCAGCACTTAATCTTGATGAGTAGGCCGCTTAACGTTCCGTTCGTGGGTGATAGCCCGACTATTATTACATTAGGCGTGTTCAAGAACTATTTTTGTATACAACTACTGAAAGTATTCTGTAAAATCGTTAAAGCTCTGAGACAACTTCCAGGCATAATCTAACTTTTTACGCAATGTTTATATAATATATATGTTTATCCTAAAACAGGTTGATGTTTATGTTATTAATAAATCAAAAACTATTTGAACCGCCTTCTCTCAATTAAAAGGGTTTAAAAACTAAAGTCGTTAACCCAAAGTAATTATCTATTAATCAGCGGCTTAGCCAATAACATGGATATATTGGCGGAAGGAAACCCTTCCGTTTTTCACCTTCGACGCAAGAACCCTAATAAATCAAGGCGGACGCGGCCATGAATAAATCTCAGGATCATTTGACGACCTCGATGGCGCAATGGGCTAAGGTCCGGCTGAGACGCAGAAGGTTGCGGGTTCGATTCCCGCCGCGGGACAAATGTTTGTATGATCTGCAAGTATTTGTCTCGGGACTGGGAGTTTCTATGTATAATATGTATGTATTTAAACAAAAAAAAAGTATATAAGTAGTATATCAGTCATGTGGTAACCATAACACAAGCTCTGCTTAGTTTGGGGCCAGATAATGCTGTGTGAAATATCCGGCATTATTATATTTATTATTATTTGCCGTGAACTTTGAAAGTAAACTTCTCGTCTCACTGGTTCTGGTCACTCTACTGAAAATATCAGGATTTGAAAGAGATTTCATTTTCAGTGACGACGAATAATGCACGCGAGCGATCGAAGACACCTTGTGTAACACCACGATAATACATGATAAAAAAAACTACAAATATATGCCCTAGAAACATACTTCCTTATATGACTAAATATTTTTATCAAAGCCACATCCAAATTAGGCTGCTTATGTTCAGCAATAATGGATTTTTAAATAATAATCTTTATAATTTAAATAAAACCATCCATTTTTGGTTTTATTTGCAATTCACCTCGTACTCAATTTCAGAAATACTTTTGTTTTTGTTGACTCACAAGTTTAACTACCTACTAGCAAACGCCTGTGACATCACTCGTATGACGAAAAGTGAATAACATTGCACAATTGCTGCTATGTCGTAGGTATTTTGACATGGATCCACGGACTGATCTTCGGAATGATCTTCGTTTGACATTTCACGAACTTACATAACTCTTAATTAATTCGTGTGTGTAATTTTTAAGTGTATTAGATATGATTTTTACGTTTTGTACGAAGAATCAAAGAAAATTCTAGTTTAGCGATGACGTTTAGAAAAAACCAATGACGATCGACTACGACGTTGTGATGAAATTATAACAATACAACTTGACATTGGCAAAATTGTTAGCATGACAGATGCCATTATGGGAAGAAGAATGATAATTATTGGTCGTCTTGCGAAGCAAACATGCGTAATGTTTGCTTTCATATTATTATTTGTCTCGAGTTATTTCCGGTTTTATTAGTAATTTTGGTGTTTTTATTTAAATAGATCTAGAGTTATAGACTCGGGTGTGAATAATTAAAGAAAAAGCTTTGTGATTCGAACATAAATAATCCGTATTATTATTATATATGAAAAGACACAATTTTATACAAAAAAAAAAAATGATACGAAACGACAATATTCGACTTTGGGACATCATACTATAAACAATATAAACACTTAACATAGGCAAAATTGGCATTATTTTGACCCATGCCATTAACGAAGAAGAAAAAGAAGAAATAGATGTTACTCTCATCGGGCATCGTCTGTCGTTCAGCAAACCATTGATCTCTTTCGATTTCAATGATACATAGTACATTCCAGTTACCTAGAATATGAATTCACGTCTATGTATGTCACCAACAAGGTATCGAACGAGAGAGTTCCTATTAGATTTGGAGTTCGGCCAAAGTCATGTCAGTCAATACAAAACGCAGTCACAAAATTGGCACCAAAAAGTACAACAAACGGTGCTTTCTATACGCGTAAATCAAACTTTTAACGGCCAGTTTATTTTGAACCTTACCTGACTTGCTCGTGTTTCTGAATATAGATCTTGTGGAACTGGCCCTCGACCGGAGAGATGATGTCGTTCTTCATTTCCATGGCGACGTGTTGCGGCAGAACTGATAGCAGTAGTCGCTCCTGCACGATATGAATACATCAATAAATTGCAGATTTACCTATTAAGATGTTTGGTTGGGACAAGCAAACAGGTACATTTTGTTTTATAAATTACACTGTACTAGGTAATCTATATATTAATACGTGAAGCAAAACCTTTGTATCCCTTTTTACGAAAATTACTCGAACGGAGGAGTATGAAATTTCGCACACTTATAGTGTATATAGAGATCCTTCTCTATGTGCAGAATACTCTATATTTTTTTTTAATTATGCTCAAAAATACATTAGATTTTAATGGTTAGTCAATTATCTGTCCATATAAACGTCGATGGATCATCACAACACTGTTTGATGTTGCACATCCAAAACTAGAGTGATATCAATTTGTCTCGTCAAAATCTATGCTTGTAACTCCACACAATCGTAAAAAAAATATGGGTATGAAAAATACAAAATCATTCTGATACCAGCATTGTTTATTTATTCAGAAGATGAAATTACTTTATTTTTTAACTGAGTTTATTAAGAAGGAAGCTTCTTAATTCGTCGGAATCTTTTTTTTTTTAATGTATTTTCACCGATTATTCGAAATCGGCTGAACCGATTTGGAAATTCTTTTTTTGTTTGAAAGGGTATACTTCATAGGTAGTCCCATATAAATTTTATCAAAATCGGTCGAGCTGAAATATCAACGAAAATCTAAAAATTGTACACATCGATGATGTTTTCATGTACTTCGATACCTCGCTGTCTCATTGGAGCGGTGCGTTTATTTGGCCTACCAATATTATATATATACAAAATACATCTACTTTCCACTAAAAATGTATTATAGGCTCTGAATGAAATTTGAGCCATGAAGACATGAAGTCGGTTTCTTTTTAGTTTTTAAAACGTAATTATAACAGATACATTCAATAGTTCACAACAACCCTTGAGCCAAAAGCCCGTTCATGATTTTAACGAGGTTGTTTTATGTAGAAATCAGTCTAATCTAATCATAATATGATTAATTGATTAGATATCATTATAATACTATCTCCTTACTGCTCACCACTATACTTCGTGCACGTCTATCCTTTTCTCACACTATGCTAAGGGAAATACTCGTAGCTTGCATTTTTGCTACGCCAAACAGACGAGATTGTGCCGCTGACTAGTATAGCCATAAGCGACCCCTGCGCAGCCATCTAAATTAAAAAGGGTGTTTTCTAAATACTGGGAGCGCAAGCATTATCATAACATAAACATGTACCTACTAACTATGCCCAGAACTCGGTATTGAGTCGTGCTCCAAGAATTTATAATAAATACTAGGTACCTAACTATAGTGATTTAACCTTAAACAAAAATCAAGATTATTCATTCTGAACAATTACTGAATAAATGAATAAATGAATAAATAAACAAACTAACAATATCTCTTACACAAACTCACAACACACCCCATATCCTGTGATAACCAGACTCCTATGAGACTGGGAGAATCAGGTTAAGCCACTCACACATATACACTCACACACACACACACTCACACTCCCACACACACACTCACACTCCCACACACACCCCAACACATACTCCCACACACACACACTCCCACACACACACACACACCCACAAACACGCTCTAACTCACCATTCAATGTATTAGGAGAAATCATTTTTAATTTTAATTTTTATCTAGAAATCATTACTTTGATTTTGTATTTTCAAATGACTTGTTTACTTTGTGATGTTTTATTAAATTAATCAGTAATACCTATTACAATTGCATCCGTTTTCTAAATTGTTAACTATTTGTGTAAAAATATTTAGCCTTATTTCAGGTATGTATTTTCATTAAGTTTCATATTATCTGTGACGCTGACGCTAACGTCTAGTAAGGAAGAACATCGATGACCGGCTCTGACACCGCAGTGAGCAATGAGGTCGGTTAAAAGAGGCGAGCGGATCGTTCAGACTTAAGATCAAAGCTTCAAGCAAGATACAAAGCATATTACATTTGGACAGGCATATTACAGCAGGCTTCAGAATGGACTTCGAAAATAGTTAAATTGTTCCAAGTTTTGCTAGTTTTAAGTTGAATATTACGGTTACGATGCGCGCAGAATTTGTACTCAAATTAAGTTAGTTTCCGAGAAATATTATAGTATTTTTTTATTGTTTATCACTCTCCGTAAACCTTAAAACGACGCCAGCATCAACCAAATATTTTTTTAAAACTATGTGAATAGTAGGTAAGTACAACAGAATTATCCTTCAAGAGTTCCGCTATTTTATTTTTAAGGCCCGACCCTAAAATGGATTAGGCAGGATTCCCTCATATAGAACTGTCAGAATTTACGTGCCTATTCAAATAAAAGAGTGTCCCAACTTTGTCACGGAATTTTCCGCATGATAAAAGGTAAGTACTTACTTTAATAAATTCAATAGAAAACGTATTCTATTATAATAACAATCATATTGTGGCTTCGTAAGTATTTCATCTTAAAAGGAGTACTTTAGAAACCTATATATTAATACGTGAAGCAAAAACTTTGTACCCCTTTTTACGAAAATTGCGCGGACGGAGGAGTATGAAATTTCGCACACTTAAAATTTTGATAGAAAAGTAGTGCAGAATGCTAATATTTGTTTTTAATTATGCATAAAATAAACATTAATTAGTAATTAATTATGGTCGAATTTCGACCAGTGGGCGACCACTAGTAATTTTAAATACATCACCTTTCGACGTAGCGATGGACATGGAAAATGATTTCCAAGTAAGAAGCAACGCGTAGGTAAATTTTCATACAAAGTAAATACCTACACATAAACACGGGACTGAGCCGCAATATATAATATAATATAATACCAGACATTTCACACAGCATCATCTGGCCCCAAAGTAAGCAGAGCTTGTGTTATGGGTACCAAATGACTGATATACTACCTATATACTTTTTTTTTTTTTTTGTAAATACATACATATTATACATAGAAACACCCAGACCCGAGACAAATACTTGCAGATCATACAAACATTTGTCCCGCGGCGGGACAAATGTTAAATAAAACAGCAATAAAATGGCTGTTTTATAACGAAGTCAACTTTTTTTAGGAACAAGTTCCAATTACAGGCGTCGCGTCGTCTCTAATTGGAACTGAGCAAGGAAAAAATTTATTATGTCCAAGAGAAAACTCGATATTGCCAGTGCCACAGAACACTACTTACTTTTGATTGAGTAAGATCTTTTGAAAGCTGCTTAATAAACGTACCGTCAGTACGTCTGTATCTACCTACGTAGTTCCACCTCCACACTACTGTTCCATATCATGGAAATTATGAATCATAGGCATACCGTATCACAATGTTACCCATTCGAAGTAGTTACCTAAGTATTAGGTAAGTACATATCAAACCCGTAATATTATAATTACGTTTTAAAAACTAAAAAGAAACCGACTTCATTGAATGAAATTTGAGCCTATTATACATTTTTAGTGGAAAGTAGATGTATTTTGTATTTTATAATATGGGTAGGCCAAATAATGGGTAGGATTTTCGTTTAATTTTTAGCTCGACTGATTTTGATAAAATTTATATGGGACCACCTGTGACCACCCTTTCAATCAAAAATAGAATTTTCCAAATCGGTTCAGCCGTTTTCGAGTAATCGGTGAACATACATAAAAAAAAGATTCCGACGAATTGAGAACCTCCTCCTTTTTGATAAAGTCGGTTAAAAACGGCTAAAAAAATATTTAATTATTAAACGGCTTCATTGAATATTTTTAGTTAGTAAAGGAAAGTAGATGTATTTTTAACCGACTTTCACAATACTTCACAGGTGGTCCCATATAAATTTTATCAAAAGCGGTAGAGCTGAAAAATCAACGAATGTCTAAAAATTGTATACATCGATGATGTTTTCATGTACTTCGATACCTCGCTGTCTCATTGGAGCGGTGCGTTTATTTGGCCTACCCATATTATATATATACAAAATACATCAACTTTCCACTACAAATGTATTATAGGCTCAAATTTCATTCAATGAAGTCGGTTTCTTTTTAGTTTTTAAAACGTAATTATGTTTATATTAATGGGTAGGCCAACTAAACGCATTGCTTCAATTAGATTTTTGTTGATTTTTAAACACTGTAAGACCGATTGCGAAAAACCATAACGATTTCTATAAAGGGAACACCTGGAAAGTATACTCTTTGAAACAAAAAAATAATTTTCCTAATCGGTTCAGGCATTTTTGAGTAATCGGAGAACATACATTTAAAAAAAAACCGACGAATTGGGAACCTCCTCCTTTTTCGAAGTCGGTTAAAAAAATATCTATACGTATAAATAAATATTGATGTACAATCCACACAACTCCATCTAGCCCCAAACTAAACTAACATACTAAGGTACTTTATACATCCAAATACAGAACAAACATAATAATTCATAATGAGGGGGAAACAAGCCCAGAACAGACGAAAAATTTACTACGAACTGAACTGTGAGGCCAATACGAAGAAGAGTTCAATACGTACCAGCTTTTCATTCTCGTCCTCCATGTCAAGCCTAGCTGCAATGCAATTCCTGGTGTCGAGGAATGCGCGGCGCTGTGCTGTCTCCATCAGCGAATGCATCAGGGCTCCCACAATATTGACACACACGAAGACCACCACGTTTCCCACCATCTGTCAACAAAATAAGTCCGTGTTAGGATACCATTACCAATCCTGCAGCCGATAACCTGGGCTTCACCGTTTCGTCCATACAATCAAAATGAGCGCGCTGCCTCGCCCTTAACGTGCACTTTTTCTGATCTTTTCATAACCAACTCTTGACTTGGATTTATTTGCGGACGCATAAGTCCGTAATTGTGATATATATTTAAATTTTATAATGTTTTTAAGTATTTAGGTGACTAATTCATTATTATAATTTTGACTTAAAACGGGATGTTTACCATGTTCATGGCGGATATCATGGTAAATATCCCGATAATCTGAGATCTGAGATATCGAGAGGTAATCGGAGGAGAGGAGATAACCTCTTGCTATCTCAGATTATCTCGTGATCATGACGCATACAACTGTGCCGTAGTAACGGGTAACATATCATGGAAAACATCCCGTTATGACTCAAAATCTATGATAGATTCAAAAATTATAATTCATTATTTTTATTTTAGTAGGTATTTTTCTTTGAATCTTGACCAATTTTTTGACTTTTATTTTATGTTATTGTGTGTTGTTTTTCAACCGACTTCAAAAAAGGAGGAGGTTCTCAATTCGACTGTATTTCTTTTTATTTTTTTATGTTTTTTACCTCATAACTCCCGTCATTTATGAACTGATTTGATAAAATCTGATTTCATGTGAAAGAATATACTTCCCGATTGGTCCCATATAAATTTCATAAAAATCAACCGATTTTTATGAAATTTATATTTATATTTAAATTTATATGGGATATATATATATGGGATTTACAGTAGCTAGGTTTTTTAATCAAAAAAACTGATCAAAATATGTCATCTACTTGGATGAAACTCAATTTTGATATATTGCTTCTTTATACATGGAGTCGGTTGTCTTTTTGGTTTTTAAAACGTAATTATTAATTTAAAAGTAGTGTAAATGGCTTTGATGGCGTTCTAGTTTAATAAATAAATAAATAAAATACAAACCTGTAAAAACCATCATTTCATTTTCCCGAACGGAGCCTCTGAGGCTCACTTTAATCCCTTCATCACATTAATGTTCGAAAGAACTAGTAACACGATACGAAGAAGAAGACCGTTTTTTTTTAAGAAACATAATAAAGTTAGCCAGTTATGTCGACGCAGTTAATTATGAACTATTCCGACACTTATTATTATGAATGACTTATTATGAACTATTTTAACAAATCGTATAGTCGGGACGGACACGACACGACGGCAGCCTACAGAAGCGCGGAAGCGTTTTATTTTACCACAACAATGTTTATAATTACCTACTAACCGACGCTATCCATCTGTAAGCAGAGAACCGTTTATTTTACCAAACTTTCGTTTATAAATGCCACTGGAGATGGTAAAGGAATTAATTTGTTGATCTTAAGCAACCATTTGTTTTTCTTCTAACAAACTTCTAACTGCTTGGCATGTCATCAGTGAGTGAGGCGAGAATTTGAAACAAATTTTCAATATTATTTTATTATTTTATCTGGCTCCTATTCATCCCAGCTTATTAGCCGTGGCAATGCCGCCAGTACCTTGGGGACGCTGTTCTTTGACAGTTATCTGGATAAGTTGAGCTATCTATAGATCAGTTTAAACGGTTCTTAGACAGCTCAACTATTTCACAAGTATTTTATATGAATACTATCTGTCCCGTTCGCGACATCGTCCGCGCGTGTTAAAAAGAAAATATATAGGTACATTAAAACACCTAACTGGACTTTGCTTCTATATGACACAATTGCACACACAATGACAACTGTCAAATACTGTCAAACTAACAAACAGAACGTCGTTAAAGAACTCACCATTTTAAATCTTAATTTGTTTTCCTAATTTTGCATTCGGTCCTGCCGTTCGAGAGTTATAAATGGTGTAACTAAGACGACTTTGTTTTATATATATAGAAGATTATTCTGTACATTTCTGTAATTAATTTCTACAAATATATTACGTTAATGTTTTTCAATTGATTTCCCTAATTAATCAGCGTTCTGGATCAACATGATGATGTAACAACATCATCAGGACAAAATTTACAAGTAGGCACTAGGTCCTACAGTTACGAAACACGTTCTATTATATACGTTTCTGGAACGCTAAGTAATGCTTATTTACAAGATGTCACTCCTGACAGTTTATGAGTTGCCTAGCATTACGCATTGCCCAATCGGTGTCAGAACTTTAGACAGCGCCTAGCGGTTGATGAAACGATTTTCTGAGTTATTGAAAACGGGCACCTATAGTACCTATAGAAGGAGTTTTCGTCTTTGAATCCATTGGTAACATTTGAGGACAAGCAGACGTACCGGTAAGTACCATCCATACCTTCTATCGGTAAGTCTATCACCCTTACGAACAAAGCGCTTTGCTTCCACATTTATAATGCGTATATCGTATATGTGTATTGGAATACTTTGCCGTCGTCTATCTTTCTTGAAAACTACAATCTGAGTCACTTCAAGTCAATAGTGAATAGCTAGGTGTCTTTTAGACCTTCGTGCCCCATTGTCGGTCGCATCGTCGCTTGCTACCGGCGAAAACGTGCTCGAACGTATGTCTATAGATGATAATTGCACGATCAGAAATTGATGGAACCTTGTCAAATTCTAAAATGAGCTTTCTCAAGCATTTTCACTCATCATTAGTCTAATCACTAAAATAATTGCACAATCATAAATCTCTAGCTAGAGTAACGCAGTAACAAATCACGAGCAAAATGTGTGAATTTCGCTACGGATTGATTTATGAGGTTACATTTAGATTTTTTTTCATTCCAGAGCTTCTAAGCTGACGATACTTCTCTAACTATCATTTTCGATTTATTTTAAAAATGTTCCAAACCATTCTAATCGCGCGCGGATTATTTCGATATCTGAATTAATACATAGCTCTATTTAAAATGTGGCTAAAATCCAGAATACTTAAACCAGATGACAATTAAACAAACGCTATCAATCAATGTCACGGAACACAGCCCACCTGCCACGTCAAATAACAAAACAGACATGATTTCTGCTCGCGAGCATTAAAAACAGCTGATTTCACATTACAATGCGTTTAAAATTCTATCAATCATTTGAATCATTGATCGGTACTATAGATATATATAAATTACATAGTCTTTGCCGGTCTTTGGCTATGCTGCTTTTTGAAAATTCCCTGGTCGCGGATGAAAAAGATTAGCTCAGAAACGCGGCTGATGAAACAAACACAGGCTTAGCGCACACTACAGATTAATCCGCGGCGAATTACTCGGCACTTACCCGTGACACATGGAGTAAACCGTAGGCACATATTTGGAAACTCATCGCGATGAATTAGCGAAAAGAACTGCAGTTTGCGGAAATATATGCACGGCGGGAAAATCCGCGGTGGCGGAAAGAACAGCGAGGCGCGGATAAAAACCATGATTGATGCGAAATTACCGCGGTTGGCGGAATATTATAACCAAGGCACAGCGGCAAAACCCGTGGTTAGCGGAAAGAACAGCAGGGCGCGGCGGAAAAAACCGCAGGTGACGAAAAAAAGCGAATCGTGCAGCAAAAAAAACCTCTAGTGCGTGCTACCCAAAACTCTCAAAAATGTACTAGAAAAATATTCGCGCCGAAATAATTCGTAGTACGCGCAAGGCCTATACCTATATGAAGTCTGGCTGTGTATGATGATGATGGCGAGTCTTTATCACTACTAATTATTCTGTGCCCTAATTATACTCCACAAACTCATTCATCCGATTTCAACGCCTGTGAAATAAATGCTGCGCGAGTGAGAAATTCAACGGGAGTATCAAAACTCGAAACGAGTAGTACTTATTCAATTAATTAAAAACACAGGTGCTTTTTAGCTGTGCGCGAAGAGTCGGGTCAGGTACCAACAAGCACTTGCAGATTTTTTAATAAATGAGTACAAACCTCTTTTAATTTGAAAACTCATTAGACTGTAGTTGTGAAATGCGAGCATTGAGTTTAAGAGGTTAGTGAGGTGGCAACTCTACACCTAATAATTTAAGAACTAACATACCTACGACTTTACAAATTTCAAATTTGCTAATTATTTATCACAGACAGTTAACAGTTGATGTTTTGATCAACTTTAGATGTTAACTGTACACTCTTAACAATTAATACAAAACACCAGCATCTGCTTGTTTAATTATAATATTATAAAACAATCGCGCAGAAATTACTAAGAAAATCTTCTTCAAAGTATTAAACTTATTTAACTTAAGTAATTAAACTTTTAAGTAATTAAACTTATTAAACTTAAGTTTGGCAAGTACCTGCGTATAAAACATCGTATTAATTGATCAAGCGTGCGAAGCAAGCCATAAGCTCAGTGGGAACTTTGACAATTTGGCTTTGTATATTCGTTCGTTTGACGATAACGTTCGAACCGTTGATCCGATCTGCAACAATTTTGGCAGGACGACAGATTTAAATTGTTGGTAACTTAACTGATTAACTTTTTTTTTATTATAGATAGACCTACGTTTGACCACGATCTCGCCTGATGGTATGCGACGATGCGGCCGACGATGGGGCACTCAGGTCTAGAAGACACCTAGACCTGCGTACTTTACTCTTGACTTGAGATCCAGATTGTAGTTTTCAGGAAAGATAGACGACGGCAAAGTATTCCAATCCTTGGCTGTATGCATTATAAATGTGGAAGCAAATCGCTTTGCTCGTAAGGATGGTAGACTGACAAGGTATGGGTAGTACTGAGCGGTACGTCTGCTAGTCCTGTTGTGAAAACTAGATGGTGAAATTAGATCATGTAAATATTTATTGACAAAAGTTGAGACTTGAGAGACGTTTCTAGGTAGAGGGGACAACGTAAAACGTGGTTACGTACCACTGTAAATTCTAATCCCATTAGATATTTGTTGACTTTATAAATATTAATTTAAAACGAGACGAATTCTGATTTAATTTAAATATTTCATATTGAAAAGGGTCTTTAATGTTTTTTTAATTAAAACATTGCACAACTTGGTAGGTATGAATTAAGGTGACAGCGAGCTGATCTGATAATAATGGAGGGTAATGTTCAACGGAACTCCTCAACAAATAGACGGATTGAGCTGAAACTTGACATATATGTCAAGAATGACAGTATTATATTGTGACAGATGCCAGGGAACTGATCATATAAAGTTATTAGAACAAAGTTCCTTATTGCACGGTACGGACTTGGCGGATGGCTAGGCAAAAAATGTGTAAGATTTTCCGTCACGAATTTCGAACGAATGAATGAATGAATTAGATGAATTGAATGATGTACAATAATATGTTTATTTTCAGAACTCGAGAAAATATATTAATTACGAAATCTCCTACCATTCCTTCAATTCATTAGTTATTTCTGTGTTTCATTTAACTGCTCTCAGACGCTAGTAATTCATTCATTTGTATTTGTTAATCAATAATATAATACGTTTATGAATAATAATATACTACGATCAGAACTTTGTTCCAACCGAGTGTTCCACGACACACACGCATTTTTTTAAGTTTCTTGGTTTGACATTTTAAGAAGTAACACAGTTCTTAGAGATTAATTAGTTATTCTTGTGTTATTTCATGTTTTATTGTGTAATCTTAGCGGAATTTTAATTAATAAATTGTAAATTCTTAGCACAAGTGTATGTATTATGTTTTTAGTGATTTTTACGAAGAGAAAATCCAAGAAAATAGTAGACGGCCATTTTGCGATGACGGTTTGATGGACTAAGGCTTTATGACGATATAAAACAAACAAAACCACTTGACATTGACAAAATTGTCATCAAGACATATGCAATTAAGCGATTAACGATTTATTTAATTTTAATCATGTTTGTCATTTCTACCTCTGTGGCGCAGTGGGCTAAGGTCCGGCTGAGACGCAGAAGCGGACCCGCATGGGTTCGATTCCCGCCGCGGGACAAATGTTTGTAGGATCTGCAAATATTTACCTCGGGATCTGGGTGTTTCTATGTAAAATATGTATTTATTAACAAAAAAAAAGTTGGTAAGTATATAAGTAGTATGTCAGTCATGTAGTACCCATAATACAAGCTCTGCTTACTTTGGGGCCAGATGATCCTGTATTAAAAAATGTCCGGGATTATTTATTTATTTAATGAAGTAACATAGCACTTCTAAATTAATTATTTTTTTCTCGTGCTATTGCATGTTTTAATCAGTAATTTTAGCGGAATTTTAATCAATAAATTGTGACTTCATAGCTCAAGTATGGACAGTTGAATTATAAGTGTATTATGGAGCAATATGATTTGAACGACGAGGAAGCCCTTGAAAGTTCTAGACGGCCATTCCGCGATGAAGTTTAGAATAGAAAAATGACAATCGACAATTGACTAAGACTTTATGATCAATGAATCACTTGACTCTGGCAAAATTGTAATAACAATAATAATAATAATAATACTGGACATTTCACACCGAATCATCTGGCCCCAAAGTAAGCAGAGCTTGTGTTATGGGTACCACATGACTGATATACTACTTATATACTTTTTTTTTGTAAATACATACATATTATACATAGAAACACCCAGACCCGAGACAAATACTTGCAGATCATACAAACATTTATCCCGCGGCGGGAATCGAACCCGCAACCTTTTGCGTCTCAGCCGGACCTAAGCCCACTGCGCCACAGAGGTCGTCAAATTATTATATAATATATATTATCGTAATTATTGTGACACATGAATTTTAATCATTTATTTTAGCAGGAATTATAAGTTATCTGGTTTTATTATCACACCAAAAACATTACTTCATCTAAACTATCATTACATAATACCTATTTACTGTAAACTGAATATTTACCAGTTTGTACCATGATATATCAGTTTTTCTATTTCCCGTTATTTCAGCAGAGATGCATGCTCCATGATCAGTACAGATAATTATATTTTTAGGTAAGTATTTAGGAAGAAGGTAGTATTTTTTAGGTTTAGGTATTTTTTAAAAAACAGAAAAAAGTTGATTTTTCTAAATAAATATTGATTGTATCACACAACACCATCTAGTCGCAAACTAAGGATAGCTTGTACGATGGGAAGCTGTTGACTGATAGAATTATTATATATCTTTAAATACATACTTATAACCATATGCCGCGTACAGAGACATTTATATATGCTTCTCACTGAACATCCTCAGGCGGATCTGTTTGCGGATGACTGGAAGACGATAGTGTATAAATATAGCTATACTCGTAATATTATTATGTTGGTACAAGTTTCTTTTATAATTAGTTTTTTTTTTTTTAAAAGTACGATTTACCTAGTCTTATTTTTTTAACATATACTTCATTTTTTGACATTTTTTGACAACTGAAATAAAATAGAAAATAAAAAAAGATTATGATAATTTATAACAAGACACAGAACAAACCTCTATGTTATGTTATGTGTTAGTCACACAAACGTTGGTACTAGATGGGTATCGAACCCAACCTAGAGCGTAGATGACAGGGTTACTACCAACTCAACTGAGAGGCTAGTTCTTAAAGTGCAATTGGACATACAGAAGCGTTAATTCAAACTGAAAAATCTCAGCCTAAAATTATAATAATAATAATAAAAATACCGGACATTTCACACAGCATCATCTGGCCCCAAAGTAAGCAGAGCTTGTGTTATGGGGTACCACATGACTGATATACTAGGTACTTATATACATTTTTTTTGTAAATACATACATATTATACATAGATCATACAAACATTTGTCCCGCGACGGGATTCGAACCCGCAACCTTTTGCGTTACAGCCGGAGCCGGACCTAAGCCCACTGCGCCACAGAGGTTGTTAAAATTGTAAAAAGCAAAATGTAAAGACTCCTTCATAAGAAAGCAGTCATCAAACTACCTACATAACGAGAAATTGTAAACGACCGCGCATAAGACGTGTTTATGACTTGTACTCGTATGACGCACTTTACACTTTCTGATGTATTCGCCGATAGCACAGATGAAGGAATCAACGTACCTATTCCTAATGGGCTGACGGACATTTCCTGTCAAATGATAGTATCGTAATGTCGAATGTGATAATATACATTAAACTATTTATAATAGACTAGCTGTTAAACTCGACTTTGTACGCGTATGCTTTGAACCTTTTTTTATTTTTGGAAGGAATGCTTTCTGTGCGTCTAAAGAAGTTGAATCCCGTATTTTACCCCCTTCGACAATTATTTTTCAAAAACGTTGATATACATATTTTTTGATTTTTTGCCAAAAGCCTAAATATGAATTTTCAGATCTCTAACTTAAGAAATTTGAGTTGCCCAATCAAACTTTCATCCCCTATTTTACCCCTTCACGGTGGTTTTTTGAGACAAAAAGTAGCCTATTTTCTTCCCCCGAATGCAATACATCTTCTTACCAAATTTCATCAAGATCCGTTCAGCCGTTTAAAATACGATTAAAATATGTTTTTTTTTGAGGCTTGTATCTTATAAAGCGATATTTTTTTACAATTCTGTTGCGATACAACTTGGTTTTGGTTGTGCAACATGAGCAGTGGTGTGATCATCCTTCAACGTATGTATGAAGAGTTAATCGGCTAGTTTACTCTTAAGAGTAAACTAGCCGATTAACTCTTAATAAAAAGCCTGTTAATAAAAAACGGAGGTATTTCTCTTTCTTAAGAAAGAGAAATACACTTATTAACAGGCTTTCTAAAAAAAGACAGAAGTTCTCAGAGGTTCTCAATTTGGCTGTATTTTTTTATATTATGAATTATTTTGTATGTATGTTACCTGAATATCTCTGACAATTAATGGCAGTTTTTTTTTATCTTGTAGGATTTACCTTTAAAATAAGTTTGGATATAAATTTGGTGAGGATCTGACGATGGAAGACACGATAAAAACCCAAAACACTTCAACGCATGAGAACAAATTATTATAAAATAGTAATTACTTTGGTATGTATAATGGTAACTCTTTTTAGGGTTAAGCTCGCCTGTGTACATGCCATTATTGATTAAGTTTAGATTATGTTTTTTTGTGTACAATAAAGAATAAAGTATAATAAATAAATATATAATAAATAAATAATCCCGGACATTTCACACAACATCATCTGGCCCCAAAGTAAGCAGAGCTTGTGTTATGGGTACCATATGACTGATATATATACTACTTATATACTTTTTTTTTTGTAAATACATACATATTATACATAGAAACACCCAGACCCGAGACAAATACTTGCAGATCGTACAAAAATTTGTCCCGCGGCGGGAATCGAACCCGCAACCTTCGTCGTCTCAGCCGGGTCTTAGCCAACTGCGCCACAGCGGTCGTCTAGTAAGGGAATACCTATTAGTATCTATAGTACATATATAGCACATAATATCAGTATACACACATAATATAAGATACACTACAGAACTCTTCAACGACAAACAACTCATGTATCGGGACTAAAGCATTATATTGCTGATCTCAGGCAATAACTTTATGCATACATGTCGTAAAGTCAGCTTGTCAGTTGATCAGACCTTGGGCTATGAGATACCCTGTGGAACTCTTCAACGACAAGCAGGTCATGTACTGCCATCAAGGTATTGCATTGGTGATCAGTGATCACAGCCAACAACATAATAACAATTTATGGGGAGCACGATGCGCTTCTATAATAAGCTTCCTCAAAATGTAACTAATCCACCTATTAAGAAATTTAAAGCTTACATCAAGGGTAGTCTTTTGAAGAAAGGGTATTTTAATATAAATGACTATATCGACACATTTGAAATGTATATACTCGTATAAACTCTCTTGTTTTAGTTTTTCGTAGGTAAGGTAGTTATAAGATGGATCATGTTAAAAATTGGTACCTAAATTCACCTAGTATGTAAGACGTTTCAAAGAAATCCTTGTGATTGTATTGAATAATATTTTTGACTTTTTAGGAATTTATAAGTTAACTAGCGACCCGCCCCGGCTTCGCACGTGTGCAATGCTGATACAAAATATACTACAGAATGTCTTTATATACAACGTTATCTAAGAGAATAACATATACTAAGAGATAGACATACCATTGCGGACTTTTGTGTAGACCTTTTTAAGGTGTACAATACTGTAGTAAATTATTTTGATCAATCTCGTAGGGTTCAGCCAGCGTTAGCAATGTAAGCGCAAAAAAATGTGTTTCTTTACGACACTACATTAGAAACCTCTAAAATTATCAGTGTTTCTTTACTATATTATGCATGTTTTATCCATGTAAGCCTTCCTCTTCAATTACTTTATCTATTAAAAAAACCGCATCAAAATCCGTTGCATAGTTTTAAAGATCTAAGCATCAAGACAGACAGACAGCGGGAGGCGACTTTGTTTTATACGATGTAATGATCAGACCACGGGCATGAAGGTACCCTATGGAACGCATCATTGACAAAAATATCATGTACTGCAAATAAGTACAAAAAGTATTGAATATTTGACATTAAGAGTTTTGATATTCAGGGTCAGGGTAACCGGTTTTCAGTTTTTTGTAAAAATATATTATTAACGTCTTGGGAAGCAAACTTACGCTTATACTTTTTTAGAGTTTTTTCGGGTCTTTTTCGTAAATTTGGTGATTTTATTCAAAGAAAGCTTGAGCTATTTACTCGGGTCTGAATATTTTATAAAAAAGTTTTGTGTTTCACTGTGTAGATGTTTGACCGCCCCGAATATTATAATATCATAAATAAATATTATAATATCATAAAAATTACAAAATGAATAAAACTAAATTTATGATTTGAAGTGGTGAGTTCAGTTTGACAAAAGTATTGAAGACGTTCGATAAGTTAAGTTATAAATATAATAAATAAATAATCCCGGACATCACACACAGCATCATCTGGCCCCAAAGTAAGCAGAGCTTGTGTTATGGGTACCACATGAATGATATACTACTTATATACTTTTTTTTTTGTAAATACATGTATACATACGGCACAAATGTTTGTATGATCTGCAAGTATTTGTCTCGGGTCTGGGTGTTTCTATGTATAATATGTATGTATTTAAAAAAAAAGTACATAAGTAGTATATCAGTCACGTGGTACCCATAACACAAGCTCTGCTTACTTTGGGGCCAGATGATGCTGTATGAAATGTCTGGCATTATTTATTTATTTATAAAAAAATATATATATTTATAAAACAAAGTCGTGTTAGTTACACCATTTATAACTCGAGAACGGCTGAACCGATTTCCATGATTTTTGATTTGTTAGATTTGTAACCGCCCCGAATAGTAGAATAACTATTATAAAATTAAAAAAATTGCAAAACTAATAATGTTCGGTTAGTTAAGTTATGATAGTTGTCATTGTACGCGCTTGAATAATTGTGTCGTAAAGATGCAAAGTCAAAATGTTTAAATGTGATATATATGTTCTTTTTAAAACGCGCGGATAAAGTTGCGAAAGGGAAACAGTTTGTTTTAAATAATATAACAAATGGCGAACGACAACACAAGACTTTGTGACGTCTTACTTATAAAGTAAAATCACAATCGGAGAACGGATTAACGGAGAAAAAGAAGAGGTATACGTCAACGAGCATGAACTTGTGGTTTTCTCGTTTAAACTCCTCTGTGATGAGTGAAAATAAATAAGAAATATAAATTCTAAAAAAAAAATTTCAGCGCCAGGACGAGGTTACCATGTTTTTTTGCATATTCATTGAAGTAACATAATATCAAATTTCGAATCGATCAGACCTGTGAAAGTTACTTAGATCTTTTTATCGGTTAGTTAAGATTTATGTAGTTTTAGATTTAGGTATGTTTATGTATGTATTGTTATTTAATATATATTAATATATGTATTGTATATATTTTTGTATTAGTATCGACGTATGTAACTTTTTCTTATCCCGTAAATTTGTATGTACACATTATTTTCATTATAAATCACTTATAATTATTATCATCATCACCCTTTTTTCAGCTACATTTAGTTCAATCCATCCGAAGGTTTTCTGGCAGAGATCGCAACATAGCGATAAGACCGCCCTTTGTACTTTGTATAGCTAATATCTAAACACCCTGAATTTAGCTTAAACTTAATTAATATTATATTTAGACAGTGACCATGCACATGTAAAAAGGCACTGAGAACATATTCAACCACAGCCCAACTGAAATTGGCATTTAATCTACTTAATTGGAATTTCATTTACAAAGGAATAATCATGTAACCTGCCTGTGTGTGACATGCTCTGCTGTATTGGAAACCTTTATATTGGATTTGAGAGCTTTTATAACACAACCGGAACTAGGGTGATAACTTTTACATTTCCCGTCATCGAAATAACATTATTTTACCTCAATGTTTACAAAAATAAAATTAGTTCTGCTTTCGTTCAACTTGGAATAGATTAACGTTTTCGTCTTCGTTAATGGCATGTGTCACAATGATGAGAATGTCACCAGTGTCAAGTGATTGTTTGATAATAAAGTCTTAGTCCAATAGTCGATCGTCTTTTGTATATTCTAAACGTCATCGCGGAATGTCTGTCTAGAACTTTCTCGGGATTTCTCGTCGTTCAAATCACATTGCACCATAATACACTCATAATTCAATTGTCCATACCTGTGCTATGAAGTCACAATTTATTCATTGAAATTCCGCTAAGATTACTGAATATAACATGCAATAGCACGAGACCAATATTTTATTTAGAAGTGCAATGTTACTTCATGTAATGACGAACGAAGAATCCTAGATTTGCCCTATTACTTATATATATACTCGTATTAATACGTGAAACAAATACTTTCGGACGAAGGAGTATGAAATTTCGCACACTTATCTATACTTACAAAAGAACTTAACCTGACTGACTGATTCATCATCGCCGAGCCGAAACCGCTGAAGCTAGAAAGCTGAAATTTGGAAAGTAGCTTCTTTTTACAGCAAAACAACCCACTAAGGCGGGATTTTTTGAAATTCAACCCCTAAGAAGGTGAAATGGGGTGAAAACGAATGTATGAAACTTTTTAATGCGTTGTGCAATTTGCTTGAAACTTGATATGAATAAATAAAATGCAAAATAAATGGACACGTGTTTCAGGATTTTTCAAAATAACCCTAACAAAGGGGTAAAACGGGGTGTCAAAGTTTGTATGGGAACTTTTAACGGATAGTGTGATTTCTTAGAAACTTAGATTGCACATTCCAATACCAAACATTTGTAAAAAACACGGGTTTTACTCGTGTATTATTTTGTCGATGGAGGCACCGACACTTCATCTAGAGAATCTTCATCAGGGTGAGTTCGATCCGTGGACCGCTAGCTGTCGCTTGCGGTGACGTTCACGACGAAACGTGACTTAGAGCAAAATAATACGAAAAGCCCGTGGTTTTCAAAATTGATTTATAGCTCACGAAAAGTTTTGAAAATTCCAACACCATTTTTTTTATTTAAGGATGTTAGTTTTTAAAATTCCCCGAAATGTTCTGTGGTGGGCAATGAAAGAGAAAGGAGTGCCTGTGAAGTACCTACAGCTTGTAAGGGCCATGTACAGTCGACCTTGTACCCATGTTCGGTCCGAAGCTGGCGTCACTGGTGAGTTCAATGTGGCTGTAGGTTTGCACCAGGGGTCGGCTTTAAGCCCTTATTTGTTCCTCCTGATAATAGATGCTCTGACATCGGACATACAGGAGGAGGCACCCTGGTGCATGCTTTTTGCCGACGACATTGTTCTCATCGGAGAAGACGCAACCGAGGTCCAGAACAATCTGGGAAAATGGCAGGGCAAATTGGAGAGTGTCGGACTGAAGATAAGCAGGACAAAAACTGAGCACATGTTTTGCGACTTCGGTGGTCCATCCAGTTTTGCCCATATTGTCTTAGATGGTGTACACCTACCAGTCTGTTCCGATTTTCTGTACCTCGGTTCAGTAGTACAGAATGATTGTGAGATAGAGAAAGATGTAAGAAGTCGAATAAATGCGGGATGGATGAAATGGCAACAGGTCTCAGGAACAATTTGCGATCCACGTATGCCCCTGAAGCTTAAGGGGAAAATATATAAAACGCTCGTAAGACCTGTTGTATTGTATGGACCTGAGTGTTGGGCAACAAAAGGGACGGATGAACAAAAGGTGCACGTGGCTGAGATGCGAATGCTGAGATGGATGTGTGGAGTGACGCGAATGGACAGAGTAAGAAATGAGTATTCATATTCATTTATTGTTTGTTTGTGAATTCAGGTGTAACAAAAAACAGGTGTTTCTTAAAATTAGGTATCAGTACATAATAGGAAGTGTGAAAGTGGCGCCAGTGAATGAAAAGATGAGGAGCAACAGGCTAGCATGGTGTGGGCATGTAATGAGAAGGGAAGAATGGCATGTAACTAGGAAAGTGCTTGGTATGAATGTTGATGGATTTACGAGTAGAGGTAGGCCAAAGAAAAGATGGACGGATTGTGTGGAGGATGACATGAGTAAGAAAAGAGTGAGTGTTGAGATGAAGGCTGATAGAGGAGAGTGGAAGAAAAACACAGGTTGTGCCGACCCCACATAATGTGGGAAAAAGGCAGGAAGATGATGAGTTTTTTAAGACTAGTCGATTTCTGAATTAATTTGAAATATTATATCAGCTTTATTTCAGAGAACATTCTTTAGTGTTTTCTTAATTAAAACATTGTAAACAGAGTGGGTAGGCATGTAATAATGGTGAGAGCAAGCTGCTCTGATGATAGAGACGAGATGCTGTTCAAAGGAACTACTGAACAAATAGGCTGATTGAGTTAAAATTTGACATACCTGTCAAGAATAACAGTGGTATATTAAGATGACAATGTTTGTATTGATGTAGGTGCGAAGCCGCGCGCAGAAGCTAGGGTACAGAACCACAGTGAACGAATAGTAAAATTATTCATTCCTAGGTAACAGTTCAACCCGACATTTCAGTTAAAATAACGAGCTACTGTGAATAAATATCACATACTTACGTTGGATTATTATATTATGGAAATTCGAGGTGAACCCGCAAGTTAAAGCAAATGTATTCTGGTGTTCCCTCGAGGACGAAAGGAAAGCCGGAGTTAAGTTGACAAGCGAGATGATATAATATTTAAGTGGTTTAATAGATTTCTATTGCGATTATTTTGTCAGTGTATTTCTCCCTGGGACACGTGTAAGTCTCAAATACATATTGATAAACTGTAGCTGTATCAAGTCAAAGTCAAAGTCAAAAAATATTTTATTCAATACGATCACAAAGATCTCTGTGAAACGTCTTACACACAAGCTGAATTTAGGTGCCAATTCCTCCTAATCCAAGCCGAAAAGAACCGGCAAGAAACTCGTCCTAGTCCTAGCGCTTTTTTTCATGATCCATCTTATAACCACCTTAACTACGTAAAACTAATACAAGTGAGTTAATAATATACATTTAAAATGTGTCGGTTAATTGTCTGAGGGAGCAACATGAGGCCATGCATTCTTGCTATGCATTATTGCATGCTAATAAGGGAACGTACCCATACTACGTGATCCCTTCTTTAAAAATACCACGCTTGGTCACAGGGGCGGGGGGGTGTATTTAGGTTTTCGTCACGTAGTCAATATCCTCTAGAAATATCTTGCTTTTTCGAGCTATATTCAAATATGACGCGCAGCGTTTAGCGCTTTTTAAACTCACAGGTGGCAACACTGACGCTCATTATGCCGGGACGTCAGCTGATTAAAAACTAGCAGCTTACAGTGTCGTGAACTTGCTAAGCAAGTCAACGAGAGTTCGTACCGGTACCTACATTAAAAATGTCGTTGTACTATCGGCTGTACAATGCGTTTATTAAATGTGCGGCAATATATAACACTACCGGATCTCTCTCAGGGTAGAGAAATACCCTACGATACGTACTGCTCATCGATTAAAGAGTTACCGGAAGGACGTGTTCAATTTGTGACTTTATTTTGCCTCATAAAGTTTAATGAACAACCATCGAAGTAACGTGCATGGTGGTGCAGTAGACGACGTGTCTCGCGTGCGACTCTCTCTGTGTCTCTACGGGTTCTCTTCAGAAGACCACAGGAGCACTTGTGTGTCATGGAGGATAGAAGTGTAGAGTGGATAGACGTCGAGGCCATCGATGATGAGGAAATAATCACGTCTTGAGGAAAATCCTGTTGCTACCGCGCCCGTGATCTACGATGTGTCCGAGTGGTTTGATGCTGGGAACGTGCTCGTTGAAGATGATTGAGATGAAACTCAAATGTGATTAAAAGAAAAAATACTTCTGCTTTTTAACCGACTTAAGAAAGGAGGAGGTTCTCAATTCGACAGTTTTTTTATATTTTTGTTAGCTCATAACGCAGTCATTTATGAATCGATTTGAAAAAAAAATCATATGAAAGGATATACTTTCCGATTGGTCCCATATAAATTTCATTAAAATCGGTTCAGTAGTTAGGTTTTTAAATAAAAAATATATATATATGTCATCCACTTGGATGAAACGAAATTTTGATATTTCCTTTTTTTATACATGAAGTCGGTTGTCTTTTTAGTTTTTAAAACGTAATTATGTAAATCAAGTTCCTGTTAATAAATGTTTTTTCTTGATAATATTTTTTTCATTTGTAATATGTAAATTGCACGCATTCTGGGCGTCACGCGGCAAGCGCCGTATTAATAAAGACAAACGTGAGACAAAATCTTTTTTTTTTACTTTCTGTTTGCAAAAAAAGATTTAAAACCATATTTCTGAATTACTACGTGCAAACACGAGGGAGAGGGGGGGGCCTTAGCAAATACTACGGATGGTCACCGAGGGGGGGGGAGAGTGGGTTAAAAATTGTAAAAAATGGGTCACGTAGTATGGGTATGTTCTTAAGTACCTGAATGACCGAGCTATGCTTAATTGAGAGTGGTTTGGGACTAGATTAAAAAAAAGAGACTGTGATGAAGCTACATATTAACGCCCATCTCCGGAGATTTGAGTAGAATGTTCGAATTTAACATGATATACATAATATTTAGATAAATATAGCCAAACAAACAAAAAACCCGTAACATAATTCGTAAGATGATGATGTAAATTAGTAAATAAATTATATATATATTAAATTGTTCAATTATTATGTAATGGCTAGGTATCCGACTTGTATTAAACATTGTATATAGTCCACATGTTTTTGAAGTGAAAACTTATTTTACGCCCGGTTCGCATATTTTTAGATGAGGTAAACCTCTGGACTCGCGACACCGTTACCGAGACGCAGGGCTACCGCGCTCGCCCCATTTGATTATAAACCTTAATTCACATGTTTACAGTCTACTTTTGTATGGAGAAGTTTACTGAGTTAGGTTCTTTGATATATTATCTACATTATGAACAAAAACATAAAAGAATATTAAATGTATTTTAAAGTTTCTAATAACTAATAAAATACAATTCATAAATAAAATACAATTCATAACTCAATAACCCAATAACCCTAGTACCCATCTAAAAAATGTCTAACGCGCCAAAATAAGTTTTCACTTCTGTCGGCACTCCCGGAGTGCAACCCGTAATTTTTTTTTAAAGTAAGTATCGGTTTATTCATCTGGTTAGATTTATTTGGATCATAGAAGTTTCTTGGTAAGGGAGGGCTATCGTTGGTATTTTTGTAAGCATTAACATTTTTGGTTTTAGGTCGAAAAGAAGCACTTTACCATGGCGTCGTCATTGTCGTCTGTAGGTATTTACGTGTTCATTCGTTAATACCCCGTGACACAACAGCTGGGCACCACTAGGTTTGGCTCACTTTACGCGCGCACATACACACACGCACTCACACATACACACACGCTCACGCATACACACACATACACTCACACAGAGACTTTACATACACGCGCCATTTAAAGTTAAGTTTTGTTATTTTCGGAGGTGGGCGTTAGTGTTTGCGACACAGTTTATTTAACTTCTGCGTAATGTTATCGGTCTTTCAATGTTTTTTTTGGATTTCTTTATTAATGCTCCTAATTAAATACATTTTGTATAACTGTACGAAAAAAAAATATTCCGTGGCATTACTATTCTCGATAATTGCTTGAGGCCATACATAAAAGTTACCCGTAAAGTCGGTAATTTCCCAGAATCTCAAACTTGTAATGCCAAATTATTGTTTCAGTCATCAGGGTGCCTACTCTTGGAATCGATTGCGATACACAGAAACGATAACGACAGTGCTGCGAATTATTCGACCGTACCCTACTCGGAGAAAAGTTCGTAAATGTCATCGAAGTCGTATTTCGTATCGATTATTCGGAACGAAATTTATTGGAATAATGGGACTTGGAATACGGACTTTTGGTCTAAATCACCTTTTTTAGTGTCTGGTAGATAATTAGTATCTGGCCCAGCGAATTAACATTCATTCAACGTGGCGGATCACTGCCAGAGGTCCCTCACTCTGGCAGTGATCTGGATCAGTTGAGCTATCTATAGATCGTTTTAAATAGCACAACTGTTTCATATGTATTTTATATTATTGTATAATATTCTGTAGATTTATGTTAGTATTTTAAAATGAAACTTGATTATGAAACTATTTAATTGGATAAGGATTAATATCATGATATGAATGTCATCTGTCATCTTTCGATACTACCAAAGTGTTGATTGACCAATTTGAACAAAAAGAGGCGGACGGCTTCATTTTGCAATGGAAATTAATTAAAATAATAAATCTAATTCATTGAAGGTGATGACATTCGTATCATGTGATTGTACCAGTGTTTGATTGACAAATTTAAACATAATTACGATTTAAAAAGAAAATCGACTTCATTCGAAATTCGTAAACACCACTGGAAAGTCACAGGAAAGCAAAATACGCAATTTCGGCATGACATTATTTTTGAAATCGGTCCATAAATGCAGAGTTACGAGGAAACAAACATAAAAAAATATATACATACATTTTTATATACAACCGAATTGAGAACCTCCTATTTTGAAGTCGGTTAAAAAGCGGCTATTCTAAACCGTAGAATAGATTCATACTATTGACCGAGCGAAGCGAGTATCTCCGTTTCGAATGTCCGCCGTCTGTCCGGATGTTCACCTCTACAGGTCGCATTTCTCAACCGATTCTCATGAAATTTTGTGAGCAGGTTCTAGATATAGAACTTTTTTGTCGAATCAGTTTTTGGAAATTTTTCAAAATGGCGGAGATATGGGGGTTGAAAACGTAAAATAAGTTATATTACAGTCATTACGAAAAATGTTTGCGAGGTCTACAGCTCACACATCCACTAGTATTCGTTAGACATAATACAGCCTCGCGATTTTTTTGTGGTTAATCATCATTACCCAACGCCCAACATGTAGGTACTTAGTACATATATTATTTTATGAATCATCAATAGTTTTTGCAGCGCACATCAAATAATCATTGGCCTGTCAGCTCAGTGGGTAGTAACACTGCCTTCAGCGCTGTAGGTTGAGGGTTAGATCCCTTTCCAAGACAAATATTTGTGTGATGAACATAGGTGTTTGTTCTGTGTCTGGGTGTTATAAAGAATGTATTTACAAGTATTATATCAGTATTCTGGTCACCATATTACAAGCTATGCTTAGTTTGAGGCGAAATGCTGCGTAGAATATTTAGTTATAATGAATAGGCTTTTACATTTTTGATACCATAAGTTACATTATTGCATTTTCTTGGGATACTCTTTATTTTTGAAAAAAAAAAAATGTTCATATTACCGGCTGATATAGGTTTAAAGAAATAACCACAGAAATGTACAGAATAATATACAATAACATAAAATACACGTGAAACAGTTTAGCTATTTAAGGCCCGTTTAAAACGATCTATATACAGCTCAACTGATCCAGATCATTGCCCAAAAGCGTTCCCAAGACACTGGCTCATTGTCACGTTGAATGGCAATGCTAATACGCTGAGCCAGATAGGAGCCAGCTTTTGAGTCACGCAATGTATCTACCAGACGCCGTGAAATATTTTTGAAAACGCGGTGGGCTCCTGTTCTCCACGAGCCCAGGTTTAATAGAGGCGATATTTTAAAATCGATGAGTCGTTTTTAAGTTTATCCATTACAAACCAACAAAAAATATAATCTTTATTCTTTATAATGTTACCTTAGATTTCGATTTATTGTGGAAATAAAAATTACATACCTCGCAAATTTTATATCATACAAACATACTAACACATATATAGCTTGGTAATTAATGATCCCCAGATCGATATATGCAAAGCAGATGTTTCTCTAACTAATGCTTTGTTGATATTGTACATATACATATCATGGACATAATTATGGTATGTTTAATGTTTATTTATGCGAATGCATATTAAATTATGGCGTGTGTTATCCATTGAGCAGATCAAGCAGGCTCGTTAACTGCGAATACTTTCCATACGACTGATCAAACTGATACCTATATTTTATCACGCGAGCGCCAAAGGGTTCAAAATTACCAAATTCGCACCCAATAACGTCATGTGATGACGATCATTGCTATAATTAATATTACAAGTTGTTGCCGGAGTAGGCTTCGCTTGCTTCGTGTGCGTCCCCTAAATTTTATTGCCGTGAGACAAATGTTTGTATGATCTGCAAGTATTTGTCTCAGGTCTGGTTATTTCTATGTATACTATGTATTTACAAAACAAAAAAAAGTATGTAAGTAGTATATCAGTCATATGGTGCCCATGACGCTGTGTTAAATGTCCGGCATTATTTATTTATTATTATTATTATTATCAAAATTCGTTAAGCTGTTTACCCGTGGAAAGGTAACAAACAAACAGACACACACAGACACTTTCGAATTAATTATATTAGTTTGGATACTATGGAACAGTGAACAAAATAAAATTAGTTGAGTTAGGTATATTGTTTTAAACGGTTCTTAGGTAGATCTACAGTTTCACATGTATTTTATTTTATTAACTGGCCTATCAGCTTTGTTAGTAATAGCTCTGCGTTCTGCACTGTAGGTTGAGGGTTCGATTCCTTCCCAGGACAAACGTTTGTGTGATGAAATTGTGTGATATTCTATTAGCCATCTGGTCACCATAATAAAATCTATGCTTAGTTTGACGTGGTTTGGGCTTAGGTTGGATGGTGTTGTGTATTGTCAATCAATATAATTCTTTTATTGTTAATTACTGTATATTTCACTGTACATTTCTGTAAATGTAACGTAATATGAAAAGGTATTTCTATTCTAGCTTCTATTTTATTCTATTCTAGCTCGTTGCTTTATGTTGCTGACGGGGATTTGAATTTTATTGGTGGATCTATCCCTTTGGATGTTGCTAATGCGTTTTTAATTACATCAACACATTTCCTTGTGCCAAAACATTTATTAGTACCACGTCGAGTCTTCGCAATCTGCTTTGGTTTCTAAAATAGTCAATTTACTTGATTTAGGTAGGTAGAGACATACTCTACCTATTACATGAAGTCTAGTACGATGGTGAATTTTATGTCGTGTGTGATTTCAGAGACAATGATTTGACAAGCATAATTATGTCAACGTCAATGTCTTTGTCAGATTGCACATTCGGATAGATCGATTAGAAAAAAAAAAGAAGAAAGAGGTAGAAGGAAGTTGTAAAAAGGTTGTGAGGGGTGTTTGATTATTTTCAAGGAGTACAGTTATCTTGGATTGATGGAACATGCCATGTGTGCAAAGCCTCTCTACCGATTGTGGATCATGTCGCCAGACCATCTAGTAAACTTGTCTCTCTGCGTTTCATTGCACCAGCCAGGGTTTTTTGACCCAGAAGAATGGAGTCAAGGTCTCCGAAGGCTATAAGAGACACTTCTAAGTCGTATCAGCCGAAATATATAAGATTGAAAATCCAATACTTAACCGGTATTCATGTACATAGTGAAATAACTCGTACTTACATTAGTTCCGGGGATAAAGTAAATCTACTTAGTGTTTACTACCTACGATATATATTCAGAATGAAAATCCATATAATTTCAGTAAGGTGTATAGCTATGTAAAATAAGGTGGTACGGGGAATTACGGGGTTCATGCCAAGTTTGTGTGCTCAGCCAGCAAGTGATGACGTAATAGCCGCACGCGATCAGAGCACCCCTTGTTAGTGGAGTGATATGGTACTACTTATACAAAGCTAGCGAGCACCACGTTGGGCGCCAAGAGGGCAAGGCTGCGACCTCTGTTCTGCTTCAATCTGCTCGGTCAAGTGGCACATTATACGAACACAATTTATTGAATTTACCAATATCTTCATCCACTATCGATTTATTACGAATTATATGTTAGCGATGTAATTATAAACAAGCTAGCCTCACGTTGGGCGTCAAGGAAGCAAAGATGCTTTGTCTAAGACATTTAAAGAGCAACACGTTTAATGCCATAAGGGTAAATAGGTATCCGTCATTATTGTGACCTTTTATTATCAATAAAGTACCTATAGATAATAACAATGGCAATAGACAAATATTGGTTAGTGATTGGTAATGACGGTTCGTTAGTTTGTAGAGACAAGGCCGAGACCTTGCATCAGAGTAATGATGACGTAAATGTCCAGAAGCCCTACTATTTCACTTGATAGCTGAATCCATAGTGTTGTAGGCGAACTCTAAAAATATATAACTATTTCTAATTCTGACGGCATTCTATGTATCTTTCCCAAAAATCAGATGTCAATGGCAACAAGAAGCAAAACCTTGCCAACGCCAGAAAACATAAAAAGAGGTGTCTCTGAAAAATCTGAAAAAACACTCCACACTTCAGCAGTCGTTAGGTATTTAAGCTGACATTACAAAAAGTAATTTGAACGTAATCCAAAAGGTAACTGACCTGCTGCCAGACGTGGTGGGGAAACCGATGAGCGACGAGAGCTGCCGCAATGGTATGTACAGTTGGCAGTAGGATGCCGAATGCTGCTGCGACCGGGGCACCGACCGGTAGAAGGGCATACGCTGCGAAAACCGCCCACACGACGTGGACGGCGCCTTCGGCTGCTGCACCCGGACTCCAGGATGGTAAAGTCGTGGCCAAAGCTGCTCCTCCGCCAGCAAGAGCCAGCCAGCATGCTCGGGGTAGCCGCCGCTCGGGCGCCACGCCACTGGCTCGCCCGCACCACCAAGCTAGCCCACCGCATAGCACCGCATGGGCACTAAGAACTCCCACCTGTTGAAATTTTATTGATTCCATTTCTTCTTCGTCAATGCATGGATCTAATGAAAATTTTGCCAGTGTCAAATCTTTATATCGTATAAAGTATTATGTCATAGAATCGTATCTTGTTCGTCATTTCTTATTTTATCTAAAATGGTGTATTTTCATATAAAATAATTATACGGATTATTCACAAAGAAAAAACACAAACCTTTTATTCCAATTATTCACACCCGAGTCAATAACTTTAGCTCTATTTAAAAAAATACTAAAAAAACTGGAAATAACTAAGCAATGTTTGCTTCACAAGACGGCCAAAAACAATGTCTTTCATTGATTTACTGACAGTTGTAATTGATTGACAAGTACTGACAGTAGACTAAATGACAAAAACAAATCAACAGTTTGAATAGTTACATTGGATTTTTCGTTTAACATTATGAAGTAACATACCTCTTGTATATTAATTCGTTTTTGTTCTGTTATTTCATGTTTTATTGGGTAATCATAGCATATTTTAACCAATTAAGTATGAATTCTTAACACAAATTTAGTCAATTTAGTTATAATAAGTGTAAGTATAAGTCTCTTTGTGATTAGTACGACGAGGAATCCAAGAAAATTCTAGACGGTCATTCTTCGATGACATCATTAGCCTGATTGACTACGACTTTGTGACGTTTTTATAACAAGAAAATTACTTGACATGAGCAAAATTTTCAAAATTTTCAAGACAAACTATTACAGAAAGAGAGAAAAACCTTACCATTAACTGCGATTCACTGACGTCATACATGAATGTCGTAAATAAATAATCTGATCTGGGATTATGTTCGTCTTACGAACATTGCGCTTATATTATTTATTTTTCTCGAGTTATTTCCGGGTTTATTAGTAATTTTGATGTTTTTATTTAGTGATTTGAGCAAAAATAAAAAGATAACATTTTGTATAAAATAACAAATGACGAACGACAAGATACGACTTTGTGACATGTTACTACTCGTATAAATACTGGCAAAATTGACATTATTATGACACATGCCATTAACGAAGCAGAAGAAGAAGAAATCTGATCTGATTTGATGCATGGATGAATAATATCAAGTTAAGTCAAAAAACACTTTTAAACCAGCTTGTTTCCTATAAAAAAATCTGAGCCAACCTAGTTACAAACCCTGCAACTTCCAACAAGCGGGATGTCGGAAGCTTTTTAAACTTTATCATCGTTCTCAAAGCGAACGGGACATTTGAGTGAAGCCTTTGTGTATGCAAGCTTTCTGTTTTATTACCACTACGTCAGAGGATTTACGACACCACCAGTAAATAGAAGACAGCTTGACTGACACGACTTCCTGTATGCAGCTCATGCGTCCTTTGAGCTTCGCAGACAATACGGTATCAATCATGTGTTACACACTACACTCTGTAACCCATTTTTTATTAGTTTAGTTAATTCGAATCACAGCGGAGCGGACGCGCCAGGAGTTGATATAAAATGAATGGCCGCATACGGGCCATTTGCGTCATGCTACTTGTAATGTGTTCTAACCTGCGGTGCTCGTCGCCAGCCCCTCGTGGCGTCAACTGCGGCTAGTGCTGCGGCGAGAGCTGCCCACAGCGCGAGCGCTGAGCCCACCGAGCTTCGCTGGAGCTTGCACGCGTATCGAGCGTACAGCTCCTCTAGCTCGGCGGACTCGAAGCGACGCCTTGTCACCAGCCGTGCTAGAGGCCCACGCGCCGACATCGCCTTCACCGCATGGTCCATTCCTCCGCCGCCCGCCACCGTGTCGCCTTGCCTCGCTCGTCCTCAGCTCGCCTCTGGCGCAGACCGTCTCAACGACCGCCGCTTCATCTGCAACAATAATTACATCCAACGTTAAACATCTTTTATTTTTAATTTAGGTTACATAAAATAGATAGAACTAAATAACATGTATATATAAAGAGGTACACGTTTTCTGATGGCCATTTATAAGTTTCCACTTTAATTAAAACTATGAAATCATTTATAAAAGACAGGTAGATATTAAACCTAGAGTACGAATTTCATTAGCATCCCTATTTCCAAAAAAGTATTGACCTTCTTGAAAGTGTCCAGAAGATCCACAGGCTCTACTTTGAAAAAACTACGAGGATAGATTACTCTCACTACGCTTTACTACTCTTGAGGATAGACACCTTCGAGGAGATCTTATTAAGACTTATAAGATTATGACCTATCAGTACAACCTGCCAAATATTCATGACAGCTTGAGAAGAAAAGATGATCAGAGACCCTCACGTGGCCACCAGTTAAAACTCATTCGTGACCCTTACTTGCCTCTTATAACTTCTTTAGCAACAGAGTGGTCCACAATTGGAATGCACTACCAGATGACATTGTGACTGCTACCTCTGTCAATGCGTTTTAAAACAATTTCGATAGCTGGCTACGAACTAACAAATCAGTGTTCAAAAAGATTTACCAATAAACAAAGACTATTTCAACACTGTGTGATGTAGACATCAGCTATAGTTGCTCGACTATCATCAATAAATAAATAAATAACAAAAATTATTGAAATGTTTGTTAAAATATAATTTTTTTAACAAACATTTTTAGCTTAACTATTATGGTATTCGAAACCTCAATATCCACATCTGACTCAGCCAAAGTATTAAACGTGCTGCTTGAAAAGTCATAAAACGTGTTTTGCCTGTAGTTTGTCGTGACTAAAGGTACATAAAGTGGTTTAGGTTTTTTTTATAGAAGCTGTATTCTAAAAGCTCCAGGTCGTCCAACGTGCCATTAGCAATTCTCAAGAGATAAACCAAATCGGTCATTCAATCAGCCATCTATAACTAAAGCAGTACCAACTGCACCTGCATCCAATATTTACATAATATGCAAAAATTATAGGTTGAGAGGTTGACGAAGCAGGTAGTTTATATCTAGCTAAATAACGAAGTACTTTGATCAGATAGTTGAATGCAAACTTTTTAGAAGATAAGGTAGCACTAAGAAGTTTGCACTGCTCTACCTACCACACGTTCTACCGGAGTTTGAAAAACATACAAGATATGTTCTTTCAACTTTGTGAATAAATTATGTAAAATCACACCCACAGGTCTTCCATCTTCATAAATACACGCGATGATAATAGCGTGTAGGTGCGCCAACTTGACAAGGGCAACTCAATAAAGAAACAGTAGGTAAATAAAATTTGTAATAAGCCAACGAAAGCTCAACGGCGCATACTGAACAAATCCATTTCCTTTGTATTTGACTGAATTGAGAGTTTTAAGTCCCAAAGTCTGCGCTGCGAAACTTTGCAAGTCATCCACAAGCCACAACTTTGTTCGAGAGATGGTCCAATTAGTAAAGAAGTCCAAGAAATATTTTGCAACTCAGATGATTCAATCGGTAGTCATCAACCAGTCATCATCACGTTGTAACGCTGGATGCGTTACTAGCGTACGTACGTGCGTACTGACCTGAGAATGAATTGAAAGTACTTATTTGAAGTAGGTATTTCAAGTTCAAAGCAAATGATTTCGTTTTGTCCTTAACGATTTTAGGTATGATAGGGTGCTATGAATTCAGGCGGCTGAAGCCTGATTAGGAGAGAACAGTTCCTTAAATAAGGCGAGATACGATGAATCGAGGTGTCCTGTCAAAATCAGCTGTACTTCGGGTTTTTGTATGAAAATTCAATAAGCTCTGTCTCATCTCAAGTGAGAACTGTTAAAAACTCATAATTAGCCCTCTGTTCTATTGAGATTATGTAGACCACATAATGTAGGTAAGTACCTAAATAACCAATAGGTCGATAGGTAAGTACTTAACTTACCGATTATGGAGCTCCTGATACAATCAATGGTGGCAATTCGGTTGGTTCATTTCTAAAATTAGGAATTGTCTAAAATATATTTAGCATTTATAAAACCTATTCGGTTAGTACCATCTAACTAAATAAGGAACGCTTAATTAAGTTAGATAAAATTAAGTTAGGATTAGTTGGTAGCAGCAGAATACGAAAGGTTAATTTGACAGTTCTAAACCTAATTTTAGCTAAAATTAGTTAGGTTGGCAACAGCATTGAGGCCACTGTCTATTAGTTTCGATTGGCTTTATTTCATGGATTGGTATTACGTACGTTCGGTTTTCAATCTCAGTTTCTATTCATATCGACCCTAATACCAACTCATCAATAGTACCTGAAACTGAAAGATGTTGGTATCAAAGTTTTAATGAAGACCTCTGTAACGCAGTGGGCCAAGACCCTGCTGAGACGCAGAAGGTTGCGGGTTCGATTACCGTCGCGGGACAAGTGTTTGTATGATCTGCAAGTATGTCTCGGGTGTTTCTATGAGTGAGTGTTTTTATATATAAAATGTATGTTTAAAAAAAAGTATGTTACTAGTATATCAGTCATATATAGTATACCCATAACACAAGCTCTGCTTACTTTGGGGTCAGATGGTGCTGTGTGAAATGTCCGGCATTATTTATTTATATAATAATCTTTATATATTTGATTCTACTGTACGTGTGTTTGTCACTGAACTCCTCCTAAACGGCTGGACCGATTTTGATGAAATGTTTTGTGTGTTTAAGTGTATTCGAGAGTGGTTTAGATTTACAATTAGATATTTTTTTTTTTTTTTCTTAAACACGTCGACGAAGTCGCGATCGGGACAGCTAGTAGAATTATATAATCGCCCGGCTAACGTCAACCGGTGCCTCAATTAACAAAGAGGTAAAGATAAATTTAAGAAGACATTTTCAGTACTCTAGATAGAAGAAGATCTGCGTGCCTAAACCATTGAATCTTGTGTTGAAAACTACTTAAGTATTAATTACCCGCTATAAAATCACTAATGAGCTAAATAAATGATCTACTTGTTGCAATCATCATTGTTTATTCTTTCTTTGTAATTCTTCATAAGCAAGGTGTTATTTCCGGGACTAGCTGGATAAAAATACATCGTAAAGATTCCTTTATCTTATACTAGCTGTTCCGTTCGCGACTTCGTTTGCGCGTTTTAAAATGAACAATTAATCAGAATAAAACGTTTTGCATGACTTTGCTTCAATGGCAACTTTCATAACCTAACAAACCAAAAATCGTCAAAGGTTGTGTCAAACTGAACTCACCACATTTTTTTTTTAATTCAAAATATCAAAAATCTGGAAATCGGTCCAGCCGTTCTCGATAAATGGTGTAACTAAGACGACTTTGTTTTATATTATACTAGCGACCCGCCCCGGCTTCGCACGGGTATATACTATATACTACAGAATGGTTATCCCTAAGAGATAGACATATACCATCGCGGAATTTTTTGTAGACCTTTTGAGGGTGTACAATACTGAAGTACATTATTTTGATCTATCTCGTAGGGTTCAGCCAGCGTTTGCAATGTAAGCGCAAAAAAAGTGTTTATTTACGACACCACATTAGAAACCTCTAAAATTATTAGTGTTTCTCTACTATATGATGCATGTTTTATACATATAAACCTTTCTCTTGAATTACTCTATCTATTAAAAAAAACCGCATCAAAATCCGTTGCATTGTTTTAAAGATCTAAGCATACAACGGGACAGACAGACAGCGGGAGGCGACTTTGTTTTATACTATGTAATGATAGATATAAATAAAAATCAATTGTAGTGCGTTAGTCTCGCTAAAAATCGAAAATGACTCGACAATATTTAATATTTTTTTGTTTGTTTCGCCTTGATACTTGGGTAGTTTACAATCAAACTAATATTGGGTGGTGTGAAGATCCCAGTGAAGTGGTCTTATACCTAGTCAGGTAAGCTAGTCGGCTTCCTTCAGCTGATTTTTAACCGACTTCAAAAAGGGGAAGGTCCTCAAATCGACGGAATCTTCTTTTTATTTTTACTTTTTCATTTTGATGTTCACCTGTCACCTGTCATGTGATGTTGATTACTTAAAGAAGCTTGAACAGATTTGGAAAATTATTTTTTTTGTTTCAAAGGGCTTTAGTGTTAGTTAGTTAGTTAGTGTAGTTCCATTTAAATGTTATCGAAATCGGTCGAGCGGTTTTAAAAAAATCAACAAAAATCCAAAACTTGTATACTTATCGATCGATGTTAATTTTTGAAGTCGGTTGTCTTTTTAGTTTTTATAACGTAATTATTAAAGATATATTAGTCAGCGGCACAAACTCGTCAATGAGCGCAGCTAAAATGCATGCTATTTCACCTAGCGCAGTGTGATACAAGGATAAATGTGCACGAAGGGTATGATTTCTAATCTTAAGACTAGATGAGACTGATTTCTACATAAAACGATAGCGTAAAGAATCATGGACAGACTTTGGCTTTGGCTCTCTATTAAAAAAGTTATTTGAACTCTGAATAAATACACTATGCTTATATCGTAATCATTTTGGAGTTTACATACGTATGTTATTTATTTTCACCCAAAGTTGAGCTTAAATCAGTGTCGAAATTAGTTTTTTTAAGCTTGCATCTTTCAAATTCATGTTATTTTTACGATTCTGTTGTGTTACAAGCATAGATAGCGAGACAAATTTATATCACTCATAGTTTTAATTGTACAACATCAGACGGTCGAGTGACGATTGTGGAAAGATAATCAACTAGTTTACTTTTTAACTCAGTACGGATACGGATATGGATGTTCGCTCGTTGCTGAATCAAACTCAACTCCGCGGCAGTGCGAACCGTGAACTCGAGCGGCAACGAGCGAACAGCAAATCAAACTCACCCTGATGAAGATTCTCTAGATGAATCAAAACAGTGTCGGTGCCTCCGTCGACAAAATAATACGTGAGTAAAACCCGTGGTTATCAAAATGTTCAGTACGGATAATTTGTTTCGTTAAGTTTTGCATTGTTGTTAGTACCTACCTAACGAGTACCTACTCTAGGAATAACTTTTCATATTCATAGACGGAATCAACCCGTTCAGGCTTAAAATACTAGTTCCCTACTTAACACCCTGTATATATAGAAACCTCGCACAACTTAGAGCAAGATTTCTGTTTCATTCGACCCACCATTAACCTAACATCAATAATTTTATCAAGCAACATGACAATATCAAACGATTTCGAGCTCGTTCCAATTACGTGACGTAATAACGAAGCGAATCCGATTGCAAAATCGATCGGGGGCAGATGATCTCAAAGAGAATAAGAACAGTTGCAAACATTTGATGAAAGAAGCGGGGGAAGAGGGGGGGGTCACGGTCGACGGGTCAATAAACCCGGCAGGCCTAAAGGATCGCGCCGCCCGCAGACGCACCCACCTCCACTCGACGCCTATGAAATGAAAACTCAGGTTCTGCAAACTAACCGTTATTACTATTTCGAGAACTGCGCCGTTCGTTCCTGCGACAGAAGTGTTCGTAAAACTCAGGCCCTATTTTTGCTGAATTAAATCCTTCACTAGGAGGTAGGACTTTGCTTCCATATTTATATTGTGTACAACCAATGATTGGAATGCTTTGCCGTCGTCTGTCTTTCGTGAAAACAACAATCTGGGTCTCTTCAAGTCAAGAGTAAATAGGTGTCATCTAGACCTGCGTGCCCCATCGTCGGCCACATTGTCGCTTAGGCGAGATCTGGCGAGATCGTGGTCAAACGTCGGTATATAATAAAAAAAAAGTTCCTAGGTTCTACTAGTTGTATATAAAAAATTACCGTCGGATAATAGGCTTTAAGGCAAACATCAGAATTAATTATGAAAAAAAGGATTTTACTCACGCACGCAAAAAATTTTAGCTATGTCCGTCTGTCTATGTGCCTGTTCGTCCCTAATCAGGGATTTACTCGGAAACTATTAGTTTAATCGAAATAACATTTGCACGAAAAAAATATATATATAAAAATAAAAGTTTTGAAGTGCCCATTTTGGTAAATGTCAGTGTCGTCATCCCCCTACCAGATAAACCGCTGTTTGGGAAACGTTTTCACGGCTAGTAAGTCTTCATTAAATTTAGAGTAACAGCCGAGTTGAAAACTAAAAAAAACAATCTTACAATTTTTGTTGGTTTTGCAGCCATTATGATGCTTAATGACTTCGGGAGCCTTCACTGTGCAGGGTCACATGCGCTTAAACAAATTATTTTGTTGAAAGCACCGACTCTGCTTCGATTCATCTACAAATAATAAGATAGTAAATACTCGTGTTTCTCTAAATGTACAATTCACAAATGTTTTGAATCTTTAGGATCGTTATAATTATTTGAATGGTTCAATAAAATCCACATACCTACATAATTACCTGCGTAAATTTATTTTAAACTAGCTGTCTCGTTCCAGACTTCGTCCGCCCGTTTTAAAAAGAAAAACATATCAGAATAAAACATTTTTCTTTCAACTACGTAGTAATCTTATCATTAATCACTACCAAACCGATCACAAAGGACGTATTTTTTGCATATAACCAAAACAGTGATTGCATATAACATATATGCAATCACATTATTGCACTGTTTTTTGCTTTTTATTTAGATATAAATTTACGTGAGGTTTAATATCTCACATTAAGTTTAATATAAAATGTTTGCATTAGATCAAAAAGATACTGGCTGATAATAAAAATCAGCTGAATAAAACCGACTTGGTGAAAAAAAAACAAATGGCGCGCATTTTTTACCAAGACTATGATTCTTCATATTTTTTAGTTATATTTTTTAGTATAGTTTGAGTAGGTATATTTCATCACAGTAGGAAGATTGGTAGTTGAAAGAAAAGTAAATTACGCACCTTGCTCACTTTGCGCTCGGTGCAACAATCTACTATTGCTTAACTTTGCATTTATATGACACAATTGTTAACGCGCGCACAATGGCAACTGTCATATCCGAACATCGTCAAAGTTTGTATGAAACTGAACTCACCACTTAAATAGAGACAAATCCAACAAATTAAAAATCATGAAACTCGGTCCAGCTCTTCTCGAGTTATAAATGGTATAAACTAACACGACTTTGTTTTATATACTCGTATATAGATTCCTAAATAAGTAGGTGTAGTACATAAGTAATTTGTTTACCAGACGGCTGCACTCAAGCATTCCATTCGCCTTTTCTGAGTATTGCAAAAAACTACAAATTGTAACTTTAAATTAAGTTAGTCTAGGTACCTAAGCATTAAAGAACTTGGCGCAATTATGTTCCACTTTACCTTAAAAGACACTCCACACTTGTATGGTAATGATTGCTAACTGATTTTTTGAACAAATTGTGTCAATCAAAAAAGCTCGTAGCATAGCTAACTATGCTTACATACTAGGATGCAATATATACTTAATAAAATTACCTTACCATTAAGTATATGTTACCATCTATTTGTGAGAGAAATAAAAAACAATATTATTATTATTATTAACACTGAACTTCAACCCCAGTAAATTCCTACTTATAAAAACCCCAATTACAAACAACTAAGTACCCAGTTATCGTGAAAAAACTCTCGTTAAAAAGTACAACAACCTGTATGAAAAGTTTCAGTTTGTTAGCATAACTATTCAGCGCTCGTCATAACGAACCCAGACTGAATGTATTACCTTAACAAAGACAAAATTCACTTTGAATTTCAGCCATCAACGAATCTCTGGCAAGGAAACGTGCATGCCTCTGAATTAATCTAAAAACGAATGCGATGTTGCGGAACACGCAGGCTCCAGACAATGTAAGTACCTAGTTACTTTGAAAAGGAACCTATTAAAGAAATGTACAGAATTAATGTGAAAAAGTTGAGCTGTCTGAGGACTAAAACGATGTATAGCTGAACTGATCCAGATCACTGCCAGAGGACAGCGTCCCCAAGACTGGCGGCATTGTTGAATAGCATTGCTAATACGCTGGGCCAAAAGGTTACCAATTATAGAATACCTATAAGCACAAAAGTGTATCTGGATCAGTTGAGCTATCTATAGATCGTTTTAAACGGTCCTTTTTTATGCCAATTATTTACAGAAATGTACAGAATAATATAAAATACATGTGAAACAGTTGAGCTATCTAAGGAACGTTTCAAACGATCTATAGATAGCTGAACTGATCCAGATCACTGCCAGAGGACAGCGTCCACAAGACACTAGCGGCATTGTCTCGTTGAATGGCAATGCTAATATGCTGGGTCAGATAGGAGCCAGCTATTGGTCCATTCTATGTTTCTACCAGACACCGTAAAATAATTTTGAATTACCTATTATTACCTATAAGGTTACCAAAGATCGAAAACCTATAAGCACAAAAGCATATCTAGACCAGCTAAGCTATCTTTAGATCTTTAAACGGTCCTTAGATATAACTTTCACAAGTATAAAATAAAGTATAAAAAAATCTCGGCAAGGTCGAGAGGTTAGTGTGGGTACCTGGGAAGGCCTGAGCTATCAAACAGAATCTCAGGCAGAGCGATGTCAGAGGAGCGGAAACTTTACTCACCTCAGCTTGCTGGAGTGGATCCATGAACGATAGTATTCAATTACAAATAACTGCTCTGTAACTTGACTAACGCCATCTAAATCATCTTCAACAGATGAACGAAGGCCAATGATGATAAATTAAAACTTATAAAACCCTCGATTAAAAGGTAATACATCTAGACTTCAACATATTCAACATTAGACAACCTATTCATTGAGAAGATTCCAATGAGCCCTAACACGATACCCCTGCTGTAAGTTGGTGAGGAGTTGGGTATCCTGTAGATTTCAGATGCCGCAGCATTAGGTCAAGGATACCATGTTCTTGCAATATTATTCATATATTATTATTATTATTATTAAAAGCCCGTGACGTCCCACTGCAGGGCAAAGGCCTCCCTTTTCTCCAATCGACCCTGTCTAAAGCCACTGTGGGCCAATCCGCGAACACCCGCGAGGTCGTTTTCCGTTCAGGGGTGTTCACTCTGTGATGGCTTTAGCCCATAACGCATCCGACATGCGGCAGTCGTGGCCTGCCCAGTCCCACTTCAATTTCCCTACTTGCTGTCCGGCCGTATTACCTTTTATTGTAAAATAATTGTTTTTGTATTTATCTGTGTGGTATAGCAATAAAGAATTGCCTATCTATCTATTATACAACGGGATGTTGTACCAGAATTTGTAAGTTTTTCTTGTTCTCGATATTTCGGCGTAATTGCATGCGCCATGATCACGGGAGAAACTAACGTCTTTGCGAGTAGATCGTAAAAATATTGTTTATTGGCAGACAATTTATTGGCCCTTAGATAGCTCAACTGTTTCACGAGTAGTTTATATTATTGTATATTTCTGTACATTTCTGTAAATACATTTTAAGAGCATAATATAAATAGAGTGTTATGCCCTCTATTCTAGAAAGATAACTAGCTAGAGTGGCTTTAAACTATGCTCTGTCCTTGTCGTTCTAATATCAATGAATAAAGATGGCAAAAGATTTAAACGAGATTATGGATATGAAATATTTTGACGTGAAAACGTGTTATAAATCGATGAGCGCCGGCTGCACGCACTATATTAATGTCATTGTGGTCTGTGTAGTCAATGAGATGGATATGTCATTGACTACACAGATGATTTTGATGACGCCACATGGAAAAATGTGGTAAAATAAGTGATAAGAACAAAAAAAGACAAGAGACTAATAGACGTTCTTGTATCCTATTTCTCGGCCACCATTCAGTAGTTGCCTCACTCCACAGTTCACCTCACTGCATCATGTGTCATGTGTCTACTTCTGATCCATTATCTGTTTCCCGATTTATTTAATTGTTATGACTTATTTATGTTTGATCAATTGTTGTTAAAAACAAGCATGTTATGTGCTTTCTAATTGTCTTTCTAATATTCCAACTGTGCTGTATTTTCTATTGTTATTAATTTTTCATTACCATGTTATTGGTTTTGTATTTTTTTTATTGCTTTAATTTGTGATTTATTATTTATTTATTTATTTATTTATTTATTTAGTTGTACCAACAAAGTATACACCAAAATATACACGAAAAAAAAACATACCAGTTCCAAAAAAGAGTTAAGTGCTATCTTAATTACAGATACACACCGCAATGCAAATATAAAACATCAATGCCTAAAAATTCAAAAAAATAATAGTTTACATGCATACAAAAGCTTGAAATGTAGATAATTTTACGCTGAATAAAAATACCTAAGATAAAATTAATATTAAAAATATATAAATTACACAACAAAAAAAAAAAACATTTATGAACATCAAGATTTAAGAAAACACTCCAATATTTTCCTAAAGCTATACAGGCTGTTAGAAAAAATATCAATTTCCTGATGCTTATCCACATTACCCGTCCTCATAGACTTGTCCCTCACAGAAATAATAGTTTTCTTATTGTGTATAGCGTTATATGCTTTAGTTATTCTATTTAAAGGAGAATAAAGACCCAAGTTGGAACGTGCTGATTTTTGGACAAAAAGTCTGTAACTCATCGCCCTGGGTAATCCTCTCGGAACAGACATAATTAATTTTGATAGGAGGTAAGAACTATCAATATAATTGTTAACCAGCTTGTATAAAAACATGTTGTCAAGCAATTTCCGACGACAAACTAGAGAATCCATATTGAAATGTCTTAGTCGTTCCTCATAGCTTGGTAATTTTTTAGCTAAATTACAACTGTAAGACATTATTTTTATTAAATTACTAGATTCTGCCCGCGTCTTCGCACGCATAGTACATACATAAAAAGTAATGTATGTCCGTTCCTAAGATACAAACTATATACATACCAAATTTGATTGATGATAAAAAATAAAAATAAAAAGATCTGTTGATCCGATCGCTACCAAACTTCACAGGATCACCCGCTAGGCCAATCTGAAGATTTCCTAAAAATTTAATTAAAATCAGTACAGCCGTTTCGGAGTCTAAAGGGAACAAACATACACACATTGCCTTTTATAGATATAGAAGATAGAAGATTTGACTAATTCTTTGTATAAAACTAGCGACCCGCCCCGGCTTCGCACGGGTGCAATGCTGATACTAATTATACTACAGAATGGTTATCCCTAAGAGATAGCCATATACCATCGCGGACTTAGGGTGTACAATACTGTAGTACATTATTTTGATCTATCTCGTAGGGTTCATACAGCGTTTGCAATGTAAGCGCAAAAATATGAGTTTATTTACGACACCACATTGGAAACCTCTAAAATAATCAGTGTTTATCAACTATATTATGCATGTATTATACATATAAACATTCCTCTTGAATCACTCTATCTATTTAAAAACCGCATCAAAATCCGTTGCGTAGTTTTAAAGATCTAAGCATACATAGGTAGTTTTAAAGATAATATTAATAATAATATTTTATTTTTATTTCATTTTTTTATTTTAAATACATTAGTCATTCTGTAGTATATTTAGTATCAGCATTGCAATCGTGCGAAGCCGGGGCGGGTCGCTAGTAAGTGAATATAATATAGAGGTTAAATCAATATAGGTATATCTTATAAACACACACTAGGTAATTAATTATTTAAATATGTTGCCATCTCTATTCTTTGAGAATAGAATGACAGAGACAGGGACAGAGCATACTTAAGGGCCACGCTAGTTAATTTTGAGATTATATAAAAGAGAATATGAATTGTGACCACACAAGTTTTCAAAAATACTAGCTGCATCTTATTTAGTTCATCTAATCAGCTCAGGTTGAAACCAGATGGTTAGTTTATATTGGAGCAGTGAAACAAATTCGCGAGGTGAGCTATTCTGAATATGTCAGACGTTTGTATGGTATGATACATTATATTTTTGAGACGTAATAATAATAATAATTACAGAATTGTACAGAATAATATCATCATCATTAGCCTTTATCTGTTGGAGATGATTTCGTTCATGGATCCACTCCAGCAAGCTGAGGTGAAGTTTCCTCTCCACTGACGCCACTCTGCCTAGGATTCTGTTTGATAGCGCAGGCCTTCCCAGGTAACGCTAACCTCTCGACCTTGCCGACAGGACCCGGAGAATAATATACGATAATATAAAATACATGTGACACAGTTGAGCTACGAGGACCGTTTAAAACGATCTATAGGTAACTCAACTGATCCAGATAACTGCCAGAGGGCAGCGCCTGCAAGACACTGGCGGCATTGCCATGTTGAATGTAAATGCTAATACGCTGGGCCAGATAGGAGCCAGCTCTTCGGTCACGCAATGTTTCTTACCTGACGCCGTTAAATAATTTTGAAAACGCGGCTCCTGTTCTCCACAGGCCCAGGGTATCGAATCCGAAAGGTACAAGGCAAACCTGTCGCCAGCTAGTGTAAAGATGTAAATAAATGAAATATAAATTGTTTCTTATATCAGAGCTCGCTCGCTCTCCAATCGCGGTACTTTCTGTACTTACTTTAAATTGTTACTTGCTGTATCGCTAAGAAAACATTTTAATAAACATGCGCTCAATCCGTACCTAATTACGTTCTTGATAACAGTTAATAAATGCCAGCGCCAGCTACCTAAATAAAATACCCAATGCATACTTTGCCTCGACTCTCGATTAAATTCTACAAATATCATAAACTAACGACCCGCCCCGGCTTCGCACGGGTGCAATTTAGAGTTTTTATTTCATCGTAAAAGTTTTATAGTTCAAGTCCCGTCAGTACCCGTCGTAGATCTAAATGAAAGGTCCGATTCGAATAATTTACAGAGAAATTTACATGTACATAATCAATCTTCATTATTCAACTATTTAGAAGACTGCCCTCTTACCTCAGTTGGTAGTAGCTCTGCCTTCTGCGCTGTAGGTTGAGGGTTCGATTCCCTCCCAGGATAATCATTAGTGTGATGAACATAGGTGTTTGTTCTGTGTTTGGGTGTTATAAAGTATCTTAACTATGTATTTAAAAATATATAAATATTCATCAGTCATCTGGTCCATAATTCCTGCAATATATGGTAGTGATTTCGTGAAAAGGGACGAAAGTGTGTAACATGAAGCGGGGGAAACGCGCGCTCTTTGATTTGATCAACGCCCGCGGTGGTAGTTGACCGTCAGATGGTATCAACACATTTTCCGATAGGTTTGTACTGTCAGCCAAGAGTTTGTGCGTGTGTGTGACAAAAGAGAGAGGGAAATAGAGTTGGAGAAAACATATCAGCTGTGCGTTTAATCTAGTGTTGTGTATAAAGTGTGCTGTTATATAAACTTATTCAGGATATAATGTTAATGTTGCTTATTACCAAGGTGAGATGTCAGACGACTACTGAAAAGCTCACTCGCTTTTTACTCTTGCAATACGATAGTAAATTCATACTCCATAACCGAAGACCTCTGTATTTGTGTATATCGTCTATGTAAATATATATAAGTATCAATATTGTTGTGTAAGTTTATTACGTTTATTGAATACAAAAATATTTAAATCATAGCTCATAATTTATTGCACCCCGACCAATCTTCCATTCAAGTTGGGCTCTTCTCCATCCAAAGGTTGTCTGGAAGAAATCACTCCCTTAGCGATAAGACCGCCCATTGTACATATAATATTTAGGTACTTATTCTTTGTTTTCATATTATTATGTACTAGTGTTAAGGTGTACAATAAAGTGTTTTCATTCATTCATTCATTCATTCATTAAAACTCTCAATATTTTATAGGGAGGACAAAGACACTACAGAATGTATGACAAATGCCTGTGTTCTGGACTGCTGGACGGTGTCCTTTAGCTGTAACCAGAAGCTAAGTGTGTGGTGAGCGTAATCATGTATGTTTCAAATTAACCTCTGTGGCGCAGTGGAACGTCTGGCTGAGGCGCAGAAGGTTGCGGGTTTGATTCCCGCCGCGGGACAAATGTTTGTATGATCTGCAAGTATTTGTCTCGGGTCTGGATTTTTCAATGTATAATATGATGTATTTTAAAAGTAGTATATCAGTCATGTGGTACATATAACACAAGCTCTGTTTACTTTGGGACCAGACAATGCTGTGTGAAATGTCCGGCATTATTTATGTAACAAATGAAACGTTCATAAATACGCAAATTTATTCATTGCTATAAGTATACGTTATTATCTTTATAGTATAATCGCATTGATGTAGTTACCTTATGGAACTTTAAGAGCTCTTTGTGTTTCAATCATTCAATATTAAATAGGTAATGTAACTTACCTAATGGACGATTCGACCGACACTAAGCCGTTCCGTTAAGGCAGGGCGCAAACGTTGACACTTTTATGTCTTGTGTCGGATACAAGCAACCCATGAATATTTAATTTCTATAGAACCAGTATGAAATCATCCACTCCCTGCGCACACGTAAATTTTATGTAGGTATAATATGTAAAAAAAAAAGTATGTAAGTAATCTTAATCAGTCATGTGGTACCCATAACAAGCTCTGCTTACTTTGGGGCCAGATGATGCTGTGTGAATTGTCCGGCATTATTTAAATATTTTTTGCTTCCAGTTGCTTCCACTGAACACATTGACGATCAAAAAGTGTTCGGTGTCGGTAACTGGAAACTATAAGTCGTCAGTTGAAGACACAAGCAATATTAACAAATTTCTTTACAATTGTACTGACGGAAAACAAGCAACGAATTGTACCAGTGGCCAGTAGTAGCAACAGGCGACTGTGTCCGATCACCGCCACAAGACACGGCAACAAAAAGTGACTTCGTTTGCGCAGCGCCTTAGTTTCGCTATGAGCCGACGAAGGAATGATTAATCAGGGGGCCTACTCTTGAAACCGACAACGATTATATCGGGACAATAAACTTGCACTACTCTTTATTACTCATACTTTTATTACTCATATTACTCATACTTTTGATGTTATCTATTTAGAGAACCGAGTGTCTAGACAGACCTGACATAGGTTTTAAGACATTTCTAACTTCAGTATTTTGTATATTGCTAAATTAGACATCTATTCTATCTAACTTAGCAACATTGCGTGACCCAAGAGCTGGCTCCTATCTGGCTCAGTATTAGCATTGCCTTTCAACGTGGCAATGCCGCCAGTGTCTTGAGAACCCTTTGGCAGTGATCTGGATCAGTTAAGCTGGATAAATCGTATCAAACGATCCTTAGATAGCTCAACTGTTTTACATGTATTTTATATTATTTTGTACGTTTCTGTAGTTACTTTTGGAAATATATGTAATTGAATACTTAGCAACATGGTTTCGACTTGCCTTAAACGATAGAACAATCTACATCACTTTTGACAATCGATCCTCAACACAATATCTACGGACGATACGCTCATTTGAATTTGACAACTAAACAGTAAATTCGGCTGAATTCGACGAACTTTTTAATAACATTATCGTTCCGATATATCGAGTCCGATTTGCGGAGTAGACGCCTAGGCTCGAAGGACCAGCAGGTCAAATAAACTTTTCGTTTTAGATCAGTTTCCAGCAAGCGGACATGATCAAACCATGGCCTTAGTACAAAAATCAGGAAAAACATTTTTAACATTAACTTTTTCAAAAGATCCATTTTTTAAACTTTTTATTTTAGACAATGAGACTATGGTCGTGTGTCTGTAAACTGACTAGAGACAAACGAAAGCCTACTGGTCCTTCGAGCCTGATTAATCATTCCGTTGTCGGACTAATTGTCACCCACGAAATAATTAACTACTTGCATAGTGTGGAAGACACAATTAGCACTTCAAACAAATCGCTTTAAGGTCGAACCGCTAAACTTGAGTGATGTAGATAAGATACCTACCACAGATCTTGTACATTTTTTGAGATAATAGTGAGTATTAAAATCCATAAGTACGTTTTAAAAACTAAAAAGACAACCGACATGAATATACATGAAGTATATAAAAAATGTCATCGATGTAAGTATATATTTTTTTATTTTTGTGTAAATACCGCTTGACCGATTTCGATAAAATTAAAATGGACGTGTACCCTTCAAAACAAAAAAAACATTGTAGAAATCGGTTCAGTTGTCCTTGAGTAATCGGTGAACATAAATTTAAAAAAAAAGATTCCGACGAATTGAGAACCTCCTTTTTTTGAAATCGGTTAAAAATGAGAAAGCAGAAGTACCTAGTTTTATTTAGTATACGAAGTTAACACGATCCTCTTCGAATGAGAGTGATTATGCGGTACCTAGGTGTTCGGTTTGCCTACATCCTTTTTTCTCGTAAATCAGCAGAAGTACCGCATACGAACACCTAAAGCATTATAATTATACTCAGTAATGAGACCCACGTATGTTGATGTCACATCATTACCGTGCACAAAGTGATTACTGTTTCGCATGGTAATGTAATGACTCAGGTTCGGGAGTACGGTGTGAAGTCTACAATGCTTGTGAATCTGTTATTTTGATGAACTAGCTCAAATTTTATAAATACTAGCTGCTGCCCGCGGTTTCGCACGCATAGTAGATACATAAAAAGTAGCCTACGTCCGTTCCTAAGATATATATATCCATACTAAATTTTATTGATGCAAATAAAAAGTTCTGTTAATCCAATCGCTACCAAACTTCACAGGATCACCCGCTAGGCCAATCTGAAGATTTCCTAAAAATTTCATCGAAATCGGTCCAGCCGTTTCGGAGTCTATAGGGAACATACATACACACATCGCCTTTTATAGATGAACTATATTTTGTTTACTCCAAAGTCCAAATACGAGTAACTTTTAAATGATAGTTAAAATTACATTTTTTTTCGCTATTGTATTGATTTTCCGCATATTACATGGCGTCTATAACACGTCAACCACACGTCAATTAAGTAAATTTTCGTATCATCTAAAAATTATACTCTAATTCAGATTTTAGTGCATGTAAGATATGACCGTTCGTATTTCATGATATTTCTATTCCGGCGAAACAACAGAATTACCACCAATGTCAAGGCATCATTCATTTGTTTGTTTTGTAAAGCTTAGGTATTTTTTAATCAAGGAATAAACGGAGGAGGTTATCAAGTGAACCTGTTATTATTTTTATTTTTGTACTTACACATAACTTTTTACAGAGTATTTTATTATATTGACTACCTAAGGCGCAGTGAGCCATGGTCCAGTTTAGACGCAGAAGGTTGCGGGTTCGATTCCCACCGCAGGACAAATATTTGTACGATTTGCAAATATTTGCCTCGGGTCTGGGTGTTTCTATGAATAAGTAATATGTATGTATTTCCAGCAAAAAAAAGTACTTATATACTTAAGTAGTATAAATTATTCATTTGCATACCTTGTGCTATGGGTACCGATAACACAAGCTCTGCTTACTTTGGGCCCAGTTGATGCTGTGTGAAATGTCCAGCATTATTTATTTTTGTATTGGATTGAGTATATTTCGAAGTGGGTCTACCTAAAATTTAAAAATAACAACAACTCTAAAGCTAAAACAATAAGATTATCCACCCACTGACTTAATATCAGTAAACAGATTCTCTTGAAACTTGGCACACATATTTCTAATACTACATCATGCCAATGACCTCAAGGACGAGATGGTTGACAGTCGTAGGAACTCTAACAGCTCAAACATATTTTGTGTAAGTATGCCTTTTGTTCTCCGACATTGTATTGTTTTGCTGTGTGCTCAAAAGTTATGAACCAAACCAAATGAAAACTTTATTTATATGCATTTTTTTTGTTTATAGGTAATGTGTATTGTGTGCCTAAAAATAAATAAATAAAATAACTAAAATATATGAGCCTTTGAGAGTTTTGGACTCGACCCTGGGTCCGTGGGGAACAGGAGCCCACCCGTTTTCAAAATTATTTCACGGCGTCTGGTAGATACATTGCGTGACTCAAAAGCTGGCTCCTATCTGGCTCAGCGTATAAGCAATGCCATTCAACGAGGCAATGCCGCCAGTGTCTTGGGAACGCTGCCCTCTGGCAGTGATCTGGATCAGTTGAGCAATCGATCGTTTCAAACGGTCCTTAGATAGCTCAACTGTTTCACATGTATTTTGTGTGATATATTATATTATATATGTATATATTAGTGTGAATAGTCAGTTTGAAGTTGGTTGAAGTTTTGTATAAAAAAATAGGTTGTCTGTAAACTCGGTTTACGGACGATAGTTTAACGTGACAACGTCATAACAAAACAGATAGATGCGCTCTCGCTCCGATCGTAACGTTACAATGAGCGTAACGGGACAATGAGCGCAACGGGACAATGAGTCATCCATTTTCGTGCGTATAGCCGGTGTTCATCGATTTATTAGACGTTGTCACGTCAACAATATATTATGTAGGTATTTCAAGGTTACTTTATTTGATTAAAGTACACTATTCTAATCAACGTTCAATGAAACCAATGCGAGCATGCTACAGAGAAGCGATAGCGACAAGAAGCTTACCTATACGTATATATGAGTTTGGTAATATATTTCATTCTGTGGTTTTGCCGCTGCTGTTGCTAACGAGTAAACTGCACGGTTAAATTATGGTGCACACATATTTATTGGGGCTATTGGGAAAGTATCCATCAATGGAGAAATAAACTCAAATCTGACTCCACTGAACTGAAAATTATATGGCATTTCCTGGAGACTTCAGAGCCCTAAAAAATAACTTTGTATATACATGACGGCATGTCATCAACCGCGAGTGGTGGGCGAACCAAAATAACTATTCTTCAATTATGGAAAATGAGGGCGATCCAATGTAAAAATACAGTTAAAAATAGAAATAGCTAGGTACATAATTTAACTACAATACAACTTTCGACGTGATCATACCCCCCGTGTTTATCAAAATGTACTTACGGCTCACGAAAGTTTTGAATGTGAGATATAATATATATTTAATAGATGGATGTAGATTTTGTGACTGTTTTTTAACTTTGAATTCACTTATTCTTTATTTTTCTTTGTTTTCAGATTAGGTACAGTACCAATCGAACAAACGGGTGAATATTCTACGCGGCAAAAATTGTACTACCTTATTAATAAAAACTAAAAAAAAAAGTTTGATCACGATCTCGCCTGATGGTAAGCGATGGTGCGGCCGACGCGATGGGGCACGCCAATCTAGAAGACACCTATTAACTCTTGACTTGAAGAGACCCAGATTGTAGTTTTCAGGAAAGACAGACGACGGCAAAGTATTCCAATCCTGGCTGTACGCATTATAAATGTGGAATTAAAGCGCTTTGTTCGTAAGACTGACAAGGTAAGCATGGTACTGAGCGGTACGTCTGCTTGCCCTGTTAACATGTGCTTATGTGGTGTTAAAATGTGTAGCCATAATATTCGTTAACATTAGAATGACAAGGACAATACTTGAACTCAACATTATTGATCGAGCGAGTATCTCCGTTTCTGCTTAGGCGAATATGCTTTCGTATGTCTGTCCGGCCGGCATCTGTCAGGATGTTCTCCTCTACAGGTCGCATGTCTCAACCGATTCTCGTGAAATTATGTGAGCAGGTTCTATAACTATAAAGTTTCTTTTTGTCGATTCAGTTAATGGAAATTTTAAAAAATGGCGGAGATATATGAAAACGTAAAACCAGTTATATTTCAGTCATTTCTAAAAATGTTCGCGAGGTCTACAGCTTACATTTATTATGTGTTTAAAATATACTTAGACAGTTCACCGATAATCGAAGTAGTACGCAAATATTAAATTTGTCGTCTACCTATTTGTCGAGCCCAGTATGTGGCCTATAGCTAGCTATATTCTCACCGATGTCGATGTTGCGTCGTGTAGTTCATTGGACGACACGACATCGCTATTCAATGCCGGTTATTCTCTCAATTTCCTTTGTTCGGGAAATCTACAGATTATTAAAAGATACAAAACATATAATTTTTCATCAATTTAGATCTATAATAGGTTGAAACTTTATATGTAGATTAGATACAGACGATTATTTATGAAACACATTTATAAATAATAAAAAATAAAATAGGTGGACAATTCACACATCATACCTAATTATAGTCCCAAACTAAGAATAGCTTGTATTATGGAGACCAGATGACTGATGTGATGAAATACATAATTTTATATATTTTTAAATATACATACTTATGATACTTTACTTTGACGACGTCTGTAACGCAGTGGGCCAAGGTCCGCCTGATACGCAGAAGGTTGCGGGTTCGATTCCTGCCGCAGGACTCGGTTTTTTATATATATTATATTTACAAAAGACATGTATTAACAAAAGAATATATATTTAACTAGTATATCAGTCATGTGGTACTTAAGACAAGCTCGGCTTACTTTGGGGCTAGATGATGCTGTGTGAAATGTCCGGCACTATTTATACCACCCAGATACAAAACAAACACTTATGTTCATCACTCAAATGTTTGTCTTGGGTGGGAATCGAACACACAAACTAAAACACAGAAGGCAAAGCTACTACTAACTGAGATGACAGGTCAATCATTTCATATATTTCCATCCCAAAGATGGAAGAAGCGAAGTTCATAAACTTCAAGCTGATCAACAGAAATTAGTGTCTAAAAGTATCTACTTCAGAAATATAATTTTTACGGCAGCTGCAGGTAATTTAAATAAACGACCTCTTCGTAACTCGGTCAAGTAAGTTAATAAAGATAAATTAGGTAAATAACGACTTCGCAAAACTTAACGTAAATTAAATTATCTGGCCCAGTGTATTAGCATTGCCATTTAAAGTGGCAATGCCGCCAGTGTCTTGAGGACGCCCTCTGGCAGTGATCTGGATCAGATGAGCTATCTACAGATCGTTTTAAACTGTTCTTAGCTCAACTGCTTCACATGTATTTTATATTATTATATACTATTATACATTTCTGTAATTAAATTACAGAAAAGTACTAACCCATACAAGTTAAGAGTACCTAATAATTAGGGTCTTATTTGTTTCATAGTGATCAAATATACGGCAAATACCTATAATTAATAATAAATCATAAATACATAAATCAATATTGGTGAACACACAACACTATCTCAAACCCAAACTAAGCAGAGCTTGTATTATGGTGACCAGATAACTGATAAAATACTTAGGTACATATTTTTTTTAACCGACTTCAAATAAAAGAGGTTACTCAATTCGACTCGTATATATTTTTATGTGTGTTCGCGGATAACTTCGTCGTTTATGAACCGATTTTGATGATTCTTTTTTTGTTGGAAAGTAGTTATTCCAAGGGTGGTACCATGATAAGGAAACCAGGATCTGATGATGGCATCCCAGAGAAATAGAGGGGAACTTTCGAAAATCGTAGTGGTGACTAGTGCGTTTGTTAATTTAATATTAAAGTATTTTAAAGCACTACTATTTAATGAAGGTCTGGAGTCGATCTGATGATGGAGCCGAAAGACAGTCGAGGGAACTCCTCAACGATTTACAGCAATTACCTGGTGTTTGGGCTCGATTCATTTCTATTGATGAGAGCTGTACATCTAGATGGTTTGTGACTGTTATTAGAGGTCCGATGATGAAGACGAAGGACAGTCAAAGAAACTCAACGTTTTACAGTAGCTACCTTGTGTATATACATGAATTCGGTTGTCTTTTTAGTTTTTAAAACGTAATTACTTAATACATACTTATGATAACACCTAGACACATAACAAAGACCTATGTTCATCACACAATTGTTTAACCTGGGAGAGAATCGAAGGTAGTTACTATTAAACGGAGCTGACAGACCAGTCAAAGTACATACATACTTAGGAAACAAGGATACGCTATCGCCATAAAGTTCGCATCCTTTCGCCATGAGCTCGTAATGACGTCACATAAAATTACCCGATAATGAACATTACACGGCTTCCGATCAAAATAATAACAACTTTCTTTCAGTGCCGATACTATTTCAGATTGCAAATTATACAGTTTTTCAGCATTCAAATAATAATAATAATAATACCGGACATTTCACACAGCATCATCTGGCCCGAAAGTAAGCAGAGCTTGTGTTTTATGGGTACCACATGACTGATATACTACTTATATACTTTTTTTTTATATATGTACATACATAGAAATACCCAGACCCGAGACAAATACTTGCAGATCATACAAACATTTGTCCCGCAACCTTTTGCGTTTCAGCCGGACCTTAGCCAACTGCGCCACAGAGGTCGTTAAAATGATGAATGATGATAATGGAGACGACTGCGAAAGTCTTCAAATTATTGGGGATTAGTCCCCGTGCTGGCTAACAGAAGAGCTAACAATAGAGAAAGAAAACTTGAAACAAGCCCGGCTCGGTGCCAGCCGTTAGGCACCTGCATCCGAACCGACACCGCATGTACTGATTCGTCTTTCCTGCGGGTCCTGTCGGTAAGGTCGACAGCTTACATTAAGGCTTACCTAAATGCACGAAAGGAGCCTCTGAGGCGCGCTTTAATTAAATCCTTTCACCACACTGGTTAGAAATAACTAGTGACACGATAAGAAGAAGAAGAAGATGCATTCAAATTCAAATTCAAAAGATATTTAATATACGGAGATTAAGACACGTACAAGGCACTTGAAAAAAATAAATTTTAAAAATAATTTGGTATATATATATATATATATATACAATATTACGTATTAACTGTTTGGTGAGAAAATTAATCAATAATATTTTAATACAAATTACTATAAAATCTATCTATCTAAATACTAATTGTGTAAAATGATCATCAGGAAATGCTTCGTCTAGAGAATAAAACGATTTCTCTTGTAATATATTTTGTTTCCTAAGTATTGTGCATTAATGACTGGCGTGTCAGCTCATAATATAGTAGTAACTCTGTCTTTTGCGTTGTAGGTTGAGGGTTCGATTCCCTACCAGTCCCAGAACAACATTTGTATGATCATGATGAGCTTAGGTGTTTGTTCTGTGTCTTGGTATTATAAAGTATCATAAGTATGTATTAATTCTATCAGTCATCTGTGGGGCGATTATGGAACTTTGATACTATCAAAACATTGATACTAATAGCTTTCAGGTACTATTGATGAATTGGTATTACGGATCGCTGCGATTTCTATCGGCTTCTTTCTATCGCTAGTTATCTACAATGTGAAGTTGGTGTCAAACTATAACTCGACCAATTTACAAAGTACGATTGTGGTAGGAACCGTGTTTAACGTACTAAGAATTGAAATACATCGTATATGATTGATTGATATAATGCCTATTGCTAATCGAAATTGATAGACATTGATGCCGATTGCTAACCGAAACTGATAGACATTGATTGTATCAAGAGTTCCATAATCGCCCTACTGGTCAACATTATGCAAGCTTTGCTTAGTTTGGGGCTAGTTGGTGTTGTATGTATTGTCCACAAATATTTATCTATTTATTTATCGGTATACCAACAATAACTATCTAGATCAGAGTCTTGTCATTCTGTAATTCGATTTGTTGTTAACAACAAATTTTATGCTTATACATATGAAACTAAGAGTACCTATATATTACCAAATTTGGCTAGTCTATGATGCTGCGGAAAAATTATAGTAAGAAACGTCGGTACATAAGATTTCAGACTTCGACAGGCAAAGCCTTTCATCTCTGAAGGATCTACGGAGAGGAACAAGACTAACAAGTTGAAGTTGATTTAGCAACCGTTGTTTTGAACAAAATCCAGTAATTATTCAAAGGCCGGTTAATAAACACCAACATCGTACCAGAGCTAGATATTTGCGACGTCATCAAAGTCAAAGTCAAAGTCAAAAATACTTATATTTATTCAATACAACAATACAATTTTCGACTTTGACTTTGTTTAGTTTTAGTTCATTATTTCTAATCTAAATGTATGTCTGTATAATTTGTATTGCATTTTATGGCAAACTAGCGACCCACCCCGGCTTCGCACGGGTGCAATGCTGATACTAATTATACTACAGAATGGTTATCACTAAGAGATAGACATTTACCATCGCGGACTTTTTTGTAGACCTTTTGAGGGTGTACAATACTGTAGTATATTATTTTGATCTATCTCGTAGGGTTCAGACAGCGTTTAAGCGCAAAATATGAGTATATTTACGACACCACATTGGAAACCTCTTAAATTATCAGTGTTTATTTACTATATTATGCATGTATTATACATGTAAACCTTCCTCTTGAATCACTCTATCTATTAAAAAAACCGCATTAAAATCAGTTGCGTAGTTTTAAAGATCTAAGCATGCATAGGGACAGACAGACAGGGGAAAGCCACTTTGTTTTATACTATGTAGTGATGCTGTGCATGCCTATAATTGGTGCATATTTCATAAAATCTTATTGTTCATTGTCTCCGTTTCAGCTTAAGCAAAATACTTTCCGTATGTCTGTCCGGATGTTCTCCTCTACAGTCAGATAACATGTGCTTATGTGGTGTTACAATGTGTTGCCATAATATTCATTAGGTAACATTAAAATAACAAGGACAATACTTTTACTCAACATTATTGACCGAGCGAGCGCGAAGCGCGAGCGAGTTTCTCCGTTTCAGCTTAGGCGAATATACTTTCATATGAGTGTCCGGCCGCTGTCTGCCCGGATTTTCTTCTCTACCGATTCTCGTGAAATTTTGTAGCAGGTTTTATAGCTATATAGATTTGTTCTGTCGATTCAGTTTTTGGATTTTTTTCAAAATGGCGGCGATATGGGGGTTGAAAACGTAAACAAAGATATAATTTAGTCATTTCGAAAAATGATCTCGAGGTCTAGAGCTCACTGAACCACTAGTATATTAGAATCATGTTTTTTTATGTGTATTGTTGATGATGCCTAATAAGTAAATAAATAAATGATGTCGCAAATATCTAGCTCTGGTATGATGATGTTGGTTTCACGTTTGCATATGATATTGTACGAGCTGGTAACCTTAACCTAATAGCAAATGCAAAAGAATAAAGATTTTGAAAAGTCACATTTAGAAACAAATATATTGGCTAAGCGCGTGTGACCACAGTGAAGGCTTTCGAAGTCAGAAAGTTTAAGAACGACTAAAGGTCAGGTTCCGAAACAACTCAAAACCATCTAATTACTTAGCATCTACGAGTAACTAATATTATAAGTAAATCCGAAACTCTGTCTGTCTGTTACGTTTTCACGCCTAAACCGTTGAACCGTTTTGATGAATTTTGGTACAGAGATAGCTGGGACCTTAGAGAAGGACAAAGGCTACTTTTTATATAGGTACCACGCGTGCTAAGCCGCGGGCAGCAGCTAGTAGCATAAAAAACGTATTGGCCTTTTTGAAAATTTTAAGGTTTACAAATCAAGATGTTACTCAAAATCTAGCAAAGCCTCACTAACCGTCCTTATTATTCTTGTAATTTCATTATATAGCCAACTATTTTGTAAAACATTTTAAGTATCTCCAACCAGCGGTTTAGCCAGTAAGGGGGGGAGGGAACTTCAAAGCTTAGTTTTTATCAAACGAATATGTGTATCAAAAAACTGTTTAAGAAAACTCGTAATATCTTTAAACGACCTATCCAATGATATGCAACACGATGTAGTAAATACACGTATAGTATATCAAATCGAAACATTATTTATTCAATAAAATCACAAGGACCACTTTGAATCTTCTTACATGCTAATGAATCTAGGTGCCGGTTCCTCCTAACCCCAGTTCTAGAAGAATCCGGCAAGAAACTCGTCGGGTCTTAACATTTAAGTTACGGATGCCGAGTCGAGTTGGAGATTCATTCCAAGCTTTTTTATCATATAAATAATGTGATATTAACTGATAAGAAGCATTTTTTTTTATGTTTTTCATATCTTTGTAGGTATCACTCATAACGTGCCAAATTTAATCATGATAAAATTAATAGTCTTCGAGCAAGAGAAATTTAAGGGCGGACAGACAGCATAACTATACCTTAACTCGGAACTCTAAAAAAGATAGAATTTGATCTTCTTGATCTCGAGCTTGTGAACGATAAACAAAAGGGCGGATGCTGATTGATAGTCACATAGTGTTTCATTTCCGAAGGCTTCTTGTATTTAAGGTCATCTTCACACTGATGTAATTTCCTTTCAACTCTCATGTACCTTTTGTCTCACTTATTCATATTGGTTTTGTAAAACAAAGAATAATTAAGTGAGTTAGCTGAGAGAATGCGCAGTTTGAGCATTTGGCGACCTCTCTGGCGCAGTGGGCCATGGCCCGGCTGAGACGCCGTTTGTGATACGATTCCCGCCGCGGGACAAATGTTTGTATGATCTGCAAGTATTTGTCTTGGTTCTGGGTGTTTCTATGTATAATACTAGCTGTTGCTCGCGACTTCGTCCGCATTTTTTTTAAAGGAATTGTAGCTTAAATACAGGATGCAATTGCAAAATAAGTTTCAAACAAATCACACCCACCACCCAAAGTTTGTAAGTTTCCATACAAACATTCACACCCCATTTTACTCCTTTAGGATAGTTAATTTTGAAAAATCCTGATACACGTGCCCATTTATTTTGCAGTTTATTTATTAACATAAAGTTTCAAGTAAATCGCATCACGCGTTAAAAAGTTTGATACATTCGTTTTCACCCCTTTTCCCCCTCTTAGAAATTGAATTTCAATAAATCCCGCCTTAGTAGGTGGTTTTGCTGTAAAAGGAAGCTACCTTCCAAATTTCAGCTTTCTAGCTTCAGCGGTTTCGGCTCGGCGATAATGAATCAGTCAGTCAGTCAGGTTAAGCTCTTTTATAGGTATGTATAATATGTATGAATTTACAAAAAGTATATATAAGTCATGTGGTGATACAGTGTACCTTAATCCATTCACCACACTGGATCGAAGTAACAAGTGACACGATAAGAACAAGTCATGTGGTACTCGCCACTAACACAAGCTCTGCTTACTTTGGGGCCAGATGATGCTGTGTGAAATGCATTATTTATATATTGCAGAACACTATGAAAACAATTAAAAACACCCGCTTAATTAAAAAAACAGCTTCCAATCAAAACATTTATAAATGTAAGAACAAGGGAAGGTCTTGGGTTTGCCGACAAACCAAAGCGAAACACTTAAAATTTTACGAGCAGGATGCGAAGGTAAGCTCCGTCGTTAATGTGATCCAAGAGAGAATGGATGTAAAATGTTGTTCTGAATTTCCTTCAGGACTACCGTATAGTATCAGTAGGTATCCCACTGACAAGGCATTTAAATTACGAGGACGCGGCTTAGAAGACGATAGAGAGACTGTACCTGACCTACTGTGAGAACATCTATATAATAAAAATTAATTGCTGTTCGTTAGTCTCGCTAAAACTCGAGAACAGCTGGTCTGATTTGGCTAATTTTGGTTTTGAATTATTTGTGGAAGATTAAAAGGTGACTAAAATTTAAACAAAATGCTTGCTTTTTTATTTATTGTTTCTGAGGCGGTACGAAGTTTGCCGGCTCAGCTAGTTTTGTATAAATATTGCTATATATATACACATAATAGTATTTACTTAGTGCAGGTATTATTTCCTTTTATTATAAGATTGTTTTTATTTTTAGAAGTAAGATTTACCTACTTTTATTTTTCTCTGTAAGTACTTTACCTAACTTTTATTTTTTTCTCTTGCTGTTCTATTTTTCCTATTTTTACGCATTACTTAGATAGTATCTGTAATGTTAAAATAAGGTGTTAATAAACTGAATTTGATTTTAGAAAATTATGTTTTTGAGCATTTATTAGCAAAAACGTGGATGCGTCGAACCTTATCTAATAAATTTTATGATCACCTTCCTGAATCGTAACAACGACTCACAAACCTCGGCGAGTATCAGCCGTTTGTCTATAAAGTTTTTGCGAGATATCTTTTACGTCAATAATCCTTAATAGTTGTTATTCCTAACTGGTTTTATATGAAGTAGGTAAACTACCTAACAGTACCGACAACATTATGCACGAATTCGCTGGTTTCTTTGTGATGTGACCAATGACTTCATCTCGCGAGTCTTGTTTTATTTTTTCTACCTTCACGGTCTGACTCGGCGGTCAAATGAGTTAGTTTACTGAAATGACTAGTGTGGCCTACACAATGTTCTGCGACATTTACCTCGGCACGTTCTACGTAGTTGTTGAGGAACATGTTTCGCAACATGTTGCTCCATTTGCCCCCTAGTGTATCCGGGGCTTAAATATCTGATAACCTCTGTGGCGGAGTGGGCGCTTTTAAGACGCAGACGGGCTTGATTCTCGCCGCGGGACAAATGTTTAAATCTGCAAGTATTTGTTTCGATTCTGGGTGTTTTTCTATGTATAATATGTTAGTATTTACAAAAAATATACCTATAATAACCTATAGTAAGTCATGTGGTACCCATAACCTGCTTACTTTGGGGTTAGAAAATTTCATTATTATTATTTTGTTTAGATTTTAATCAACTCAGCCGAATGCCAGTAAATTAATAATACGCACGGGCCTAAGCCAAATGCATATCAGATGATAGGTTATTATTATATATATTAATTAATTTTAAAAAAAGTACATATATAAGTAAGTTAGTATATCAGTCATGTGGTACCCATAACACAAGCTCTGCTTACTTTGAGGCCAGATGATGCTGTGTGAAATGTCCGGCATTATTTTTATAACTTTGATTGCAGGTATTAATTTTAATTAAACTTTGGATATGCTAGGTTCATAACATTATTTTTTGTCAATGAAGATGCAATATGTTCAATGTCACGACCAATTTTTGATTTACCTAAGGCAATAATGTTATAAAAACGACTCCTACGATGACGCCAACGTCTCACTTGACTTATATCCATTTTTGTTATGACTGTACTTTATACCTATGGGCCCGTGAGTTGACGACATAAAAATTAGGTAAAATGGGAAGGTGCCTACTCGCGGTTTCACGCGAGTTTCAGATCCGCGACTTGACGAATAAGTCCACGGTTCGATACCCACCTTTCCGAAGACCACAAGGAACCTTTATAATTCTGCGACTGTCTGTCCGTCCATACTAGTTCTTACTTTATTCGTTGACTATTAGTTTTATCGTAATGAAATTTTGCAAGGTAAGCACGATTATTAATGACCACTTCAAAGTTATTAAGTAAAAACTTTGAAAACTACTTTTTAAGAAATTGAAAGCATACATAAAAGGTAGTCTTTTGAAGAAAGCTTATTATAATATAAATGACTATATTAATGTTAAGAATGCATGGCCTCATGTCGCTCTGCCCTCAGACAGTTAACCGACACACTTGATATGTATAAACTCTCTTGTTTTAGTATTTCGTAGTTAAAATTATAAGGTGGATCATGTAAAGAAGCGCTAGGAGGACCAAGACGAGTTTCTTGCCAATTCTTCTCGGGCTTGGGTTAGGATGAATTGGCACCTAGATTCACCTAGTATGTAAGACGTTTCAAAGTGATCCTTGTGATTGTATTTAATAAAGTATCTTTTGTCTTTTTTTCGTTGTTTTCCATACATGCAAAGTGGGGTAGTTTTTTTACCGCTTCGTGTGGCATATCGTTGGATAGGTATTTTCCTAGGAGGGAACAGTTTTTCGATAAGATATTCGTTTGGTAAATACCTATTAAACCTTGAAGTGGCCATTTTTGGTAGAGGTCAGTGTCCCTCCCACCTACCGACTAAACCACTGTTTGGGGAAACCTGAATTGTTTTAAAAAGAGTTTGATATTATGATGAAATTTCATGGAATATTACCTCGGCTAGTAGGTACTTTTGATAGCCTTACTATTATAGCCATAACTTTATCTAGTCTTACTAGGCTAGATTTGAAGTAAAAGCCAGATTAAAAAAAACTGTTGTTTTTGTATTGTATTGAATTGCTTTAGGACCTGAACATTAATCATTCTTATCATCGGAACTTTGGAACCCTTCACTGTGCGTAATGAAGGGTTCCAAAGTTGGCAATTTATTATTTTTATAACATAGGATACATTAATTGAAAGTAATTACAGAAATGTACAGAATATAATATAAAATATATGTGAAACAGTTTAAAGCTAGATAGATAACTCAACTGTTACAGATCACTGCCAGGGCAGCGTCCCCAAGACACTGGCGGCATTGCCACGTTGAATGGAAATACTAAATACCTAGATATGAGCCAACTCTTGGGTAACGCTATGTTTCTTCCAGAATTTCGAAAACTCGACGGGCTCCTGTTTCCCACGGGCCCAGGGACTCCTTAAGGCCTTATCAAGACCGGCATATTTGCGCCTTTTGAGGACCTCGGCACATTGATCTAGCTCTAACGGAAGTCCCCGGCAATTGGGATGCGGCCCGGTGGCTACGAAAGTAGCATCACATAAAATGTTCTGCATCTTCGATAATCACAAGTATCCGAGCGGGTGAGCATTTCGCCGGGCAGATCACTGAGCCGGCACCGTGCGTGACCCGAGAAACTAGGTTATATTAAACTAACTTATTGTTAATCTGTGGCTGTTATATGGGGCTTTATGTCGGAACAACGCTTGCGATATCTGGCTCTAGCTTTATCAAAATTAGAGACCGCAATAGTTGTCTTAATTAAGTAATTTTATGTATTACTAGGAACCTACCCATTAATATTTTATCCTTTGTTCTGACTCTGAGGCTTTTGCGAGACACATTGTTGTACGTACCTATATCAAATTAACAATGCAAAAATGGAAAATGACCCAAGGTAATTTACTTATTTACCTAATTGAAGTGTATTTTAATGATTGTACATCTGAATCTCGAAGCTTACGAATCTTAAGTAGGTACGATGTTTTTATCGGTACGATTTTTTAGGCGTTTTTAAACTGGCTATTCAGAACACGATATCGATAACATAATTCCATAATTATGGGATCGTTACTGATATCATAAAAGTTTACTTAAGTAGAGTAGGTAGGTAGGTACTTAAGAAGCACTTAGTAAATATGGTACTTAAAGATATTTAAACAGGCAGCTAAGTAGGTACTCACATAGGTACGACCTACCTACACAAATCTACCTTTTAGGTACCCTACCTACCTGGTAGGTACCTAATAGGTAGGTCGAGTTGGTAAATAAGTCGGTAGATTTCTTACAACCAACTCGTTTTGAAATTCTCAGACAGGAACCGGCTCGTAGTAATAAATCACTCGCTTCACACAACCGCTGACCGTGCATCATCACTAGCATCAGTTAGACATGAGATTTGAAGCTTTTATGTAAAGTATTCAGTACCTACTTTATACATTACATACCTCTTTTGGAAGTCTTCGAAAGCGACGTCCCTCCAGTACGTCGGATTCGAACGGAACGGGCGCCGCGCACCCAACATAAACACTGCACCAATACCAAACTAACTAAACTCTACGCCCGAACTCGAACCTAAATATCTTTAGCACTGTACACTCACTTAGTTCTATCACTGAAATCCAATAAGTTCGTTTGTTTCTATTCACAATTCAAGAAAAAATGCGCGCATGTCTGTACAATGTTACTGACGTTCGATATTTCTCGGTGGCGTCCCTCAGGCTTGCCGCTCGATGACTGACTGGTTGGCTTGGTTTGGTTGGTTGGCTTGGCAGTTGGTGCGTTTGCCGCGGTCGTGTATCCTATGGCGTTGGGCGCGGGGGGACTGCAACGTAGCCTGAAGGCGGCGGGGTATATGCCTTTTCCCTATGGCAGCATAATACCAAACGAAATGAATGAACAATGAAAGTGCTGAGGGTTTTATAGATGTGTGAATAAATTATTATCCTTATTGAAGGATGACCTTAGCCATGTACTAATAAACAATTTGTCCTCATTTAAATAGAATAATTAAAAAATACCTACCTACCCTCACTGACAAATAATTGAAATATTAGATATTTGTTTTATTTTATTCTAATCATCATCATCATCTTCCTGCCCTTTTCCCACATTATGTAGGGTCGGCACAACATGTGTTCTTCTTCCATTCTCCTCTATCAGCCGTCATCTCAACACTCACTCCTTTCTTACTCACGTCATCCTTCACACAATCCATCCATCTTTTCTTTGGCCTACCTCTACTCGTAAATCCATCAACATTCATACCAAGCACTCTAGTTACATGCCATTCTTCCCTTCTCTAATCATCATAAAAATAAACTAAAATACATAAGTAAATACTTGCGGTATCAGTATATCTCTTACCGGCATAGGTACTTACTGCGCCTTTTACTTTTTGTAGGAGCTTAGGCGAGAGGAAACGGTTCGTTACAATTTTCAACTGAAAAAACAACTGACGGATGCTAACAGAGATTTCATTTTAAAGGTAAGTATCTGGTAGGTAAAGGAACCTGCTGGTACTTAGGCGACCCTATATCCTTATGTACTTAGGTACCTTCTAGTAACCTAGGGACTTTGTTATCTACAATCCAAGTCAGTAACCGAGCTAGCCCATAAATAAAGACCGGAGCGCACTGAAGTGTTTCGTGCAGGAGTGCAAAGTGCGATCCATCATGCTTGGTTTCAATGCAATCGCTTGACGGTAACCAGGTGCACGGAAATAACCAGCAACTGCGTCAATGCGGACGATGCCCTCAGCGAAACAACAATGTTTTGGATACTTACTAAGTACTTAATTAAGTAAAGGGAATATCCTGTTAGAACGTAAACAAAGCAAGCATACACGCAACGACAGATACCACTCGTAAGTTTACCTACTTATAGAACGTAGAACAGGAAACGTAGGTAAGTACTTCCACAGTCAGTTACTCATCGAATACTTTATAACACCCCAAAGACCAAAACAGGTTGTTTAATTGTATATATTTTACAAGAAACGGAAAACTAGCTTCTGTACCCTGAATATTTGCTTGTCCAATATCCAATACAATACCTACTCATATTGCAACTTATGCAAGATTTTTGGCGTTGATGAGTTTCGTAGGCGTTTCGTTGTCGGAACCCTTTAAAGCCTAGGGTCTCATCAAATGACTGGTTCCTATAAATCTACTGTCTGTAATCACCAAAGCGATGTTCTTATTGCGATAACATGAGCTACGTGTCGTTGAAGAGTTCCGTATATCTTCAAAGCTCATGGTCTGATCAACTGGCAAGTAGGTATGTATAATGCTATTTCCTAAGTTCTCCAATGTAATGCTCTAATGATGATGAACTGTTTGCCATTGGAGAGTTCTGTACGGTGTTTCCTAAGTCCATATTCAGGTTAGTTAATCACTAAAAAGTACCCAGATTATAAGTAGGTACATTAAATATTCCGTGACTAAATTTAACATTAAAAATAATACTTTTTATCAAATTATTAACCTATTTGAATAAGTATATATTATTTTATCCTTTAATGTGTAAGTACTTCCGAGGTGGTTCCATATAAAATTAGCGAGGATCTGAAGATGGAAAACAATTTAAAGCAGTCTCCTCACAATTTAAAGTTTATTTTTAATTTTCAAAACATTCGTGAGTACTATACATTTTGATAAACACGGGTTTTACTCACGTATTATTTTGTCGATGATTAATCTAGAGAATCTTCATCAGGGTGAGTTTGATCCGCGGTGCGCTTGTTTCCTTTCGGGTTCACGGTTTGCACGGTGTGAACTCGAGCGGCAACGTATAGCTAAAAAATGTATAGTACTCACGAATGTTTTGAAAATTAAAAATAATCTTTAAATTGTGAGGAGACTGCTTTAAATTGTTTTCCATCTTCAGATCCTCGCTAATTTTATATGGAACCACCTCGGAAGTACTTACACATTAAAGGATAAAAAAATATATACTTATTCAAATCGGTTAATAATTGGCGAAGATATCAGGTAATATTAAATAAAAAAATACTATAAAGAAAAATAAAAATATAGTTCAATTGAGAGACTCCGTCTTATTTTAGGAACTAATAAAAAAGGGCTTGTTAAATACAACGAACCCAAGCAGGGCTTTAAATTGGACGGCCCACAATTTGGTTTGATTTATTTCGATATCGTAGGTTATTTATAGAATCTTGACAGATAAACAGACAGACAGATAAATAGATTATACCTGCGGAAAGTTGCTAACTCTGCAATTTTGGATGTCGTCCAATAAGTAAATAGGGAGAGCATTGGAAGAGGCAGCACAGATGGATAATATCTATAGAAGGGCATTAAATAAAATTTAATTCCTATAAGCTTTTTGAAACATTATTGGACTCTTTGTTGGCTTGTACTTACACAAATACCACAAAATAAATACAGAAAGACCTGCCTATACCTAAGAATAAGCACTTGTAGCAAGGTTGTTGAAAAATAGAGACGCTTACGTAGAGTCAGCAGGAAGGAATCAAATTTGTCAGCTGCCGACTCCGATAATTCGCATTCCCCGGTTGAAGCGTCGAAAAACGAACACTTCCCAGACGCACGTATCTAACCTCGTTTATTAAAGTAATAAGCAACATTTCTTTCATTTTCTATTACCGTTCTTTTTGGGCAGATTCCGTATTTTTGCCCGTTTTTCAGTTATTATTGCATTGTCAGTAGACAAAGGCACCTTTGTCAAACAAACTTTTCTTCTTGTAAACATTAGCAATGATGGATTGGTCTGAAAATATCGATGAGTAGGCCCAACACAAGTACCTACTAGCTAGCCAACCTCGTCAGATACCATCGCCCGATGGTCGCTATATCCGTCCGCTGTCCACTACAGACCCTGCATGCTGATTACCATCATTAATTTTAAACAATCGCACGTAAACCGTATTACGAAATCGTGTCTATAAAATGACACAACTATTTGTTTATCTCTGCTATAATACCTACATGAAAAAAAAATCACTGACTGATTTGAAGGTAATGTCAATCACCAACCTCGTAGGTAGTAGTTTGTATTCCGGCAATATCTCATACCTCACGTGGACTCCTCACTAATGTATGAAGCATTGACAGCCCTGTGACATTGATGTGCTACCGGTCGAATGTTAATGCCGTAAATATATCCTCCTAATACATTATTCCTTCGGTGACCTCTCTGAAATGATCTGGAAGAAAAACATTCGTCATGTCACTATTTCCTGCATTATTGATGTCAGGGTAAGTTTCCATTCTTTTACAAGTCAGATGTTTTGACTTTTGATTCAAAAACAGCTCAAGGATTTGTGTTTTGATTGTAATATAAACTCGTGCACGTATAAAAGTTTACCTAGCATTGCACGCTTCGCGTTTAGAATGCAGAGGATGTTTGGAAACTAGTGAAATACTGTGCTCGCGGGCATTACATAGGGGCGTAGCAAGGAAAGGACAGCTTTTACAAGATTTAACCTGCCTGGCCCTTTCTCTGGTAAGATCTTTATTAAATTCTCTAAAGATTACAAATCGACGATTCTATTAAAGTACCTAACCAACACATTTCGTAACTGGCATTATATACGATGAGGGTAGATTTAAAAACATTATGGATAATGCTTTAAGCAGAGAACGGGCGGAACGAGGCATGTTTTCTAGATAGTGAGTAATATCTGAGGGCCTACAAGATCCACTTTTTGTTGACGGCCAAGTCTGCTGCGGAAGGATCATAATATGGATATCAAAAGTGTGGATGTTCTTCGTTTGTTGTTTCATGAACATAGCACTTCGAAATTAATTATTTTTTCTCATACTATTGCATGTTATATTCAGTAATCTTAGCGGACTTTTAATTATTAAATTGTAGCTTCATAACAAAGTATGTTCAATTGAATTTCATGAGTATTATGTTGCAATGTTATTTAAACGACGAGGAATCCCGAGAAAGTTCTAGATGGCCTTTCCGCGACGATGTTCATAATTGACAAATTACCACCGACTAAGACTTTATTATCAAACAATCACTTGACACTGGCAAAATGGTCGACAAGAGAGATTCCATTATAGGAGGAAAAGAAGAAAGAAAGAAGTTAAAGATAATTCTCGTGACTAACTGCTGCTGTCATATCCATGTCATTTCTATTTGATCTTTTTGTGAAGGAAATCTAACAATGTACAAACCATCCTAATTTGGTTAGAGGTCGGTCTATCTATCTTTATCTAGTGCATTAATATAACGAAATTTGCTCTCTAATTATTCTTCCTCCCTTTTTGGGTTTAAACTATGATAATGCATTATTTTCCCCGATTTTGAACCTTTCCATGTTGTGCACAACATTGTTGGTATAAATTTGATATTGCATTTATTTATACATTTCGTTACAGTAATATAATATTAGCATGTCAAATTGTACAATATCAATAATACACTCATATTATATCCTAGCGATAGCGTTCTTTCTACTCATGTTTGCAAATCAATGGATGAACAACTCATGTACACATTGATATGGTGGCATTCAAATATATTTATAGTTTTTGTTTGAACTCATTTAGCGAAAACCTTGAGATTTCTAAGGGTAGTTTATTATACATATCGAGCTTCAAGCAGAAATGCTTTATTTTGATTCGTCAAATATGCTCTTACTGAAGTTAATCTATTAAGTCCGTATATGATTCTAATTGATCTCTTCTGGCAATGAATAACTTTTTCAATTTCCTGCATTTCCCCATACTGTTATAGCATAATTCATAATAGAATGGCAGTAAGCATGATATACCTAAATAAAAGTTTTCCTATTAATTACGAGTTTCAGCTTAAAAAAACACATAACATGCACTGGACCTTTTATATATCTGGTCTATGTAATAGATTCCTGACTACGTCCATCGTGCGAAGGCGGCTGGCTGGGGGCTGCGCCGTCAGACGGAAGTTGCGATATCGACCTTCGCGGAAGTAGCTTCGTTCCTGCTATCCTGTGCCGAGCCGAGCCCGACTCTCCTGCAGTCGGATATACCTATTGCGCTACCATGCAGCGATAGAAACTCTAACCTAGTTATGAATTGAGCAACCAGAGCAGTGCATTTCAACATCGTGTACCTTTTAATGAGTACTACTTGTAGGTACGATGTAATGGCTACGAGAGCGCTACGAAATTTGGCATATTTCTTATAAGTTTAAATTCAAACTTAAAAAAACACCCGATACAAAATAAGTACATTTCGATAACCCCCATTGAGAAGATTCCAATGAGCCCAAACACGATACTTCTGCTGTAAGCTGATGAGGAGTTGGGTATGCAGATTCCCAGTGCATCAGGTCAAGGTTAGAATGATCTTGCAGCTTTTTTTTTTATAAACATTTCACACAGCATCATCTGACCCCAAAATAAGCAGAGCTTGTGTTATGGGTACTAGAAAAGAGTTGATGATCAATGGCTGAGAGATTTTCTTGAATCATAGCTAAGAACACCCTCGATCAAGTCACCTGTCATACAAAAAAATCGTGTGCGTCTCGGGACGCCCGACAGAAGTGATAACTTAAACTAATCTAACTAGCGCTGTGGGTTATAGTAAGAGAGGAGGTGCCTGTCTACCGCTGCCAAATGCATGAGAGAAAGGGAAGCCAGAAAAACTGGCGTCGTAACGCGTTACGTAACAAAGTGGTTTACCCTCCCATAAGAAGATATCACTTCAAAATAATGATTTTACAAGAGTTACTCTTGTAATCACACAATTTTGACTATCTTTTTATTAAGATAGTCAAAATTTTAGTTTGTATATAAAAAATATCATCGATGTATGCATGAAGTCGGTTGTCTTTTTAGTTTGTTTAAACGTAATTATTTATGTAAGTAATATAAGTTTTTTTAGATTTTTTCCTTTACTTGTACTTGCTTCTTGCCAAATTTTATTTTCGTTTTACTCTTATTGTACTTATTGTACACTATCTACATGCAATACGAACGTCCTAGTTTAATGTTTTCAATTTAAATCCAGGATTGCTGCTGTATGCTTTGCTGTTTGTTAATACCTGCATTATGTGTGCTCGCCTCACGTTCAATGGTCTGTAAGTACTTACCTATATTTGCATAAGCAAACGTAGTCTGTACAATGTTAGTACTTGAGTAGAGTCATTGTATATTATATCTTATGGCATTGACATAAAGTGCTATCTCAGCATTCTTTTCTTCGCGAACCTGTGCATACTTGCTTCCTCCTCCTGCCTCCTGTGACTATGGAATAGTTCATACTAGCAACCATACCCGGCTTTGCCATGCCGCCAGTATATTAGGGATGCTGTCCTCTGCCAGTGGTCTGGATCAGTTGAGCTATCTATAGATCGTTTTAAACGGTCCTTAGACAACTGTTTCACATGTATTTATATTATTCTTTCCATTTCTGTATAATATTTAAAATTAAATATAAATAAATTTTGGTGGACAATGCACACAACACCATAGATGGTACACCATGGTACATCAATCATCACACAACACCATCTATGGTGTTGTGTGATGGTGTTGGGCTAGAGCCCAAACTAAGCATAGCTTGTATTATGGTGACAGATGACTGTTAAAATACTTAAATATTTTAAATACATACTTTTGATACTTTATATCATCTAGACACAGAACAAACACTTACTTATGTTCATCACACAAATGTTTATTCTGGGAGGGAATCGAAACCTACAGCGCAGAAGGCAGAGCTACCAATTGAGCTGATATGCCAGTTAATCTGTGCCTAAACCTCACCAATTACTCCGTCCATTCGTGAAAACCGTATGCAAATCCGTTCGTTAGTTTTTGAGTTTATCGCGTTGAGACAGGGAGGCAGACGCGGCGAGGGCCTTTGCTTTATAGTATGTACTGATTAGCATTGTGTAAAAGGCTCTAGGCATCTAGGTATAATGTTTCAGTTTATTATTGAATGTTGACAAACAAACGGTGGTGTTGGCTTTGCTTTGACTGTGAATCAGTCATCCAGTAACTACTTATAAAGATTTTCGAGGACATCGTAGTACCTAGCTTTTCTTTAATATCAAGTAGGCTTTTTCTTAAATCAATAGTAGTTTTTATTTAATTGCTGTGATAGAAGAGATCCTCCAACAAAACGAATCTTTAGCGGGAAAGCTGAAAATCTCATTTATTTTTCATATCTACTCAAGTCAAACAGACCTTTCCTAAAATGTTTATTGCGTTTATAAAATGTAGCTCAGACTCGTTTTAATATAAACATTCCGGATCGGACATCGAACATTCCGAACATCCCGGACATCGCGGATGCGGATTATAGTTTGCCTGCAGTTTTCATCCGACTGCTGGATACCGGTTCAGACATAATTATGGCTTTACAACTGTTTGTCAAACCTAATTATTTAAGAATTATTTACTTATCTAACTAATATTATAAATGCGAAAGTAACTATGTCTATCTGTTGGTTACCTTTTCACGCCTAAACCGCTGAACCGATTTTGATGAATTTTGGTATAGAGATATATAGGACTTTGGAGAAGGACATAGTTTACTTTTTATGTAGGTGTCACGCGTGCGAAGCCGCGGGCAGCAGCTAGTGTATTATAAATATTTAAATAAAATTCATTTATTAATAGAATAACTGATATATTCAGAATAATATACAATTACTTATTATATAAAATACAGAACTCAGTTCACTGGTCAAAAAGTACCCAAAAGGCTGGCGACGTTTCCTCGTAGAATAGCCATACCTACTAATATTTTAACCGAGGTAAGCACCAGCCCTTTGATCATTGGTCTTGTCCACCAGTCACTTCAATAACTCTCTGAATAGGAATCAGGAGCCGCGCCTCTGGTCTCCACGAGCCTAGTTTCTATTCCAAAAGGAAATATATAACCATTGCCAATAGATGCACATTTCCGCCTCTTGAGGTCTTCTGCCGCAGCAGCAGTGGCACCCACGCACGCTTAGACGTAGACGATACGTGAGATGCCGCCAGAGTGTCAACACAAGTCGCATCCCACACCAGAGGCTTACCACGACTCCAGGGAATTAGTGACATACCGTCAGGCCTCTTGCCATCGTGACGTACTATACCGTTCGGCTCTAAGATGGCCAGCACGTTAAAGGTGGCGAGTGCCCTACGGATGATGTCATTAAGACTGGCGTGGCGAGATTGACGACCTGCGCTACGGTGGCATGATAGTCCGTTGTGACCGTTAGTCTGTCAAAGTGTCAACCATGATGCCGCAATGACCCTGATGAGGTTCATTGGCAGTGGCTCCTACACGGAGACTTACTGCCCAAAGAAAAAGTATTGTTATCCATTATGCCTATATTTGCTGAAGACAGAGCATGCAGCCAAAAACCAGATTCCCGTGCTCATTAAATGAAATAAATATACTTATGTACATTAAATTAATCATTCAATACATAACATAATACACACACTTTCACTCACCCTACAATCAGGTCTCCTGTTGCCCAATGTTCCTATTGACATCAAGCTGATACCAGCCTGGTGTCATTAGGTGTACACAACACATCCCATACACCCCAATAACCCAGTAACCAATAACCCCAATAACATAATATGTGGGTTATTGGGGTGTATGGGATGTGTATGGGATGTATAATATACCCTGTTTCACACTTTTATCTTATTTATTTAATTATCGAGTGTACCATGGAGGAGGGACGTTGATGTGCGTCCTCCTCCTTGTGTCGTGTTCCTCATTGCTGAGGGTCGTGACCTCCGCAAATCATTATTTGGACGATCGCTTTCCACTTGCTTCGGTCTTCGGCAGTGTGTAGGCTTTCGTGGACGTTCTTGTTGGTGGTGTCCCGGATCTGGTCTGTCCACCGCATCGGACTCCTTCCTCTTGGTCGCCTTCCCTGTATCTTTCCTGATGTGCTTAACATAGTATAATTAATATTACGAGTAGCTCGATCATCACAATTTTACATTCTGTTTAAAATTCATATTTTTTGTGGTTCAAAATAAAGTTTATTATTGTTTACTGTAAATCTCAAAACACCCAAAACCCAAAAATAAGATTAAATAAATCATCAAGAAGAAAAATACAGTGTTTACAAAAAATACTGGACCTGGTGGACTCCGCACTGGGTCAAGCCTTGGGGCCTGTATTGCCTGTCCTGTAGAAGGAGATCATAGGCATAAAATAAACGGTTTCCAGAAACTACTTATAAACTAAATCAAATATCACGTAAACAAGACAAATCAAACGAATAGGTATTTACATAAAATTACATATGTCGCCGTCGGTTGCGATCAGTTGGATCTGTGTCTCGGTTAGCTCAAATGTTTCAGATCCAGAAATATGATAATTATAATATAATATCACGGCCATGAAGGTATCTGTAACAAAAATAAACGACCGCCAACAGTGATAACTTTTGTTTGCTCGAACGAAAATACAAAACAACTCATTGATAAACAAATATCAAGAAATATTTTTAATCTCTCATCTATATTGATCAGGTTATTTTAGGCTAACTTCGTGTCATGGAGTTATTTAGATAGGCCTAGAATTTAGATTCACCTACACATTAGAATAATAGTCAGTTCGTGCCAAGGCCACTGAAATTATATTGGTACAAGGTACCGCATAGGTAGGTATTCAATTTAATTTATGTCCACGACAACACATCACAGAGGCTCATCGACATGGTGTATTAGGTGGTGTATCAAGGTGTATCTTCTCTTTGCCAGCACTTTTAAAAATAAAAATAGCCTATATTTCCCTTAAGTATTTAGGTTGAGTAGGTTAAGAGTTTATTTACATACTAGTGGTCGCCCATTCAAAGTCAAAGTCAAAAGATACTTTATTCAATACTAGCAGCCCGCCCCGGCTTCGCACGGGTTTTAAACAAACATTTCAAAAGTTATATTTTTTTACACACACACACACACACTCTCCCATACATACTTTCTCGTTTTTGCGTGGGGTCATTAAAAAAAAATATGTATCATTATCTTTCAAATGGAATGTCCAAATTGAATAATTCAAAAAGTCATATAATGGTATTGAAGCAGACTTAAATATGAAGTCATTTATTTTGATAAGGATTAATTACAAAGTGTAAATAAAAGAGCTTTTATAGCGGTGGCATTTATATATATTTAAAAAAATGAAAAAACACTTATTGTGACATAACTATAATAGTTAGACATATGCTGTGGCGATATTTTTTGTAGATAATTATATGTTCTGCAAAGACGTAGTACCTACATTATTTTGTTCTATAATCAATCGTTTTCACAGCACACGCGATGTAAGTAATTTTTTCACACCTTGGGTCACATTATTGGAGTTTTAGTATGGATCCCTAACTTTTTGAAAATTTAATATAGCCTATGTTCACCGGAGATAGTGTAGCTTTCCAACAGTGAAATAATTTTTCAAATCGGTCAAGTAGTTTCTAAGCCTATTCAATGCAAACAAACAAACAAAAAACAATCAAATCTTTCCTCTTTATAATATTAGTGTAGACAATCACAACTTGAAACATCTTACATACTAGGTGAATTTAGGTGCCAATTCATCCTAACCCAAGCCCGAGAAGAACTGGCAAGAAACTCGTCTTGGTCCCTTCTTCTCATATAAACTATCAGTGTGCGAAATTTCATACTCCTCTGTCCGCGCAATTTTCGTAAAAAGGGGTACAAAGTTTTTGCCTCACGTATTAATATATAGATGAGTTAAATTTTTAAGCAGGTATCATTTTTTTGTTTATATATTTTAATTTTCTTTTTTCGTTAATTATGTACTTATTTCATATTATTTATTTACATTGACTGGCTTGTCAGCTCAGTTGATAGTAGCTCTTTTCTCTACGCTGTACGTTAATGGTTCGATTCCCTCCCAGGACAAACATTTAAGTGATGAACATAGGTGTTGGTTCTGTGTCTGGGTGTTATAAAGTATAATTTGTATGTCTTTAAATCATCTGGTCACATATTATAAGCTATGCTTAGTTTAGGGCTAGATGGTGTTGAGTGCAATGTCCATTCGTTCTGCATCTGTTACTCTAGTCTTAGCTCGGATTTTAGAAATTCTGAACATTTTATACGTAGTCTTTTTTATGACCTATTCCTTGATAATATCAATTTCAAGGCGAATTGTTCAGAGGGGCCACTATGTGGATGGATGCTTGCATTCGATAAACTGCAAGGTAGTTAGTACTTAGTAGGTAATTAAATTGCCTTCGAGCTAATCTCTTTTGTGGCTTTAGGCTTTGAAGAACAAGGACACGAAATCGTTGCCAACTTATCTCCGATAACCACAGTTTAAATCTTTAGAGTAGGGTAAATAGGACTATAAATAACCTAATGACTTGATTATAAACAGTGAGGCAAATTTATTAGGGACTATCCAAGGTGCTTTAAAATTCAAATTCAAAATACATTTACTATTTGTAACTACAAAATTAATGCAATGAATACATGAAAAAAACAATTAGATGACACAAACGTGGGCTTAGTTGCAAAAAGGTCCAAACACAGCATGTGCAGGTGGATACGAAACCCTTTTACCTTTTAAATATTTAGCCACCGTAAGCTATCAATATTTTATAATGATTTTATGTAAGTATATTAGTGCCAAAAGCTTTTCTGCAAAGCATCCTATAATTATCCTAAGGTTCTCTGGCAGAGATCGCTACATAGCGATAAGACCGCCCATTGTACTACCGACTAGCAAAACATTGTTATTTTTGTTTCTACTTGTTCAATCTATATTTGGTGTGCATTCTATCTATCTAATTAGTAGCCTACTTACTTTCTACGTATGGTTTTCTGCGAAAAGAGTCATCTTCTTCGGACGTAGCTAATTATCATTTGTCTATTCTAAACGTCATCGCGGAATGGTCGTTTAGAATTTTCTTGGATCCCTCGTCGTACAAATCACAAAGGAACGTATATTTCAACTGCAAAAATTTTTGCACGTGTTCAAAAATGTTACAATAAATTCTAAACAATTTATTCACCAAAATTCCGCTATTATCTTTGCGGAATTTTGATGAATAAATTGTAACATCCCAATGAAACATGAAATAACACGAGAACAATAACAAAAAAACAAAAATAATATCAACTAATACAAATGTAAACACTTTACATTCGCAAAATTATCATCATTATGACAAGTGCCATTAACAAAGTAGATGTTTATTTTTCCAAAAATTACAATCTAATAAAAATTAGAACTTGGAACCCTAACTAGATTTATCAAAAACAAAATGTTATACGAATATACGTAACATAATTCTAGGGAAAACCTATAACTGCCATGTTAACCCGAATGGACGAATACGACGCGACGGAAATAGAACTATCATCAGCAGCATGTAAACACAGTTATAAAGATCTGATAACATTGACATTGGTGTAAGGTCAGGCAGGGGGTTGGAGCCACCGCCAAGAATAGTTAACATCTACCTAGTAGCTTCCGGGACACGCAAGGCCTCAATTCTGGACTCAAGGGCACCATCGCGGAAATAATTGCAAGTGCCAAGGCTGCATGGCAATTTTGACTGCTTATTTATATGAATTTTACAACCTTATACCTATCAACGACAAGGATGAGCCTACCGAGTATGGATGCCAGCCATGCCTAGACTGCCTAAGTGCCTATTGTGTAGATATGCACCTAGATTCAAGTATTAGGTCGTTTATTTTTCAAATGTTCTTTCATAGGTGGCTCGAGTTGTGGCTGTTGCTGCCCAACATTCATAATACATACTTGCTGTAGGAAGATTTGTTAAGCACCACTGCTGGCAAACTACTATAATGAAGCGAACGTTCGAAATTAAGTTACAAGTGTTATTTTAGTGCTGGTTAAATGATTTAAATGATTAAGGACCTACTTAAGCTACTTAATTCAGTGAGCCTTTGGATCCTAAGTTCGTGGGTTCTGTTCTGTTCAAAGAATGTATGTTCGCTATACAAGAACTCTCAAAAGGTTGAGGAAAACGTCGTCAGGAAACCATTTTCATGTCATAGAACCTGAAAGTTCGAAAACATGTGCCAAGTGCACGCAAGGAGCCTCGCCTCGAGCCTTTAGGCGCACTTCAATCCATTCAACACAGTGGTTCGAATTAACACGATAAAAAGAAGTTTTCATTCCGTTAAAAATAGTAAAAAAAGTCTGAAAAGCGTTCCTACCTTTTTGGGAAAAGAATCGAGAATTTCACACCGCAAATAAAGTGAATGTGCAGTGCATTTATTTTATACCTTCTCTTACGCTTAGAGTAATGAGCTGGCTAGAGTATGAAGCGTAGGTATGAACAATATAAAATGAACAACAACCGGTGTGCCATAACATCTTTTTTTTTTTCTTAATTATAGTTATTCTACTTTCATAACAACATGTATTACGGCATGAAATAAACTGAGAAATAAATTTAAGGAAATAAGTATCATGATATTACTATTCGATTTTTTAAAGGATATATTACATATATGAAAATCTAATGTACCTATGTTCACAAAAAAATTAATTTGTTTTAAAATAAAAGCCATAATCATAATATTATTACTAGAAATAAAGATAAACTAGCTGTTCCCACTGTTAGGCTCGCTAAAGTTAGTAAATATTTTATAGGCTACTTTTTTTTGTAATGTTTACGCTTCTATAACAAGGTCCCAAGCGACCGACGTGTTGGATTTGTCGATTAACAAATTTGAAAACGTAATAAAACAGAAACTGTCACATAAATCTACAGATTATTTTGATGATGATGAAGCTAGGGGTAAATCTTCTCCAACCCGACTTAGTATCAGTAATAAAGGCACGAATCACACAAAAAACCGTTAAGACAGACGAGTTTCTTATTGGATTCTTCTTGAACTGGGGTTAGATGAAACCGGCACCTAGATTCACCTAGCACGTAAGAAGTCGATTCGAAATGGTCCTTGTGATTTTATTAAATAAAAAGTTATTTGATCTTACTTGTATAATATAAGTATTTTATAATACACTAGTGACCCGCCCCGCCTTCGCACGGGTGCAATGCTGATACTAAATATACCACAGAATGGCCAGCGTTTGCAATATAAGCGCAATAAAAAGGTGTTTATTTACGACATTACATTAGAAACCTCTAAAATTATCAGTGTTTCTCTACTATATTATGCATGTATTTTACATTATAAACCTTTCTCTTGAATCACTCTATCTATTAAAAAAACCGCATCAAAATGCGTTGCGTAGTTTTAAAGATCTAAGCATACATAGGGACAGACAGACAGCGGGAAGAGACTTTTTTTTATACTATGTAGTGATTTTCTGACATCCAACAAATCTAATGCGCGTTCCAACGTCCACCTACAGGTACAGCTAAGGATGTACTAAAATAGCGACGTAGTATTATAGTACTTTATGTTATAGGTACTGAACATATTTTCAGGAGATGAAAGAATATTTTTCTGCAATTTTCTTCAATCCTATCTAATTGCTGGCTATTGAAAACCTTGAAACAAAAAGCGCGTTCTGTTCCCAGCGGGCTTGTCCTATAACTTCATATGTCTTCAATCCCCAGAGCTGCGAGGCACATAAAGGTCAAGTTCTTGGCTGGCGAGGCCGGTGCGCTCCGTCGCCGTCCAGGGTCGCTGAACATCAAAGCAGTCTGATTATACCCTTCGCCGAACACAGCGGCGGCGCTCTAAATCTGGGACATTAGACACCTAGAAGAATTATGGTACTGTGGTAGTGTACATATGTACCTATGTAACAAGTATAAATAAAAAAAAACATACGTCAGAAAAAATATATCTTTCTATAATCAGTTCATAGAGACCATTCTAATATTTCACTTTCAAAACTTTCGTGAGTTGTACTATACATTTTGATAAACACGGGTATTACTCACGTATTATTTTGTCGATGGAGGCACCGACACTGATTCACTCAGTCTCAAAGAATGCGAACCGTGAACTCGAGCGGCAACGAGCGGACCGCGGATTCACCCTGATGAAGATTCTCTAGATGAAACAGTGTCGGTGCCTCCATCGACAAAATAATACGTGAGTAAAACACGTGTTTATCAAAATGTACCATTCTAATAAGCTCAAAAACTAAACCTCTAAGTTGGTGAGCAGAGGTTAGGTAACTTGCAGATTCCAGGTGATGCTACAGCATCAGGTCAAAACTACCATGTTTTTGCAATCTCATTGAAGTTACAGGATACTAAATCTCGAACCGATCCGATCAGACCTGTGGAAGTTTCGATCATCCCTTCATCAACTAAATAAGCGCTAATAATCATAGCTATGAAAAAATTCGATCAAGCCACCTTTCAAACAAAAAAACTAAATCAAATCAAGGTCACCCGTTTGGGTGATACGATGCCACAGACAGGCAAAGACATACACAGACACGCCGTCAAATTCATACACACCTCTATTTCATCTTTTCATTAATGGCATGTGTCATAATAATGTAAATTTTGTCAGTGTCAAGTGTTTATATTGTTTATGGTATGTTACAAAGTCGTATGTTGTCGTTCGTCATTTGTTATTTTATATAAAATGGTGCCTTTCATATAAAATAACTACGGATTATTTTTGCTCGAATCACAAAGAAACACAAAACTTTTATTTGAATCTCTAGCTCTGTTTAAATAGAAAACCCAAAATTGCTATATATATATAATCCCGGAAATATCTCTAGAAAAATAAATAAGAGCGCAATGTTTTTTCGCAAGACGGCTAAAAATAATCCACGCCTCTGTTTGTTTCAGGGGTAAAAACATTCATGTTAAGACGTCTTTTTTTAGCGCTATTTAATAGCTTTTTAATTGATCGTTAATTGAAAGAATAATATTTATAAAAGATATAACGTATGTATTTTTAATAATAGTTATAAAAGATATAACGTATGTATTTTTAATATATAACCTCCTACTTCCTCGTTTCAAATAGTTTTTGAAGTAATTGTTAGTTTTATAATTTAACTAGCGACCCGCCCCAGCTTCGCACGGGTGCAATGCTGATACTAATTATACTACAGAATTGTTATCCCTAAGAGAAAGCCATATACCATCGCAGACTTTTTTGTAGACCTTTTGAGGTTGTGCAATACTGTAGTACATTATTTTGATCTATCTCGTAGGGTTCAGCCAGCGTTTGCAATGTAAGCGCAAAAAAATTGATTATTTACGACACCACATAAGAAACCTCTAAAATTTTCAGTGTTTCTCTACTATATTATGCATGTTTTATAAATATAAACCTTCCTCTTGAATTACTCTATCTATTATAAAAAACAGCATCAAAATCCGTTGCATAGTTTTAAAGATCTAAGCATACAACGGGACAGACAGACAGCGGGAGGCGACTTTATTTTTACTATGTAATGATGATTATAAAGTAATGTCTAAAATATTCAAAATGTATCATCTTCTAAAGTTGACGTCGTTTAAACTTGCAGTTTATACACTAATAGGCGGAAAGTAAGCTTACAATAACATTACCCGTTAATTTTTTTTCAGAATTCCTTATTTCACTGTTTTCTGATAAAAAATCGCGATTTGAGCGCCGCGCCGTGAAAAAGTGTCAAGATAGGGCCTATACTTATTACGTGTCGTAGATGCCTACGGCGTAGGCCTTAAACGACAGGATGCATGTTCAAACCTCAGTTTGTAACATCGAGAATAGAAACTGTCTATTTAATTTTCATAAATAAATCAATGACAGGTTGTCATCAATGTCATGTAAATTTGCAACTGTAAAAAAACATTCATAACAAGTTAACGATTTTCGAATTATATATCCAACTTGTGCTGTTATACCTTGCTTCTTGTCAAATTAATAACTCTAGGTCAACGTAAAGTAGCCCATATGTAATGGTTTTGATTTACTAGTTATTGTCGAAATATGGGGCATAAATCGCGGTGATTTAAAAGCTTTATTTTTTACAGTTCCAACAGATTGTAGACCCTAGTATTTAATGTTAGTTTTAAATCGATACCTCTAAGTGTTCCTGAGAAAGAGGGTCTTGACAGTCAGACAAACAGACAGTGATCCTTAATACATATGTACGTACGTATACGTACCTCAAACAGTAAGAAAGAAACCTTTCCTTATTAACCGTTTGAGGTGCATACGTAACTCTGAAAAAGAAAAAAGTCGCTATTTAGGTATAAAATAAAAATCTATTTATTAAATTCAAAACAAGCAAAACTAATTATTGTTATTATACGGTTATACCAGTAATTATCAAACGTCGCAATCGGAACTAAACGCAGACTAGAAATAGAGCAAACGGCTGGCGTTAACAAATTGAACTAGCATTGCCATTAGCGCTTCGTTTATTTGTCCATTCAATTCTAAATGGACGAGCCTAGGAGAGAACCCATCAATAGATGCGAGTCCCCTACTAACGCTTCCCTTACTGAAGATATTGATAGACCTCTATTTTATAGTAATACCTAAATGTACCGTAAACAAGTGAAAATGTAGATTTTTATAAGGACCGTTTAAAACGGTCTATAGATAGCTCAACTGATCTAGATCATTACCAGAGAGCAACGTCACAAAGACACTTGCGGCATTGCTACGTTGAATATTAGTAGACGCTAAGCCAAATTCATTGATTTGATAGTACCTACCTACGTACTTATGTACTTCTACGTAGGTACTTATTTACTTAACACTAGGTATGAACTTACTTACCAAGGTAACTATTAACATTATAGCTGCTAACTTAGATAGTACATACATGTTAGCACATACATTACTTCAACAACATCATCATCCTGTATCCACCCACCTTCTCCATTTAATTCAACATGTTCTTTTTGTGGGCTGACCGCATCCAGATCATATCCCTTATCTTTTCAATGTCGTTGGTCTATTTCTATTAGACAGGTGGTCTTCCGGCTCTGCGTTTGTCCTCCCATTCTCATAGCTACCTAATTACTTACTTATTTCATCATTAATAAGTAAGTAAAGCATCAACCTATTCGCATGGTTTAGAACAATTGTCTTTATCCACTATAATATTTACCTAATTTACTGCAGGTATACGTACAGTTAAATAAAACCATGAATTCTAATGTTCCGGTCCAGAGTCCCTTTATCCAACCCCTAGGGTGGACACACATTTGCACGCAACTTTCATTACGATATGGCAATAACTTGTCACGAATAGTCACAATGCGGTCGGATGGAAGGCTTTCTGTTTAATTGCGACTGTCCCCCTTTCATGCCATTGATTGATGAATGCTGCCAAGGCAGCTAAACCTAATACTCTAATTTTTGTTGAGTCAGACAATGTTTGAATCAAACTTCGATTATTTTTGGCCATTTTGCGTACACATTGTGCTCTTACATTATTTACTAGCTGTTGCTCGCGATATCGTCCACATAAATTTTTTTTTTAAAGGAATTGTAGTCAAATTTTATTAATATGTTTCAAACCAATCACCTGACCATCCATTAAAAAGTTTCTATACACTTCTCATTTTACTCCTTTATGAGGGTTATTTTGAAAAATTCTGACACGTGTCCATTTATTTCGCATTTTAAGTATCCAAACCATGTTTAAAAGAAATCACACCACCCGTTAAAGAGTTCCCATACAAACTTTAACACCCCATTTTACCCCTTTTTAGGGTTATTTTGAAAAATCCTGAAATGCTGAAATCCTGACGTCGTCGATTTCGTCGACATACGACTTTGTGACGTCTTACTATAAACAATCTAGATTTCACATTGGCAAAATTGACATCATATATATATGACACATGCCATTAACGAAGAAGAAGAAGGATCAAACTTCACCCAGAGTTCAGTAGTTTCATGACGTCACATGACATTACTGTCAGCTCAAATTTTAAACGCCAGCAAAACATAAATAGTTTCTCTTCAGCAAGAGTGTGTGTTTGTAGTTGTAGGTACCACAACAGTAGTGGCAATTCAGTTGGTTCATTTCTAAACTTAAAAATTGTCTAAAATATATTTTAGTTAGTATATTTAACATAGCATTTGTAAAACCTATTCGGTTGATACCATTTAACTAAATTGGGAACGCTTAATTACATTAGATATAATTAAATTAGGATAAGTTGGTAACAGCAGAATACCAAAGTGAAATTTGGCAGTTTGAACCTAATTTTAGCTGAAATTAGTTAGGTTGGTGCCAACAGAATTGAGGCCAGTGCCTGATATTATGTCTTCAAGTAGGAGTGCACTGTGTAGGTTTGATTGAAGGGCAATGAAGCAAGTGAAATTACTGGGCAAATAGACAAAATAACTGTTTTAGGGTTGGCAAAGCGCGTTTGTTACCTCTGGTATTGAAACCGCCATTACGTTGCGGTAACCTTTTACCATCAGGCCGTGCTTACCAACTCGGTTGTAATATAAAAAAAAAAATTGGTGACTTGGCTAGTCTGGTTATTATAATCCAACACGATAAGAAACCGTCATAGATGACGTTACGCTTTGACGTTATCGTCATCGCCACTTGAGTTGTGTCCCGATTTTCAAATAAATCGATAAGTAAACAATTTCCTATTAATCAATCCTCATCCTCTCACCAAATAAATCAAATTGAATTCCTTTAAATAAATAAAGGTGGTAGCTAGTATTTGTTTTGCTTCAAGCAAGTCACCTTCGACAGCTCAGCTGGTAGAGAACGGTGGATTGTAGGTCTAAGATAGGTCGCTGGTTCTATTCCGGCCTGATGAAATCATAATTATTTACCAAAGAAAAGGATCCTACCGCGTTTTAAAAATTATTAAACGGCGCCGGCGTCTGGTAGATACGTTGCGTGACCCAAGAGCTGACTCCTATCTGGTTCAGCGTATTAGCATTGCCATTCAACGTGGCAATGCCGCCAGTCTCTTTGGAACGCTGCTCTCTGGCAGTGATCTGGATCAGTTGAGCTGTGACCATTTAAAACGAGCTACTTAGATCGTTTTAAATCGTCCTTAGATATCTCAACTGTCAATCAATTAGATATTATTGTATATTATTCTGTACATATTTTCATAAATAAATAAATTAAGTTGTAAATGAATATTGAAATCACTAGATTAGCTTGTCACGTTGCTACTGCCATGCCATTGTCATGAACCCACTACCTAAGTAGTGGGTTAGACGACCTATGTGGCACAGTGGGCTAAGGTCAGGCTGAGACGCAGAAGGTTGCGGGTTCGATTCCTGCCGCGGGACAAATGTTTGTACGATCTGCAAGTATTTGTCTCGGGTCTGGGTGTTTCTATGCATAGGTAATATGTATGTATTTAAATAAAAAAAAAATATATATTTAATAAGTAGTATATCAGTCATGTTGGTACCCATAACACAAGCTCTGCTTACTTTGGGGCCAGATGATGGTGTGTGCAATGTCCGGGATTATTTATTATTTATTTATTACCTAAGTACCGGAGGTAGGGGCTTCCGATCCTAAGGTAGTAGGTTTGAACACTTTGAACTCGTTCGTGCACCAATGGATTTTGCGTTCAGAAAATTGATACGTCTTTCAGTGCTGTGGAACGGTACAGGAAAACATCGTGAGGTACTGACACCGGACTGTACTGGCTCTTTTCTGTGCATATGGGTGACTAAAGGAAGGACCTACCTATATTAGGTATAGGTACCAAACGCCGTGAAGAAAAAGATGGAACGCCGTAATCGGCGTACTGTGAATGTTAAACTTGACGCTACATTAACCATCTGTGGGTTGCATTAACCATCATTACCATCTCTAGGGCCTGTTTTTTATTAATAAATCTCTCGATCTCAAACTCGACTACCCATATCGCCTTTGGTTGGCTTATAAACTCAGTCACAAGTATTGGCTAATCCTTAGAATCGACTCCTTCCTATTACGAAGAAGTGACAAACCGCAGCGCGTTACCTACTTCAACTTTTTAAAAAACAAAGATCCATCTCATTCACATCACACCTGAAAACATTGCGCTTCAGAGACACAATAAAGTCACACTTCAGGTGCTTCAGGCCGTTGCACAAATGCACCGAGCGTTTTATTCCAGCGAGGGGTGGACGCGGAGCCTTCCCGCGAGGATCATCCAAGCGAGTAACTACCCAAGAGCCAAGGACGTGTCGGGTCACGCAGTGTAGGATTCTTCGCAATGATATGAGTAGAGTGACGTGCGCAAAGTTACCCATGACAGTTATCATTGTTAGGGTTCCGAAGTCTAAAACTTTTTGTAGTTTTGCCGTGTCCGTCTGTCTGTTCAACCCTTATCAGACTCCATGTTCGTAAACAAATAGTTTTTTGTAACTGTGGATTTTATTTATAAAAATTTTAGTAAAATAGATTTATAATTTTAGATAAATAGATTCATTAATAAAATAGTGTTTATATATAAAATTGCTGTTCTAATGGATGACACTTTGAATTTGAATGAACACTGCATTGTTGGAATTTCGGAGTGAAACTGTATTCAAACGATATTTCTAAAATATGACATTTGATTGTTTGGCCTTCAAGCTTTAAAGGTAAAGAAATTTATAAACATATTTGGATACGAGTTACTACGTGGAACTAACGCAGCAGATTCAGCTTGCAACATCAGTGCTATATTTGGAGAGGACACGGCTAATGAACGCACGGTGCGTTTTGGTTAAATAGCTTTCGTAGTGAAAACTTCGTATTGAAGAATGAATCACGAAGAAGGCATGCCTAGAGCCTAAATAATGATAAATTGAACTGATAGTAAAAGCTGGTCCGTGCCAAACTACCATAGAATTAACGGCAAGGTTTGACGTAAGCTCACCCACAATATTAACCCATTCGCACCAAATCGGTAAAGTATAAAAAATCTTGAAATATGGCTGCCTCATGAATCGACTGACCTGCAGAGAAGACCGTGCGTTGAGCTTGCCTTTCCTAGTTGAATGGGTACAGAAATGAAGGGATTTTGGAGCTGATAGTGAAGTGCGACTAAAAGGATACATTACGGAACCGCAAGCGAACGATGCATTGGCTGACCCCAAAAGGTTAAATGCTGCAACAATGGCCTAAAGCAAAACATACCCATAGAATCTGTGAACAGTTTGTCTGTGAAGTTTATTTTGTATCAAGCCTATTATTACATTTACCACAAGACAGAGTGTAGGTATATATTTTACTTCCAATTCCAAATTTTTATTTATTTATTTATTTGTTTGTAAACAGAGATGTACATTTATACCTATAATTTGGCTTATTCGTACAGTAGGTACATAATTTATATAACATAACAAGTTGTAACATAAGATTTGAACACTACAAATTTCAAACATAGGTAGGTACTTTTAAATTGATAAGAACGCTAACTCCCACCCTAGGAAAACCTGTGTTGTGGGTAGTTAGCCTCTTTCGTCGAGCGTTGTTGCTAGCTAAATAACAACAGTTGATTTGCGTTACTCGCTAAAAAAGAGTGCGGAAATTTTATAATTTTAAACAAAATAAAATAGGGCAAAACAAAAAACAGAAATACAAATAGGTAGAAATTCAAGTAGTAGTAGATAGATAACTATTAATTAGTACGACCCGTAATAATAAGAGCAGGATATATTTGTTATGTTGTATGTTGTTTTATGAAGGAGTTTGTAGTAAAAGTTCCGTTTCGTCATAATTGAGAGTAATAAGCCAGTTCAGCACAACCTTTCTGCACAGTTTCTTATTTAGTTCTAGTAAAATTAGTCTTTTATTTAATTTAGTATATATAAATGGTCCTAGATAGTCATAACATCGCTTACCAAAACTGGTCTTGACTTTAGAAGTGTTCCAGACTAAGCGACGCTGACTGTGTGATTTAGTTATTGTGGTTAAAGCGGTTTTGTGGAAGAATGGTTGTGATAACAGTTTGTGGTCATTTCACTTCACTTAATTCACTACAGCTTCCTCAGATCCGGTGAAGCAATAATGGCAGACATCTACTTTGCAATGATCTGTTTGATCTTAAATCGAGACTTGTCGTTTTCTTATTAAATTTGAAATATTAAATTTTCCGCATTTTTTTTGCAGGTATTTTCTTAATTAAAACATTGTAGGTACACAAAGTAGAAAGTATATAATAAGAGAGTTGCCTAATCATATTATTCTTCGTATGAGTCCGTGGCCTACTCCATGGGCAGTTCATCTTTACAAAACTTCTCAGGAGGTCGTGCATGATCTAAGAACTTTTGAGAAAACTGGACAGACAGACACGAGTTAGGAGAGCTTTGGGAGGGATTTCAGCTTGATTACGGATCTCTAAAACAAAGCTAACCTCGCCTCGCCAAAGTGAATGCGACCGCAATTTTAACCATTACCTACGTAGGTTGGTACGTGCACGTAGGTACTGTTGGGTAGCCTGCGCATGGAAATGGGCTTTCAGCTCGGCTTTCATCTTTTACATCAACTTCAGAGAATATAGTTAGCCTGTGTCAGAATTTTTACTTGTTTTACGTTTTTAACCCTCATAATCTCCGCCATTTTGAAAAATTTCCAAAAACATAATCGACAAAAAAAAACTATATAAGTACCTAGTTATTGAACCTGGTCACGACATTTCACGGGAATCGGTTTTAGAGGAGAACCGATGCGACCGGTAGAGGAGAACATCCGGACAGACGCCGCCGCCGGCCGGACGCCGTTCGGACAGAAATACGAAAGCATTCGTATTTCCTAAGCTGAAACGGAAACACTCGCTCGCGCGGAATGAATATTGCCCTAAAACAAATATTAGAGTTCTAAATTGTTTTGAAAAAGGAACAAACCCTTTATAGCTTGTTCCTTTTAATTTTAAATTCTATTTGAGTTTAATGTGAAAATACGTTCGGTTTTTCACATTTAACCCTACGTTCGGTAGAGACTAACTTTGTGTTAATGTGGAGCGGGTTAGGTATGTAGAATTGGCGTTTAAACTGTACAATGGCGCGGCGCCGCGCTGGCGTGGAAAACTATTGAGAGGAGAAACAACAAAAAGAAAGCCGGAGGCAGTCCTGCCCAGGTCCAGAGGTCGAGTGTGGTTAGGGTCTAGGGTTGTTGATTTATTGGTGAGCACGCTATGCTTGTAATTAATAATTTATTGTAGACTAGTGTCTGCCAGCGGCTTTACCACCGACTTTGAATTAACCATGCCGAAATTGGACGTGCTTAGTAACCTTCCTAGCCTACCTAGTATAACCTACCTATTTATTGATACTCATTAGATAATAATGGAATGAAAATGAAGACCTTTTTTCCTACTTATATTAGATTCAGAGTGAAAATTTGTGTGGATGTTTGTTTATTAGGTACTCAATCATGCAATTATGGCTGAACTAATTTCGATGAAACTTGGTATAGACAAAGATGTGGACCTGGATTAATATATACATAGTTAACTTTTTACCTACGTATCACGCAGGCAAGGCCGCGGGAATCAGCTAGTTGTACTTAGATAAGTTGGTTGGGTAGTGCTACCCCGTCCAACCATCTTCGCGAAATACTCCGCTAAAACATCAACTTACATAAATTATAAATGTAGGTACCTAAATAATGATTAGGTACCTACCTAGGTTCATAAAAATAATATTTTATCGTTGCAAATTAAAGAAAACTAAAATTAGTCTGTAAAAAAGTTTAAAAAAGCTTGAATGTTCTGGGTTTTCATCAACTCGTAGTGAAAGAATTTTTTACAGCAGCAAGTTTTCTCTAATGATCCCTCCGACCCAGGCCGTAATTACAAGAGCTTATTGCATGAATGCATCCATAGAAATAAGAAATGAGAGGAGCGGATCAAATGCTGCAGACTATCTAACTGACGTAGGTACCTACTTATTAATTGCTAGACTGACCGTTTGTTTATTATACTAACTTAACAAACATTTTACTTCATACTACTACTTTTAACTATCGCCTCTAATAACTATAAATAAATATACCTATAAGTATCTATTATGAGGTGGAAATAACATTGAAATCTTAGGTAGGTATGTAGGTATATGTATATGTTTTTGTACCTCGCGCTCAGGACGAGCCCGTTTTGAAGTGAATTACTATGAACGTCATGAACTGTATCTTCTATATAATAAAAATCAATTGCTGTTCGTTAGTCTCGCTAAAACTCGAGAACGGCTGTTCTGATTTGGGTAAATTTGGTTTTGAATTATTTGTGGAAGTCCAGGGAAGGTTTAAAAGGTGAGTAGGTAAATATGAAAAAAATGCTTGCTTTTTTATTTATTGATTCTGAAGCGGTAAGTTTGCATCCATTGCATCCATAGTTTTATTGTAGAAATGATTGGTGGGTTGTAACTCTCGAACCCTTTTGAAAACCTTGCAACCTTACCTCATAAAATATTCAGATTTAGGCCTAGCACGCACCAGCGAATTTATCCGCGTGGTTTAAACCGCCCTATTCTGATATTGAAGTATCTGTGGACTTGGATATATTTGAGATTAACATCTGTAGGTTCAAGCGGCGCGTTTTTAAGGCCTAGTTAAATGCTAACTCAAATTGTAATATTTAATTTATGATTGTTTTTCTTTCTAGGGGAATTTAACTATTATGCATTCAACACTGTTCATGTTATTCACTTGTAGGATTATGATTCTAGATTTGATTTTTAATATTTAATATGTTTTAAGCTAATTTGATTATAATTGTTTTGTGATTTTATTAAATATATAAAATAAATGAATTAAACTTTCAGCGGTTTTTTACTAGTGCGTCCGGCCTACGTCTGATTCCATATTTAACTGAACAGCGGGAAAAAACAGCACAATTGGCCTCAATTCTGTTGGCACCAACCAACTAATTTTAGCTAAAATTAGGTTTAGAACTGTCAAATGAAACTTCGGTATTCTGCTGTGCTAACAACATATCCTAATTTAATGTTATCTAATTTAATTAAGCGTTCCTAATTTAGTTAGATGGTACCAACCGAATAGGTTTTACAAATGCTATGACTAACTAAATATATTTTAGACAATTCCTAATTTTAGAAATGAACCAACCGAATTGCCACCAATGGCGGCACTCAGAGGCGTAGCTACCGCCGTATCTGCCGTATCAATTATACGGGGCCCCCGGGCTACGGGGGCCCCGACGTGCGTAAGCAAAAATTGATAAAAACTTCCCTATTTATTTTTATTTCAGAAATGACAATAGTCAAAAAAAGCAATTTCTTTTTTTCCCGCGTAAAGCATACTATTGCTGTTTAGATATATTAATTTCTCAAACTAAACAAAGATTTCAGAGCCATTGCGACCTGGTAGAAATATTACAACCAGAGAAACTCCTATCTTCTTCAAACGAAGAGAATATATTAAACGCTTCCGGAAAACTGTCGGCTAAATGTAGTAAAGACATCTCAGTTAATGTTTATGACCAATTAAAGGCTCTAAAAACATGCTTAAAATCTGAAATACAAAAAATTCATTCTATTAAGGAACTCATTGAATTATTTGGAGATAATAACAACATGCTTTTTATTCTTGTCACTTCCAGTTACAACTGCAACTGCTGAAAAAAGTTTTTCAAAATTGAAACTGATAAAAAAATACCTATGAACTTCAATGGGCCTGTCAGACCTGTCACTATTGTCCATAGAAGCAAAAACTAGAAAAACTATAGTCATCATCAGCTATAAATGATTAAATAAATCAGGTTTCCAAAAAAAAGAAAAGGAGAGTGTATATTTAATTTAAATTGTTTGTAAAAATTTGGGAAAAGTGACAGATATTTTTATACGGGGCCCCGCCGCCAAGGCACGCTACGCCACTGGCACTAGTTAGAACAGGGTGTGATAATGCTGATCGTTATGCGACGGGAATCAAAAAGTTATCCATAAAAACAATAGGGGTTTAAATATGAAATTTCAGAGTGAAACTTTGTTCACAAGACATAATAAAATTCTAAATTAAAAAAAACATGATATTTGATTGTTTGGCTTTCAATTGTTTTAGCTTTATAGGTTAAAATGGATACATCGAAAATTTGAGTATGTAATTTTTGAATACCAGTTCAGAATACCAGAATACATGGAATTAACGCAGCAGATTTAGCTCGCAACATCAATGCTGTATTGAGAGAGAACACGGCTAATAAACGCATTATACATTTTGGCATAATCGCTTTCCTAATGGAAACTTCTACTTGAAGAATGGACAATGAGGAAGGCCAGCCACTAAGGTAAATAACGATGAATTGAAAGTGATAGTGAAAGCCGATCCATAACAAACTAAAAAATAATACAATATTCACTCATTTGCAACGAACACAGTAAATAAAAAAAATAAAAAAAATCAGATTGCACTCCGGGAGTGCCGACAGAAGTGAAAACTTATTTTGGCGCGTTAGAGTTTAGTAATTAATCACTTCAAAATCAGTAATTATGGCGACTGCCAATCAAATACTGAACGAACACAGATGATGCAATATTTTGTTCAGAATGTAGATAATATATCAAAGAACCTAACTCAGTAAACTTCTCCATACAAAAGGTGACTGTAAACATGTGAATTAAGGTTTATAATCAAATGGGGCGAGTGCGGCAGCCCTGCGTCTCACCCAGACGGTAACGGTGTCGTGAATCCAGAGGTACCTCATCTAAAAATATGCGTACCGCGCTAAAAGAAGTTTTTACTTCAAAATGATTGGACTGATCTGCAGAGAGAAGCGCGCGTTGAGAAATGAAGGGACGAAATACTTGCTACGAAAAGTGGATGCTTTACTATAATCGTAAGCGAACGTCGCCGCGGCTGATCCCAGGTCAAACGCTGCATCAATGCCCTAAAGCGAAGCTTTCGGTAACTGTTTGGTGGTTACTTCACTTCACTTAATTCACTTTAGCTTCCTAAGATCCGGTCAAGCAATAAAAGCAGACATCTGTTCGTGCATACCTGCAAACTATGATGGCGAAACTCTCAGAGAAACAGCAGCGACGCGACACATCAACGGATCTTCACCATTATAGCTCAACGATAACGCAAGACCTCGTAGGTACTGCTCGAGAAACCGTTTTAACATTATTGGACCTGCAGTTAGAAACTATCCGTTATCGTCCTGTACTTGCCGGACTTTGCCCCAACCGACATGGTAGAAACATTTATATACACACAATTGCAGTTTTTTTGCATTGTAAAAAAAATCTTCTAAGGAAACAGTAGGTAGTAAATTAATATAATAAAACATACGTACAATTTATTTCTAGTTTAATTTTAGGAATAGGTTAACACATTCAGGATCATTAAAAAAAACATTACAGTAGGTAGTACCTTATTTTTGCGAAAAAAGTCAAGAAATGCGCGTTTTTACGCATTAACCAAAAATTACACGGTTTTCCAAAACAATGCGTTGAAGACACGAGCACATTTTTTTTAAACAGTTTCATAGGGTTGCTTTAATTCCTTATGTTTAGTAACGCGTAGGTCCTCCCCTATTGCGCACACACTCTCTGAGTCGGTTTGGAACACTCTCTATGAGGTGGATGACGTTTTCATCTGGAATTTGCTCACAACACACTTTTAAACCAGTTATCAACTCCTATCGGCTATGAATTTCAGTGTGGTTGTCTTTAAGGCTTCTTTTCAACTGATCCCAGATATGTTCGATCGGATTCAGGTCCGGACTCATGGCAGGCCAGGGTAGAACTGCGATACCAGCTTCGGAGATTGCACTTTGGGTCACTCTGGCAGTATGAGGGCGAGCGTTATCTTGCATCAGAATAAAGTTAGGGCCTACTCGTTGTGAATATGGGATCACATGAGGTCGAATGATATGCTGAACATAGCTGGCGGCCGTTACATTGCCCTCATCCAGAATCACTAGCTCGGTTTTGCCCATTATGCTAATCCCACCCCATACCATAATAGGTACTGGGTCCACCAAAGCGGTCAGTTTCACGAATACATGGTTCTGTAAAACGTTCTCCAGGTTATCGCCAAACTCGTACGCGTCTGTCATCATTAAAAAACTTTACTTTAGATTCATCTGTAAAGAGCACTGCCCTCCAATTATCCATGGTCCATTCGAGGTGATCACGTGCAAACCTTAATCGCGCTGCACGATGGGCTCGGGTCAATTTGAGCCGAACAACTGGCATTCTGGAACGTTGTTGGTCTTCATGGAGCCTGTTCCGAACAGTTTGGTCACTCACTCGCGTTCCAGTGGATTTACGTAAGCGGTTTCTCAATATGCGTGCAGTTACAGTTCGCACGCGACGTGCAGAGAGTTGGATGTATCGGTCTTCTTGGGAGGTTGTGGCTCACACTACCTGTCTCTTGATAGCGTTTCCACACATTTCGAATAGCTCGTCTAGACTCACCCATGCTTGAAGCTACCGATCTTTGCGAATTTCCCTGCTGAAGCAAAACAATGGCTCTTGTCGCGGATTCTGTGTCCATGTGACGTCGAGAACCAGGCATTGTTTATGCAAACACTAATTTAATCGATAATTAAAGGCAAGGTTGTGATAACTTGCCTTTATTAAGTAGGTTGAAACCTGAATGATATCGAAATAATTTTTTGTCATTCTAAATTTGGAATACTCAAAAACATTGTTTCATCGGCGAGTTCCGCCGCTGAACATCCGAACTTTGGTCATGGTGGGAGAACGAGTAAGTTTTGCGTAATCCGTAGTGCACCTCTGGTGGTTAGATGGTGCACACTTTCTATAATTATATTTGGCACCATTTTATCACTGCTAAGGTTGGAACACATGAAGATCATTTTATATTCTAGTTATTACATGCAACCCCAGACCTTTTTGTTCAACGCGGTACCCAAACAATCAGATAAATCTGCTCAAACAATACCTACTTAGGAACATCACAAATGGTTTGCAGCAAAAATAGCGGAAGATTATTTTGGTGATTCGAAAAATATTTTACAATTAGCTTTCACTGAATTTAACCAAAATATATTATTAATTAATAAAAAAAAAATTTAAGCATTCCCAGTGTCTAAATAAAAGAGCACGACATGTAAATAACACTGAACAAAGGGGGACAACGAAGCATTTGAATTTATCCGTCGTACCACCGGGAGCAGAATTCGGGTGTTCATCAATCCGATGTTTATTATGGAATGACAAAATTTACCTCTTTTCGTCCACGCGTTGTGAACCAATGTGGTGATGTTAAATATTTTTTGGCTAAAACTGTAATATCTTCATAGATAGAGTGTATTGGTTTTTTTTTGTTTCAACTTTTTCTTTGTTTTGAATCTTTGGGGAATACATGTGAGCCTCTGTTTTTACAGTTTGGAGCGCAACATTGCAGTATTTTATGAACAATTTGGAAATAAATCCGCAAACACATGCAATTTGACAGATAAAATGTCAAAGTAAGGTATTGTCGATAATGCGACACCTATCGGGATAAACAGGCAGTGTACCTCCCCATTGCCATAAGATTTACCATCTTCGTCTAATTTTAAAGTAATCAGTGCTGTGTTCTTGAAAAGAGACATTAATCGTGCGAATACTGAACATCACGGAACTGAAGACGGCATCATCGGCACTGACGTGTGCGGTCTATCCGCACATATCAGTGCCGAAGCGTGACCGTGACTTTAAACAAACAAATGAAATGGCAGTTTTATAATAGTTAAATATAATAAGTCGTGCGGTATAAATTACAAATAAAAAATGTTGTAGGCATAAAAAAAATATGATAAGCCGTTCATTTTTAAAAATAATTAACATAGGTAGGTGATTCATTGATGTTTTTAACAAAATAAGCATCTCATCTGAGATGTTGTAAGTCACTAAAGCTAATGAAAAAAAGATCCACAGTAATATTTAACTTTTTTAATAGGGATAACTTATATAATATGCAAGGGATAGTCCCAAGGTTTTTTTTTCTAGTGATAAAAGGATTCCGCCGTTCGCGAACGACGCGATCACATATTATCTGCTCAATAAATACAGTCAACAGTAAGCATAATCTTAAACAATTTAAATCTGTAAATGATATTTAGTCATTTTACAACTCTGCATATTAACTGACGAAGTTTCAAAAACTAAAAAAGTGAGTCCATACACCGGGCTGGTCTAGACAAGGCTAGGGCCAAGGCGCGGTGGGTAGTGTGTGCCGCCGACACCGGCTTATTATGTACAGGTGCGGTCACTGCGGGGCGGGCGAGTGACGCGCGCGGCGCGGGCGGCGGCGGCGCGGCTAGGAGGACGAGCCGGCGCCGAACATGTTAGCGCTGAAGCCAGGAGCGCCCGCGCCACCCGCGCCCGCCGCCAGCGCCGCGCCCGCCGCTCCCGCCGCACCGGCCGCGCCCGCCGCGCCGCCCGCGCCGCGCGACTTGGGCATCGGCGGCTGCAGGTACTCGTGCCGCGCCAGACCGAACACGTCGATGCGCTCTTCCTTGCGGTACGCCAGACACGCGCGGATAAAACTCTGAAACGAAACCATACATCATGAAGGCCAACGCTAACATACAAACATTCATCCCGTGGCGGGAATCGCACCCGTAACCGTAAGCCCACTGCGCCACAGAGGTTGCCAATACATCATGAAGGTTAACGCTAAAAACGCCCTTGCCAGTTGCAGCAAGGGTGAATAATGATGGCAAAAGATTTATTTTGATAAGATTTGGCAACTCATTAGTTCATGTGATAAGATGAGGGTTTCATTCCCTCCTCAGGACAAACATTTGTATGGAGAATATCAGTGTTTGTTCAGTATCTTAGTGTTATGGAAATCTGTTTTTTTTTTAAATATTTAAGTAATCTATTAATATTCTGGTTTTCTATAGAACAAGCTATCATTAGTTTGGGGCTAGATGGTGTTGTGTTAATTATCCACCAATATTTAATGATTTATTTATACTTCGGATATACAATAGATAACAAAGTAGATACACCACAATGCCAGAGACACAGCTCAGTCGCTCACTGTTACGACAATAGTGGGAATTTAGAGGTGAGAGAGCAACAGACTCCGTTAAACGTCAACTTTAAACCACACATCAATACACTCCACAGAGGCAACCAAACTATGCACTTGTTTCGACCGTCCATTATTGGTTTTACATTCAATAACTTTTAATTTACTGAGAAACTCCCACAACAAGGATATGAATTTTACAAATTGCTATTACGAATCAACCCTAATTAGGGGATTATGATGCATCTTCAACTCCATATTAACCATTGCACATAAACGGCGAAATAATCAGAGATTCTAACTAATCAAAGGTAAGATATTCATTCACCAGTCGTGAAGACCTCCTATTTTTTTTAATCCTATCCTAATAGGATTAAAAAAAGTTAGAGGTCCGTGTGGTCCGATCCGATTGATAAACATACTGAGAAAATAGTTACCTTAGCCTCATTGCTGACTGTGGGTTTGTTGGCAAACTGCACTTCGGTGGCTTTCAATATGGTGTTTTCTTCAAGGATGGTGGCCTGGCTCTGGTTGTGGCCGAACGGCTTCTTGCCATACAGGCACTGATAGAAGATCACGCCGACGCTCCAGACGTCCACCTTGCTGCTTATCTTTGGTGGGTTTTTGCCGACGACAAAACACTCCGGCGGCAGATACCTGTGAGATGAACGTGTTACTTAGCAGGATTTATACAAATTGTGAGTTTGTGAGAGAAACAAATTTTTAAAGAAGCAACCAATAGTTTTATAGAAAACCTTATTACAAAAAAGTTTTATATATAAAAAATTCAAGAACTCGCACCAAAAAAAACTTTTATTTATAACCTATTCATTGAGACATTTCAAGGTGAGGAGTTGGGTATCTTGCAGATTCCAGGTGAAGTTGCAGCATGATGTTAAGGTTACTAATCTTGCAATATCATTGATATTGCAAGATTAGTAACACAACACAATGACAAATTTTAAATCAATCAGATCTGGAGAAGTTCCTCAACCCCTTCATCAACTACAAAAGAGCTAATGATCTTCAAATGGCTGAACCGAGTTTCTTGAATCATAGCTACACTCTTGATGCCATAAACAGACGCTCGTCACAGACAGTTTACTCGGTTTGCTTCCAGGTAAAAAATACATAAAACCATAATATACTGACCAATAGGTGCCTGCCCCTTGACTCGTTAGATCCATGCCATGGTCCGGATTGTAGTTCTCTTCGTCCATGACCTTCGAGAGTCCGAAGTCAGTTATCTTGATTTCACCGCACACATTACCCTCAGTGAGCAGGATATTGCCCGGCTTTAGGTCGTAGTGGATCACAGGCGGTTTGATCTCGTTAAGGTATTTCAAGGCTGAGACGACTTGCATCACGATAGACCGTGCCTCGCGTTCTGGGATCGTCTTATGCTGGAATTTGAAAAACATTTTTTGAATACAATATAGCTTTATTTTGTCATTTTTCTTACGGCATAATAAAGATGGCTTTTTCACAAAAAATCAAGGGATAGAATATATGGATTTTATTATGCGTACCAGAGCATCAGAATTTTTGTTTCATTAGTCGGTGTCCAAACAGAACAAATTGAACGTCGACGCACACGACATTTTAACGAAACCTCAGCTGTGGTATTCGTTATTCAGTTATAATGATACAATACAAATAAACGGAAGAAAGCACATTGCGAATCATACATACCTGCTTGAGATAAAAATCGAGATCATGTCCATTACAATATTCAAGAACTGTACAAAAAGAGTTTCCGTCAATTTCAAATACATCATAAAGTTTAACAATACGCGGGTGGTCTAACGCCTTGTGGATGTTGTATTCCCGCAACGCGTGTCTGTAACAAAAGAAAAACTGATTAAATAATGCCGAATGCCGAACATTTCACAAGGCATCATCTGTCCCAAAGTAAGCAGAGATTGTGTTATGGGTACCACATGAGTGATATACTAATTCTATACTTTTTTGTAAATATATTATACATAAAAACACCCAGACCCGAGACAAATACTTGCAGAACATACATACATTTGTCTCGCGGCGGGAATCGAACGCGCAACCTTCTGCGTCTCATTCGGACCTTGGCCCACTGCGCCACAGAGGTCGTCAAGCGGATTAACTTTATTATTATGATGTTTAAGAGTAAAACTATTATAATAGATGGCAAATATTCTTAAACTTTTTAAATAAGTCAAGTCAAAAACATTTTATTACAATCATAAGAATCACTTTGAAACGTCATACCTAGGTGAATTTAGGTGGCAATTCTTATTAACCCAAGTCCAAGAATAATTGTCAAGAAACTTGTCCTGGTCCCAGTGGTTTTTTATGATCTTTCTTATAACTAGCTTATCCAAACGAATACAAATACAACAACGAATACAACATTGCAAACCTGTCAGTTAACTGTCAGAAGGCAGAGTAACATGATACCATGCCTTCCCATCAACAATATAGTAATTTAAATTATAATGTACTAGCTGTTACCCACGACTTCGTACGCGTATGCTTAGAACTTTTTTTTATTTTTGGAAGGAATGTTTTCTGTGCATCAAAAGAACATCTCATAAGTTTAATCCCCCATTTTACCCGCTTCGGAAATTATTTTGCAAAGATGTTGAAACACATATTTCTTTATTTTTTGCCATAAGCCTAAATATGAATTTTCAGATCCCTAATTTAAGGAAATATGAGTTGCCCAAACAAACTTTCATCCCCCATTTTACCCCTTCAAGGTGGTTTTTGAGACAAAAAGTGGCCTATGTTCTTCCCTCGAATGCAAACATCTTCTTACCAAATTTCATCAAGATCCGTTCAGCCGTTTACCCGTGAAAACGTAACAAACAGATAGACAGAGACACTTTCGCATTTATAATATTAATGGGTATAGATTACGCTTTCACATGACAATTATTTAAAAGCTTTAAATGTCATTAATAGGTAGTTTAGTTGCATTTACAGTAAGCTTTGGAAGTAAGTTTCATGGAAGAGCACCATGTTCCCCATAAAGGATCTCCATTAAGTATAATTGTTTTTGTTCCTAGTTGATTCTGATTGATTCTTTGAAAATCACTATTTTGCTGGAACTTATCTCTATTATTATGAGTGTATACATTTTCGTAAATATATTGTAAGAATATTAATTTCTTTGAATATTTCTCTCAAAACCCTCACTGTTTTTTTTGTACCTGACACGTATTGCCCTTTTTGTTGATGATCAGTTACTTTTCCCCAGAGACCTACCTCTATTTTTATGAGCGTACTAGATTACCCGATGAACTTCTTATCTTTAATTGATTTGATTGTATACCACCGCAGTAATCGAGGCAAACAAAACAAAAAAAACTCTGTCATTTTCTAGTTTTTGCGAGACTAACGTACGGCAATTGATTTTTATATATAAGAAATATATATATAATCATAGAAAATAAAAACTTCTTTGAATATTTCTCATTAAACATTTTCGTGATTTCATTTCGTAAATGACACTAATTGCCCTTTATAAGCAATCATCAAGCTAGGAAACCATCAGCGCTATACGAGAAATCTGAAGTGTAGGAAATGTAAGCTTTATGTTATCAGGATATCAACAAATCGGAACTAAAATTATGAATTTATATTAATATTAGTTTTGCTATGGAGCGCACAATCTTATCATAATGTACACCTACTGTGGTATTTTATCGCGACATACAAACAACATAATATCGACCCGATCCGAGTACACACGTGACTGCCGCGTTGCATCTTATACTCACTTCATTCGGATCTATTGTATTCATAAAAGGCTAAGTAGTCGCACACATTACTTTAATAGATATGCATTTACTAATTGAATTATGCTCGAATACATTTGAGACCAACTCAAACGTTTAGAGTTCAAAATTGTATCAGGAAAATGACGGAAACATTATCTAAAGCAGCCTTCAAATTTCAGGAGTTGTTTCTTTATTCGGGCGTAAGCGATGATGGTTTTCATATGTAGGAATTTATAAACAAAAGCAGTATTACATAAATACAAAACATTATCGTGCCTAATGAATCTATTGTTTCACAATTCAGTTTAGACATTATTTTGATAATAAAGGTTCCAAAGTAATATAAAAAGATGATTATGCTGTCATCATACACAGACTCACTTGATATAGTTGGCCTTCTTGTCTTCTTTCCAGTCTTTGTTTAGTTGGTGCACTTTACAGGCGGTATATCGCTGCTCCCTCAGGTCAAACGCTTTGTGTACTTCACTGAAACCACCCTTGCCAAGTAGCATTAACAACAGGTACCTGAGGATAAAAAAACGGATTAGACAACCATTCTTTGAATCCAAACCTCTTCAGACGCGAGCACAATACATATCCAATCGTATGCACAGCCGGCGTGGCGCACATCCGGAAGGGACATAGGTTTCTAAGAAAATAAATATAACTATTTATTCCAGAGAAATTCAATGTTTTGCAATAAACAAATATTATTATATTTTATATATTTCGTATAAACCCTTGCCGTAATATCAGTCTCTAAAGAGACTATAGGCTATAACTAAGATAGGGGAAAATTGACAAAGCTGTCTCACGGATTTTATAAATTAATCGACTACCTTTTATTTTGCGATTACAAGTTCGTCGTATTTGTTTCGGCCTTATTTATAAATGTCTCTCAACTTCTGACAAAAGTTAATGACTGTTTAAAAGAGTGCCATACCTTTTTGTAAGATAGTGATAAGTGATAGGGCGAATCTTCAGCAATATTTAGTAAGTCATAAAGTTCAGAGGCGTTTATAAGTAAGGCCAAATAATTCTGTGTTATCCACACCAGACTGATAACTTTACTTTTACGTTTTAAATCTTGTCAAAATGTTTATTTAAATGGTATTCAGAACTTTGTGCATTTTTAGGAAGCCATAAAACTGTTCACACATTAACTAAAATATCTATGATATTAAGCAATGTAAAATAATCCAAGCAGAATACCATAGTCGCAATACTACAATTTCTACAAAATTACAACACCAAGAGCACTGCTGAACCCTTACAATTCTTTTTACAATATCCATGTTTAATTTCACAAACAAATCCTCATCTTTAAGTGACATCCAAAGCATTTATATATTTAACATTTAAGAGATAGATACAAATAAACCTTTCTAAAGTAATTTATATATGTGTAGAAAATAATGCAATGAGTCTTGCTAAATACTAAAGTCATACCAAATGTCCTAAGAACAATAACGTACAAAGGAAGTAACGAAAAGAGGTAGATACGGGTAAAACATAGTATAGTTTTATATGTGCACACCAAAGCGAAAGGATGTTTCTCAAAGTAAAGGAGTTGATAGTGATAATACGAGCAGTATTTCAGTAAGAAAATGTCTCTATTTTATAGTACAATAAACAGGACATCGCGGCTCGCTGCAGAACTTACCTCTCTGAAAACGCGTGTTGGGAACGACTTTGCTCTTCATGATGCTGGTTCAGTCTTTTAAAGTTACGAAGTTGGTGTAGAAAACTGGGCCCAGTCCTTCAAAAAGAAACGATATTATTTTGAAGGACTGGATTCTTAGCTATACTCCAATTATCGTAAAAAAGCGCTGACAGTTGGAGTTTATCTATTATTCTATGTAAAACGGGTCAGTATTAAGAAATTATCAAAATTGACAAACACCATGTCAATCAAAAAGTATCCTCTTTCACAAATAATGATATAGGTAGTTTATTACATAATTGTGCATATGAATCCCCAAACGTCAAAGCTGTTTCTCGAGTAACCAGAGTATAGTGTGTGATGGTTAGGGTATGGAATCTTACCTTTCAGAGAGCACAGGATGTTGGGAGAATCTACTCTGGTCCTCATTGTGTATCCGTTTCAATTCTCGTATGTGTAGATTTCTTTCCCGCTCTAACTTTTCCATCTCTAGCTGCAAATCTGCGTCCTCTTTTTTGAGTGCACTTTGTCTTAACTGTAAACAAAAACAAGCAACAATTTATAATTTATTCTGGTAAACATGAAAAATTTCATATAATAATGAAAACACATGTCCTGAGCATGCTAATTATTAGCAAAACATTATTTTATGTTTCTATGTTTCTTACTATATTTTTCTAAATCAACAGTGGAACAGTGAGATGTATATCAATGATTTACACAGACCGAGGTCTGATGGGTGTATTACTAATACCATGAAAATACAATATAGAAAAAGTGGGACTAGCGTTTTTTTCCAAATTATATCCCATTATTTCTATTGCGGCAAAAAAACGGAACGGAACTAGTTGGTTAGTTTATAGAAAACAAAGCGCAAGGCGAGCGACCAAAGCGAGCGTGCCGCGGCAGCGTCTGCCGAAGAGCCAGAAGAATATAGTTACTATTTTCAATGGTTCAGTTGACCGGACATTTTTTTTTTTTTTCTTGGAGCTATCAACTGTATCACGGAAATGTGCACGCCGTCTGATGCAGTGTTTTTTTCCGCCGCCGCCAGTAATACAAACAGTGGGAGAATCAATCCCAGTATTTCTATCAATACAAATACCTAATGGTAATAGTGGGATACACCCAGTCTAATAAGGCTTATTGATTAAGAAGCCCAGCGAACTAAAAAATTCAAAAATCAATTACCTTGAGAATTTCATCAGCCTCATAATATTCTTGGGAAGTCATGCTGGGTAGTGGGTCTGGCTTGAGGAAGGTAGGTGCGTCGGTCCCGTTGTGTAGCGGCTGTGGCTGAGGCGTGCTGGGAGCTGCATTCGACGTCCGCTTGCCTCGACCACCGCCACCTTCACTATTCACAGGCCGCTTCTTAAATAGCATCTTCTTCTGCCGGTCTATTTCCTCTTTCTCGGCGGTTATTTCTTCTTGCCGCCTGTTAGCATAAACAGATTATAATAAATTATATGTCCATAATTGGAGGAAGTGTTAATCAGATGAAATCGTATAAGTGCAGCTGATGGGGGTGGATAAATAACGTCTCCGTTTTCTACATACTAAAATATCACTTTGACCATATTGTAGAGTGAGCTTCGAAGGTCAAAGCAATCAATTTATTTGAATTTTAGATTTAGTCATTCACTCGTGATAGGTCCCTAATTTCTGATAAAAAATAAAAATGTTGCCAAAACGCATATGGTGACCACACACAGTGAAAGCTACCTAAGTCAAGGAATAAATGACTATTGTTCAGGACCCAACCCAATTCAAAACCAGCTAGATAGCAAAACTAAATAATATAGTATAGAGCTTTTATGCATTTTTCAAGAATTTACGAATAATATAATTTCATATATTTCGAAGACCTAACTGATAAGTTAAAAATAACTTAAAGTATAAAATGAACTAGCCTATTTATGATTTGGAATATTAGAATTCATGTTTATTGATTTCTAAGAGGTAAATGTTAAGTTTTGATTTGTTGTCTTCCAGGCTGCAAACCAGAACTCATGGTTAATTTAATTTTGAACCTCTGTTAAAATTACGGGTTATTTTTGTTAAACCATTTCTTAATTTGTTGTTGATTATGGTTTTAGTTATGAGTTCATTTTGTTTGAATAATTAATGTTTTGTAATTCGATTTCCAGATCGCGCGAAGATTTGAAATTTTGAAAAATTTGATGTCAAAAGTAGAAAACCTTTTTAGTTAAGAGAGCACATTTTGGTGAGCTACCGTGGTGAAAAGTCCTGTGAGTATTATTGTTATAATTTACCTTAGATTTTAAGGTTGTTTAAAATAGTGCTAATATTAAAATGAAAAAAAAAAAGAATATTTATTTCAGCATTCATAATGATAGCATAATACAATGTTTATTAAATGCACTTTGTTGCTGCTCAAATTTTAAATTTTAAATTAAGACCTTTCAGGGGTCTTCACACTAGGCAAGCCTGTATCGTAAAAAACATATAGCTTAGTAATTATGAAGAGGACATCTGTATCTAAAAACTGTTTAAGGAATCTCGTCATATCATGGATATTCAAAGATATGCCACACAATAAGTAGAAAAACAAAAAGTTACACCATTTCACGTATAAGAAACCCTAAAAAAAACTTTTTCAATGTATTTATTTCGTAACTTTAGGCGCCGCTAATATGTACTACCGGACAGACATGGCGAAAACCAAGTGATGTTGTATGTAGCTAATAATATTGTTTCCAAATGTAATGCTGAATAAACACAACATTGTCAATATTTTTTAACTCTGTACTCTGTTTACACAGCTGAGCTAGTATCTCATAGTTGAAACATCAAGTTGATTTAAACATTTATGGAGATTTCGGTTACAATACAACTCTTTTTTTTTCAGTCTGCGCTTGCTTTGTGCTTATTACTGGGTTTATAATTGAGCATTTTTCCAGTTTACGAAAGAATGCCATGCTACTGTGTTCAGAAATATCTACTAAACATATAATATCTTTATGCTGGCAACATTTAAAATTAGATTTAGATGGCAACACTTTTGCCTCTGCCCTTTGTCTGCAGGAAACGTTATGTGAATCTAAAACTATTGTACGAATTAAATAATACAGTCTATTGAAATTAGTTAATGATTTTCCCATACTACAATAGCATCTCATTGTTGACAGTACCACAGAATACTTATTATCCGCGAAAATATGTATATAAATAGCATCTCTTACTAAGCAAGAAAGAGTAATTCCACACACACAAGTGCTTAGTGTCTGACATTATATTTACTTACATTGTGCCTCTCTTTCTTTCGAGTAACTGTTGTCTATCACCATACTTCTCTAATTTGCCCAACAAGTTGGGTGCACTAATGTACTTATAACTTTGTACCTAAATTGCCTGATCTGACAGGACAAAGATTATTGACGCCAATGGAAGTTGTTGCACATACCTTGTTAGTTCTTGAAATGCATATCCATCAGTCCAATTCTCTTGAAAGGTAGCGCCAACCCGTTGTGTAACAAACTGTCCTAGCCTTAACCGATTCTGCATACACCTTTGTCTGGCTTCTTTTTTTTCAATAGTACTTTTTTCATTTAACAATTTCTTAACAACTTCTATACACTTATTTATGTGTGACTTATGTTGATCTATAACCTGAAATTAGACAAAAAATGCTATCAAAACACATAATATAAAGTTAAATATAAAGTTCTAGGTAAGTATCGTAGAATAAAATGGGGACTTATTTGGAACGCAACTGATTTATGACATCAGAAGTTGGTCATGAATGACCTCTTGGCTCAACAAAAGCCCCAACATCTGAACCTTCTACAGAATTTCAGTAATATTCACAATGACACCCAGTGCCATTAAAGAACAAAATTAATTAATGTATTTGTATAAAGTACCTTGCTTTGCGCTTGCACTTGATGTTTCAGTTCTTCACTAGATCTTGTTAATTCATCTATTTTATTATTTCTTAACTCTAAATCAGACGATGCCTGAGTTTCCAACTCCTGTATCCTCTGACAAGTCAGTTCTGTTTGAACCTGTAACAATTAAATGCTTGAGAATATAAAAGCTTTTTTTTATTAAAATAAATGAGCCAGTTTCATGGACTGTATGGTAAAATGGACATGCAAGTTTCATAAGACTGCAAATGTATAAACTCTCTTGTATTGGTATTTCGTAGTTAAGGTAGTTATAAGATGGATCATGTAAAAAAGCGCTAGGACCAAGACGTGTTTCTTGCCAGTTCTTCTCGGGCTTGAGTTTGCATGAATTGGCACCTAAATTCACTTAGTGAGTAAGACATTTCGTGATCCTTGTGATTGTATTGAATAAAGGTATCTTTTGACTGTTAACTTTGACTTTGAAATGAATGTAATTTGGCATTGATGGAACCCCTCTTTCTCCTAGGCATGACGTTATCATAGCCACAAAATTCGACATTCAAAAACTTATAGAGCTATGTGAAAACAAGTTTAATACCTGCTTAACAGTAGTGTGTGGTCGTTGCTGTGACGTAGAACGTAAAAAGTCTGCCCCTGAAGGCAGCAATGAGGAGGGTGACGGTGGGTACTGAAGGAAAAAACAGAAAATGCATATTTATCTAACAATACTTGTAATACCTATAATGTGTTTTTTTTATCAATAGCCCGTGTTCTGTTTTCATACTCAACTATTAATTAAATATAGTAACAATTTATTTAAACTCATCCACAATTTAAATAAATATCCATACTTATACTATAAGCTCAGTGTCTTTCTGTCTGTTTATTTGTGACCTTTTCAGAGTTAAACATCCTAATGGAACTGATGAAATTCGGTATGAACCACACATGCAAAGCCTGACAACAGCTAGATGTTGATAATATTAAAAGCCTATCATCCATATCCATATCCATTATAAACGACAAAAATGTGAGACAGAGTATAGTGTGGTTTAAGAACAATAATTTAACAGTTAATTTTTACAGAACAGTTTTAAACTTGTAGTCCCCTAAGTATTTTGAAATCTCTTTAATTTGTTTATTAAAGTAGAAATCTTACCATAGGGTAATTGGCGCCTTGTGGGGAGGGGGATTTGGCACCCGTATGCCTCACAGGGCTACTTGAAGGGTGCTTAGAAAAATATTCTCTAATATTCTTGTCAGATGAGTTATGTCGCTGCTTGCCAACACTACCACCCCCGCCGCCACCAACTCCTTCATCTCCTGAAAATATTTAATAGATATATATTAGTGGACTATTTACATAGCATCATCAAGCCCCAAACAGCAATGCTTGTACCATGAAAACTGGAATCTCTACTAATATTATAAATGCGAAAGTAACTCTGTCTGTTTGTTACATTTTCTCACCTAAACTGCTGAACCGATTTTGATGAGTTTTGGTATAGAGATAGATGGGACTTTGGAGAAGAACATAGGCTACTTTTTATGTAGGTGCCACGCGAGCGAAACCGCGAGAAGTAGCTAGTAACTATATACATGTAAATACACAAGATACCTAGAACAAAGACCTATGTTCTTCACACAAATGTTTATCCTGGGCAGGAATCAAACCATGAACCTACAGTGCAGACAGAGTATAATGCCAGTCGAAATGTGTACTCAAATGTAAGTAGTATAATATTAATTAGTACTCTTTGGGTTCTACTAAGACAACTGCTGGTCCAGTTCATACAAGCATTCATTTTACATCAATCTGTGCTTGACAAAGCTATGATTCAGAAAATAAACTAAGAGTAACCTTACGTTATTTAGTGTGTTTTGTTGCAAAGCTATGATTGTTAGGCAGTGATTGATGAAAATGAACATTGTTTTTACTATATTGCACAAGTTTTTAGATATAAGAAATAGGATACATTTCTCAAAACTATAACATTTTTTGAACACATTTTCGGAGTGACTTATAAACATCTCTCAACTTCTGTCAAAAGTTAATCACTGTTTAAAATCGTCAGCCCTGTTTGTAAGATGGTGACAAGGCTAATCTTAAGCTAGGTTCTATATCACTTAGTAGGAATATGCCTGTGATATTTTGATTTACCTTTTCGTTTTCTTTTCCTTTCTGGCATGGCTATTGTGGGTGCGGCACCACTTGGTGGCACTAAAGTAGTGCTAGGAGTTACTGCAGAGCCTCGCATAGCGTTTGACTTCTCTGGAGTTAGAGCATCTACTTCCTTATCACTATGAGATGACCCTGAAACAACAATAATATAAGCATTAATCTTACTTATTTAAAAAGGAAAACTTTTATTCTGTTTATTAGCAATCAGCTAGGCTTTATATATATACAAAAGAGTAAATATAGGAATCTCATTAATTTTCCATAAACAATATTCTGCAAAACATTGTTGTTGGTAAATACAGCAGCTGTCAGTTTGACAATATATTTGGTTGTCAATTGGGCTTCATAAAAACCAACATTCTTAGAATCTCAGACCAAATAAATACCTACATAACAACAGTGAACACCAATACATCATGCATGTATATTTCATGAAATAGACAATCACTTGGTTATTTATAGTACTTCGTATGGTTCAGGCTACTTTTATTCAAGTGTTTACGTGTAGAATCAGAAGGTATGCTGTAAGTAAACTCACTTTTAGCCAAAGAGCTCAGTAGGCCGACGTGGTTTATGTTAGCTCCACTTTTATAATCATGCATTGTGGCACGCAACAGTCTTGTATCTCGGGAAGAAAAACGGCACTTTCTCGGTTCCTATCCGGCATCATACACGACACGTGACGTCACAATCCTTAGTTTGATGACAGTTTCCACCTATTTACTCCTTTCTCGGAGTGGACTTGAAAGAGGTTAACATCTCAACAAGAAACCGGCACGTAGTAAACACTTTACACTGTTCACACATCACCATTTTGAAGCACTTAGCACAAATTCACCATTTACCTGTGCTCATATTGGAGTCCTGACTGTGTAGTGGTTGCCCCGTGTTGACAGTGGTTTGTGGTGCCATCTGAATTTGTGACCCAGCTGACATCTGTAATGAAAGATGGCGTCTTTACTTATGACTCGCCCAGGTTTCCTACGATTTCACTTGCGTTGTAACACACAGTTCATCCACAGTGCCATATTCACTCACTGATTATTTGTAATTCATTGCGTTAGTTATATTATTAGTTATTATTTCCACATCAATACAAATAAAATAACCTAACAAGTTTGACAACTTGTAAACGGATCGCTATTCGCTACTAGTCTCACTCGCTCGCTCACTCGACTCGCGTCGCGACACTCGGTCGGACGGATACGCTCGCTCGCTACGCATCCGCGGCGGGGTGGGGAGGAGCGAAGCAGGGGTGTGGGAGGGAGTGGTTGGAGATCGTCACGAAGTTTGCTCCGAATGAAATAGAAATAATAATAATACCAACCAAACCAACCGCCGACCGACCGTCCGACCGCCGCCGTCCCGACGACGACACGACACCGACAGGCAGGGCCTGGCAAGGAGGCAGGCGCCATTTTACAAGGATAGATAGGTACAAGGCCAAGAGAATTGATAAAAATGTTAAACAATATTACCACCGGTTATATAAGTACCTACAATTTATTAGGCTAAGCAAATTATAGGAAATAGCTATGTACATATGTAGTTACAATTATTTTACCGCACTGGATGTTAAAAAATTACGTTTATTCGTATTCGCGTAGTTAGCAACACAGAGGTCAACAACCTAGCACTGCTATCGTGTTTGTTGGGATTTCTGTAGGTATTCTGAAGTTGTCCAATGGAATATGGAATAAATTGATTCACAGTACCTAGGTATACATGTAAATCACCAGAAATGTTTTCGAAGGGTATTAGGCCAAATAGTGGTTACCTATATCTTTATTTGAGATAAACTTCGACGCGACTTTTGCGACAAAGAATGAATAGGTATCGCAATAAGGTTGAGAAAGCTTTAAATCGTAGGTCTGCCATTAGCTAGGCTAATATTCAGAGACCAAAACTATCGTAAGCTTACCTACATACCGTAAGTACCTACCTACCTAACTTTATGTCAAATCGCACGGAATTATGACTAATGTGCAATCGACCCCATAGGGTGGCTCACATTACACTACACATCTCCCCTAATTACAATTTTGGCTTATTTATAGATTTATTTTTGTTTTGTTTTGTAAATGTTTTGACTAAGTTTGTTTTACGCTTTTTGCTCCTTATAGTCAAGGTCAAAAGATACTTCATTCAATACAATCACAAGGATCACTTTGAAACGTCTTACATACCTAGGTACCTACTAGGTGAATTTAGGTGCCAATTCATCCTAACCCAAGCCCGAGAAGAACTGACAAGAAACTCATCTTGGTCCTAGCGCTTTTTTACATGATCCATCTTATACCTAACTAGGAACTTACCTTAACTACGAAATACTAATACAAGAGAGTTTATACATTTCAAGTGTGTCGGTTAACTGTCTGAGGGCAGAGCAACATAATAAGGCCATGCATTCTTATTAATAATAATAGTCATTTATATTCTTTGATTTGCTGTTAGCAAACCGCTATTTTGTTTTAAGCAAAGTTTATATTATAGGTACCTAATACGCTTTCTTCAAAAGACTACCTTTTATGTAGGTAGGTACGGTTTAAATTTCTTAATAGGTAGTTTATTAGCATTTTCAGGAAGCTTATTATAGAAGCGCCCCGTGTTCCCCATAAATGCCTTATTTACTTTTTCTAGTCGAAACCTAGGGATGTATAATTTGTGTCTATTCCTAGTATTGATACTATGAAGGTCACTATTTTGCTGAAACCCATCTCTATTTTTATGTGTGTAAGTATAACAAATTTTCATATATACCTATATTGTGAAGCTATTGTGAGGATATTAATTTCTTTGAATATTTTTCTCAAAGATTCTCGTGGTTTCATTTTATAAATGGCACGTATTGCCTTTTTTATAGGTACATAATGCAATGAAATTTATAAAATTTTGCATTATTTCTCGTATAATTAAATCGGTATAATCCACATTCTTGTCCTGCTTCGGGAGGCAAGCATGATTTTATTTGAATTTAGAACATCCAGGTTTTCGCGTCGGGACCGGCATCTTTTTCGTTCGACGCGCGATTCAAAATCATCATTTAGGTACTGAGGAATGGAATACTGCTTACAAAAAGTGCGAAGTAGGTAGGTAGCTGCTTGCTTTGCCTTGACCAGTTTTATTATTCCCGCAATTAAGGTGGCACCGGGCGCAGCGGGAGGTGGGCGGGTGGCGGCGGCATGCCACCGACGAACGCGGCGAACGAGTACCTACCTACCTGCCTACCTACCTATCTAGGTAAGTACTAGAAGTATCTACCTACCTCCCTAACACTGAACACAACGCAGCAGTACTCGTGCCCCACACACAACAAACTGCTTGACACGTAACGCTTACCTACGTAATAAATACATTAGTAGGTAGGTAGGTACTTACCTACTTACCATACCAAAAAGTTACAACGTAGGTGGATAGGTTGGTAGTGCACAAAGATAATATTTTTTAACATGTCTGGTGTCATTAGTTCTTTAAAAACAATGGCAAAAAGATTAAAATGCGCTAAGTACTTGCTTCTCAAAGAAGAGGTAGGGTACCTAGGTAAGTAGGTACCTACCTACTTGCATTTTATTTGCGTCATTGCATGCAACTAAACAATGCAGAAAAGTACAATTCAAATATTCTTGAAAGTTAGGGCTTATAGGTATATATTTAGGTATCTAGTTTTGATAAGCAAATTTAGAGATTCTCTGTGAAAGCAAATTCTGCTGTTTTCTCGAAAGTTGTCAACATACTGAGGAGTAGGTAATTTATTACTGAGTGAGTGAGCACACAATCCATAATCGCTTGAACGCACAAACAACGTGTATGTTAGGTAGGTAGGTACTACTTACCTACCTATTCGCCGATCGTGGCCTTGCAAAGTGTGTGAGTACACACAGTTTGCAACACAGGTCTCACAGTGATGTTTATTAAACTTACCTTACCTACTCCATAATAAGTATGATCTGAATTAGGTATAAGAATCCTAAATCGAAAGAGCTCTAAATCGGTAACGGTAAACAACTTACGATTTAAATTTAAAATCTAAGTACTTGAATTTATTTATAATTTCAACTTAGTAGTGGTGCATATCTTGCACAATGCAAAATGTAATACTTTTTCTTTCAACTACGTAGTAATGTTATCATTAATAACTACAAAACCGATCACAAAGGACGTATTTTTTGCTTAGAACCAAAACAGTGCAGTAATGTTATATGAAATCTCATTATTGCACTGTTTTTTACTTTTTACTTAGATATAAATTTACCACAGTGGTTTAATATCTCCCATTAAGTTGAATATAAAATGTTTGCATTAGATCAAAAAGAGACTGGCTGATAATAAAAATCGGCTGAATAAAACCGCCTTCATGAAAAAATAAATAATAGTTAAAACAAACTAAAAAACACGCTTTATATAGAAAACCAAACTAAAAAATAGAAAATAAATTTTAATAAATGTAAGTAAGAAAAAAATGTTTTATTAAAAAAAAGCGTGGGGTGCATGGTGGAAGGATTATCAATTCAATAATATCTTAAAAAGCACCACATTTTTTTCTTACTTACATTTATTAAAATTTATTTTCTATTTTTTAGTTTGGTTTTCTATATAAAGCGTGTTTTTTAGTTTTTTTAAATAATTATTTATTTTCTACTTTTTAGTTTTAGGATAACCGGATATTGAATTTTTTTTTTGTTTTTTTTTCGAATTATTGTATTGTCATCGGTCTTTGACAGGTGTGCAAAATTAGAATGAAATCTGGCCGTTTAAAGTAGGTCAAAATCGCGTCCTAAGGAGTCGGTTACATACAAACATACATACAAGTGAAGCTAATATACCTAAAGCGTATAAAAACAAATGGCGCGCATTTTGTACCATTGTAAAACTTTGATTCTTCATATTTTTAGCTTGAGTAGGTATATTTTATCACAGTAGGCAGATTGGTAGTTGAAAGAAAAGTAAATTACGCACCTTGCTAAAGAGAGTAATAATGCACTCGTGTTAATTCAGTTCCCTCGCTTGCGCTCGGGCACCAACATAACACTCGTGCATTAATGACTCACTTTGCGCTCGGTGCAACAATCTACTACTTATCACACTTTTACCAAACCGTTGTGAATTTATGCTGTTGGAGAAATAGAAAAGCTTCTAAGTCCCGAACTTCCGGCAACCCTCTGGGAGGAAAAGGCAATCAATACTCGGTCACATCTCTGTCCCGCATTCATAGTCGAAGCGCAGTTCTAGGGGCCCCAAAATCCCCTCTGTGGTGCGGTGGCATGGCATACAGCCGAATGCTGTTTAACCCAATTTTCAAGCTCGAACGAGGGGTAGGTGCGGAGGGAAAATAATTGGTTCGAGGTAAATCAGCATTATGTTAGCTATGCTACCTACTCTACCCTTATACACGTCATACCTACCTACATAAGAGTCAAACGTAGGTATGTTTGCAGCATCGCTTGCTGTTGTTTTAGACAATGGAAAATATTTTATTGATAGTAAAACAAATCCTTAATTATTTGAATTAAGTAGGTAGGTATTCAGTTCTCAAGCTCGTCGAGCATTGGACAGAGTAGACATAAGTACCTAACCGTAGTGACCTAACTAAATGTTTTCCGTTTTTCAATTTAGAAAAAATAACCATTCAATCCATAACGTACCTATAACCAACATAACGCACGTGCAAAATCAAAAGCGATAAAAAACTAACATGGCGGAAGACGAAAACAAAAGAAGGTAGAGTAAAATCTTGAAAACCAAATAGAGGTAAGGTAGGTACTTACCTAGATACCTAGTAAGTAGGTACCTACCAAATGACTAGTATGCGACAAGGTGATTCTGTCTGCTTCTTATGTACTCCGTCTCCTATGTAGGTATGAGCTCAACACGGCAGAGTCGGTAGGGATTCCACGCCACGAGCCAAGTAGGTAGTGGGTGAGCGAGCATGCGCAAAACCTCATTCACAATAATGACTCACTACAGATAAATCCATAGTATATTTAATTCTGGATTAAATTGAAAAAATATACCTAATAACAGAGACGAAGAGATTATGTTAAAAATAACATAAATATCGAAAACATGTAGTTTTCAAAACTATCTTCATAATATCACCCCCTAACTAGGTATAAGTTAGTGCTAATTATGACGGTAGCGGGCCGTGGTGCGGCCGGGCCGATGTCGTTGTCGGTGTCGGCGCGTCTCGTGTCGTAGCCGTCGCCGAACAGCGCAGTGGGTCAGGCAAAGCAGTATAGGCGGACCTTGCAATGTCGCGGCGTGACGCTCAGCTGATGAGCCACCCGCGCCGCGCCGCCGTTCCGCGCGTTCATTGCCTCCGCGGCGTCAGACGCGAGCGGACGCCCCGTATGCTATACCCCCGTATCTCTCATGTTTACGATTTCTAACATCATTTTGTTACAGGAAAAATATTGTGATATTATGACCGTGAATATTTTCCGTATGAGGGATAGTTTAGTGAGTGCTAAGATGTGCAATGTGCATGTATAAAATTGAATTGAAGTGCGATTACTACCGGTGCGAAAGGTCGGGCTGTGTAAAAATAACTGCGGAACCGTGCGGCGGCTAAGCGGCGGAATGAGATTTGACGGCACATTGTAGCCGAGGCGGGGCGAGGCCGTGTGCGCCATGTTATAATTTCCCTTCGTGTCAAACGTGCAAGCAAACAGCAAACCGAAACGACTGCGTCTGACTGAACACTGGCTGAATGCCTACTACTTCTCTTTCTCTCAGTGTGGAAGTTATGCCAGTTGTGAGAGAGTAGGTACTTATTATTTGTTTACTCAATCTATATTAAGTACCTGAGCCACAATCGTATTCACAAAACCTATGTTTGCGGATTTTTTTGCATTCCTCAGTACCTAGGTACAGTGTAGGCGAAAGTGTGGCCTTGCGACGATCGTAAACAAATTACGACTCTGTTTAACAAACATTGCTTTATATGGTCGTGGATTTGGTTCAAATTCGTGCTTTTGAACAAAAATACTAAGAAATTTGATTTATATGATCAACTTAGTAATTAGGTAAAACCCATCCTGTAATAGGTTCACAATAGTCGCCATACTGTTTTTGATTATGAGTGGGGGGTGTACTACGCACCAAATAAAATTAGACATTTGCGTAAAAAAACAGTCTGTTCTGATTGATATACCTACCTATTGAGGAAAATCAACCGATCAAACGAATTATATCATTTTAGGTATATGAATCATGCCTAAGTAGATAGATCCATTTAACTACTCACATACGTTAGTACCTGAACTTCTACCTACCACAGGTTAATAATGCTACCTAGGTATTTAAGTAAATGGAATGATAATTTATGGACAAAATTACTACTAATATTTTAATTTTAGGTACCTAGATTCCTATGTACGAATAGGTATGTTAGTAAAAGAGTGGAGTGTAGAGCCGATAACCGGGCGCTCTATCATAGTCCGATTTGCTCGCTACCGCGATGCCGATGCCGCACCGACCCGTGTCGGTGACCCGCGCGGCCTCAGTTCGCTAGCGCTATAGCTATTACGTACACTGATTATCTTTCCATAAAAAATGCCGTCTAATGTTGAACAACCAAAACTAGGAAATAAATTTGTCTTGACATATTTTATACTTGTATCGCAACAGAATCGTAAAGGGTTTGAAAAATACAAGCCTCATAAAAATCGTATTAACATTTTAGAGCAACTTTGGGCATAAGGAAATAACATACGGAGTACGTAAAGCCCGGTTTGTTTGTTTATTCAAGACCTCAAATAACTTCGTATAGGAATCTCTCGGGTTAAAATATTCAGTTTTGGTAACGCTCTTTTTCTTAGTACCTATTTAATCTAATATAAGTTAAAACTTTTGTAACTGATTGTACAAAACAGCTTTTAATATTTTGATGGTGTCCGAAATGTCGCTAAAAAATTTATTAAAATTGAAAGTGTCATTTCGGTCAAAGTGTCCGAAATGTCACCTAGCCTTATTTTGAACAATTCAGTCTTTCATGAGAACCGTTCAGCCACAAGTCTTTTCATGATTTTTACGCGGTAGTTTTATGTAGACATCAGTCTTATTTAGTCAGTATGATCATAAATCATAATCATACTATCTTCTTACTGCTCATACATATTCTTCATGTCTCTCCTTTTCTCACACTACATACTAGGTGAAATAGCATGCATTTTAGTAGCGTACACTGAAGAGTTTGTACCGCTAACTAGTGTATGCTTAAGCGGATGCCTTATGCTTATGGGGAAAATGTACAAGACAATTATTATCTGCATGGCAACCAAAGCGACGGATGAAAAAAGAGTGCATACGACGGGGATGCGAAAGCTGACATGGATGAATGCATAAATTAAGGAATGAGTATATTTGAGGAAGCCTGCAAGTGGAGTAGTATAGACATGTTGTGAAGATGGATGAATGTCATGTAATGAGAAGAATGTTAGATATGAATGTGGATGGACACAAACGAGGTATGCCAAAGAAAAAAATGGATGGAATGTGTGAAAGGCGTTTGAGTTTTGTGTTGATTTGACGATTTGCGAGTCCCGAGATGATGGCTATGCTAATGATCCCGAGATCTCTTGTTTTGCAGGGCTAGCTTACATTTATTACATAAAAAATTGCGACTAAAACACGTCAATTTGTAAATTTAAAAAATGTGTTTATTTTGGATGGTTCGTATATCGTAGGTATATTACGATATTTTTAAGTCGTCTAACTTAATAACAAAATCAAGGGCACTGTACTGCTTGCTCGTTCTGCCGGGCTAACATGACCGCGACCAAGGATAACTCTACGGAGAAACGTCAAGATTGACATATAAAGTATGAACTAAATGTCAGAACCTCTACAGCGCAGTCTGAATATCGTTGGTCGGTTGCCCGGAAGACGCGTGCCGCGGGAGTTTGTTCGATGTTTCGATAGAGGCTTCACGTTTAATAATTTGTTATCATAATTCATACCTATTTTGTATAATATCTAACTATCACACAACATATCTTGGACAACTACATATCGTTTATTGCATTTAATTAAATTTAAATAATAATTTTATAATTATTTTATATTATATTTTACTACCACCAGTAAAACGCAGAAAACAAAGCAGAAATATCTCTGATTAATTATGGTCAATAGTAATTTAGAGGAGATGCAAACGCACCCCAATTCAACGCACCTGAATCAGGAATTACAATTATTATGCTACCTTCGAGATGCTAATTAAATTTGAGTACTCAACCTCTTGAACAAGATTCCAAAAAAATAATTGAATCTTTTTTAAACATCTAATTAACACGAAATTTAACTAAATCATAGTCGTACAAAATTATCTGAAAAATGCCTATATCGCACAAAAAAAAATATAGTTTCCTTATCTATAAGAATACATGTTGATACATGTTGAACACGGGTTTTACTCACGTATCATTTTGTGGATGGAGGCACCGACACTGTATCTTTTGAAAGTGAAATATTTAAATGCTTGAGAAAAATATTTAAACACTATTTTAATTACGTGCCAAACTGTGTGTACGCAACCTTAAGTTACGGAACCCTAAAACTATGTTATAATGATATGACAGATATAGATCAAAATCTAATCCATCATCCTAATAATAATTAATAATAAATAATGCCGGACACTTCACACACAATCATCTGTAATCCAAAGTAAGCAGAGCTTGTGTTATGGGTACCAGACCAGATCACTGATATACTACTTAATACTTTTTTTTAAATACATACATAATATTATACATAGAAACACCACAGACCTGAAACATATACTTGCAGATCATACAAACATTTGTCAAGCGGCGGGAATCGAATCCGCAATCTTCTGCATCAGCCGGACCTTAGTCTACTGCGCCACAGAGGTTCTCAAATCCATCAAAAATCTAATATCCAATCCAAGTTTCATTCAAATCCACCCAGCCGTTTGATCCGAAGAAGTAACAAAGTACACACGCACAAATTTTCGCATTTATCTTCTTAGTGTGATGAGTGGAAGGTATTAAGTACTTTTTGATATGTACAACCTACCTACCTATAATTAAGTCTAAAATACATTGTTCGTTTCGTTGTAGGTACATTAAATGTATATCATTAAATAGATAATCATGTCCGTCGTCCGTCGTATGCATCAAGCCAGAAAGACTTCTATTATTTCGTAAGCGGTTATTTATAGAATTGTTTTGGTAAGTACTCTACAAAAAAGACAGAGCAACTCTTTCGGGAATTCGGCATGTTCAAATAAGTAAGTATTAAGTTACTGAAAGAAAAGTATGTTTCAGGAAAACAAATTTTCAGACTGCACAGGTTTTTAGTAACCTATGTATGTTAGTTATTTATATCTTATAAACTGTTATATATATATATAAATAAACATCCATTGTAGAGGTTGAGGTAAGTGCTAAAAGTAAATATAAGCAAACAAATGCTTTAGAAAAGAAAGCAAAACTGCAAACAACTAAAATGATACGTACATTATATACACATTAGACATACAATTATTATGAAGCAGTAAAAGCATCTAATATGCGGACGACGGCGCAGTCTGATCGATATCAAGGTGAACATACAAAACGTATTATACGTTCTCACTCCAACATAATGAGTTCTATTAATAATGTATGCCATCATGCAGCGGTCTGCTGTAAACTAGCACTACAACAGTATCGTTGATCCGATTGCCAGTCCGCAAGTAAAACTAGCAGGTATACTACGCAGGCGGACAGCGAATTCAGTTACGCAACATAAATTATAAAATTGTTTAAACTTCAAGACCAAACTACCAGTACCTAAAGCTATAAAAATGAACTACCAAAGAAACTCACCATTTTAAAATCTGGTGTCCGCCGAGTTTCAACAAGTATCTCCCTTGCGCTGACCTGCAAACACGCGATCAATGCGCTCAATGTAAACCAGCCTATTAGAAACGTCTCCCCACTATGCCCACGTTTCGCCGTTTATATCACAGTGAAACCAACAAGAGTATTTTACATGCGAGAATCAGTATAAAAGTCATTTTGAATGTTATTAGTGCCACTGTTGTTAGTAGGCATGATATACAAAAAAAAATATCGTGTTAATTTGCAGTTTGACTATAGTAGAGTTCTATATTTTAAGCATGCTGTCCAGCTTGCGGCTTTATCCTGTTATTATGTATCATAATCAATACATACCTACCTACCGTTAACATTGGTTACGTAAGGTCAATAATTTGGTTTATTTTAGACCGAGCGAAACGATAACAATTCCAAAAATATGTTTCAAATTGTCATTACAAATCTCGTTCAGTTTAAGTAAAATAATTCTAAATATTTTTATTCTAATAAAGAATGCTAACTAACACAACCAGGTAGACAACTAATCTTCAAGAAGGGCGATAAGTCACGAAAGTAGGCAGTGCCTGTTCCTACAGACTATTTACGTCCACCCGCCATTTTGTCGACGAATGACGAAATGATAGTCACGTCACACTAACAATCGTATTGATATCTGCTAGACAGTACTGCGCATTGGTACTATAATACTTAACAAATCGTGATAAACAATACAACACTTACCCAGGTTTTCAACCTATCAATTTTCCTTCACTGAGAGTGTGAGCATTGATAAACTAACAACCATGCATAAATATGCAAAACAAGTTCAGTTATATGAAATTATATTGATTAAGTAAGTACATTCATTATTGCGAATTAAAGTTCTTCTAGCAATGTTTAAATAAAACAAAAATTATATGATCAGTATCAGTACGTAGATCGTTTCAATCTGAATACCAAGTAGGTACGAAAACAAAGAATAAAATCAATGCCCTGGCGCGGCCAAGTGACGCGTCAATAGGACTACTCAGGGGAAAGATAAGAGCGAGCGGGGTGGGGAAGGAGACGAAGTATATAATGGAATTACATACATTCATACATAATACATGTACCATATCACTTGGTTGGCCGAGAGCACGATGTGTGCACATCGTACGTGGCCGCAACACGGTGTGCGACGAAAGGGGGGGGAGGTAAGCGGCGACAGCGGCGGGCGCAGCGGGGCAGGTGTGACTGGGCCTGACTACTGAAGCTGTTTGGTTTGCTTGCACTATCTCTGATCACGTGATCGTTGCATATTATCAACCTTTTAACGAGTTTATTACAACGAACCTTCAACGCTGCTGCCATCTAAGTACTAGACATAAGTAGGTACCTACTAGATAAGTATAAATTTAGGCCACAAATTGCTTGTTAAATCTAACATTATATTTCATAGTGGATATAAGATCTATTTTATAAAACTTACTTTCCTAAGATTTTTTATAATAATATAATATTTATTTACTTAAGTACCTATATTATTTTTTGTAATACCTATTCATTTAATAACATCGTAAATAAAAAAATAACGTAAACAGATACAGGTGCTCAGAGAAGTATTTTAGTTCAAGTTCAGAAATTGCGAAAGTAGCGAGCGACGTTCGTACTCGTAACAAAGAGGAATGTTTGTAAAACCGGCTCTTCCATGAGGATTTATACGGAGGGGAGCATTCGAGCTCACGATCGATTAATCAGAGAACTTTACACATTTCTAGACCTCATTGCGCAGCTTCGCGAGTTTGAGTTGGTTTTCTATGTATCATTACAATTTTGTTCAAAATGTTAGTTATTATGCGTTTTACGGAACTGTGTGCAACTTTTTTTGCACAGATATTAGTTTAATTATTGGGCAGAAGAGTTAAGAAACGAATGGTCAGGTTAACAGTTTTTTTTCTCTAAGGATATTGCATTTAGGGATGTCGGCTTCCTTAGTGATTAAATTGGTAAGATACGTGCACATCACAGCGCAAAATAACTGACCTTGGCGCCTAGGAAACGTGCTTCCAGCAGCTCTTGCTTGCGTGGATCCAACGCGGCTTGGAAGTGCTCCATTTTGACGCCAGCACCTGTCCAAAATAATACATTTTTAAACCGCAATCTTCTAAATCGGTCTTTGTGATTGAACTTGGTCAAAGTAAGGTAGGGGAATGTCATGTAGAGAATGATGCAAAATATTGGGTTTTGGATATTATTTTTCGATTAATATTATGCCGTAAAAGTCCGTTTTAAGGTTGCGTTTTGCGTGCTGTTCTTTTTCCGTAAACTAACGGGGAAGTATGGTATGGTACTAAAAATCCACATATAAAATTTTTTTTAGGATATTAAAGCACAACACAATCATAAGTCAAAGAGGCATACACACGAGACTATTCTATAATACTTACTAAACCATACAATTTGGTAATTCCTCGAAGAAATAATAACAAATAATATTATGAAAATGACCGACTGACAAAACTAACACGACCAAATATTCAGAGCTGATTTGTGAGAGGCGAAGTTGGGTTGGGCTGTTTTAAAAATTGATCTTTCATTAAAGAGAATAGGTAAAAGGGGTAGGGTGGAGAGAAGCGGGGCTTTGGCGCAATATCTGGAGCAGACAGTCGAGTTGCGAGAAGTTAGGTACAGTTATTTATATAGATACGTATGTACGTTCAATGTACATATCGATCGCCTCCCCGGGCCACTCGCCACTATGATCTCACCTCCATCCTTCACGACTCCCTCCCCTTGCGCCTTGTCCCCCGGCGAACACCCATGAGATGAGGCCTTTAACGAATGCCATGACTTAAACCAACGGATTTAAGTTAAAAAGCTACGCATTTTCTACTTTCTCGTGCGTATAAAACAGAAATATCTAACTGCAAAATTATGTTATCTATGCGTCCCATATATTTAAAGAGTTGCTGTAGTGGACTAATTTTTATCAGTTTGATTACTTACTTAGATAATTTGTATAACATTGTAATTATACATTTTGATAAACACGGGCTTTACTCACGTATTATTTAGTCGATGGAGGCACCGATAATGTTTCGATTCATCTAGAGAATCTTCATCAGGGTGAGTTTGATCCGCGGTCCGCTCGTTGCCGCTCGAGTTCACGGTTTGCACTGTGTGCGAACCGTGAACCGTGAACTGAACTAGATGAATCGAAACATTGTCGGTGCCTCCATCGACTAAATAATACGTGAGTAAAGCCCGTGTTTATCAAAATTTATAGTACAACTCAAAAAAGAAAAGAAAGTTTGAATGTGAAACATTGTAATTATTATTGTTCTTCGTCTTGAAGAATACGTCGTCTACTACCTACATACATTTTGAATAACTCGTTCAAAATTTCATATAGTTAACGACCGCATGTTGCAAAATAAAGGCAGACATTGGTATGGTAGATACTTGGTTGGTTGGTACTTATTTCATCCCAATAGACAAACAAGTAGATAAATAAGTGCAGTATAGTAGGTATCAGCTAGATAGATACTATAAAGTAATGAACATTTGGTTTAATTCAAAAGGATAGTCAATTAAAATACGAGAAAGAAACAATAAATGACGACCTCTGGGGTGCAGTGGGCGAAGGCACGCCTGAGATGCAGAAGTTGCGGGTTCGATTCCCGTCGCGGGACAAGTGCTAGTATCATACTCAATATTTGTCTCAGGTTTGGGTGTTTTTCTATGTATAATATGTATATATTGCCAAAACAAAATATATAGGTAGATAATGTGATTCCCATAATACAAGCTCTGCTTACTTTAGGGCTAGATGATGTGTGAAATGTCTAGCATTATTTAATTAATGATTGTTAACCATTAACTCACCGGTTACACACCGGTTTTTTACTATAGATTTAAATATTTCGAGAATCCCTTCCATATTGGTGAACAGCAGTATCTAGCCGCAAAATTAGCTTGTAGGTACTATGAGAACCAGGTTACAGATAAATTATATATAGGTAAATCATCTTCACGCAAAAAGGGATATTTTCCATGTTATATGAGTTTTTCTGCATCCCGATATTTCGGCAATAACACCCGCAAAGACTTCAGTTTATCTCGTGATCATGGCGCATGCAACTGTGCCGAAATATCGGGAAGCAGAAAAACTCATATAACATGGTGAATATCCCTTTTTGAGTAAATATTATGTTCAAAACCATGATAGTTGTAGATATTACATCCTTACTAATATTATAACCGTGAATGTTTGTATGTATGTTTGTTACTCTTTCACGCATAAACTACTAAATGGATTTTCATGAAACTTTACAATAATATAGCTTATACATCAGAATAACACATAGGCTATAACTTATAAAGATATTACGTGAATTGTCAAAAATATAACGATAAATGTCAAGAGAGAAGGAAAAAATTCTGCCATGTATATTAGAACCCCTTAGGGTTCTAATTTACAATTAATAACTAATTATCCTGCGCAGAAGAAGTCGCAGGCAACAGCTAGTTACTTATATGTTTTTAAATACAAACTTATGATACTTTGTAACACCGAGACACATAACAAACATCTACGTTCATCAGACAAATGTTTGTCCTGAAAGGAAATCGGACCCACAAACAACAGCGCAGTTGTTTGTACTCGCACTCTACCTACCAACCGAGAGGCCAGAATACTTAATATAATCCACCTGTATCCTTAACTGTTTTGGCAGTGGCTGTGCTTTAATGGTAATCGATATCGTAACGAATTCATTATTAATTAAGTACTCGTAGGTTCCAACTTTCATCCAAAATACCATTGCGATACGCGTGATCGAGTGACGACCTCCGTAGCGCAGTCGGTCCGGCTGAGACGCAGAAGGATGTGGCTTCGATTCCCGCCGCGGGGCAAATGTTTTTATGATCTGCAAGTATTTGTCTCGGGTCTGGGTATTTCTATGTATATGATTCAAAAATAGGTCACAAATGTAAACTGCTTTGCAGAGTGTGAGAGTTCGTTTGTATTTTAGCAATAACTATTGAGCATGTAAGTAAATAAGTTTTTAAGTAGTATATCAGCTTTGTAAAATGTCCGGGATTATTTATTAATATTTATCAATGAACGAAATTAGTATATCCGTAAACGGTTGTAAATATTGTTCTTAAGATGTGATCGAAATAAATATTTTGGTATTATCTCACAATCACTTATAACCAAATATAGCATTAAAATCAGTTGCCATCTGTATTAAAATTAGGATGACAAAGACAGACCATTCTATAACGACACATTACTTAATTATATGGCTACGAGATAAGCGGTTAATAATTATGAAGCTTACTTAACAACTACTTAAAAGCTTACTTAAAATCTGTGATTAATCCTAATTCTAATTAGGGAGATGTACGAGCTTGCACATCTCGGTTGAAGTAGAGATCACTGATTAGATTAAATGCAATTAGAATAGTTGTCCTAGTTAGTCGAATTCCCAAATAGTATGTATAATAATAATATATTTCAAATAGTAAATGAAAGTCAACATATACTCTATTTGTGAATAAATAAGAGTGATGTTTGATTGAATGAATACTCGGTGTTTAAAACGACCAGTTTTGTTGCGACCTTGGGACAAAAAACCTAAATTTATCTTCAACTGTCTAACACAACAACGTATATATGAGTAAAGGTAGTTTTGACTATGTTTTGTATTCTGTTCGCTGGCTACCTGGGTGCTCTCTACATTGTCGGTTCTATCGTCAATATTACCTCTGTTATTAATATCTTTCAAATCTTTGCAAAAAAAACAGATCGGGTAACGTGTAGGTTACGTTTTCTTTTGAAACATTACAGTAGACATGTACTTAATAGTACTAGTGGTCGCCCATTGGTCGAAATTAGACCATAATTGAGTACATTTAATGTATTTTGTTATGCATGATTTAAAAAAATATAGCATTCTGCACTTCTCTATATCAATACATAGTATAAAACAAAGTCGCTTCCCGCTGTCTGTCTGTCCCTATGTATGCTTAGATCTTTAAAACTACGCAACGGATTTCAACGAAAGGGGTACAAAGTTTTTGCTTCATGTATTAATATATAGATTTAAATTTCAACACCATGTTATTAACATAAACACGAACTTTATATGAGCTAAAACATTGCTGTTCCTACATAATCAGTTATTATCGATAAACAGAAAGTTTTAAGAAAAGGAAACGCTATTGTTGTATTTGTCAGGTTGCCACTCCTGCATTGCCAGTGATGTGAAAGGTTTCCAAGGTGAAACTACTGCCCTCTATGGTTATCATGTGGTTTAACAGCATCGCATAATTTTGAATTAGTTAGAATTATTAACTGACTTTGGAAGCTCTTTATTTTTTTGGGCCGGATAAATTTTGTAGTCATAAGGAATAGGTAAGTACCTAAGTGAATCATAAAAGATAACATCACAGATCATGAGTGTCATGTCATGCATGATGTAAGCAGATGCAGAACCGCGCGCGGTTGTTGGAAGGTGACGAGGGCAATAAGCTGCCACCACACCAGCACACACCGCCCCCGCGCGTTTGTATTTATTATGATGGTGTTATAGCAATGAGCGCAGACGACTCGCGACCGTCAGAGCAGGCAGGCACCCACCCTTGCAGCGAGAGTTGCGGCGGCCGCGCTCGGATGGACGATCGCTCATCGCGAACGCCTCCTTGAAATGCATCTTCCAACAACAGTCCGTAATTCATCCACATTAACGTGTATCATCAGCACGTCGCTGCCAGTATACAATCCATTCACTGACTAACACTAATGCGTCCACTGTTCCGATAGAAGCCGCGCTTCAGCGATCGTCATCCATTGCGATACACGATAGAATTGTGCCACATTCAATTTCTACAAATGGTTCGTAAGCACGGGTCGCGGACTGAAGTGACAGTCGGCCTCGGGCGCGGACGAGCGCGCGATACGAGCGGCCGTCGCCACCGCCTCCGCCGCGAGACCGGACCTCGCGTCTCGGGGGCGAGGATGCGGGAATCGGCTTCGGCGCAATACCCGTCACGAAAATAATAGGAACAGCGAGTGCACCTCAGAGGCGCGACGCGACGCGGTCGGTGCGAGCGAGACGCGGATAAACACCAGACTGTTTACTTACTTACGGTGTTCGAGCGCGGGCCGGTGTAGCGGGGTGAGGCTGAGGGGCAATCGTGCAATCCGCACGCTGCAATTACTGCTTTGTATTCCATTTTCATCCTATCACATACGAAGAAAATTATCTGTTTTCGCATACCTACCTATTTAATCAATTGCCACAAGAACATTGACTAGACTCTACTATAATAATGAAACTCATCATTGCAATTTATTAGTAAATAGCTTTAAACTAGTACCCTATCCAGTTACCATTCCACTCATATACATATTATTTTGTTACCAAATAATCTGTTAGGTGAGAAGGAAGGTAAATAGTGATATCTTTTACCAAGGCTTGCGAAATGGCGACACAACCAACACCCTCGAGACCTCTCAGATCTTGGCGAGAGTTTTGTGTGTCTGATATAGCTGACCTTGATTTTGACTTCATAACAGTCGAATAATTATGATGTATGCGACTATAGTATGATAATTAATAAGAGAATTAAAAGTGATTGATAAGTTTATTATGAAATCGAATGAGAAGGTTCTCAGCGGTTTTTAATTTTGAAGACGAGATGAATACCTGCTAACTATAATTTGGTTTGCTTGACGATCAATCGGCAAGCTAGGCTGTGCATCGAGCGCTGGTGACTGCATTCCGAGGAGCGACGACACCCCTGCCCGCGAGCCGCAAGCCCTCACCCCCCTCCCTCCCTCCCGGCCTTCCGGCGCTCGTCACGTGACGCGACGATTAGCCGCTGAGTGCGCCACCGAGACCGAAATAGAGCTCTTTTAGACGTCTTGTTCAAACTCAATAAAAATGTACGTATCTTCGACACTCATCAAAAGTACCTCAACCGACACAACTTGGGGTACTTACCAAACTGGATACCCTGTTGAAGGACCTTTTATCAATTACGATCTTACCTGAATGGTATAAGTACAAAATAAACTACTGCAAACACGTTATGACAGTTGACTTAACGATGTAAAACTTGACTATAATAACCTATTCGCTTATTTGAACAAAGAGCATTCACAGTAAGAATGTACGATCAATACAGCTGCAAAATATACACGTGATCGCGTCACTCTGATATACATAGGTCCGTTATATAAATCCCTCCTACCACAATCTCCCCCTAAACACCCGAAGCTCTCCCTACGGCCAGCCTATGTCGATGCGAAATATTTTTTTCCTTTTCCACCTATCCGTATCTGGAATGCCAACTTTATAATTATTGAGTAGTTGGGGACCGAAAAGAGTGGTTAAATAAAGAGGAGGCCTTTTTTCTACAACATAAACATAGATTACAGGAGAACTACTAGATCCGGAACATCCTGTACCCAATAGTGGGTTGAATCTGACTAAATATGTTTATGATAATAATTATATGCTGCAATGAAATAATGTAAATCGGCCATTACATAAATTTACTTACGATATTTATAATATTTTTACAAAACTTTTTGTTGATGATTTATGCTCAAGTCTATTGAACATTCTTCGTTCATTGAACAGTTTTGTTGTAATAACTAGCTCAGAGTCAAATTAAATATTAAATTGAGTTCATTTTATTTTGAATGACTAGATCGAAAATTTAATTTTAACAACAGGCAGGAGTCGTTCGTCTACAAAACACCGAAGTTTTCGTACCTCATGTGAGTTGACGAAACGCGTTTTGCTTTTGAGGCAAGTTCATAAAGAAGGAAGAATATATTTCAAAGTAGGTTCACGACCGCAATCGCGTGTTCATCACATCTCCAGATAAATCAATTCAAGGTCCTTTGGAACAGTGACAACAAATAATTCAGAACTCAATATTCGGTTTGGGTTGTTTATACATTACACTAACCGCGATAACAACAGCCAACATCATAAAAATAGCAGAGAGAACGATCGTTAGATCGCGAACACAACTTTCTATTTAGCAATGGCATGGCTCTTGCATAGTTTCATAGCTATCAGACTACTTTTTACACGGTAAAATGTAAAAGCGCTATTGAGTTAACAGAATTGGTGGCACTGGAGGCATCAATGCGTCGCACAGTATTTGCAACGGATGCAGCGAAATGAACAGTTCGTTGACCTTAAGCAGGCCTGGTTTCACTCGTATAGCAGCACCAGCACCCAGTTCAGTGGCCCTATTATAACTTATAAGTTACCATTGGTACTTTCATCTATAAACCACGACACAAGAGTACATAATCTGTATCTGCATCGGACGAAAACTTACTACCAAGCCAGTTAATTTAAACAAGGTTATTTTAAGATTTGGCATTCGTAACGATTTGATACGTAATTAATATTTTAACAACTCGTTACAACTATTTATAGTATTTACAACATCCACTCACAATTTTGACTGCCGCATTTTAAGGAATTCCGATATACCCGTTCGTTTACGAACAGTTTATAAAAACTTGATAGAATAAAATATGTTCAGCCATTTGGAGATCGTCAGTTGTTTTCTAGTTGATGAGGGATCAGAACTACTTCCAAAGGTCTGATGGATTCCAAATTTGGTACCTTTATACTTCAATGAAATTGTACCTTGGTAGATGTAGGTACTTATTGTTTAGGTGATGACGTAGCATCACCTAGAATCTGCAGGATGCCCAACTCCTCACTTTCGAACTAAGGTGTCGTGTTTGGGTTTTTTGGGTTATTCTCAATTAATCGTTTATAGGTCGATTATTTATTTAGAGCCAGTGGTTTCTAAAAATTTGTTATTTATTCTTTTTATTTTATTAATCGCTGGTCTGTTGATCTGTTACTTAACATTGCTGATTGCTGATGATTTTAATTATCAATGTGGTGTGGGATTTTCGAATATATTTTTTGATATAACCCACGCTATATCCAAAAGTGGGTATGGTTAGGTTATATAAATAAAAACACGTGGTTTTTGTTGTTTGATAGGGATAATTAGGCACGTCACTATAAAGTCAAGGTCAATACAATGCGCATGTGCGGTGACTTGGGGTGTTAAAGATTTTTCATGTTACAAGAGACCTACGAAACAATCTCCTAAAATTTGCCAATCCTTTTAAATTTAACTCTATAGGCACTTACTTACCTATTTAGGAAATAATAACCTAAAGTTTCATGGTCTTGATTTCGAATCAAGAGGGCGTTTTAGATTTAAAAAAAAACGGTTTCTGTTAGCGTAGTTATTACGATTATTTAAATACACTACAATCGAGGCTCGCTGTAGACGGGAGTGGACGCCGACATCGATCCGCGTCTTATATACACAGTTCTTTACATACTTCCTCGCATTCTATGTGGAGATTCAACCGCGATGCGTCAACTGATGCAAGGCATATGCACCTCACTCCGCACCTCGCCTCTCCCTCCCCGTATGCCAGAGATCTTGAGAAAAGGGAGAAAAGTCATTGGGAGAGATGATTGTCCTAATGACATCGCGGCGATGTTACAAATACACATCGCGTGTTAACTAACGTTGAGTATTAGATTTGATGTCACGTCTCCCAATCGTTTATCTTTTTTAACCAACTTCAAAAAAGGAGGAAGTTCTCCATTCATTTGGATTTTTTTATTGTTACCTCACAACTCCATCGTTTACAAACCGGTTTGGATTTCTTTTTTTGTTTGGATACTTCCCGATTTAAATTTAAAGAAAATTATCCCATCCCTAAGAGTGAAATAAACGAGATGATTTTTTTTAAGTGCTCAAAATTTTATTCAATAGATTCGGTTTTCATTTCAGTTTTAAAACGTAATTAACATATTATCGAGCATAAGCTTCCAGCTCAGTGATACCTGAATGGCAGCGTTGGATACATCATTTACTTATTGAACCAATCGCTTTATAGCCTCAACCTTGAAAAGATGACCTTTTGTATCGCCAAGAAAAGAAACGTTACTTACACGCATGCGTCGATGCGCTGTTTTATGAAAAGCGAACAAAAGATTGCAAGATGAAATCATTGGAAGTAGGAAGGTAATATTTAATTCGAAAACAAAGAAAATAAATTTTAAACTTTTCTAATACATCCCTACTAATATTATAAACGTGAAAGTTTGTCTGTTTGTAACGTTTTCACGCCTAAACAGCTAAACCGATTTCGATGAATTTTGGTAAAGAAATAGATGGGACCTTGGAGAAGGACATGGGCTACTTTTTATGTAGGTACCACGCGTGCGAGCCGCGGGCAGCAGCTAGTACTTACATATTAATAGATTCGAATATTTTTTTGCGTTATACGTACTGACAATGAATAACTAGTAATCTTTTTTTCTACTTACTTAGTAGTCTTTTTCTCCATATGTACTAATTTATAAATGATGTCTGTCTGTTACCTTTTCACGGCTAAACGGCTGAACGAATCTTTATAAATTTGATAAGCTGATTATTGTATCATGGGGACGGACATAGGCTACTTTTTATGGAGATACTACGCGTGCGAAGCCGTGGGCAGCGGTTAGTCATACATAATTTTGTACACTGCAATGTCAGTCAGTAATATGAAACATTTGTTTCACCCTGTACGAATTAAAGTGTTATCTTACGCAAAAGATGATGCGTTCGATTCCCGTCGCGGGACATGTTTGTATGATCTCCAAATATTCGTCTCGGGTCTGGGCGTTTTTGAAGTGAAAACTTCTTTTAGCGCGGTACGCATATTTTTAGATGAGGTAAAACCTCTGGATTGGCGACACCGTTACCGAGACGCAGCCGGCTGCCGCGCTCGCCCCATTTGATTATAAACCTTAATTCACATGTTTACAGTCTACTTTTGTATGGAGAAGTTTACTGAGTTAGGTTCATTGATATAGATACAGCCGGCTGCCGCGCTCGCCCCATTTGATTATAAACCTTAATTCACATGTTTACAGTCTACTTTTGTATGGAGAAGTTTACTGAGTTAGGTTCTTTGGTATATTATCTACATTCTGAACAAAAAATATTGCATCATCTGTGTTCGTTCAGTATTTGATTGACAGTCGCCATTATTACTGATTTTGAAGTGATTTATTTCTAGCGCGCCAAAATAAGTTTTCACTTCTGTCGGCACTCCCGGAGTGTAACTTTTTTTTATGTATAATAAATACTTGTAGTACCTAGATGACCGTGCTTTGCTCGGTATAAAACACGGATAAAACGACGTTTTTTTTAAATTAAATTGGCTTGGTTTAATTTGATACAAGAATTGCTTGCTTAAATGTATTAAATGTATGTACTTCCAAAAAAATATAAATCAGCCATGTGGTTCCCATAACACAAGCTCTGCTTACTTTGGGGCTATATGATGCTGTGTGAATTGTCCAACATTATTCTAACAACATGGACAACGGAATGTCCGTTGGAAACAACATATTTCACTAAGTAAAAGAAATAAGTGAAACTATCGACTCGATTTTAGGTCAATGACATTGCAGTTCTCTTAATACCTATTGGATTGGCTACGATGTCTTACGAACAATTAGTATGACTTGGGCATTTATACCAAAAGGTTCGGGGTAGTACAAAGGGAGACCTATACTTCGACGACCTCTGTGGCGCAGTGGGCCAAGGTCCAGCTGAGACGCAGAAGGTTGCGCGTTCGAATTCCGCCGCGGGACAAATATTTGTATGATCTGCAAGTATTTGTCACGGGTCTGGGTGTTTCTATGTATAAAATGTATGTACATATTTACAAAAAAATAGATATAAGTAGTTTATCAGTCATAAGTTAACACACGCTCTGCTAACTTTGGGGCCAAATGATCCTGTGTCCTGTCCGGGATTATTTATTTATTTATTATACTCAGGACTTCAGGAGTGGGTAAAATCGGGTCTGGATGATGATGATTCGCTTCTATAATAAACTTCCAAAAAAATGCAATTAAACCAACAACAATTAATTTAAAGCTTACATAAAGGGTAGACCTGTGAAGAAAACGTTTAACTGACAGATTTGCAAAGTATAACCTACTATTTATTAGTAGGTTATATAATTAAGAATAGTGTAATTAACAAAAAAAACTACTTTTTAGTTAGCTTTTCTATTAAAGCGTGTTTTTTAGTTTTTTTTTATTAACTTTTATTTATTTTCTACTTTTTAGTTCGGGGTTATTTACAAAAGCGTGTATTATAGTTTTTTTTTGTTAAACTAGTATTTTTCTTTAAGCACGTACTTGGCACAAAGACACTACCGGTATCGGATTTGGAAAATCGCTAATCATGAAAGTCCAGATCAGAATAATAGGACGAACTCCTTAAATGATTGCATTGTCACCGGTCCTTGGTCCTTGATAAGTGTGTAGTTTCAAATCAATACGACGTGAAGGGGGTGAAAATCACGTTCAAAGATTCCGTTACATAGATAGATACAATACATACATACCAAGCTAATAAAAGCGTGTTAAAAAGAGCTAGGACGAGTTTCTTAACAATTATTCTCGGACTTGGGTTTGGAGGAATTGGCACCGAAATTCAGCTTGTATACGAGACGTTTCAAAGAAATCCTTGTGATTGTACTGGATAATCATGTCCAGTCATCATACTATCTTTTCCGTTCGACTTCGTTCGCGCGTACCTTCGTTACTCCGTTTTGACTTGCTGAACCACAATAAATATTTTTTTACGTTTTGTACTTTTACAATTTTTCAAATATTTTAAGTTATTCTGTTAAGCCGTTCTCGAGTTATAAATGGTGTAACTAACACGACCTTGTTTTATATATATGTATATTACGATTACGATTAGGATTAGCCCATTGTGTCCCACACTCCCACCGCTGGGCAAAGGCCTCCCCTTGATCTCTCGGTTTTGAGCTATTTGGAACCAAGCTCTGTCAAAGGTGTCGAGATCATCTCGTTTTATATATTGATAGTTAATATGACTGGACACACTATGAAATGATCATCATCATTGGCCTTTGTTCATCAGTCGAAGATGATTTAGGTGGCCGTCAGTAAAGTTACAGAGCAGTTAATTGTAATTAAAAACATTCGTTCATGGATCCACTGCAGCAAGCTGAGGTGAGCGAAGTTTATTCTCCACTGACGTCACTCTGCCTGGGATTCTGTTTCATAGCGCAGGCCTCTCCAGGTACCCTAAACCCACGACCTTGCCGATAGGACCCGCAGGAAAGACGTATGAAATAAGCATTTTTTTGCTATTGACCATTAGTGCTTGCAGCACAGGCTAAAGCAAGGGCTAGATTTGTTTTATTTTTGACTTGTGTACATAACTGTTCGATGACCAATGGGATTTTCCATTATACTCGTAGGTAGGTACTACCTAATTCAAAGCGGCGTAGTTCATTTGTCGGGAGTGAGGGACAACGCTGGAATGACCTCGAGCGCCTATTGATCCGGTGACGGGTTGTCTGTGACGTCACAACCACGTGACCTCTTTAGTTTAATTTTTTTAGTTATTGCTTATTGGTGTTTTAAATAATGTTCTATTAACATTATTTAGTAAGTAAGTAATATATTAACTGCGAAAATATATATTGTGTATTCTGAGATTGTTGGGAATTCATTTAGTAAGAACTAGCTGCTGCCCGCGGCTTCGCACACGTGGTACCTTCATAAAAAGTAGCCATGTTTATATCATTAGCTTAAAAAAACGAAAAGGAGACTTACCTGGGTGCAACAGTTGCTCCGTCATGCCTATGGCTCTAAAAAGCTTTTTCTCGAACCCTGAAACAAATAAACGAAACAGTAAATATGGGCATTCAAAATTTAAAAAATGGCATTTAAAGTTTAAGGATTGTGATAAAAAAACGCTAATCTGAAAAGGCCCTTAGCCGTTTAAAGGCGCGTATAAGCTTGTTACAGGCACATAATATGCGCACCTTTTGCCTTTACCAAAAGTACTAAATGACATGCTGGTATTTTTTTCATAGTTTAAAATAATTTCTCAATTCTGGGCAAAGCGTATAAAAATAATCGGTTGTCAGTCTTGAAGCAACCATTGGAGAAACCCAGCATCTTCGCCTTCGCAGGAAATGACGAACAAGTAACGCAAAAAGCAATGTTTTTTATTGGAATCGATATTGCTACGCGGTTCGAGCGAACACGCCGGAATAAAGGCTATTTTAGACTAGCGTCTTTTTTGCGTGTATAAGCTTGTATCAACTTACAGCTTAACCTGAAACCGTTTTAGAGATTTCATAAAACGTAAAACGCATCAATTAATCTAAATGTTAGAGTATCTACATGTTTAGAGGACAGCCTGCGCAAATTACCTATTGCTTTTAAGTACGCCCATCCATACTAATATTATAAATGCAAAAGTGTCTCTGTCTGTTACGTTTTCACGGCTAAACGGCTGAACGGATCTTGATGAAATTTGGTGAGAAGATGTATTTCATTCGGGGGAAGAACATAGACTACTCTTGGTCTCAAATAACAGCCATGAAGGGGGTAAAATAAGGGATGAATGTTTGTTTGAGCAATTCATATTTTCTTTAGTTAGGGATCTGAAAATTCATATTTAGGCTTTTGGTAAGAAATAAAGAAATACGTGTATCAACGTTTTTGCAAAATCATCCCCGAAGGGGGGTAATATAGGCACATAATGCATTACTTACAAAAATAAAAATAAAGGTTCTAGTATCGCTATATATTCCCTAATAGACACATAGACATAGACACACATTTATTTGCTTCTTAGCAGTCAGCATACAAAACACAAGAAAAAAAGGTACATGGTACTAATAATACATATATGCGTGAGTATGTGTATGCTACAGCAGCAAATTGGGCATGGCATGATGCCTACTGTTTTCGTAGTAGACGCTGTTATTCTGCCGAGACCATAGCTGTTACAACTGTCACAAGACCCTTCGAGAATATATAAATAGCTTAGAGGTTAAAAATAAGTTCTATTCATAATAAGTTACCAGAATTCTAAAGATTAATCTATAATAATATTATGTGATATGTGACTAATATTATAAATGTGAAAGTTACTGTTATCTGTCTTTTTGTTACGTTTTCACGCCTAAACCGCTGAACCGATTTTGATGAACAGAGATGCATAGAGAAAGATGGGACCTTAAAGAAGGACATTGTACTAGGCAGTACCTAGTAAAGATATAAGTAAATAGAATAAATAGCATTCATTTATTTAAAATAAATGAATGCTAACATTTAATACCTATTGTTTTATTATTATTTCTTCAGTTAACAAGCGGTTTTTTTTATTAATTTATTTTTAATAACTAGAACGTTCCAGGACCACTTACAAATAGCGACCAATAATCTTTTTTTCCCATACAGATAGTCATTTTCATAGAACCACCTACGTAGCAAATGTTATAGGTATTCCAAAGTCGGAAACCTACACGTTTTCAATTTCAATATATACTTCCTACGCAATGGAAAAATTTAGTTTCCATAAGTACCTAAGTAACTGATGCGCTATCACAAGGACAACCATACAATAGGTACCAAACCTACGTAGGTACAAGTCTCATCAGCTATGTATTCAATGAGATGATACAATTAAAAGCAGTTTCATGCCAACGACCGAACAAGTCGTTTGAGGTCAGGTTTTGTTCTGCGTTTGTTACCGCCTAGCTAGTTAAAATATTTCCCAATCGATATGATCAGTGTCAATCTGATGCACTTTTCATATTTAATTTTATAGATGCAAGTTTTTTTTCTAGACAAAGTTAAACTAAAGTTTAGTCGGGATTCCGAGCTTCACGAGATTTTCACCAACTTCATATAGGTATAGCAACTGAAATTATTTTATCTCTATCGCACCAACGTACTATGTAGCATGAGAGAGAAGGTAGCACTCTATGTACAAACGGATTGTACTCTATCTAACATCCCTAACCGTATCGTATACCTACCTACAACGGTACTGAGCAGGTACGCGTACCATTCTATACAACACAGACCGACGACGTTAAACTAGCGAATCGCGATGTTTCTGAAAACTGGTTTTACAACCGACATAGTTAAGTGGTCAACTTAGAATGAACAATCAAAAATTACATATGTACATAATTATTAAAAAAAACTAAAAATAGGTAAGATCTTAGATACGACGATTTTGATTTTGACGACCTCTGTGGCGCAGTGGGCATAGGCCCGGGCAAAACGCAGAAGAATGCGGGTTCGATTCCTGCCGTGGGGCAAATGTTTGTGTGATCAGCAAGAATTTGTCTCGGGTTTAGGTGTTTCTATGAATAATATGTATGTATTTACAAAAAAGTGTATAAGTTAAGTAGTACCTATATACAAGCTCTGCTATCTTTGGGGGTAGATGATTCTGTGTGAAATGGGCTGTATTATTTATTTATTATAAATTCTAGACATATATGTACCTACCTAAAGCTAACTTCCTGATCTGGAAGTTAATGTCATGAAGTTAAGTTTCATACACAATAGAAAGGTATTATAGGTATAATGAGGGTATTAGGAGGCCTGCTAAATATTGTCCCATATTTTTTCCATTCCCATTGAGCCAAAGAAGATCCCTTATTAATTCTCACGTCAATAATCCTAATCTTGGTGACAAAGATCCACATGCATCCCACCTGTCAGGGATCCCACCAGTCAGGGGATGTGAAGCAGCGACAGCAAAGAGTGCATGCGCCATGCAACATTTAAATGGGGAGGAGAATAATCAGAATACCAAGGACTAAATTCTCATCTCTCTGCCCTTATCCCATGTTAAGTGGGATCGGTACAACATGAACTCACACTTTTCTCTCACTTTTCCAAAGATCTGTGTGCCTTAAGAGGTAAGTAAATAAGTATTTTTTTGTTTTGTCCACAAAAGTTGCTTTATCAGTTTACTGACTAATATTTTAGAGATAACACTTACTTATCATCATTAACTAACAGGTCTCTTTCTATTGTATGGATAGGTTTATTATTAATACTCAGCTTCTACCTGCGTAGGCTGAGATAAAGGGTGTCATCTTTATTCATTGACATAAGAAAGAAACGGACAGAGCATACTTAAACACCACCATAGCTAATTATGTGATTGTAGAATGAGGGTAAGTATGTATATAATGTTATTCCAGGTTCAAATCAAGTATCTATATTTAAATGGCATACAAATCAGTTAATCCATTACATTGTGACTTTGTGACTCAGCCTCAAACAAATCTGGACACATTCACATTTATAATAATAATTTGATGCTAGGATTCAAAAATGCACGATAAGTTTTGAGAGTTGATCGTAAAAGAATGCCAGATACAGTACTTAGTGTGGTTTTGTTTTATACACAGCTCATGCTCTTGTGAGATTGGTTTATGTATGTGGCACCCTGGTTTATGTATGTACTTGAAGGGGTTGTTATGTACGAATGTATAATGCAGTCTTGAGCGAATCCAAAACTAAAAACACCCATACATATGTAAGTTGGTAGATATTGCGCTACAAAACAAACCTAGAGAATTGGTCCATCTATGAGTTAGTGCATGTTGCAAATGATAAATGATTACTATTACAATTGTATTATGAACTATATTCAGCACCTAGAAGTTAAGTGGAACTACATCACTGGCTGATTTTGTTTGAGTTCAAAGTGGGCTATGCAAAGAGAGGTTCTAATTTTAAGTGGTATAAGATCTGAACTGGCATCTTATGTATTGTTCAGAGAGCTCAGATTTTATTAAATGCTTCTGGCCTTTTTTATATTTGTACTTATATTATTATTTCTAATGTTTCAATCTGACCATTAAATCAATGTAATTGAGGCCAGTATATATTCAAATAGTTATATTTTATGATATAGGGCCACTACTACTTCTAAATTATCTTCAGCAGGAGTAGGCCTTTAGGTGCGTCAAGTGTACCACTAGGTAGGTAGGTATCTTATTTAAAAAATAGGAGAATTAGTAGATTTACTGAAAGAGAATATTAGATACATAAAATAATAGTTTTGTTAGTAACTGGTTTGATTTTCAGATATGTACATACATAGTCAAGTCACACAATGCTCATTTCAAATCTAGAGGTCTGCAAATGTCAAAACTTTGACGTAATTTAATGAAGAAACCATTAGTTTCAAATTGAAATCAGTTTCAATACATTATGGAGATCACTTTGAATAGTCTTACAATGTTAGGTTATTAGTAGTCAAGTACTCGTAATCAAAGCCAGAGAAGAATTGACAAGATACTTGTCTTATTCTAGATAAATAAGAACTAGCGCTTTTTAGTATGATCCTTCTAAAAATATTATTTTATCTACGAGTTAAAACACACTCTTATGTTTATAGGTAGATACACCAATCCATCTCGTACATTATCAAAACAAATATATGTACTCACGAGAGCAATACAGTAAATACAAAAGCATGTAAAAGGCAGTAATACAATTAAAGATTATGTAGGCCATCCAAAATATATGTACTACAAATAGATAAGTAGTTATAATTACATAGTGAGGTTGGCGCAAATAACTAACCTTAGATCCGAAGTAGTATGCAGTCATTGTTCACTCAGATAGAAAACTATGTTACAATTAATTTAAATCACTTCAATATTCTTTTCACGAGTCAACACCAAAGATCTATCACCACTATAATTCAAGTTTCACAGCGAAAATTACACGAAAGTCTAAAAATGGCGACTTTCATTTTCCGATAGTTCACTTTGTACAATAACAATAATTTTGTAACCTAAACCTTTTAAATGAGTAACCTGAAGATGTTCTTTCGGAAATATACTAGAAAATTATGTAACTCGCTAGAAAAACCGCTTACTGTATGTTTTCAACAGTTCCCAGTTGTTTGTTGTGTCATTCATTTATTTATTATTATCATCAAATTCGCACGCAACTTGACGCAACTTCACGCAAGTTGAATTATTAGATTGAATGAATGAATGATCTATGATTGCTTTTTTTTTTTTTAATTTAATGTTTTTGCTTGACGTGGTTTTGACGAATTGACAAGTTATGACGCCTTCATCTCGATGGGCTTCATCGAGATAAAAAAAAACATGCGATTACTTTATTGAACAAGTATTGTTTTAGATTCATCTCTTTGCACAAACGAAATTGATATACAGTCTACGGTCGTGGTTGTCCAGACGACACCTACGATTCAATTCAGTCAGTCAGTCAGACCACTCATTCAATCAGTGTTGCCAGATTAGGCGACTTATCGCCCTTTAGGCTATCTCGACTGGTGGCGGGGCGACTAAAAAATGCGATCGGCGACTGGTCGCCGTTTAGGCTTTTTATGAAATTAAAAATTACGATATTAGGCTACGTCCATCATACTTTTTTTACAATTACAATAATAAGTGGATATAAAATGGATAAACCGGAATGTTTATTTCATTCAGTCAATGTCAGCTGATGAGAATGTAGCTCGGCCGAGCGTTCGCGCGCCTAATTGCGCCATACTTCACCGTAAAACCCCGAGCAGCATCCGGTTACCGCGCTCGCCCCATTTGATTATAAACCTTAACTCACATGTTTACAGTCTATTTTTGTATGGAGAAGTTTACTGAGTTACGTTCTTTGATATATTATCTACACTCTGAACAAAAAGTATTGCATCATCTGTGTTCGTTCAGTATTTAATTGGCAGTCGCGTATCGTGGTAGTCCGTGTGAGTTCAGTGAACTTTGATTGTGTTTTGTTTGTGATTTGATAGTGGATTTACTGGATTTATCGATAGTAAGGGGTATTTATTATAACAAAAACTGTTTATTCTGCTCATTATAAGTATTTTTGGATAATCAAATAATTATAATTGCATAAGTTGATAAAAAATGCTATGCAATAGCTTTACCGCGGCAGTCCCCGAGTGCCACACGTTTTTTAATACAGTGAGAAGTGAACGAAATGGTGGTGGTAAGCTGGATGCATATTTCGCAGCATTTAATCAATCAATAAATGGAGGAATCCTTGATGATGTTATTTTGTTAGCAGTCGACGAATAACATATATTTTTTTTATAATAAAAGCTTTAACCCTACATAATATACCCATTAATGTTAAAACAGTTAATAAGTCTAGCCGTTTTTACCATGATGCTTTATTGTTGTTATTTTATTACTGAGACTCTACAGGAAAAATAACATTACATGCTTACAGTATTCACTTTCAATATTTTAATTATCAAGGATTAGTTATGTATGTTTTATTTCCTGTTGAGTCTAAGCAAAAAATAGGTTATCATAGTATTATTACCCGTATTAGGCGTATATTACGTATCTTTGAATTAAGCAATGTAGTCTAATTTATGAAATAAACCTACATTTTGTCATAAAAAAAATTGGGCGATTTTAGGCTACTTTTTGTATTTTTTTTGGCGATTTGGACCGAGCTCCATCTGGCAACACTGCATTCAATCAGTGCGTCCAATTATTCACATAGCTGGGACCGTTAAACAAAATAATTAACTTTGCTAATCGCTAATCCGTTACTAAAAAAGTAAACTTCGTTAAACGTTAAAGCGTTACATTTCGGAAAATTTTACGCAAGTTAACGTTAATCCGTTAACATATAATTACAATTTAAATTTTATATCGTTGCCCTAATCATCTACTTACAAAAACTGTTATTTTGGGTTCTGGAAGTTAACAGATTAAGAACAATCAAACGTGTACAATTGGAGTGTGTAATTTAATCATCCCGCATAACGTGGACATTGCCCTTCATGAACATTAATCTGTTGAAGCTCTCGTCTGAAAACGTGGCTCGCTTCGGCGTTAAAAATATCTTTGCCCATAGAAAAACGACGTTCAACTGCAGCGCTTAAGGGTATAGCTGTAAGTGTTATATTCAATTAAAAAAAAAAACAAAAAGTACGTAGTATTTGTATACGAGTACATAACCAAAAAACTAACAGCACAGTCCAAGCGCCGGCACTAAGTAATGGAAACAATCAATCAAACGAATCGCACATAATAATATGAATCAAATATCTTCGCAGTTTTTTTTCTCACGCACTGGAAATACTTACCTAGTTTTACTAGGTACCTAGTTTCGTTTCACCACGGCACCCGCCGCACCGCACTTGTCAACCGGCCCGAACTTAGGACTTGTCAAAACGTGTTTTACACGCCTGTCGGGCGGCGGCGTGGCGCGTCGCGGTGCTTGGTGAATAGTTTGTACTGGATTAACGATTAACGGACTTGACGAAATTAAGCGGAATTTAACGAATTCATTACATATTTTAAAGTTAACTTAAAATGTAATCCGTTAGTCAAAATGTTAACTTCGTTAATTAACGATTAACGGATAACGAGTTAATGAGTTAGCTCAGTTTTTTTCAGTCAATTCGTCCAGCCAGTTCATTTGACCAATGCGATATCTCTGTGTAAAGCTAGTGTAACCCCCCGTTTACTTACCTACTGCTGCAAGAAGCAGGTAAGTATGAGGGAAACAGGCAGCACGAGTATGAAAATGGCTGAAAGCGGTAACTAGATAAATTTGGCAAAGTAATGTAGGAATTTGTATCATCCACCATCCGGGGGTGACGATGGATGGTCTCTTTTGTAATTTATAAATTGATAAAATATTGCGATAGAGCAAACAGCTATTTTTATTACACACATATTTATCATGGGAAATAATCGAACCCACAACAAAAAGCGCAAAAGACAGAACTACTAGGTATCACAACTGAGTCATTTATCAGTAAGTTGTTTCTATCTACCTTCTTGTTTCATTAATAATGGGTACAGGGCCATGTCCTGGACCGGTTCTTATCTATTTTATCACGCTAGTCATCCAGTATGACTTACCTAGCTTTCTACCTACTTTTTCTTCTCTATTACTGACCATAGTTAGAAGATTAAATTCGGTGACAACGACGTCTCTTTTGTTTTGTATAATAATATATTATTAGACAACATCGACAAATAAGGATAGTGACGGCTACCGAGACCGACTGGATATCTAGAGCAGATCTCAGGTGGCGCGCGCCAATTCTTGTCGAGACTAGGATACTCTCTGGTCGAGACTTTGTGGTGTGCGGACGTTCAAAGATTTTTTTTTTCTAGAACGTCCGCAAAGCACGTGTTTGGTTAACTACCCTCTTTTGCTATTTTTCATGCCTTAGATTGTGTTTTTAGATTAAGCCACGTGAAATAGATGGACCGGCTCGATCTTGATCTCGTAAGCGTCGCTCACAGAGCCCCCGGGGTGGGCGTTCGAGCAGTCTGTCACGGAGTTATAGACACGCACGCAGCCACTGGACTCGGTGGGCCTTCTTTTGGGAATAGCATAGATGAGTAAATCGATGAAGCTATCCTAAAAACTCCTTAGTCGCTAAAAAATGTAAGCAGCCGTAGTTACTACGTTTTTAATTTCGACCCCAATGTACACGACGTAGAAGCATGGTTTGATGAGGAAGATAGGGCTAGGCTACATAACCGATGGGACTATCGTGATGTTTGTCTCGTATAGGAAATTGTTTGAAGGGTGACGCCAAATCGTAGCTAGACGAGTGGGACACAAACGTTAACTCATGACTCAAGGAGTAACTTTTAAAATTAGTTTAGGCCTTTATGTGTCAGCAAGATAGACACAGCTAATATTCTATTTGAGGTCTTGTCAACCAACTCAAACAACTTCCGTACCTATTCTGATTACGCCCTAAAGTCATTGTTACGTTAACGAATTGTTATGGGTCTCATTGACGAGCTTATCACAGCTATAGTTTTACGTGGAATTAAAGATCCTCATGTTAAAGCTACTGCGATAAATGCCAACCTGGTACCAAATGAATTGATAAAATACCTTTCATCGTTTTTGAAACCTGAGAAAGAGTCGGCTTCAGATGCTCATGCGACACGCCGTCCAGCGGCTTGATCAGCAGCAAGACTCAAGGTAATAAACGGCCTTTCCAACCACCTTACTGTAACCCTAAGTGTTTTTTGCTTTCACACGTGGTGAGCTGAGACACAAGTTAGTAAGTTGTCATAAAAAGCCAAAACCTAGCAGTACAGGTGATTCGGGTCAAGCCAAGCTCGTAAATAACCAAGACCTTAATACACCATGCGCATATTGTAAATAAACAGATCACCATATTAGTAAATGTTTTGCAAATCAACGTTCCGATCAACACAACAAGAGTAATGTTAGCTTTTGCAATACTCCTGTAGAAAACCATAAAGATGTTTTTGTAGGTGTAATTTAAGGAATATCTGTAAACATTTTAATAGACAGTGGTGCAATGCAATATATGTTTTAATATATACATGGTGTCGTGAACAATTTTTCCATCATTGCAAGTGCCCAGTAAATGCATGAACGCTCCTATAATAATAGGTAGGTACCAATGTGTTGAATCGTGATGGCGTGACGTATGTAAGGACAAAACATTCACAGTGCATACGTGACTATAAACTGTTGAAGGTGTCTGCTGCGAACTCAAACGAGCAATGCCCTATCAAGACATCAGTAACTGGTAATGACCTGTATTAGCTCACACCAATTTTACATGGGTTTGCTGAATTCATGATCTCATGTACGGCTACTTTAACCGTGTAAAGACACTCCCTTATACTATCGCCTAACAAGATGTCACTTGTTGAAAAGCTCAAAGTACGTAATATTATTAAAGATCTTTTATCTGAAAATTTTATACGTGAGTCGGAGTCTCCTTATTCGAGCCCCATACTATTAGTTAAGAAGAAGGATGGCTCTGATAGAATGTGTGTCGATTTTCACGCTCTGAATCACTGTCAAGAACCGATACCCGCTACCCCTAATTAACTAACACATAGGCCGGTTGGGTTAAACGAAATACTTTTTACAACATTACTACAACATTAGATATGGCCACCGGGTTCCATTCATCAGCTTTGCTTAGACAAAACGGCCAATCCGCCTACGGGGTTCTTGACTCCGGAAGGGCATTTTGAATATCTCAAAACGCCTTATGGACTTGCGAATGCGCCGATTGTATACCAATGTATAGTTAGTAAAAATTTACGGGAATTAATTATTAAGTCTTGGTGTACCTATTTCGATAATTGCTTGATTTTAACGTCCTCAATAAACGAAGGGTTAGCAGTATTACGTGAAGTACTTTCTACTCTTACGAAAGCGGGTTTTTTCAATAAACCTAAAAAGTGTTCATTTTTATGCACAGAGATCGAGTACCTAGGTCGTTTCATATCGAATGGCGAAATGCGGCCATCCACTGGCAAGGTTCAAGCCCTTGCTGATTCTGCTGAACCACGAAATGTTAAGTTAATTTTTAAGACTAGCAAGGTATTTTCGAAAATACATCCCTAACCACTCCACCAGAACTACATGCATCGCGAGTCTAACTTGTAAGGATGTTGAATTTAAGTGGGGTACTGAACAATAGCGGGTTCGGCAAGAGATAATCTTTATTCTAACCAACGCACCTGTACTTGCAATATTTGATCCGAGTTAACGTACAGAAGTACATACATATGTTAACAGCCGCGTAGTGGCCTACTATAGCCAGGTCACAAAAGGTGCAGAACAAAAGTACCATTCTTATGAGCTTGAGGCGTTAGCTGTGGTAAAAGCTTTAAAACATCAAGATTATGATTTTCACGTTACATATCGGAAAGGCGCCATGATGCCACACGCAGACTATCTTAATCGCAGACTATCTCAAACCCATGTCTTCTTTGTTACATACCAAAGCATTCACAAAATCCTGCTTGTTAATTCCTATACATCATTAAGATGATATCAAACATAAATGTGTATTTAGGCACGTTATCTCGTTGTTTGGTACTCCTAAGCTAAGCTCCTAAGCTTATATCAGATAGGGGACGTATGTTTGAGTCCCGGATTTCACATCATGGATGCAAGATTTAGGTGTACAGTTGCACCATATCACACCGAAAATACACCACACCGAAAATGGTCAGGTGGAACGCTACATCCGCACTGTTCTCAATATGCTGCGAATTGTTGCTAACCACCAAAAGAGCGAGTGGGCTGATGAATTGTGGCAGCTATAGCTTATTCTCAACCTGACAAAACAGAAAACCACTCAGACCTCGGCTCTGAATCTTTTAGTTAGACGTGAAAGTGCCACGCCTGCGATACGTACCTTGGTAAGAAATGTGGCTTTGAATCCAGCAACGTCCAATCGCGATCCTCGACGGGTCTGACACAGGCCGGCTGAACGCCTGTCAAGAAATCAAGTGCAGCAGGATACTGTTGTAAACAAGGACATACGACCTCCCCGTGAGTTTAAGGAAAATGACTTGGTATTTGTCATCAAGTATGCTTAGTCTAAAGGAAAACTGGACCGCGGTATGAGAGACCCTTACCGCGCCTCAAAGGTTCTCCGCAATGGTCGAATGAACTGAAGTTACTCGCTGGATCGTATGGTAAAACTAGTTTTGCAGCTTCTCAATTCATGATACCTTGGAAGGGCGAGAGGACCCTGAAACATGTGCGGCTTTGAACCGAAAAGCACCGAATAGCTTTGACACCGTGTCTAGGCCTATGCCGAGACACGGTATAAATGCTTTTAGGTATGCACACTTTAGAGCCTATGCCGAAGAGTCACTGAGCCTGTGCTCGGTGTTCGTTAATTATTGGGTCGACCCTAGTTTATTGTACAGTCGGGGACTCTTGTTTTGTGATTAATAAGAATCACAAATCAATATCTCCCTGGTTACCTTGTAATGTGAGTAGTTAGGAAACTGGTAATTTTAATTTTGTTTAATCCAACCTAACAATAACTCACATGACTAATCTTTTGCGCGACACCCCTTGTAACATTTTTCCGTATCCGTTTGTAACATTTTTCATCATCAGATGATGACTGAGATGAGATATACTGAGATATTTGATTGCAGATGATGATCTAAATTGTTCAGGAGATTCTGATCAGCTTGGTCTGCCATTTACACTGGATGAAATCAAGCTAGACTATCGTAAAACGTCAAACAAAAAAGACTTAAGCCATTAAGCAAGACTAAGGTAAATCATCAAGCAGATTATCTTCAGCCGTCTTGCGAAGCAAACATTGCGCTCTTAAATTATTTATCTCTCACGAGTTATTTCTGGTTTTATTTTTAATTTTCGTGATTTTATTTAAATAAATCTAGAGTTATTGACTCGAGTGTGAATAGTTAGAATAAAAGATTTTTGTGTTTGTGCATCGAGTAAAAATAATCCGTATAGTTATTTTATATGAAAAGACACCATTTTATATAAATAACAAATGACGAACGACAAGATACGACTTTGTGACATACTTTAACCAATCTAAACACAAAATTGACATTATTATGACACATGTCATTAACGAAGAAGAAAAAAAAATCAAGCTACATAGACGTGTGTTGTAAAGCAAAAGTGACAATACAGAAGATATAAGGAATGGCCACAATGTCATTTCATGAAGTAAGCACTTCAAAATTAGTAATTTTATCTCGTGTTGCTTACAGCATGCCATATACAGTAATCATAGCGGAATTTTTATCAATAAATTGTCACTTCATATCACAGGTAAATTGAATTATAGGTGTATGTTGCAATGTGATTGAACGACGAGGAATCCCGAGAAAGTTTTAGACGGCCATTCCGCGATAACATTTAGAATAGACATATGACGATCAACTAAGACTTTACCAATGTATCTTTTATAAACTACAGAGTCTGCATGCTTAAATCCACAATAACAAATCAAAATAAACTTTACTAATATTGTATAAAACCAAACAATCAATTGACACTAGCGAAATTGACATTATTATGACAAGTTGCCGCCACTATCCTTATTTGTCGATGTTGTCTAATACGGCCTCTCCTGATATCGTCGGTCCAATACTCAACTCGCCAAACTGAAAATTCAAGAGTTTTCAGGAGAGCGAAACAAAGTTCAAATCGCTGTTGTAAATCAGGTGTTATAGATACATTTTTAAATTGTGACAATATATTAGCTTTAGGTAAATGTTTATATAGTATTTATCAAATAAGGCCAATAAGTATATTACCGTGTTTATCAAAAATTCTAGAAAAAGCTGTTTGTGCACAGTTAACCGACTACCTTGAGGACAACTCTATACTTCCTGAAATGCAGTCAGGCTTTAGAAAGGGGCGAAGTACAGTAACCGCTCTTCTCGATGTAACTGACAACATTCTCTGTGCGCAGGATGAGGGTATGTGCACATTACTAGTACTCCTAGATTTCTCGAGGGCTTTTGACTCTTTGAATATTGAACTTCTCATCGCCAAGCTTGAATACTATGGATTTGATAACAGTGCTTTAAAATGGTTTGAAAGCTACCTCACAAATCGTAGCCAGTACGTAAGCCTAGTATCTGGTTCTTCTACCAAGCAATCCGATAAGGTGCTCCTTGGCCGAGGAGTACCGCAGGGATCGATTTTAGGTCCAATACTTTTTATCTTGTATTCAGCGGATTTGAGGCAATGTATAAAACATTGTCAATTTAATTTATATGCCGACGATACACAAGTTTATATTTCCTGTGAGCCTTCCGAAATCGACAATGCCACCACTAAACTCAATGCTGATCTGGAGAATATTGCTCTCTGGTCAAGGAACAACGGTCTCTTATTGAATCCCACATAAACGAAGTACCTAATTTTTGGTAGTAAATATCACTTGGCCAATGTAAGTCCATCAGTAGCTGTTACGGTTATGGGTGAGGCTATTGAACGGGTCTTTAAAGCTCGTAACCTTGGACTTCAACTGGATTGCGCCCTTCGTTTTGAAGAACACATTGCAGAGTCTGTCAGAAACTGTTTTTATAGGCTAAAAGTACTGTATAAAATGAGGCCATATATATCGGAAGTACTTCGAGTTAGGCTGGTAGAGTCTTTGGTGTTGTCTAAGCTAAACTATACTGATATTGTTTTTAGCCCGCGGCTTTTGGCTAGGACACAAAGACTCCTTCAACGGGTACAGAATGCCTGTGCTCGTTTTTGTTTCGACATTCCATTTAGGGGTCACGTGAGTCCATTTTTGAACGCTCATTCAATATTAAAAATGAAGCATCGTCAAAAGCTTCACTTAGCGTGCCTTCTATTTGGGGTTATGAAGCACAACGCGCCCAGGTACCGTTACGATAAGATAGATAAACGATCCAGCTTAAGGTCCTGTGAACCTCGCCAACACTCGGCGCAGCTCTCAACACAGCATCACAAGACATCTGCTTTTAAAGGCTGTTTCCGCTACGATGCGTCGAAGTGTTGGAATAAGGAACCTGCAGAGTATTAATAGCTTTAGAAAGAAACTTAAAATGTATTTATATGTCTGGCAAAAAGCGGAGGAAAGCCTTCTGTTGGATACAAGTGCTATATAGTATATATACTGGTATCTATAAGTACTGTTATAAGTAGGTACTAAATATGTTATATTAGCCTTCTGGTTCCCAAAGTACTAATTCTGTGACTGTTTTGCCTGGTTTGGGGCTAGATGGCTGTGTGTAATGGTCCATATCTGTTTATTCATGTGTTTCTTTTTGTATTTATTTTATTTTCTGTTTTGTAGCTTTTGTCTATTTACTTTTTGTTTATTTATAATGTAATTATCGTTTCATGTCCGCTAAACAGAATTGGTCCTAACGGAAGACCAGCGCGGGTTGTTGACACTGCAATCCGCATATGCTGAGTTAGGGTCCATTTTGCGGCAACCATTAATTTTGTATATTATATTTTTGTCTGTGTTGTTGCAAATAAAAACTTTTCTATTTCTATTTCTATTTCTAAATTGCTAGAATATTAATTATATCGAAGTTATCGCAGATTGGCGAGTTTATCATGGTTAGTTTTAATAGTTAGATATTTAGATGTACTGAGGTAAAATATCCAATGTGGTAATTAGACGAGTATACTGTGGTGAAGGTTTGCCAAATGTACAAATTACTGTCATCTTTTGCTAATGTAGGCTAAATGAATGTATTGATGGGGATAAGATAATTAAATAAAAAACACGTGAACATCATATATTTTTACATCATATATCATATATTTTTACATCATATATCATATATTTTTACATCATATATCATATATTTTTACATCATATATCATATATTTTTACATCATATATCATATATTTTTACATCATATTACATCATATGTTTTTCCTTTTATTTTATAAAACCTATAAAACCATAAAATAACCAGCCGGTAACTTTCATGTCGCCGGAAGACCAAAATGCACTGATTGAGGATGATTCATTAATAGGTGATGAAAATGAAATGAGGGAAAACGATAACTATTGGGTAAAAAAGTCTACACAGAAAGGATAATTATTTCAAAACAAAAAAACAGGATTTTTTAAACTCTGCACAGATTAACAAATATCGAGACTGTTTTTACGATGAGCTTTCTTGTTCGGAAGCTGTACGTGACGCTCTTCTAGAGCCTGATGTTGGAGAGGAGAGTTCAAATGAGTAGACAGTTACTTGATTTTTAACACCATATTTTCTTTAAGCTACTTATTAAAATTAATTAATAACAGGCAATCATAATAGAATAGGTAGGTTTCCAAAAAATATCAGAAATCTTTATTCCTAAAAATGTTGGCCCCGATTTTATAACATAAGCTAACTCAGAAACTAACTCAGTAAATGTCATAGTTTTATTAATAAATAAAATAAATGAAAGTTACCGGCTGTTGATTTTATGGTTTTATAGGTTTTATAAAGTACATAGAAAAATAAAGATGTAATAAAGTTAACGTGTTTTTTTTATATTAATAGTAACTTAAGCTAGTAAATGCACAATAATGCAATTAAATCAGCCGAACTACTTATTAAACCATGAAAAACTATTATTTTGGCTAGTCAATATACATTAGAGCACATTAAGTAGGTACCTATATCAGCCAAACTACTACTTTAGCATAAAACTTGAGCAAGGTAGATTAGCCAAACTGCCACATAAACTAGTTGACTTATGTGGTTAAATGCGCTTTTGTAGGATTCTGCAATGGTAAACTGAACAATCGGGCATATCATATAGAACAGTTGACAATTGCAACAATTAAATTCTGTGCAGATAGCTGAAAAAGAAACTGGTGATAGATTGGTCATTTTTAATGCTACAGATATGTCATTTTACCACATTGTGCTTTTGGCCTAACCATTACTATGCCCATCAAAAAGTGAAAAACGTCAAAAAGACAGTTTGGCGAGTTGACCACTGGACCGACGATATCCTGACGTCTCTGTCAGGTTCTCCAGTAAGTCAGGTTTAATTATTCATATTGATATTTCAATGATTTAATAACAACTCCCAGTTATCCGTTTGCGATCTCGGGGAAGGCGGCAGGTAGGTAACATGTATAAAGAGTTCTGCCGTAAGCACCAGGATGGTGCGCGGGAATAGCTTGACACTCCTGGGATGGGTTGCAGCCGCAGCAGTTTGCGAGAGGATACCAGTGCGTTCCTATGGAGATCCCGGAGCCCTTCGACATGCACCTAGGCTACATGCCTCGGCACCGGGAGGCACCGGGGAGTTTTAGTGTCTTTGTCTTTTTTAGTCATCCAACCTCACATACTCCATTTGCATCCTTAGTGCATTGGAAATCTATGGCAGATATCTCAACTTTCAAAAAATAGGGTTAGAGCCGTAATATCTTATTTACTCTGTGCCGGTAAGTCAAAAAGTAACTCAAATAAGTATAACTCAACTCAATGTGAGTCTGTCTGTGGCTGAGTTTAGTGATCTGTGGTCCGCGGTTGGTAGGGTTTCGTTGTGCGTATAAAACGAACTTGAAAAATAATGTAGCCTTTCCTTCTTTCCTTCGTAATAATTAACACAAGGCAACGCGAAATATAGAAGAATTTATAATAAATCACAGTTTTAATCTCCTTGAATAAAATTTGGTCTATCCATTTACTTGCACAGCTTTTGTCAGCGAAATATCGAACATGATTACGTTGTTATGACGCGAAGCATTTTTGTACTTGTAGGTAAAAATAATGGCATTCCTAAATGAACCAGTGCTAAACATTATCGTGGTAGGATTCCACCATAAGAAAGGGTGCCAGGTAATCATTTAACCAAGATGAACTTGTTTATATCTTTTTGTATCGATGCATAACACTGTCAATCTCAACATCTGTTTACAAATACATCTGGAAAAGATAGCGTTTTGCGATACGGACACACATTCAACATGCCCTTATCCCATTGTGGGCCGGCAGTCCTTGCCTGCTCACTTCTTTATCATGCATTGTGCACTAGCACTATGACTATGGCAATGTACTCATTGCTTCATTGTTCACACAATCCATCCTTGTTTGTAAGCCTGTTTCTACATATATCTATTTACGTTCATGTTCTACTCTCTTTTCGTACATTTCTTCCTTGCACATATCATTGCTGTACTACACCAATACAGTATACCTACACCTTGTTAAATTTATGTTTCTGTAGGTTGAACACTGCTACCCAGAGCTTGTTCCTGATCGTCCGTCAGAGCTGCCGGCGGCATGGAGACATCTCCCAGCCCTAGCCCTGCCCGATGGCTCCCACAACTTTCTCTCAGACACAATATTTTTCAATCTTCCTGGACTGACTGAACCTGCGCACACTGTGTATGGTATATCATGCTTCAGACAGATCCCTATTGAGGTAAATATTGATAGTGATTAGTGATTATAAGTTAATAGTTTATTATAATTGTTGGGTCCATCTCACTATAACACATTTGCTAATATGGCATAAGAATCTCTTGCTATTTTTATTCTATAATATTAAAATGTCAAGGAGTGACCATATACTGTTATACATATACTGTACTGTAAGTGTTAATAATGTTATTATGAGATAAAATAGAATATCACTTTATTATAGAATAGAATAGAAAATACTTTATTGCACACCACATTATACTGTTTTAAGAAACAATGTTTAACTTATACACCATATAAGACAAAAAAAAACATACTAAAGATTTTGATGTTTCACTAGGACTTACAATGGTACAATGGGTGTTCTTATTACTAGAGAGTGATCACTTCCTAGCTACCTGTAAAATGAATTGATGATTATGATGAATAGATTAATTATGTTAATTTATACATCTGCAGATTATAATATTACAAAATGGCTAACTGCCTTTAAAGTATAGTTTATAGAGCATAAACTTAACACAGTCATAAAGTGACTATAATGGAGTTGCATAATGGTGGCTTTCAAGAACTGTTTGTATTTTTATTATATTTTGATGCAGCAAGTTGTTCAGAAGACGGAGGATATGACTCGGAGCTCTGTTCAGAAAAGTGTATGTGTTGTATGCCGAGCACCTTTATTCGGAAGGCTGGCAGTGAAGATGGAACTTGTAGTCAGAGCCTGGTTTCTGCAAGGAGACTTTTCCCAAACCAAGTTACTAGAAGATGCTTATAAGCATTTGAACAGTTGTCCTGTACAAATTGACCAGACTCTTGAAGGTAATCTACATGCTTTAAATCCTTTGTTTGACTAGCCTCAGATGTGAGCCTGAACTGTGACTCAGTTGGTAGTAACTCTACCGTCTGCTCTATAGGTTCTGGGTTTGATCCCCATTGACAAACATTGGCCCTGTGTGGACTAATTTTTGTGTGATGAACACAGGTCTTCCATATCTGGGTGTTAATAAGTATCATAAGTATGTATTTAAGAATATATAAGTATTCTATCGGTAATTTCGTTTTCTTAGTTTGGGACTACATGGTATTGTGTAAATTGTCCAGTGATATTTATTTACATAAGATAAAAAAGTAAATAATGCTAGACATTTCACACAGCATCATCTAGCCTTAAAGTAAATAGAGCTTGTGTGGAACTACATGACTGATATACTACTTATGTACGTAGAACACATATTAAGAAAAATACGTTTCCTACGAATTCCTACGATTTTTTTATATTAAGAAAAATATCCAGACCTGTGATAAATATTTGCAGAACATACAATTTTTTTTCCTATACTTAGCGGGAATCAAACTCGCAACTTTCTGCATCTCAGGTGGACCTTCGCTTATTGCATCACAAAGGTTTTCAAATGACACATTAATGTATATGTATGTATAATACAGAATTCCTTAGCAAGGATATTTCTACTCGAAGATTTGATTGCCACTTGTTTCAAACAGAGCTAGAATTAAGTATGCTGTAAAAAAAACGAATGGTCCAGAATCCTATTATACCAATATTATAAATGTGAATGTTTGTGGCACAACCACACTAAAAGCAGAACAGATTTAGACGGAAAATAGGTATTGAACTCTGAGATTTGAAATAGCATGTAGGCTATATTTTTTATAGGTACCACTTATGAGTAGCCACAGGTAGAAGCTGTTATATGATAGTTTTTAATGTCCTAGGTTTATCAGTACAGCGGTTAGTTGAAAATTGGAGGCACAAAGCTGTACTGCTTTTCAAGCTGCTATTACTGCGACGAAAGGTGCTTCTTTATGGTTCTCCAGCCGGTCCTTTGTCTATGGCTCTGTTAACTTTGGTGTCTCTCCTGCCGCAATGCTTGGAGAGTGGCCTATCACATGCCTCCAATGTAGTGTGAGTATTCTCTAAAGTAAACTATCCGTGGATTGTATTGTCAATACAGTTCACTGTGAGTCATTTACAATGATAATGTAATGACATTATGAATCATAATTTTAAACATGCTATAATATTTTATGATATCTATCTAATCAATTCATAACAGGAGGATAAGTTTTGTTAATTTCCTTATCATCAGCATTCAGCCCCATTTCACGAACTGCTGAATATTGGAACTGGGATCATTAATCTATAATTATTTAACTAGGGAGTCTCATCAAGTAATAATAAAAAATAATAATCTGGCTTTCCCAATAATTAATAATATTTAAGCAATCATTTTTTGGATTTTGTTCTGGATATTTGTGCTATCAATCTTACGACTATGAGCTCTTGGATTTTGGAATGTGATAGTAATTTATCTAGTTAAATTCATTTATAATTACAGAGATGTACAGAATATAACATAAAATACATGTGAAACAGTTGAGCTATCTAAAGACTGTTAAAAACGATCTATAGATAGTTCAACTGATCTCTGGATCAGTTGAACTATCTATCACTGCCAGAGGACTGCGTTTCCAAGACACTAGCGGCATTGCCACGTTGAATGGCAATGCTAATACGCAGGGCCTGATAGGAGCTCTTTTGTCACGCAATGTATCTACCAGACGCCGTGAAATAATTTTGATAACGCGTTTCCCACGGGGCCAGGGTCTCGACTCCAAAAGACTCAAATATGTAGGCCTTATCAAGACCTGCATATTTGCGCCTTCTGAGGCACATTCAGCCACCGCATCAGCTCGAATAATTATTTATATCTGTGGTTATATTATTTGGAATAACCATTATCATCCAATTCGAGTCAGTCACCCGACCTGTGTACTTTTATTATCTTTTTAGATATGTACATGTAAATTCTGTTTCAGTTTAACCAGACCCCTATCCCCCGTACCTGCTTCTGGAAAAAATCTAGATGATAAAGATACTGTAGACTGTACTGAAGTTCCAAGTGATAAGTTAGTCAACGGCACGTATCTAGTCGAAGAACTCTCTCCTAAGGAGACTGGCAATCTATTAGAAGAAAAAGACAAAGTTAGCCGACAGAGTTTTGATGAAACTTTTCTGACCGATGCAGTGGACAGACAAGAACTAACAGCTAGAGAAAAGTGCCATAGTATCGGCGAAAAATACAAGTCTCAAAAGCCTCTTTCGGAAGCCCAACAGAGTCCCACCATGGCACGAGACATGAGTGTAGACGGACTTTATAATATGACAGGGCAAATAGACCTAACTGAATGTGGATTGCCCTTACCATTGTTTGAAGAAGGATATCTCTGTTTACCGTATTTGTCACTAAACTATTTAGATCTGTTATCTGACCCTGCAGTTCATGGTTTTGTAGTAGGCGCTTCAAATGTTTTGTTCAAGCAAAAAAGGCAGCTATTCGATGTTCTTGTAGAACTCAATGAGATGAGGATAGAAACAGCTGATCTGACTTTGCGAAGGCTACTGGTGCTGAGTACTGAAGATCTGAGATTTGCAGATCATGTGGTACGACACGGTTCTACGCAGGGTGATTTGTGGATACGCGACCAGTTTGCAACATACCTAATATATTTACTAAGGACTTCTTTACTACCTGGTGAGATCATTTTTCAATTAAGAAAAGTTATTTTCGTTTTGTGCCTTGCGAATACGTTCGTGTATCGTTATATAAATTGTTTCATTAAGAAAATTCATGTCCTCTCGCTCGCACAATACTAATAGCAATATTGTGCGAGTGACATGACATGACATGACTAAAATCTCAATATCAGATTAGTTGGTTTTATGAAACAGTTTATACAAACTTTGACGTCCTATTTCATCTTCATTGTTTTTCAGGTTAAAAAGATATTTTTTATTGCACAAGCTTACAAATAGGTACATACAAATAACAAACTTACCTAGTTATCCTATGCTAAACTATTTAAAACTATGCACCCTATTTTCAACTTGCTGTAATTAGATAATTACTTATAAAGTGCCCAAAAGGCTGCTAACGTTACTTCGTTGAATAGCCGTACTAATCCTTCGTCCGAGGTAAAATATAAAGTAATGTAAAAATATATTAAGTTTCAAACCGGGTCTATCTATCACACTAAATTTCGTTGAAATCAGTCCAGTTGTTACGACCGTGATTAAGTAAAAACTTTTTCATTTATAATAATGTTAGTGTGATATTGGTCTTAATTCTATTATTGTTATTTAGCTGAACTCATTAAATTAACGTATAATACGAACGATCTTATTTTTCACTGACACTATTTAAATTTACTAAATTGAAGTATTTAAACTAATTTTGTCGCATGAACTTATTGTTGAATAAAACTGCAAAATACTATAAAAGTACAATATGTTAATTTTATTTATTTTAAGACTATTTACTCTAATTTGGACTTTGTTGTATGCAAAATAAGACCGTTCGACTTTTATAAAATTTTAGCTAGTCCGACGAACAGAACCATCACCATTACCAAGTATAAATAGTGTATTATATATATTTACAGATGGTAGTAGAGAGTTAGACTCCTTTAACGCCCCATTCATGGCTGCTTTCAAAGCAACCCCTGCTTACGAGCAGTGGTTGAAAAACACTAACAACGGTGAAATAGAGGCATTCATGAACCTGGCTCCCGTGCACCCTTTCAGTGGCCAGTTGTCTGTTGCCGACATGAAGCTGAAGTTCGCGCAGTAAGTTTGTTACGATTATTGAAGTGATAACTTCTTATGGGAGGGTAAACTGCTTCGTTACGTAACGCTTTACGGCGCCAGTCTGTCTGGCTTCCCTTTCTCTCAAGCATACGGCAGCGGAAGGCAGGCTCCTTCTCTCTCACTCTAACCCACAGAGCTAGTTAGATTAGTTCAAGTTATCACTTCTGTCGGGCGTCCCGAGACGCACACCTTTTTTATTTAGAAATAATTTAGCTAGACATCGTCTAGTCTAAAAATGACGCCCCTTCACTAAACGTAATTTTACTTGTGCGTGCGTCGATTTTACATGTTCGGGCATTTGAATTTGACCAATGACGACGATGAATTTGTATTGCGTCTATACACCTACATTACATGCGAGAGTAAATACATTGGAAGGGCGTTCATTTTTAGACTAGACGATCTCTAGTAGTCTTAAATCTTTGACGGAGGTCATTAGAGTAGACTATTGTACCGTTTGTGGTACATGTTGTAGTCTTAATACCCTGCAGCCCATAGCCTACTACACATTATGCCACTAGCTTTACCTGTGCGGGTTTGCGCCAGCATAACCACCGCGTTATAAATTATAATCACGGCTTTTTGCTCGGACGGACAATAAATGGCAACAGATAGATAATTGATTCAGGCGTGACTTAGTACTGTTCCGCCAATCTAACCCTAATGAGTTAGACACGATGCAGACGCATGCACCTCCCTCCCGTCCGCAATTGAAAAGCCAAGCAAAGCGTTTATACAAAGGAAGCACACAACATCCACACTCACAACAACGAAAAGTAATTCGACCCGTGTTTTGACTCATTACTCATTATTCGAGGTTCTCATTATAAAAATGCAAAAAAAAGTCTTGTTTAATAACTGGTTATGAAACAATGAAAAGAAAACCTGATACATAACTAGTTAGGAAATCTTAGTTACGAAATCTTAGTTACGAACGTGGCATATACCAAAAAAAAAAGATTCCCGACGAATTGAGAACTTTCTCCTCTTTTGAAATCTGTTAAAAATGACGTCCATCATTCGCGGCGAAGCGGGAGCGCAAATCCTGCTTCAGTATAAACAGACGAAATCATTCCTGGCAAAGTAATCACCTCACACGGCCTCTTGTTTCAGCACGATGTCTACGACGGAGGGTGGTCGCAAGGTAACGGCGGCTGTGGCGAGCACGGGTCGCGCAGTGGCCAGCACGTCGAGAGCTGTCGGCGGAGCGCTTTCCCAGGCGCGGGGAGCTCTCTCGGGCTGGTGGAGTGCACTCACTGCGCCACCGCCAAATAGCGCCGCTTCAGACACTTCTTCCATAGGTGGGTTCTCTTACTACAGGAACTTGTGTACCCAGGATACGTCGCGTTGTGCGACGTATCCTGGGTACACTAATACCAGTCATGCCGCAATCTCAGACCAAAAAAAATTGAAGACGGAGCGCCGCGATCAACTAAAGTGAAGCCGTTATGTTAAGTATGAGTGAATGTCGAAGGGTTGCCATTTATTAAAAGTTTCCCTTTAGAGGTGTTTGCCCACTATCTAGTATCATACCATGACCGTAGTAGGAACGTGTCAGGTACGGAAAACGACACGATACGCTTCACTATGCCCACTGAAACGAATCGGCAACGTTGTAGACCAGTTTGCAACCCGTATGTTATCCGTATGATGCCCATACGGGCATACGCAACACGCATAAAACCGGCAGGAATCGGTTCAATAACGTGCAGGTACCGGTTTATTCCTGAACAACTATTAGCGTTGCATAGACGTCTTGTGGTGTAGTTTTGTAAATATTGGAATTGGTATGGCTTTAAGAAATTTACCTTTTGGACAACTGGCAATGATGACCATCATTTTGCCATCAACAAAGCAATGCGGCTACAACAACGCGTCTACTACGGTCATACTACCCGCATAGTCCCCGTAAGCTCACCGTTTAGCTGCCTGCGGGTGCGGTCTGGCAACGTCGCGCGCCGTGCGCGTAACGTGTCCGTACCGATGAAATATTCTCGCTGACAATTATTGACGCTCCGTGCATAGCACGCGACGGTGCTGGTCGGTTACGGGACGGTCTAGTGGGTATGGTCTCATACTTCTCAATACAAATAATATTTTTTTGCCTGACATGTTCCTATTACGGTCATAGTATGATACGGGATAGTGGGCATAAGCCTTTAATTGGGTAAAATTGTATGAATGATTGTGTGATGATTCATAAACGATACAATAATTATATTGTACACCACTGTAATAAGGTATGCAATGCCTTTTACTAGTGTTACTAGTGTTACTTTTACTACAAGATCAGCGTTTAAATCACCAAAGACACAGAGGCCAAGAAAACAGACTTTTTGACTGACACTTAAAGTTATGATAATAGCGTGGTAAGAAACATGGTATATAATTTACATTTGAGATGCAAGAAAGTTCCTACGATTAAGTTATAATAAAATAAAGTTTTTTAAACTTACGCGATCAGAACACATTATTATAATAAACGCGATAAATACCCGTAAGTATTTATAATAATAATAAAATAACTTAGTTGACGCAATTGGGTTTCAGGAATGTACAGTTTTATTTTATTTTCGAAACTATTATAATAATTTCACGATCACACACTTCATTGATGACCTCAGTGACGCAGTGGGTCAAGCAAGACCCGACTGAGACGCAAAATGTTGCGGGTTCGAAAAAGTCGCGGGACAAATTTTTGTATGATCTGCAAGTATTTGTTTCGGGTCCGGGTGTTTCTATGTATGTATGCATTTAGAAATAAAATAATAATAATTTGTCTATCAGTCATGTGGTACCCATAGCACAAGCTCTGCTTTTTTTTTGGGGCCAGATGACGTTGTGTTACATGTCCGGCATTATTATTATAATTATTATTACACAAAAAAAATATACATAAATTGTTGTAACAGCTCTAGATAAATATCACTGTCGAGCATTCGTATTTACGATGATTCACAAAATTTGCTGAGGCATGTCACATAATTATGTGACACTGCCACGCATGGATGATTCTGCACGATCTGCTATTGTTCGAGGTGATTACGATTTGCGGGTAGTTAACTTTTTACTTTGTTTCTGCGTTATTTAAATAACTTGTATGTGGGATTGTTTACTAGCTTAATATTGTTTCATTATTGCCGAAGCACGTTTAAAAATTTTCGTTTCATTTCTCAAGGAAGTTAAGTTTCTTTTTAAGATAATAAATACTCCATAAGCAACTCTATACTCTATCCGTGCCGTGTTATAAAAAACGCAACGGTAATGTGAAAATTCCAAGCAGATAACTATTTCTGACGCACATCACTATTTCAAGAGTAGAAATGAATATCTTTGATCTATCTGATTTGATTTGTTTCTAAACAGGTGAAGACAGATTCCAGCCGTCAGATGCCGAGGATGCCATGGAGCAGATAGAACAGATAGACGACGATAACAAAATACAGCGCCCTTCGACCCCAGACCCCCCAGACAAAACGATAGAGGATGGAACCAATAATATAAGCAATATTAGAATTGTGTAAATCTCACCAGTAACTAAACAAACTAATTGAAAGAAACCGGGTTATAAACAAATGCATTGTAATAATGGTTTTTGGCTTATGGATTTCAAAATTTTTTGGACATATTGAGCCATGGACAAAAGTAATTACCGAGCATAAAATATTTAATCTTTTATAAATAACGGTCAGCTGCGCCTCAAACGATTTAAATTGTGATAACAAAAATCATGTTTCATGTTTAAAAAAAATCATATGACTTTGTTGATCATTTTATTTATTATTTATTCATATATTGTGATTTTTGTCGCCTATTTAATGTATTTTTAGCTTGCATATAATCCAGTGGCTCGATTTCTGTTGTTTGGCGTCAGTCATGACTTAAATTTCGTAAAATACGGACGATCTTATTTTGTATGATGTTTAAATTTAGAGTAAAATTATAAAATAACATTTGTTTAATAGAAATAAAATGCTAATTTTACTCGCCATGTAAATTGGTGTTCAATAAACCTGCGGTAAATCAATTCAATAGAACAGAAAGACAATTTTAACATATTTTAAAAACGATCTTTCCTGTTTTACGAAATTTTAGCTAGTTTGGCATAATGACAGAATCTTGAACTGTTGTTTACTTATTTTGCTAACTTGTTCTGTCACGAAAATGTGGCTTATAAAGGTGTGTATGGAAATGTGCAATTTTACGACAAATTTTAGTGAGTGAACGTAGTGAACACTTTAAGGATTTGTAAGTTTCATGCACAGTTCTGCCGATATTATTAGGTCGGCGAAGTCTGAAGTAAGCCGTCTGTGAAATATTTAACCAAAACTGGTGACGATGTTTTTAGGCCGTCCGTGAGCCTCCATAAGGTTTAGCAACCTATATAGTACAGACCGGCATCCTAACCATATTTATAACTGTCACCCATCTGTTGGTGACCGCACTGAACGTTGATTATCTTATTAGAACATTCAGGGTCTGGGTAAAGCATAGCAAAGTTGTTCGATGATATGCTAACTGTCTTGTACATTTTTGTATACTCGTACCATTGAAATCACGTATATATTGTAAATAAAGTAGGTACATAATTTGTCATAGAAAAACATTATGTATTTGTGAGATTATTTAATAGTTGCTAGTATTTTTGTCATTGTTGAGGCACGTTTTTTACTGCACAAAATAGCTTGTAAATGTAGTGATCTTTTAGTAACAGAATAGAAACGCTGGACTGTTTTTTCACCTTTTACTTCAGCCTGACATTTTCATGGTCGATTGTTTCGATTCGGATTTCGATCGTTGCCAGCAATGTTCTTTTTAGAACTAGGGTTTAATTAAAATTTACTTTCTGTTGGGGTTTCCACCTGCGGAAAGTCAAATTGTATAGAATATACCTACAGCAGCACTGACTCCTCAGTCTTCTTCTACTTCCATTAACATGGCATGTGTCAATAATGTATATTTTGCCAGTGTCTAGTGTTTGTGTTGTTTATAGAATGATGTCGATTATTATAAATACTTACGGGTATTTATCGAGTTTATTTACCTATTTTTCCCGATGTTTCGACAGGTTTGCACTCTGTCGTGGTTACGGGATGACCACGACTGTCGAAACGTCGGGAAAAATAGGTAAATAAACGCGATAAATACCCGTAAATATTTATAATAATGTGTTCTGATCGCGTTAGTTTAAAAAACTTGGTGTCGATTATTTTTTGTCGTCTTGCGAAGAAAACATTGCGCTCTTAAATTATTTATTATATATATTATACCTCTGGGGCGCAATGGGTCCGACTGAGATGCAGGAGGTTGCGGGTTCGATTCCCGCCGCGGGACAAATGTTTGTATGATCTGCAAATATATGTCTCGGGTCTGGGAATTTCCCACATAACAGAAAGAACAATAGAAATAGCATGATGACTTTTTATAAGGAGAACCAGTGTCGTTAAACTCACACATGTAGAAATAAAAGTTATAATTGGCCGAAAAAGAACGTTAAAAATGACAAAACCATTAAACAAATGTTATTGATATAAAACCTTAGTACCATCAGAACATGGTTCAAAAATAGTACTAAAATGTAAGTCTACTTACCAAGAGATGACGCTTTTGCGAAAGATTTTTGTTTTAGTCTCTAACAACAAGAATTATAATTGAATGCAATGGCTGTTATTTGATTGCCCACTAAACATAGCTACTTCTTTAGTGATGTGCCAAAGGATACGAGACGAATGTATCGATATCGATTATTATACCTACCTACTGATGGATATCAAAATACGAATACGATGGGTACGTCAGGTTATATTTGTGGTGGGCCAAATAAACAGCTTTTCTTTATTTTAACACAATCACACGCTTGTGTTTCTTTGGCGTTGAGGAAGGTTCTGTTGATAAATTTTGTGTCTGTAATTTTTAAAACGTTTCATTAGATTTAAGTCATAATTGAAACAAAAAAAAACAATGACCTAGTAATTATAAACCTTTTAATAGGGGAACTATTTACATGATGAAGTTTGCGATAGCACATTCTTCAGTTTTTTAGGGTTACATCCCTAAATGAATAGCGAAAGATGAGGTTTATGAGAAACGCGACCTTAAATGGTATGATTCATAGTCTGTTTTTGTTTGACGGTTTTGCATTTTAAATAAAACCGTTTAAAACAATAAAATAATACTTACCGGGGATATAATTTCCCCCTTTTGTTAAAATTTTGGTTTGGCTATCATTTTTGCACTCCAGAACAGCACAATACAGCATTTTGTATTTTTTTTTATGATTTTTTGATTTACGTTTACCCTGACAAACTTCAAACACGACGGAAGTGAGCAAAGCTTGTAGTGCGCGGTATTTCGCATACTAGGTGTTACGCGGGCCCCGCCTACTTACTACTTCTATCGTTCTTTCTGTTCTGTGGTATTTCCTATGTATAATATGTATGTATTTACAAAAAAAAAGTATTTAAGTAGTATATCAGCCATGTGGTACCCATAACACAAGCTCTGCTTACTTTGGGGCCAGATGATGTTGTGCGAAATGTCCGAGATTATTATTATTATTTATTTTTCTCGAGTTCTTTCCGGTTTTATTAGTAATTGACTCGGGTGTGAATCATTGGAATAAAAGCTTTGTGTTTCTTGGTGATTTAGGCAAAAATAATCCGTATAGGTAATTATTTTATATGAAAGACGCCATTTTATATAAAATAACAAACGACGAAAGACAAGATACGATTTTGTGATTTCATACGAGTATCTACTATAAACACTGGCAAAATTGTTACTTGCCACTAACGAAGAAGTAGTACCTATAATGTCAAAAAGTCGTATCTTGTCGTTTGTCATTAGTTATTTTATTTAAATGTCACATGTCATATCCATACAATTTGACACACAATACACTGGTGTTAACGCCATAAGAAAGTGGATCTTGTCTAGACCTCTGAAGTATTTATTAGGTTCGGTTATATTGTAGATATGTATTTTAGCTTTTTGAGGTTTTGATAAAAAGTGATCTCTAAACGTTCGTATGTTGTTGATAATTTTATGACGAATATAATTCTGTTTTGTAAAATAGTTGAAGTAGGTATCTATGTATAGTTTTGTAGTATTTTATATGTTTATTTATAAGCTCTCTATGTACTTGGACACAAACTTATTGAACAGCACAACTGATGAGTAGCAGGGCCGAATAAAGCATATCTACCCATACCCACACCATACCCAGTAGTACCTTACCTACTATTTTCACATTGAATTTGTTTTCTTGATTGCAACTTGTCTAAGAAATTTAATTTAAAACGTATTCACAAAAAAAATAGCACTGTTTCTATTTAGCAAGTTCTTTTAATCAGCGACTGCTTTAGTACTTAAATTTCATTATAATTCATTGGTTTCACAATATTCAGTGAGTTTGTAATTATGTATAATTGATTTAATTCATGAATTCGAGTTACCTACTTATCTTAGCATAATGTCTTATTTTGTTAGAATTCCTGATGTTATTTCTGCATATTTAATTCAATCAAACGGTAGCTGTGAACGTTAAATAAAAGTTACTTAAAAACGCCGTGTTGTTTTTGCTTATTATGTCAACTGAATATGCTTATTATCTCATTATCCACACTAATATTTTAAATTCAAACCCGACAAAGTTCCCGCGCTTTTCATAGTTAAGTGTGCAAAATTCTTGTTTTTCCCCTCCATACCGCGTCGATCTATAACTAAAAGAGTGGTGCCTGTTATCTGTAATCGCGAAATGATTGCGATTTTTCATCGTTTTTTGTCTCGCCACGAACAAGTCCTGCAGTGTCGAGAGCACACAGTTACTGCTCACACCACACATCAGATAAAGCGTTAAATGATCCCAATGAATGGCAACACGATATTCGTCATATTTAATACCATTTTGATACATACAACTTGCGAATTATTTACCGCAGTCGCCACTAAAAGATATAATCCATTTCAAGTTCATTACAAAACTAACTTTATTTCAAGTACTGAGTTACTTGGACTTGGACTTAGTCGACTTAGGCGTGCCTGATTTGTATTCGGCCGGTGTAATGGGTACATGTATTGGCTGGTCATATTTTTCTGACTTTGTAGCATCGGCGGCAATTTGTTGCAGGACTTTGATCATGTAGTACTCGCAGATAGACCATACGAAGGTGTTGTAGGTACCTACCTAAACTTTATAGACTCGACAACAGGCAGTACCTAAGTACCAGCAGCACGTCTACGCTCGCCCACGGCTCTCGTATCACTGGCGCACCGCCTAACTTCTTATCAGCTCGAGACTGTTATTGTATTAGTTGCATCTAACACAAACACTACATCTCTATTTTGTTAAATATTTTTTTTTTCATTAATTAAACATCAGAATCATATCCCAAGGCATCGCGTCGACATGCCTTCAGGGGTCAAACCTCTTCAACCACTTGACTCCATTGTGAATATAATTAGACTTAAACAGTTGGTTCTGTTTGTTGATCTTGATCGTCATTTCTTTCTATAGCCTTCCATGAACCTACAACTTTCTTCAGGTGTAAAACTCTTTGTCACGTTGCCTCGTTCTAACCATTATGTCATCGCCATTAGATTTTTCCACAATCTATCTATCTATCTATCAAACTACTTTCTTGTGCTCTCCTCTTTCTATCTCCATATTCTTTTCATTTTTCCTGTTTATTTTTGTGGCTGACTTCCGTGTCGTTTTCTTGGTTGCTTGTAGGTATTTATATATTGTACTGTTGGTATTTTGTCTCAGTTGTATCGTTTAAAAATAGTTATGACGATGTTTTCTGTTGCCGAGTGTGAATACATCATTAGTATTCATATTCTCACAGGCTTTCATTTAAGTCTTTTCTTTATTCTCAATTTCGCTTATCCGTTTTAGTAAATACAGAATTTGGATATCTTCTCTCTATTTCTCTGTTTTGCTGTAGCCAGTAAAGGGTCAGAGTTAATGTTGCATTCTTCGAAAAAGGTATTGTACCTACTCTTCGCTCATACATTGACGCCCATTATCTGCCGTGATTGAAGCTGGATAGCCTAGTCAGCTAAACATTTTTTTGAGGATTTGTATTATAGTGCACTTGTTACACTTGTTACTTGTTGTGCACTTGTATGTAATTTTGACTTCTTTATATCTACTATAGTGTAGAATTACTCTAAATAGAAAGCACACTTCAACAATAATCACTTTAATAATCCACTTTACATTACAGCCTTTAACTCAACAACCTTTCTGTCTCCTGGTTCCACGACAACTGACTCTATCTTGCTTCATTCAACTTTCGAGAAATGGAATTCTGCAATAATAACATCAATTGACTGCTTTAGTTTATGATTGAATGAAGTATAATAAACCATTAAATAATTTACACATAATTCTTACATAAATACTGTTGAATTTACCACATATAGGTACATTAGTTAAATTCTTAACAATTTTTAACTAGACAAGAACTGGGTGGCGACCAATCAATTTAGGTCTTAGTTTATTTACTTTGAAATATTTTACAGACTGGAAAACTACCTACTATTTTTATTTAGATTGAATACCTATTTAGTAAATTACAATGCATAATAAAAAATTAGAGCAACTATTTCTAACTAAGCTTAAACGACCATAGAATCGTTTAATTAATATTTCGCAAAAGATGTTTATTTAAAATGGCAATAATCATATAAAATAACACTAGTATTTTTAAACAAGCTTACAATAGTAATCAATGATTACAAGTAGGTACTCATGGTTGGGCAAAGGCCCCATCAGATCCATCGCGATGTCGACCAATAGTGCAGCAGGAAGTTCTCTGCGTTTTATCGGCACCTGTAAGTTTGGTAATCCCACAACAGTATCCCAGTACAGCTCTTGACTATTCTTCTGCATCTTTATCTATTCTTGGTCATCAAACTTTCAATCTTAATCTTCCCTTTAGTGCCACGATCCCTGAGTGACCTTCGTGTGCTACGTCTAATACTTAGCTAAATCATCCCAATCTTTATCGTAGTCAGGTACCTGGGTCAAATATAGCCAGCCGAATAATATGGCCATATACCTATATCTCTATAAGTGTATACTATACAAAACCAAACAAGCTCGTAATTGTTCGGTTACGGGGTTCTGATCTCAACGGCCCATAAGCCGCCGCTCCCACGCAGACGCCAATCCTCCAGAAGGAGACAAAGCCGGAAACTCATCACCGCTACAAAACTTTTGAGTAAATGTTGACCAATATTTTTGTTATTCGTCGGTTTTATGGTGTTTTTTTGTAATAATCTGTTGGTGTAGTAAAGGTAGACGACATTTGCGTGTCGTTTTCTTCCAATGCTTGCTTGGTTTTTATAGAGTGAGTGAAAGAAAAAAAAGTAATGTCTCTGTTAATACGGCCATCGACTGACTATTTTTACCGTCACGTGTTTTTGGCCATATTTACCCTATGAATTTTTGGCACCTACTAAATGTTGCTCAGTGTCCATCAAATAATAGTCATATCATGACAATAGCCAACCACCTGCTCAAAGTACCTAATGATTACGAGGTTTGATTTAAAACTGAGTCATTCGTTGTTAGATACATCAATATTTTTTGTTAAATAATTAGAGGGAAGTTACTTTATTATATTAATTTTAAGTTGATTAAAACGTAACTAAGAATGTTTTGTGAGTAAAGACACTAAAGTAATAGTACATTGTACACTTAGGCAAGAAAGTACCCTACCGAGTGTCACGAGTGTGTCATTACTTGCGTTCTTTTTTCAAAATATTGTTCGGAAATCGGAAGAGTAATAATTCATTTGGCGGACTTGGAGCAAAAACTATTAGTCGTTTGACCTACAATTAAAATAACCATAGCTACCGGCTGATCTATGAAGAAATAAAAAAAATAACGCGTTAGAAATGGATTTCCATACACTTTTCTCTCCCGCTAAACGCGTTAGAAATGAAATTCCATAGACTTTTCCGTACCGCATTTTAGTAGGCCTGAAATGATGTACTTTCTAAGTTATATTTGGAAAAGGAATGGGCATGTGTCTCGGTAGGTTATGTCGGTGGTATAATAGTTTTTTTTTTCATTTGGTATATTTTCTCGAAAAAAATAAGTCGATATTTTTAAATTTAAGAATAACTCGTTTCATACAGTTAATTTGGGCATAGGCATATTTACCTACAACGTTGAAAATATGCCCACTTCTATAAAACGAATTAGAAAAAGAGAATCAGTATCGACTGATTACGTTATCATTCATTTTCGATGGAACCATGTTTAATTATAATGAATAAGAATCATAAGTAATATTTTCTATACCGTAAATATGGCCAAATGTATGACCATATTTACATACAGGGTCGGAAATACGCCCATATTTTATTTTTAAAAAAACTTAAGATATAAGTTACATACATTTGCTATTTTTTTAACTGAAATATAAAACTTAGATAAATACTCTCTAATATTATATACTAATATTATATACTAATGGTTGATCTCACATCATATAAAATAAAAAAAATACGACTGCAAACCTTAGGGTGGCCATATTCGACCCAGGCCATATTCGACCCTTACTATTTTCACACTATCATCATAAGTATTAATAAATAATAAATAATTCCGGACATTTCACACAACATCATCTGGCCCCAAAGTAAGCAGAGCTTGTGCTATGGGTACCTCATGACTGATATACTTTTTTTTTTTGTAAATACATACATTTATACATAGAAACACCCAGACTCAAGACAAATACTTGCAGATCATACAAACATTTGTCCCGCGGCGGGAATCGAACCCGCAACCTTCTGCGTCTCAGCCGGACCTTAGCCAACTGTGCTACAGAGGTCGTCATATTGCGCATGATCTCGCATTAACTACAATTTGATGAACGTAGGAGCTCTTTAGCTTTGGGGAAGGCGTGATAGCGAGTCTGCTACATTGGTATTTCCAGGGTTTGTATTCAATATTATAGCGATGTAGGTACCTACCTGTAATCTTAACACCATCGCTCTATGCGTGGACATTGTTTAGATTTCGATCGAATAATAGCTCTAAAGGCTTACGTTCGGTAATCAGGTCAAACTCTTTCTCAAAAAGAATCAACTTCAAGATTTCAATAGAGTTAAAGCTTCTTTCTTACTCGGACTAGGTATATCTGTGTTCAGAGTCCGTTACTGAGACTCACTGAGGTCCCTTCGCCTCCGAGGTCATTTTTTTCTATAGATGTGTTTTATTTGCCATGATCTAAGTACGATGTATTTGGGGATGAATTTGTATTTGTATTTAAATAATTCAATTTTGAATTTGACTGTTTCCAATTTAATCGAGGTGGTTTTACCAATAATCGATTACCTATGCCAAGGACAAGTTTCCAATTAAATGGAGGTATCTGTGTACCAAATACATACACCACAGTTTATTTAACCAAACCTGCGTTATTTTCCAATTTAATGGAGGTACTTTTTTGCCCAACGTTCCCACCATTCAATTTGCATTTCCAATTTAATGGAGGTACTTTATGTGGCAATGTTCTTAGTTTAGTGGGTACCAATCATTTGCATGTCCAATTTAATGGAGGTACTTTATGTACCAATGTTCCCAGTTTTTTCCCAGCTTCACATATACTCGTATATATGAATCTTTGCTATATACTCATAAAAATAGAGATGGATTTCAGCAAAATAGTGACCTTCATAGAATCAATACAAAGAACAGAAACAAATTATACATCCCTAGGTTTCAACTAGAATAAGTAAATAAGTCCTTTATGGGGAACACGGTGTGCTTTTATAATAAGCTTCCTGAAAATGTATCTAATACAAATATTTATTTTTCCTTTTGATACATTTTGTACACTAGGAAAGGTCACATTAAACAATAAATATAAATAATTGAGATCCATTGATTGATTGATTGTAGCAAGTGCATACAATAATATATACCTAGTCATTTTTGACTCAATAGGCAAAATATCTTATAATTACATACAAAATTCATCAGCCAGAGCTTCGTCAATAACATAATAAGATTTATATATTAGAAATGTACTTATTTTGCAAGTAAAGTCCCTAATATCTAAGTTTCTTATGTCCATTTGTAATTTTATATAAAAAGTTATGCCCATGCATATAAAGCTTTTAACTATCCCAGTGGCGTAGCGTGGGTTTTCGCCGCTTGGGGCCGACCGGAAATACGCCGCCCCTTGTTTTTTATCATTATAGTAAAATGTAAGTATATGTATATTGTCTATATGTATATTGCTAAGTTATTTAAAGCCCGTAAGTAGTAATTCGTACAACTTATATCAGTCAAGATAAACTTATACCACTGCTTCAGAAGGAACATTATTATGTACATATACATACATAATATAAGTATATCATACATCATAAATTCCCTGGAAGTTTATCTATTAAAATAATTAACTTAACACTAGGTACATACAATAATAAAAACAAACAAGAACCTATTAAAGTACCTATATATTGCCAATAGAGTGAGTATATTAAATTATATAGGTATAGTGCTCATCACTTTTTGTTATCAATCTTGTATTGCATACTACGTACACCTAGAGTAGAGAGCTTAACTTAATAAAATTAAAAGAAATAACGCGTTATACAAAAGTGGCAGACAAGAGCCAACTAGAACTAACAAAAAAACTTGACTAGTAAATTAACTTTGCCTTAAGAGAATCGTTGATTACCGCCAAATATATGTTAAATCTAAATGTTAAATCTTTAGCCGGAATTAAACGATTTTTATTGAGATGAACTTGAATTAATAATAAGCAAAATTTTTTTATTAAAAATGAACTTTACGTGCTTTTTTTAACGCGTCCTTTACACAACCATCTATATCAACATTTATATCGTTTTCTATGGCAAGAATAGCTAAATTTGTTAATTTTAAGGTGGACATCGTAGATCTTAAGTAATTTTTAATTAATTTAAGCTTTGAAAAACTTCTTTCACAACTAGCATTGCTTATGGCTGAGGTTAAAAAAATTCTTAACGTTATGACGATGTTGGGTAAGCCTTCCTCTAGTTTAGACTGAATAATATATTTTAATAAGCCCAGGGAGCCAGATTTAATGAGTTCCTTTTTGCAATTTGGGTCTGTTCCTACGAAGGCTCGTAGACGTGCGCACTCAAGTCGAAACTCTTCTGTATTTATGTCCTGAAGAGCTTGATTTAGGTTAAGTTCTTCCGAGCCCAGCATTACTGCAGGCATTAAAAAGGCATATTTTTGCGCTAGATTTTGCAGCTGTTGAAATCGATCACGAATTTCAGCAATCACTCTGTCTTCTGAAGTGAACATTGTTCGCCTCAGTTCATTCTCGTACGATAACCCAGCATCTACATCTCCGTCACCAAAATATGCGTCCTCCTGATTCGTCTTGGGGGTTCGAAAGAAATTCCAAGTTGTTCGCATAAACTTTTAGAATATTGGAGAGCTCCGTTTACCAATTCCTCTCGATTTTCTAGTAATAAGGTCTTTAAAGCATTTATTTTCTGAGCACATTGCTGTATATTCAGACCCTCGGTTTGCAAATACTTTTGAGTATCATTAACCTCACGCAGTACCGTATACCAGAAGCCGAAGTAACTTAAAGATGAAAATGACTGCATAGCGACTAATAAACTTCCTGCATCTGTACGTGTGTTCAAACTTTCATTTGGCTCTTCAATTCGTTTTTCAATTAGTTTCAATTAGTTTTTCCAATGCAGGCAAAGTTTCTTTGTAATTATCTAAGTATTTTTTACATTTTCCAAATTAATAAATTGGCGCTTCCTGCCGCCCCCTTTCGTATGCCGCCTGGGGCCATGGCCCCCACCGCCCCCCTCAAGCTACGCCACTGATCTATCCTAAGTCTATCTGTCGGAATAACTATGTGGTTTTTAATCCGTGTATTGTAATTATGTATGTCACTATGTAAATTATAATTGTCGAAGTGTAATTATACGCTTTATATTAGCTTCACTTGTATGTATGTTTGTATGTTTGTAACCGACTGCTTAGGACGCGATTTTGACCCACTATAAACCAGTGTTGCCAGCCGGTCTTTGTCAAAAGTTACCTAAACTAGATCTAAAAGTAACCTTTCAGTCCGAAATGTAACCTTTCATATTTTTCTACCGACTTCCAAAAAAAAGAGGAGTTTCTCAATTCGGTTGTAAATTTTATATATTTGTTACCTCATAGCTCCGTCATTTATGAATTGAAAAAAAAATCACGTACCTATAGGGTATACCTACCTACTTTCCGATTGGTTAATGAAAATCAGTTCAGTAGTTTTGTTTTTAAATCAAAATAGCTGGAAAAAATATATCATCCAAGTAAACTAATTTCGATATTTTGCTTTATTATTGAGATTCTCAATTCGGTGGTATTTTTATGGGTTCAAATTTAATTCAATGAAGTTGGTTTTGTTTTTAGTTTTAAAAACGTAATTATTTTAGTAATTAGGTATAAAAGGTAGTTTATTTTATTTTAATGTTGTATTCAGCTACAGTAAGTAGCTGAATACAACATGGAAGTTTTAGTCACTTCTAAACACTTTTAGAATGTTTTATTATATTATGTTATAATTCTAAAAACACGCGAGCTTATGAATTGTCTAAATTTTTTGCCATCTCCATTTCTTGACATTAGAATGACAAGGACAAAACATACTTAAGCGACACTAGCGAATTATGTGATTTAAAGGTAAAACTTCACGACAAACAATAATGCCATCAGAGGCGACAAGCAAACGAACTCGAACAAGACAGTTCCGATTGATCGTGCGAATAAGCGAGAAGCTTTAATCATCTGAGGTTTAGTATATAATGAGAGAGAGAAAGACGTGTTTTTAGTAGTCACACTTACTATGTTTCAAACGAAATTTGCTTAATAAAATATAAAAGAGCGTTTCTTTTCATGTTGGTTTCGTTTAGGAAAAAAAAACTACAAATTCTAAAAAATCACCTATAAGTAACCTTTTGAGTCGAGTAACCTAGAAGTAACCTGACAGAGTTAAAAATCACCTAAAAGGTTACAAAAGTAACCTTCTGGCAAGACTGCTATAAACGGCTAGATTTCATTCAAATTTTGCACACCTGTCAAAGACCTATGACAATGCAATAATTCGAATAAAAATAAAAGAATAAAAATATCCGACTATCCTAAAAGTAAAAAGTAGAAAATAAATAATTGTTTAAAAAAACTAAAAAACACGCTTTATATAGAAAACCAAACTAAAAAATAGAAAATAATTTTTAATAAATGAATGTAAGAAAAAAATGTTTTATTTAAAAAAAAAGCGTGGGGTGCATGGTGTCAATAGTTATAAATATTTCATTGACAGATATGAGAAGAAGGATTATCATTTCGATAATATCTTAAAAAGCACCCCACGCTTTTTTTACATTCAATTTTTTACATTTATTAAAATTTATTTTCTATTTTTTGTTTGGTTTTCTATGTAAAGCGTGTTTTTTCGTTTTTTTAACTATTATTTATTTATTTTGCATAAATTAGATTTTGTAACATATATTCGCCTGTAAATGTCATTATATCTAATTCCTTAAATTTATTTCTGCATGATTCCATTTTGTGCATTTGCAATATGAACCGTATCGCTCGTTTCCGCAGTATAAACACTCTATTTGATTGTGACGCATTTCCCCATGCTAGAATGCATGAGCGAGTGAAAATAAGCATGATATACAGCCTTAGCCGAATGTATATCGCTTAATTGTCTTATGGTTTTTATTGCAAAAGCGGCTGATTTAAGTTTAGTTAAGTTTAGTTTCTACGAGGGAGTCAATATGGCTGATCCATGTCAGTTTACTGTCAATTTTTACTCCTAAGAATTTAACTTCATTTATTGCATTGATTGAATATTTAATAATTGTATTATGAACTGGGTCAGCACTTAAAACACTTCCCAGAAAGAACCTAACGATATTAGTTTTTTCGACATTCAAAAGAAGATTATTGGCCTTGAACCATTCATTAATGCTTGAGATTAGTTTGTCTAGTTTCTTACAAACGTTCGTTTTATTTTTGTCGATTACTATGACAGTCGTGTCGTCGGCAAAGAGAACCATGTCTGATTCCTTTTCCACACATACTGCCAGATCATTAATATAAATTATAAATAATAAAGGCCCCAAGATAGAGCCATACATGTGAGCCATTAGAGATATATATTAACGATCTTCCTGACATCACTTCTAAGCCCTGTATATTATTTGCTGATGACATTTCTTTAATATTTACATCTAATCGCAACACTGATATTAATAATTACATAATTGACATAAATAATACTATAGAATGCATAATTAAATGGCTTGACATTAATAACTTGAATGTAAACTTGACAAAGACAAATTATATACAGTTTGGAACCTATGCACGTATAAACCAGCCTCTGAAAAACATTTCATATGGAAATATCAACATTTCAGAGGTTGATAGGACAACGTTTCTAGGAATAGTCTTAGATAAACATTTAAATTTTAAAATGCAGGTCGACAAAGTATGCTCCAAAGTAAACAGATTTGTTTATGCTCTGCGAAGATTGAGAAAAACGTCGTCCTTAGCCACAGTACTTCAAGCATATCATGGTTATGTAGCATCGGTACTCACATACGGTTTAATTCTTTGGGGTAACTCAACAGACTTAAAAAGAGCATTTATCGCACAAAAAAAATGTGTAAGGGCCATTGGCGGGATACCGCCCTGGGAATCATGCAAACCACTCTTTAAACAATTAAATATTCTCACACTACCTTGTATGTGTATCCTGGAGTCTGCTTTGTTTGTTAGAAAGCACAATCAACTGTTTGTTAAAGCTAGTGAGGTATATCATAGAAGCACAAGAAACCAGGACAGAATTGTATTGCCTAAAGTTCCAAAGACGAGTATGTATATAAATAGTAGCTATGCAATATGCGGAAATGTATATAATTCCATACCTGACTATATAAAAAAATTACCATTAAATAAATTTATTAAGGAACTCAAGACCTGGTTATGGTTATGGTTGTGGTTATGAGCTAAATGTTTTTATAACGTATCTGAATTAATAAAATGACATAAATTTAATTATGTAATATTCCTAAGTGACGTTTATATTGAATTATTATTATGTTACCTAGTTATTTTTTTATAAATGTCTCACATTGTTAGAAAATATTGTACACCATTTATGAAATGGTAGCATAGCGAACTTACCAAATAATAAAACCTGTATTATACCTATGTTCCACAATAAATGAATTATGAATTAGAGACAAGGTACTCCCATTTATATTTTGTTAGATTCTGATTTATGCCCGTTAACTTCCGTTATTTGTGTTCTATTATGAACATTAAACAGATGGACAAAATATTTAGTACAATTCCGCCAATCTATTCCTAAAGAGTTACCTCCAAAAGAAATTCGACACGTGTTTCGCCCCTCCACGAGGCATGAGGAGCGGTGAAACACGTGTCGAATTTCTTTTGGAGGATTCTTTATTGGCAGACAAAACGGTCTACCCTCTTTCTCAGTCTTTTACTGCGAACATTACCCCTACTACCGGTTTCACTGTCACTAACAACTCGATCACGATGAACTTTTGTTTCTGTGTCGTTAGTTACTTGAAAATGAATTATACAAACAACCCTCAATATTGGCAGAATAATAATTATTGTGCGATTTGTTTTTAGATTATAAATCGGCTTGAGAGTATGAATAATGTTTATGTGTTGTTGTGTTTACAGTCCTTTCGTGTTACAAATAAAAAAAATCCGATTAATTTGTCACTGTTTAATGCACAAGAACTTTGTTTATCCGTAAGATTAGGTTAAAATAACGCTTGCTGTTGTTAATTATGTCCTTAGCTTTCTACTTTAGCTATTTTTATCACTAAAATCTAACTTTTTCAATTTATTTATAACAAAAATAACGTACTTCAATATTTACATGTATGGCAGCGCCATCTGCAATCTATTAAGAAATTTAAAGCTTAGATAAAGGGTAGTCTTTTGAAGAAAGCGTATTATAACATAAATTAGGTACTATATTATTGATAAGAATGCATGGCCTCATGTTGCTCTGCCCTCAGACAGTTAACCGACACATTTGAAATGTATAAATATATAAACACTCTTGTATTCGTTTTTCGGAGTTAAGGTACGAGTAGTTATAAGATGGATCATGTAAAAAAGCGCTAGGACCAGGACGAGTTTCTTGCCAGTTCTTCTCGGGCTTGGGTTAGGAGGAATTGTCACCTAAATTCACCTAGTGTGTAAGACGTTTTAAAGTGATTTTGTGATTGTATTCAATAAAGTATCATTTGACTTTGACTTTACTACATACTACTACGTTACGTATTACAACGTTCCGTTCTACTATGTTACGTACTACTACGTTTACTACTACAATGTAGCCGCCGCGCCGCCGACTATCTTAGTAGACGCTCATATCTATACGTACTACTACGTAATGTACTACCACGTACTACGTAATGTACTTACTACTACTACTACGTTACGTACTACTACGGAGCTACTGTACTAACTACTACGTTACTACGTTGTTCGTGCAACTTAGAGGTAGGTAAGTACCTACCTATAACTTTTACAAACGTAAACAGAAATATCAGCTGTGCGTTCACCGATCCTCGCGACCGACGTCACAGGAGTTCCTCAGGGCTCTTTATTAGGTCCCTCGTCTTTTGCGTTGTTCGTGAAAGATATTTCTTCCTGCTTTCATCAATCTAAATTACTTTTACAATGCTGATAAGAAGATGATATCTCAGAAAAAGACTGTTTGTGAAGCACACCGCTTGCAGAATTACCTACTCAGATTTCAAACCTATTACATAAGTTGGACTTAAATGTCTCTAAGTGCTACATAATATGTTTGTTACACACGTAGACAGAAATTTTGTTGCCATGTTGACAATATTGTTTATAGGATGGCGAAGTGACAATTACCTATGGTAAAAAATAAACAAGGAGTAAATTTAATTTAAAATACGATTAACACGACCCTTACTACCATTACAGATCTAGGCGTAGTTTTTGACAATAAGCTCATCTTCAAACACCATATTGACAATATTGTTTATACTCGTACCACACCTACTCAGAAACATGCCCATTCCTTTTCCAAATACAACGTAGAAAATACATAATTTCAGGCCAACTAAAATGCGAGACGGACAAGTCTATGGAATTTCATTTCTAATACGTTTAAGGTAAGCGTCCACAGGCCCGCATCGCACGCAGCGGACGGATCGCATCAAGCGGATTAATTTTTCATAATGCGTCCACTGTATCGGCAGCGATCGGATTTGCCGACGTAAGTACCAGCAATCGGATTGACGATGCCAGTTCTTTCGGATTTTCGTAGTGAACGCACGTGTGGACTCTGTGAGAATGGAGGAAAGCGATGAAGAACATTTTGTCGTTGTAGCTTATTTGTTAGCAGAAGAGGAAGAATTGGAAAAAAAAGCTAAAAAAAGAAAACATAGTATCTGGATACACAACATATTCAAGAAGAGATCGGAACATGGAGAATATCACACCCTATTTTTAAAAAGAAAAATATCCATATATATCCATCCATTTTTTTTAATTTCTTCATCGATCAGCTATGATTATTTTCATTATAGGTCAAACGGCAAAAAGTTTTTACTCCAAATCCGCCATAGTACCACCTACATTGTACACCTAGGCGAGAAAGTGCCCAATTCCTATCGAGTGTGTCCTTAAAACACACGGGGTAGGAATCGCACTTTCTACCGAGTGATACATAGTGCTTTATACATACTACACCTATGAGGAAAATAAAAAGGAGAATTATTTTTTAATTGAAATTTATATTAATAAAATTACCAAACCCTAATTCAAATATTGAAGAAATTCCCGCGTATGCTTTTATTACTTGGGTTCTTTTTTCAAAACATTGTTCGGAAATCGGAAGAGGAATAAACAATGATATTATATATAAACTGAGGTAGATACGTTCTACCGAGATCTGCGCGGCAAGACAAACACAAGCTAATTAGCTTGAGTAAACTCCTGCGTCTGGCCGCGACGCGCACGTACTACTTTGCTGGTTTTTGGAGATAGAAAAAAACAAAAATGCCATGTTGTGTATTTCGAAAGTGCAATACTAATACTGGTACGGCTGTAAAAAGCAAGATGGATGTATCTTTTCATTTGTAAAAACTATTTAAAATGGAAAATTATTAATTTAATTTTACTCAAAAATCATTGCCGCGGCGGCGTTGCCGCTTTGCCACATACACGAATGAGACAAGGACAGCGTTGTATTTAGTAGACGTCATAGGCTGTCATTGGCCGTCAGCCGGCTGGCCGCTCATGTAAGGTGTGAAAAGTATGTTTATCTCTTTCTGACAACTGGGTCCTATATATTTCTGTGATCTTTTACCCTACTCAGCGATAGACATAAAGTTCCATAGATCCTATGTAGGTAGCTATAGTAAAATATCGTCATGTTTTTATTACTTCTTAATGAGTATAACGTCTCTATTAGTAAAACCTCATTGGGAATAAATGATTTGGCGGACTTGGAGTAAAAATATTTTGTCGTTTGATCTATAATGAAAATAACCATAACTACCGGCTGATCTATGAAGAACATAAAAAAAATAACACTTTAGAAATGGATGTCCATATTTAAGTTATATTTGGAAAAGGAATGGGCAAGTTCTCAGTAGGTGTGGTATAAAATGATTTATTCCTCTTCCGATTTCCGAACAATATTTTGAAAAATGAACCCAAGTAATAAAGGCATGCGCGGGAATTTCGTCGAAATCTGAATCTGAATTTGAGTTTGGTAATTTTATTAATTCTACAGAATGTCGTAGAGTGATGGTGAAGATTTTATTACACCGCCAGAAATAAAAATAATTCGTCTTTTTTTCAAAACCTCAATAAATAAGTTAGAACGCATACCTACACAATGATAAATTCTTCAGTTCAGTTCGTAGTAATCGTAATCGTAGTTTACTCATTATATCGAGTTTTATTTTTAAATGTTATTTAAAATTTCAAACATGTGTATCAAGTGGTAGTGATATTCAAGTGGTAACTTTTAATTGGCCCTGTATAAAATATATGACAATTCATAATTAACATTGTGCTTCTATGGCTGTAGGTCTCGTTTCTTAAAACGAATATAATAAAAATGAAAGTGTCTGCTACCTTTTCACGGCTACACGGCTGGACGGATCATGATGAATTTGGTGAGCAGATGTTGGGGAGCAGCAGCTTGTACGCTTATAAATACACAGACTTTACCCCTGAATTATTAAAGGAAGTACTTAATGACTTTCAAATATGCATGTTAGGTAATTGAAAGTGCGAGGAAGCATAAATAAAACAAATTATTATTCAATTAAGGACAAAAATATAATCATTAGATATTGTATACTTAAGTACATTAATAATATCACAATCTGGGTGAGAAGAATTACATTTAAATGCAATCATGATAGTTGTCTGTAAATAATAAATTAAGTACTCGTTTCAGTAACAATAGATACCGCAGCAGGTATTGTAATATTGCCTATTTAAACTATCTTGTATTTACTACTGGGTATTATCGACCATCACAAAACATAGGCCATCGGACGCGAACGAATATCAAAGTATTCACATTGCATACGTATTCATCTCCGGATGGTTCAACGGACTTCATAGAAGAATGAAAGCGCGAAACTCTTATGCAATCGCGGGTGCATCAAACGGGCGAGTCGGGTTCATCCCACGGCCACGGCGGGCCGGAGTCCATCGCGTTCTGGCGCCAGAGCGAGCGCGCGCCTTCCGACGTCCCGTGTGCGAGCAGTCGCATGTTATAGGGCTCCACCATATTGCACAGTGAAGTATCGCTGGCCTGACGCAACACTCGGGCTCCGCCCCCTGCGCCCGCGCTCTTCTCAGCGGCTTCTCTCTTGTTTTCCGGCAGGAGATCGAGTGCGGCGTGCGACTCGCGAGGGGATTCTAGCTCCGTGAGATCAGAGCGTGGAGACAGCTCCGCCGAGCCTCCAGCTTCCTGCGAACCGCATTCCACGCCGAGCGCTGCCGGTTCTATTGTCACCAGCGGCTGCGACTCGTCATCGCTGAAGGTCTCATCCCGCGGCGGACTGCGGTCTCGCGAGCCGCCGCCGCGCATTATCTTGTCCTTGAGCCGCGTGAGTCGCTCGGCGGAGCTCACCTTGCGGAGGATCGCAGCTGTCTTGCGAAGACCGCGGAGTTTGAGGTCGACGACCGGCGAGCCGGGGAGAACTCCGCGCAGAGAGTCCAACGAATTTGCCTCCTCGTTCGTCATCAGCAGCGACGCGGGGCGAGAGCGCGGCGGGGAGGGGGAGGGGCGGGGACGAGCACTGAACGTGATCTGTCCGTCGTCGTCGGAATCCCGTTCGTTTTCCACGTTGAAGGTGACGGCTGGCACGTCGCCTCGCCGCCTGAAGCTGCCACCGCCCTTGAGGATGGAGGGGTCGCGGCGCGGCGCGCGGGGGGAGACCCCGCCCCCTCCCCCTCCCTCCGAGCCGCACTCCCCCGCGCGCAGGTGCAGAGTACTCTCCTCGTCTGAAACGGACATTCACCTGTACGTTTCTATTTAAAACGGTTAAAAAACTAACGGGAGATGGTCGCGGAAGGGGAAGGAGGGAGTCACCTGCGAATGCCGGCCGGTCGACGCGCGCTGCTGGCGACCGATGCTACCATCTAGATTTTATAAATTGAAAAAGCAAGGTGCAAATCAAACAACAAAGTTACGTAATAGCGTTTAATGTTATACAATACTGTAAAAGATTGAATTGCTATCTAATCGTTTAAATACAACACCCAGACGACGCCTGGGTTAAGTTATAATACTTACAAACATTTTAATAAAAAGTAATTGCTTACCTAGACTACATCAGTAGTTTCTTAAAAACGACACTAAGTACTTACTGATATGTTCAATTAAATTAATAAGTAACATTTTCAATTAAATCTTTTAAATGAACTGGAATTCGGCACAAATATCTAGCTAGATATACTTTCTTAACACTAAGATTACTCATACATACATACATACATACCTAAACGTAAGTACAAGATAATCACCAATGATAATATCGCAAAACATTATTTTCGAACATTAATCTACAAACTCCGTTAGCAAATCTGATTTTTAAATCAGTTTTTTGAACACATTTTAACAACTACCTACGAACAAATTAGTTACTTAAATACTATCACATTCGAATGGAATAGAAATAGTCTTTTATTGTATGACTTAATATCAATTACAATGGCACATTTTCTAAAATAAAAAGGTAAGAGAAAATAAGTTTTAAAATATAAAAACAATAATTTACTTTCACGGGAATGTATGTATAATGTTTATCACATGAATTATTTAAGTAACTACATTCACATAAATTATTTTATCTTTTAAATCACTTTTACTTTCTAAAAGATAAACCATAGTCTACTGTGAGTATACAGTTTAGCCTCTATATTATAAAAACCCACTAGGCGTAGTAACTTTACGAGAATCCAACGCCAGAATCACTACCACTAAATAGTATTAATACTTATGAAAATACATATTTAAATACCAATTGATTTAACGAATATTATATTACAATATATTCCAATACCTACTAGTGGAAGTTTAAGGCAAATGTAAGTACATAAACTAAGTACTTTATTTCTTATTTGGCTAGGAAATACATCAATATAGAGGTTCTAAGTACAGGACGCGAAAAACACATGTAAACTCACATTTGAAAATGTCTAACAAAACAAAAAACTACGAGTTCATGTGTCCAGTAGTTATGTCCTAGTATACTAATCCTACGTTTTGAACATTTAGCACTAGTTGCGAAAGAAACTATTACGTCACAAATGCAGGTATACATTATTAAAATTTTATCTATTATTATAAAAATAATTTAACCTATTAGAATGTTTCTATCAAAAACGCAAATAATTAAAGTTCAAGTATTAAGTAGTTATGTCCAATCTATACTAGTGGAAGCTTTGTTTAAGGCGTGTACCTACGTTACGTACAACTAGCATTCGTTGCGAAAGAAAACGCAGGTACCACGTGGCAGTTCAGCATCGCAAAAGATGAATGTAGTTCCACCGTGAATGTGTTATAGTTCATATAAACACATCATCGCCCAGGTTGATTATCACGTGGTCGTCTCCCGAAGAGGAGAGGGAGGGGGAGGGTGAGGGGGAGGGGGTGGAGTGCGGGGAGGGGGGCGGGTGCTCGCGGATGGTGTGGAGGGGCTCACCTGGGTGGGAGGGGGGCTCCGACTGGAGGACGTCCTCCATTGCCTCCTCGTTCAGAGTTTGGAGCGCGCCGCATATCATTTGTTCCTCGAGGGTTACCTGCCAATAATTATCTTTAATTATGCATCCTATGTTTAATGCTTATCCATACAGCCTGCGCCAGTTTCCAAAACACAGTTTAGATAATTATAATAAATATTGTATATAATTTATGAATTCAAATATTATAAACGTTTTCTGTTGTAGCAAGCTATAATGTATGTGTATGTATGTTTGTATGTTGGTACAAACGTGAAATTCTCTGATTTTTTTGTGAAAATGTATAAGTTTGTATCAGTTATATTTGTAAGTATCATATTATGCATATCGTATAATATCTCTCTCTCGCACAGACACACACTTTTACACATCTCTCATACACTCACATAATTAAAATGTATAATAATTAGTAGGTATTTCCTATTAACTAATAACATAGTCCAGGATACATGGTCCATTTTTGCACTTTATTACTATCAAGCTAACTTCATTTTGATGAGACGCCCAACAATTTCCTGTACTTAATTTTATCCTTGCTACCTCTGTTAGCTACCACAATCGAGAAATTGTTGGGCGTCTCATGGAAACGAAGCTATTTACGAAGATTCAGCTTGATAGCTAGTAATTATTTTTACATCAAGAATCTACTACTAATTTTGAGCGTAGGACCGGGATAACGTACCACGCAATTTGTAGGACAATATGACTGTTAAATTATATAAATATTAACTAAGTAAAAAAAGAAAAATCAGCTGGTTAGTAATCATTTATGATGACCTCGTTATCGATACATGTTGGAAGGATCAAAATCTATGGTTTGATCAAAGAGTCCCCCTTTGATCAAACCATAGATTTTGTAGGGCAAATATTTTGTCGAATAATTTAGATAATTATCTTGAGATTTAACAAAAAAAAATCTGTTAGTAATAAATATTTTAGAATCATCAAATCGACAAATTTTATCATTGCTACTTCTTTTAGCTAGCACAATCGAGAGTTTCGTACAGGAAATTGTTGGGCGTCTCATAAAAATGAAGCTACTCACGGAAAACTAGCTTGATAGTAATCAAGTGCAAAAATGGACCATGGATTCTGGACTAACATGTTTGGCTAGTGAATGTCTTCTAAATTATAGCTGATAAACATAAAATGTTAATCTGTTGGTTTCCATTGACTTTAGGATAAACGTGTTAGATTAGGTTATATCGATTTTTAAGAGCTGTGGATTTTGTTTATTAAATAAAAAATAATGATAATACAATCCTAATCAATATACCAGTCGCCTAAATTGTTTATAAAAGACATTAAGCGAATATTTGTTCCTCGAGAGATACCTGCTAATAGTTATCTCCAATTAGGCATCCTATGATATATGCTTATCCAATCCCTACAGGCTGCGCCAGTTTTCAAAACAAACGACAGTTTATATGTGTCCTTGTTTGTATTTAAAAAACAGCTTATGCTAGGATTAGGTGTCAGTTTTGAAAATGCCATAGATATTTACTTTGCGTGTGTACTAAATAAACGATACTATTCTATTCTATTCTATTCTAAGAAGCGAAAGTATAAACTGAAAATGACATTATTTTACCCAAAATGAATTAAGATTTCAATGAGCCATGAATCATGAATAAATTATCTTAATCTAAATACCAGTCACATAAATTAAACTATAAAAAACATTGAGTGTGCTACCAATTCAATGCACAAACAAAAATACTATTCAGTGATAGCATTTGAATGCACATATTGGACAAAAACGTCTACGCAATTTTATTGACCACCACTTGAGCCAATTTCGGAAGAGATTTTTCAGATCTGCTTGAAACCAAAACTAGAATTTGACACTATAAAGGTACCGGCTGCTGTTAGACGGTATAACCTGTTTCAATAAAGACACGAATCTAAAATGGCGGTTAAGTCATGTTCTTTCACATGATATTTAGTATATCAACTTTGGTATCAAAAAATATCTTCCGACGACTCTACTATAATTAATTGTAATCACCTGATATTCCGCGTATGGCTGCAAAACATTACAAATAAGGAATTATTAACCTCTGTGACTATATTAAGATTAAGTTTAGTATAGTTAAAGGAGGTCTAGAAGATCTCGCCATATGCGGTAAGATCACTGTTTGCAAGACATATTACACCGTAGACGTAGCATTAATTTTGTTTGTATGTACCTAAAATGTTATGTTCTTAATTAAGTTCATTTATTATTATATTATTGCCATATAAATTATTTCTAAGCATATATTTCTCTTATAATTGAAAATGATGGTGTTAACGGAAAAAGAAGTAACACCGGTATAAATAGGGGTTGGTGGTAGAGGGGTGAAAATTTAGAGTTGTATGTATCTTTTAATGCCGAAACATAAAAATAAAAAAGATGTCCTAAAAATACAAAATTTTATTCGGGGTGGACCACCCTTATTACTTAGGAGTATAAAAAATAGTTTATGTCCTATTCTCAGACCTACTGAATATACACACAACATTTCTTATGAATCGGCAAGCCGGTACGTAGGAGTTTTGCTACAAATACTGTGACACGAGAATTTTATATATAAGATAAGGGTAAGGTACCTGATTGACAGAGCTTTGCTCTTTATAAAACACGGCTAAAACGACGTTTTCTAAAAATGAAACCTAGCTAGATCGATTTATCGCCCCCGAAACTACCCACATACTAATTTTCATAAAAATCACTGGAGCCGTTTCCGAGATTCATATTATATATATACATATATGTAAGAATTGCTCGTTTAAAGGTATTAGATAAGATTAATGTATTAATAGGGAAACAACGAATTGCTTGAGCTGATTTTAGTTGCCAGATCATGAGAAATCACCTGTAAGAGCGAGAAAATGAAAGGCGCTATCTTTTGTTCAATTATTTGCCTACTTAAATACCTATCCTAGAACACTCATATTATGAGTCAATTATAGTACTGGTAGCCTATACATAAAGAGTATAATGTAAGCATACCTGTTTTTCAACATTGCTAGGTCTACTGCGTTGGTGTTCTATCGACGTTCTGGGTTTGGCAGTATCCGGCTCAGTTTCGGTAGTTTTTTCAGTAACCACTGTAAAAGAAAATACAGGAGGTATTATATGCTGATTGGTAGCTTCTTTCCGTCACAGTACATAATATGTATTTGTTAAACACGTCACAACGTGTGAATACATATTTTTTATCGGGTATTATATACCAATCCAATATATAACTACTAAAACTATGATGGTTTTGAACATAATTTTCACTTAAAACGGGTCATTTACTCGTTTTTGAGTGAAAACTACAATCGAATATAATCCAAAACTAAAGCATACAATGTTATACTAACAAGACTAAAATTACAATTTCATATTATTTAGTACATAGCAAGTACAACATATTAGCTAGTGTGTGTTTATAAGATAGACCCTTGATTATACAACCTATGTGGCGCAGTGGGTCAAGGGCCGGCTGCGGCGCAGAAGGTTGCGGTTCGATTCCCGCCGTGGAACAAATGTTTGTATGATCTGGTAGTGTTTGGCTGGGTGTGGTTGTTTGTATGTATAATATGTATGCATTTAACAAAAAAAATATATATAAGTAGTATATCAGTCATGTGGTATCCATAACACAAGACAACTTTGGGGCATTATGTATATCTCTAGTTTTTGTAGGTTAATCTACAGGATAATAAATGGTACAAATATACAAACTAACCTAGGTATTTTATACCTTTTTTTATTGAATAAGTATGTCTGAAGGTTAAATTAAAGTACCTGTGACAGCGGGCGCACTCGACGGCATATTGGCTTCCAACTCTCTCAAGTTTATAACGAGAAGCTTGAACAACTCCCAGTCACCAAACGGTAGCTTCAGAATCTGTGAAAACAACACATTTAATTTTGTAACAAGAAAAAAACAATCGTTATTTTATTCTAAAGCTAACTATACTATATAAAGGTTGCCTGGAAGAGATCGCTAAAGGTTGCCTGGAAGAGATCGCTTTTAGCGATAAGGCCGCCCATTGTACAACTGTACTGCTAATCATTATTTTTTTTGTATATTCTCTTTTTTTGTATCTATCTATCTATCTATACTACAACAATCAGAATTTAGATCAAGGATGGCACATATAAAAAAAAATGTATAAATGAATTGTATCAATGAGTCCGATCATTAGTATATATAAAATTGTGCTCTATTCATCTTCTTGTCATTAAATATTTCGAACTAGTGTGGTGAAAGGGTTAAAGTGCGCCTCAGAGGCTATTTCCACGCACTTGTCACAAATCTTGGAACTTTTATGGTTCTACGACATGCCGGTTCTCTCACGATGTCCAAACGGTTTCCTTCACCGATTGAGAGTACTTTGTAAATTATTTCTGACTTAATAAACATTCCTCTTATTAATTAAGAATCTATTCTGAAACAATATCGATCACTGCAAATTCACTTATCTAAAAATATAACTACTACTATGGAATGTAACTGGGGGTGTTAATAGCTCTATATATATCCAAATTCTGGAACTGCACGTGCTACCGCCTTTAAAGCTCGCTGATGACTGACGAGCCGTCATGAGCCGTGGGACAGATGGACATAATCTGGGTTGCATAGTCGTACTTATTCGGAAATACGAACGTTACCGAGTCGCAATACATTCGTCGCAGTACTGTCCATTAATTTATGTATTATCAATAGTTTGAAAAGTTGCAGCACACGCCAAATAATAACTTTTATAGGCAAATTTTTGATACATTATTGCAATTTTAGTAGACATTTATGGCAAAATACAGCCCATGTTACTCTGATGAAAATGTAACTTTCTATGAAATAATTTTTAAAAGCGATAATTTTTTTTTGAGTTGGTATAATCATATTTCTTTTTATAATATTACAACAAAAAGATAAATTCAAACAGAAACAAAACAAGAAAAAAAAAGTAATAAATTGGTATAGTCTTGTGCTAATTAGTCCCCTTTGTGTCCTTTAATATTGTTTGTTTTGAGCCCGTACCGTCCCACTTCTGGACATAGGCCTCCTCTCGGGTTTTCCATTAATTTTGGTCCAACGCCATTGTCTGCCACCGGCAGTCGCTAAAGGTGTCTAGTTCGTCACGCCAACGCTTGCGTGGTCTACCGCGCCGTCTCACTGTCTCAGGGCTCCACTCAGAGGTAGCTTTAGCCCACAGTTCGTCCGGCATGTCCTTTAATATTACTTTAGATAACAGTGTCTATAGTGTATAAGTAATGTTTACCGGTTCCAAGTCGCTCAGTTTACAAACAGCCAACGCCAGGCCGCATACATTATGTGTACGTAGCGCAGTGCAAGCCGCACCGGCTGCGACGCCTAGTGCTTCGCTCACAACGCCGCACACACGATCCACGTTCAACGTTGACAGACGGATGTTTGACAGATCGACCTGACAAAAATATACGTACAATCAGAAATTACATTAGGTATAAGTTATGTAGACGTATTCATACCACCTGTATGGTAAAATATAGGTATATACGAAATAATTTTACACAAGTTAGTTTTTTTTAGTTTGTATTTGTCACTTTGTCTCTAGACATTCGTAACTCATGTCGACGTCTTTAACGTAAGTAAAATTCCGTTTATAAAAATGTATATATACATAAGTGAAAAAAAAATAAACGGGTTGCACTGCGGGAGTGCCGACGGAAGTGAAAACTTATTTTGGCGCATTAGAGTTTAGTAATAAATCACTTCAAAATCAGTAATTATGGCGACTGCCAATCAAATACTGAACGAACACAGATGATGCAATATTTTTTGTTCAGAATGTAAATAATATATCAAAGAACCTAATTCAGTAAACTTCTCCATACAAAAGTAGACTGTAAACATGTGAATTAAGAGTGAACAAGTCGATTATCTTTCCATACAAACGTCGAAGGGTGATCATACCATGTCTGATGATAAACAACCATAACTAAAAGTGATATAAATTTGTCTCGTCATAATCTATGCTTGTATCAATACAGAATTGTAAAAATAATATGGGTTTGAAAGATACACGACTCAAAAAAAAACGTTTTTCATCACTGATTTTAGCGCAACTTTAGGTGTGAATAAATAACAAACGCAGTACGCAAACTAAAAAAAATATTCCGATACAAGCATAGATTATTTATTCAAGAGCTCAATAACTTTTTTTTTTATAAATGCATTCAGTAGTTTTTTCATGAGAACCCTTGAGAAAAAGGTCTATTCATTATTTTTAGGCGATCGTTTTATTTAGAAATCATAGATTAATCTGATCATATGACTCGAAATTATAATCACGCCATCTCCTTACTCCTCATCTCTATCCTTGGTGCACGTCTATCCTTTTCTCACACTAAGCTAGGTGAAATAGCATGCATTTTAGCTGCGCCCACTAACGAGTTTGTGCCGCTGACTTGTGTATCCTTAAGGTTTATAATAAAATGGGGCGAGCGCGGTAGCCGGCTGCGTCTATATCAATGAACCTAACTCAGTAAACGTCTCCATACAAAAGTAGACTGTAAACATGTGAATTAAGGTTCATAATCAAATGGGGCGAGCGCGGCAACCGGCTGCGTCTCGCCCCAGACGGTAACGGTGTCGCGAATCCAGAGGTTTTACCTCATCTAAAAATATGCGTACCGCGCTAAATAAAGTTGTCACTTCAAAAACAATATTGATGGACAATGCACGCAACGTCATCTAGCCCCAAACTAAACATAGCACATTATGGTGACCAGATGACTGTTAAAATACTTATGTATTTTTGAATACATGACACTTTATAACACCCAGACACTGTTCATCACACAAATGTTGGGAGGGAATCGAACCCTCAACCTACAGCTTAGAAGGCAGAGCTACTACCAACTGAGTTGACAAGCCAGTCAATCTATTCTTTTCTTGCACTATGCTAAGTGAATAGCATGCATTTTAGCTGCGCGCACAGACGAGTTTGTGCCGCTGACTACAGACAACACCGTATGTTGTCCCCTGCCGTGATGCTGGCACTATTGATTGTCAATCTGTTGTTGTCTAATCCACCCAATCAAGTGCGATCTCGCGTCGCCGCCATGACAGGTTAGTAAAATAGGGATACCAGCTTCCGACACAATGCCTTTAGTATGGGTAATTAGAATTTACTGACATAACTAATTAAAATATAAACGCGGTGACTGCATGGATAATGTTACTGATAAATTCATAATTGAACTAGAAAATGACAGCAGCACAGATTCGAATACGACAGAAGATAATGACGTTTATGCAAGTGACAGTGATATGTCTGGAATCGTTCCTTTCGACCAGAACTGTCAGAAAATATTAAATCAATAAATAATTTAAAATTTAAATTGTGTAATCATATACAACCTTACAAGTTTAAAAATATGCAAGTTAAAAATATTTTAATCTGTGGTGGGTCCACACAAGTTTAGATAATATTGCCGGCAACCACCAATCACCAAGTGGGGTAAATACCACATATATTATTGACAACACCGTAGGCAATGCAGCCAATTCCCAAGGCAGGGGACATCTTACGGTGAACGGTCTATAGTGTATCGTTAATGTCATTTTTATACTTACGAGTCCAGGGAAGGCATTCCTCAGCATGAGGTAAGGGTTCTGCGCCGCCTGTTGCGGGGGCGGGGGCGGGGGTGCGGGGTACAGGGGTTGCGGCATGAACCCCTGAGCGCCAGCCCAGCCCACCCACATCGGAGGTGGCCCCACGTTACCACCAGCTTGGCTGGGAGGGGACGCACGCTGACAATACAAAACAATTATAAATTAAAAAATGAGCGAGCCTTACAGATCACAAGTCGACAAGACTTTATTTTCAAAAAATCACTTGACGCGGGGTAAACTTGCATTACAATCACACATGCCATTAACGAAGAAGAAGCAGAAGAAGAAGAAAACAACTCATTAGTTAAAGCGTGTTTATAAGATATAGGTGTATATCTTCTACAAGTGTACTTACATGTTTTCTATGGAATAGTTTGGAATGTGGATGGCGAGCGTTCTGCGGGTTGCCCCAGGCCAGGCCGGCGGCGCCCGCGCCGCCCGCGTCTTCTTCTGCGCCTGATTGAAGCTGCTCCTCTGAAATAGCACCAAGGTTAAACTTTGTATATGTTTTAATTATTTTTGTTATGTTTCAGTTGTACTTTATGCACTTGTAGGTTGCGCACAGCTGATGCGTCCTCCTTCTGTATTTCGTTTTCTCTTTCTCGTCATACACACACTGTTGATAGTACCAACCCCTGGGAAAATGGGTTGGTACCATCTGACAGCCAACTTTGAACTACAGTTTTTTACATCTCATGGTTTTAGCCGTGCGTTGATTGTCAGTACATTAATGTCGTTATGTCGGTATTATATTTTACATTAGCTTCTGCCTGCGGCTCCGCAAGCGTGATAACTTAATAAAAAGTAACCTATGCGCCATTCCACTATATACACACTCATACACTCATTTAAATATGCTGTTAATAATATTAGTAGATATATAAATCTTTATTGATATAAAACATAGAAAATTACAATACAATTATTTTACATTAAAAGGCAATACAATGAGCGGCCTTACGCTATCATCGATCTCTGCCAAGCAACCTTTGTTAGTAGGATATTATTACTGTGCAAAAACATGGGCATGCGTTAAATTATTTCAACACACTTGCTCATAAAATGGCTCTATGGTCACCGCAATTAGGCATAGAATGGCACCCATAATCAAACTGTGACTTTTTCATTTTTATAACTCACTAGTGAGTTATAGTTTTTTTTTAAATTTTATTGGTTGAGGTGCTTTGTTCTTAAAAAAGTTTTTATTCAAAAAAAGATCGTGTTTAATAGAACAAATAAATTAATGTTCCTATTGCTTGCTCATTTCATGCAACTTCTTATTTAAATAGATAATTTTAACTCGTACGTGTTTAATAAATAAAACTTTCACTCAAATATAAATTTTGTTTTCTCTGTAATAAAAGAAAACTTTAAATTCCCCATTTTGTACGTGGCAGAATAGGCGCAAACCCTATGAGCGGAAAATAAAAAAAAAACCTCTACCCTTTAGTCTGTGGCTGATCGCAATGCGCGCGCATATGAAAACTGATTAATTTTTCCCGCCATAGCGAATCATTTTCACAACTCGTTTTTACTGTTGAAATTATAGTTATTTATTAATTAAAATGTCTACAAGTACTAGTTACGAAGAAAATGATTTATGTTGTACACCGCCCGATATAAGATGTGAAGCCTGAGGTTTTACTACCTGAAAACTCCAAGGAAAAATATCTATTAGCGTACCAAAATTTCATAAAATGGCAAAACAGCAAGAATACACAGTCTTTTTCAGAAAATGTGTTCATGGCGTACTTTAAATAATTATCTTCTAAGTACAAACCTAGCTCTTTGTGGTGTTTATACTCAATGGTAAAAAGTACAGTCCGAACAAAGAATGGAGTGGACTTAAAAACATACTCTAATTTGTCAGCTTATCTAAAGAGACTATCCGATGAATTTAGAAGCAAGAAATCAAAGGTTTTATCGTCTGACGATATTAAAAATTTATAAAAGATGCTCCAGATAACCAATATCTGGCTACTAAGGTTAGTTAAATTAATTTTAAATATCTACGCGACTTCAGCCTGTGTTGTGTGTTGAACTTAATTATTGTTTCTTTTTTTTCAGGTTGCTTTAATATTTGGTGTAACTGGTGCCTGTAGGATACAAGAATTAACAAATATAACCATAAAAAACATAGAGAACCATGGCCAGATGCTTTTAGTGAAGATACTTATCACGAAAAATAAAATACCGAGGTCATTCACCATACACGGTCCATTCTATGAAATTGTTAAGAAGTATGAATGTTTGCGGTCACCAAAAGCAAAAACTGACCGTTTCTTTCTAAATTACCAGAATGATAAATGTACCTGTCAGCCTATAGGTTTAAACAAATTTGGTTCTATGCCTAAAGAAATCGCTAAGATTTTAGGTTTAGCAGATGCTGAGAGCTACACTGGACATAGTTTCAGAAGAACTTCAGCTACATTGCTGGTTAATTCAGGAGCTGATATAATGACGTCATGGTGGGTGGCATACAAAACAAGAAGGAAATTTGTGCAAAAATCACAAAAAGAATTATACTTGATTCTGAGGCGCTTCCTACTGACGAAACACCAAGTACATCCAATGATTGGATTTCACCTACCTACACGAATAATGAGCCATCTCAAATTACAATAGAACATGAAAGTATTTCAATAAATAATCTATCTGATGAGACCGCTAAGCCATCAAAAACAGTTAATTATAATTTTACTAACTGCACATTTACTAATTGTTTCTCTAAATAAACTTTTTATCTACTAAATAAAATGAGTTTTTATTGTTATTTTATTCACAAGTGTGTTGAAAAACGTCGTATGATACATGTGTGTATTGATGATTACCGTCCTCGGCTCTCTTAAGACCCTCACCTGACGGCTCGGGTCTCAATGGCGCCTCAGCGGTAATCACCAAAATTATACACTAGTACCATAATGTACTAATATGTGGACGTGTCTGTGACTTTCCTTTAGACATCTTCAAGATCTAAGAAACTAGATATTTGACCAAGCCTAGGGATCTCAGTCGTGAGAATATTATTTATTTTTACCTTTTATTATTATATTTTATTACTATTATTATTACCTTTGATAACCTTTTTGATGTAAGGATCCAGATTGATAGTGAATGGCAGGAAGATCTTCAGATCAGCAGCGGTGAGAGTGGCTCGGTGGAAGCTGAGGAATACTTCCAGCTTCCGTTCATCTCTGTCCAGCTCCATTAGTGTGCTGGCTTCACGAAGACCATGCATCAGGGGCTTTACTCTGTAATGAAACGACGTAATACCCGATTAAACCACATCATACTCAAGTACAGAAAGTTTACTCGTTAAATAAATAATAATTGACAGAGTCTCCGAGTGAAGCGAAGCGACTGTCTCAGCTTAGGCGAAAATGCTTTCGTATGTCTATCTGGCCGGATGTCCTCTACAGGTTGCATTTCTCAACCGATTCTCGTGAAATTTTGTGAGCAGGTTCTATAACTATATAGAATGTATTTGCCGATTCCGTTTTTGGAAATTTTTCAGAATGGCGGATTTTACAAAATTTCAAAATGGGGTTGAAAACGTAAAAACTTATATTTCAGTCGTTTCGAAAAATGTTCGCGAGGTCTACAGCTCACAGAGCCACTAGTATATAAATATTGAACAATGCTAACAACACCATCTAGTTCCGAACTAAGCATAACTTGTATTATGGTAACCAGATGACTATAATACTTATATAATTTTAAATACATATATAAGATACTTTATAACACAAAGACACAGAACAAACACCTATGTTCATCAAATAAATATTTGTCCTGGGAGGAAAACGAAAACACAATCCACACCCCAGAAGACTGAACTACTACCACCTCTGTCAGCCTTTGTGGCGTAGTGGGCCAACGACCGGCTGAGACGCAGAAGTTGCAGGTTCGATTCCCGACGCGGGACAAATGTTTGTATGGTCTGCAATAATTTGTCCCCGGGTCTGGTTGTTTCTATGCATAATATGTATGTATTTACAAAAAAAAGATATAAGTCATCATCAGTCATGTGGCACCCATTACAAGCTCTGCTTACTATTTCTTCCTACTAGACCACATGTCCGGTATTTTTTTTGACAACACAAAAACAACATACTAAAATTACTGTAGAAATAAGATTCACTTATAATTACTTCTCATAGATATGTTTGAGCGAGGTAGAGTCGTCGATATGGTCTTCGTACGTTTCGTGGTGGTAGATAAGCCAGGAGGTACGGAACGGCCATTGTTCCGTTAGATTCACCCATGAAGCGAGCTGGTACCAGTTAAACTCGATTTGGAATGCTTTCAGAAGACGGCCTGTGGAAGAAAATGATATCAGTTTGACAGTGGCGATATCTCTTATGCCTTACAATAACTTCCATATGTTTCTAACAGATGGCAGTGTTAGTTAACTTCAACATATTTTGCTATCTTGTTTGGTAAGCGTATTGTACTGATAGTAATATTATAATTATAAATAAATATATAATGCCGGACATATCACACATCGTCATCTGGCCCTAAAGTAAGCAGAGCTTGTGTACCACATGACTGATATACTACTTAATACTTTTTATAAATACATACATATTACACATAGCAACCCGAGACAAATACTTGCAGATCATACAAACATTTGTGGCAACATACAACATTTGTGACGACCTATGTGGCGCAGTGGGCCAAAGTCCTGTGAGACGCAGAAGGTTGCGGGTTCGATTCTCGCCGCAGGACAAATGTTTGCTCCGCATTATTGCTCGGAATTATTTATTTATTTGTTCCGCGACGAAAATCGAACCTTAAACCTTCTGCGCTTCAGCCGGTCCTTGGCCTACTGCGCCACAGAGGTCGTCATGAAATACTGTGTCGATGTTTAGATGTTTGTTTGTGTCTCAATAACACCGCAAATGCTGAACAGATTTAAAAAAAAAAAAAAAAAAAATGTGTTATTTTAAATCTGTCGCATCTCTATTCATTAACATTATAATGAAAAGTTAAAACTAATTTTGACGATAGCATGTGACCTTTACTAACTACACAAGCTAATTTAATGTAGGTATCACGACAACGAAGCCGGAAACCTTAAAGAAAAAAAATCGCCTATAATGTGTTACATTGATATACTATGTTATTTAAATCAAATAGCGCGCGCTTTCACGACTTCCTGTTACATACTTCGGCCCCTTTTCACGAAATCTATCCCACAGATTGCAGGAACGCGAAAGAAAATATGTTAAACATCAAAAACCCTTCATCATCATCATCAGCCCGTGTCAGTCCACTGCTGGACAGGCCTCTCCCATGGCACGCCACTTAGCTCGGTCTTCAGCTCTCCTCCTCCAAACCTTGCTCGCTGCCTTACGAATATCATCGCCCCACCTAGCTACAAAAACCCTTACCAGTAACATAAAGCACGTTCATTAGCCGCCGCATGCTTCTAGGGTTGACATCACTGAAGTAGTCATCTGTCAGTAGCACCCGGTTCAGGTCAGCTGCTCCAGCGGCCGGGACAGCCCTGTGTAAGCCTGAGGCTACAGAACTCGCTACCGACTCCGAAGGCCGCAGTCTTCGAGTCCTAGCTGCTAGAACGCTGCTGCTTGGAACTTCTTTAGTGGGCTGGTTTTTGATTCGCTCCTGACTCGACATCAGTTCCGATGTTGATGATAGCCGACGAGATGAAACCTGTAAATAATGGAAAATGATTATTGAATTGCAAAAAACCACTTTGGGACGGATTTATATATTTTTAAACTCATACAAGATCAAAATCTACAAATTTATATTCATCACACAAATGTTTGTCCTGGGATGTAATCGAACCCACAACCAACGCAGAAAGCAGTAACGACCAACTGTAAGGCTAGTCATAGAAATGTATTGAATATTGGTGGACAATGCACACAACAGCACCTAGCCCCACACTAAGCATAGCTTGGTGACCAAATGACTGATAAAAATCAAATGGTGTGACCAAATGGTGTGTCTGGCTGTTATCATAGCATCCAGACAAACACATATGTTCAACAAACAATTGTTTATCTTGGGAAGGAATCGAACCCTCGACCTACAGCGCAGAAGGCAGAGCAATTACCAACTGAGCTGACAGGCCTGTCAAATGTGACTTGTTTATTTAGATACTTACAGATCTTTGTAGTGAAGCAGAAAAATCGTCATTGCCGATAGCTTGTATCCTCCTTGCAGCGGTCTGTTGCGCAGTTTTTACCCTGCGCAGCGCCGAGTTTTGCAGGTAAAATGGCAGTTGGACCATGTTGCGTAGATAGTCCCAACCACCAATGTTGCTCTCCGAAAATGCTCTTCGGCTGTTTACTTCCACTGCCTGTTTGATTCAAATTTCAAATGAGCACTAAGTTTTTGATCTAATGATGTGTCTAAACAAATTATGTGTTGGTGATTCATTTATTTCGCTGGACCAGCTAAAATTTATTTTGAACTTATTTTGTTTGATACAAAGTCTAAATTAAAATGACATTTAAAAAAAATGCATTTATCACATAAGAACTGGGGAGCAGGAAGAAGGAAGAAGGACCATGTAATTTGGTATTGAATAAAACTGCTTAAATACTGAAACTGTTAATGTTAATTTGAACTTTGTAGCAAGCAAAATAAGATCGTTCGTATTAAATGATTTTTTTGCTATTCCGGCGAACCGAAAGAATCACTCCTATTATATGATATACATTTTGAGAAACACGAGTTTTGTTAAATGAAGGCACCGACACTGTTTCGATTCAACTAGATTATATAACCTTTATCAGGATGAGTTTGCTTCGCTGTTGTAAAATAAGCCGTGAATAAAACCAGTTTTTCTTAAAATGCGCACAACTCACGAATATTTTAAAAGTGAAACATTGTTTGACAGTTTAAAGTAAATCAAAGTACATAAGACATTTTGAATTCATATTGAAAACACGAGCCTCATGCATATCAAAATTTAACAACAAATTTCACAACCAATCACAAAAAATATAAGACCGAAATATTTGTTTTAGAAAATTTTGAAGCCGGTACATAAATCAAATAAACAGTAGGATACAAGTATATTTTTAAGAACACCTAGGAATATACAGGTCATGCAAGTCCACATAACCAAATACAATATAACCACAACAATGACTGGAAAGGTATCGGGATAACACCAAACTAAGGTATACATCCAAACTAACCTCCGTCCAAGCAACCTGCGTGAAACATTATAATCTACTTAATTTTCTTTCTATACTACATTTATAGTGTGGGATAGAGAGACATAATATATAGAAAAAAACAAAAAACGATACTGAAAATAGTTGGAATTATAAGTATAACTCTGTATTTTTAAATGAAACTGTCAAAATAAATTATGTATCTGCATTAGGAGTATTCTCGAGAAGATTAAGGAAATTTCTTACATCCGTTCTTATATTCGATTTGAAATTAACAATACCCGTTTCCCATAAAACTAAATGTCTGTATGAAAATCAGAACAGACCGTTTCTTTACTCATAGAAAAACTAGATAACAGATGTTTGCATATTATAAGAACGGCATTGGAGCAAGTGAAATTACTAGACAATAAGAAAACGTGCGTGTGTTAACGGTACCTCATGGTATTGCACGGTTAATAAAAAAAACCCCGGCAAGAGTTATCACTAAATATTAAAACAGACAGTAATCAATTAAAAATAATAGTAAGAGAAAACGGATAACAATTACATGTAGAAAAAGAGTATATAGAGCATATCATAATGCAAAACAACAGCTAAAGCTCTCACCTTACTAATAATATGAGGATCGATGGCCAGCAAAAGAATGAACGGACTCTTCGGGTCAGAGCAAAGTGCGTGGACAGCGTTCAATAAAGCCAGCACCTTCTCTTGTTCACAGCTGTCTAACGCGTCGACTACAACTACTAGTCGTGTCTGCTGACCCGTGAACGCGTCTAGACATGACACCTAGAAGACATTATCATTAGTTTCATATAAACTTTAGTATGTACACTACAATTATGTTTAGGTTCCTTCAACTGACAGACAAAATTCTATGAACGAATTAGACAAGGATAATTAGATCATACTAAGGCGTTTTATCGAATCAACCAGTGCATAAAGCTCGCAATTGTTTTTGCAGCTACATTATAAATTGGTTGCAATTAACTGTTTAAATGTTGAAGTGATAAATATATTTAGTATTATCATCCTTCTACATAGATCTCAGACAATGCTACTATTTTTACATTTGGGTTCATCAAGGATCTACACTTGGTCTCATTCTGTTTATCGACTATAAAAGTGCAAATTGTTTTAAAGTAGTTATTTACAAATCTTATCTAATCAGATATGCAGCATCGCTTATGCATAGTAGCTAGTAAATAGTACCACTTCATTGGAGTGTTACAGGGCGCTAAGTCAGGTCTCATACTTCTAATAATATGTGTTAACTTACAATGTGTGTGAGCGAGTGAACTTCAGGCCTCAGTGCTGTCGCGTGTGGGTCTCTTTTCAGCGCTCTGGTGAGACGGTACCGCGGAGGCAGTACTAACGAGGCCAGCACTCGGCCCCAAGTGTACAGATTAGCTAGTAGTAGCACGCTGCTCACTGCGCATGCGCCGTACAGCAGACCCAGTTGGATTTCACGACGCCTTTTGAACAAGAACCCTTATTGAGCCGTCGTGTTTTAACACCATGACTTATTCTTATCTAATATTGATTTTAGTGAAGCCTATTTTAATTGTTCCGTGTCTGGGTATCTTATATGTACGTATTTAAAACTATATAAGTATTATATCAGTCATCTCGTTCCCATAGTACAATCCATGCAGATACAATTTTGCCAGATTCTTCTTGAACTGGGGTCAGGAGGAACCGGCACCTAGATTCACTAGCATGTAAGGATTCAAAGTGGTCCTTGTGATTTTATTGAATAAAGAATGCTTTGACTTTGACGTTGACTATGGTTAGTTTGTGGCTAGATGTGAATTTATCTGGGTTATCGTATATCTTGAATTTACTTATCGGTTTTAAACGTTTATAAGAGTGACTATGGTATGACATGCCCGTAGCTTCAATCGTGGCGTACCGACTCCAGTCATTAGGGCATAATTGAATCACAAAATTCGTGATCCTGCATAAATGATTAGTGCGTGTAAATGTTAAAAGCATACATCAAAGCATACATCGACTATGGATAAAATCCATAACAAATCCATAACAATCCATAAAATCCATCCTAACATCATACATTTAAAAGTGTCTTTGTCTGCTTGTTTCCTTTTCACGACTAAACGAGAGAACGGGTCTTGATGAAATTCGGTAAGTGTATTTTCAGGAAAGACATCTGCTACTTTTTATGTCGGTACCACGCGTGAGAAGCCGCGGCCAGAAATTAGTAGGTTATAATAAAAAGTAACTTACTGAGAGTCTATCTCTGCATCGGTAAAGTACATGATCAGCACACACAATCCGACCACAATAGACGTGAAACACAATTCAAATGTTATTATATGCGGAATGCAGCAAAGACGACGCCATCTGTAAACGAATGTTGGGTTAGACTGACAACAAAACCTATTTTTAACCGACTTTAAAAAAGGAGGTTCTTAATTCGTCGGATTTTTTTATATGTATTTTCACCTATTACTAAAAGACACCTTCCCAGGTGGTCCTATTTAAATTTTATTGAAATCGGTCGAGCAGCTTTAAAAAATATGATTATATAAATGAAGTCGGTTTTCATTATCCTCGTAGTTTTTAAAACGTAATTATTAAATAAATGGATCGTTAAGCGACTGACTGTCAATGCACAGTCAGGTAAGGCATACTTGGGCAAGGCGTACTCCACACTTTAGGTACAGAGTAACAAGTACATTAGCGCACCCCAACTGTTGGGCAAACTCGTAAAGAAGTGCCGCGTCAGGTAAGATAGAGTTACGCCATAGAAAGAGAGGCATTATGTGGGTTAATATAATGTAAGGCACTAGTGAGAAGTGAATTGTAATTACTTTATGCGTCGTAGGATCAGTCGCTTTTTAGGGTGTATCCCACTATTCCCATGGAAATACAAAATAGAAAAAGTAGAACTAGCGTTTTTTCCAAATTATATCCCATTATTTCTATTGCGGCAAAAAAAAAGGCAATGAATTGAAAATTTAATTTCCCTTGCCTTTTTAACTTTTTCAATAAGAATAGTAGTTCTTATTGAAAAAGTAAAATCAGATCGGAACCAGTTGGTTAGGTTATGTTAGAGTATAGAATGCAACGCGCAAGGCGAGCGAGCAAAGCGAGCGTGCCGCGGCAGTCTTCCGCGCCGAAGCGCTGGAAGAATATAGTTACTATTTTCCATGGTTCGGTTGACCGGACAGCTGAACATTTTTTTTTTAACGGTCAACTGTAACACGGAAATGCCGTCATGAGAGGTGATGCAGAGTTTTTTTTTTTTGCCGCCGTCAGCAATGGAAATAGTGGGAGAATCAGTCCCAGTATTTCTATGAATAGAAATATCTAATGGAAATAGTGGGATAGACCCGCATTTTATATAAAGGCGGAGTCCATCTTCTGTACTTGAACTAATAAGTATTCTGCCCAACGCAAAGATTCTAGAGAGCTGTGGAGGGTACGAAATCCACTAATTGTACGTGTAATTTGACGATCTCTATGTTGCAGTGGGTCAAAGCCCGGCTGCGGCGCAGAAGGATATAGGTTTGATTCCCGCCCCGGAACAAATGTTTGTATGTTATGCAAGTATTTGAGGTGTTTCTATGTATAATATGTATTTATTTACAAAAAAAGTATAAATCAGTCATACGGTAGCCATAACACAAGCTCTACTTTGAGGCTAGATGACGCTGTGTGAAATGTCCGACATAATAATAGTAATAATAATAATAATACCGGACATTTCACACAGCATCATCTGGCCCCAAAGTAAGCAGAGCTTGTGTTATGGGAACCACATGACTGATATACCTACTACTTATACATTTTTTTTTTGTAAATATACATATACATATTGTACATAGAAACACCCAGACCCAAGACAAATACTTGCAATCATACAAACATTTGTCCCGCGTCGGGAATCGAACCCGCAACCATTTGCGTCTCAGCCGGACCTAAGCCCAGTGCGCCACAGAGGTCGTCAGTATATATTGTATTTATTTAATTCTAGTCTTACATATTAATAAATGTGAAAGTTTGCGAGTGAGTTTGTATGTTTTTGTATGCCCATTACTCTTTCATATTCCACCCACTGAACAGATTAGAATATTTGGCAAGTATGCAGTCTTCTACTTTATAAATATGTGAGCACTTACTTCCATCCCGAGGTGGAAGATACAGGCTTGGGTCGGAATGCACGCGCCAGTCTCGTGCAAACCCGTCCGTATTGACACTCCAAGGCTTCAGCTAGACTGGCTATCATTTGTACAACCATCGTCTCGCCTTCTTGACCGACACCACTCTTCATGCCTTCTGTGAAATGAAACCTGCAAAAAAGTGATAGTTAACTGTTGAATTCATTCTCGAGCGAACGAAAGAGGGTTTTTTTTCGGGAATTTTGTAAATTACGATAGATAATTCCAATAAATAATAGTTGTAAAGAACTAAAAAACACGCTTTATATAGAAAACCAAACTAAAAAATAGAAAATAAATTTTAATAATGTAAGTAAATTAATAATTTATTCTACTATCTACTTTTTAGTTTTAGGATAATAAGATTTTTTTTTTCGAATTATTGCATTGTCATCGGTCTTTGACAGGTGTGCAAAATTTGAATCAAATCTGGCCGTTTAAAGTGGGTCAAAATCGCGTCCTAAGGAGTCGGTTACAAACATACAAGTGAAGCTAATATAAAGCGTATAAAAAGAGGTTTTTAATTACTGGCCAACTATGTTGGTCGATTCCTTTCCAGGACAAATTTTAAGTGATGAACATAGGTTCTTGTTCTGTGTCTAGATGTATAAATAATCGTAAGTATGTAATTAATCTATTGGGGAGGAAATCTGGAAATCTATTGGGAAGGCCTATGTTCAGCAGTGGACATCTAGGGGCTGATATGATGATGTAAATTTATATAAATATTCTATCAGTCACCATAATAGAAACTAGTCCTTAGTTTGGGACTAGATGGTGTTGTGTACATTGTCCACAAATATATTAATATGTATATTAAATAATAATACATATTAATTAATCAGTAAGTGTAGTAATGTACAAATATTAGATATCTAAAAAAAATAACCATCACAGTAATTAAAGTACATATTGGTTATATATGTATATTGGTTACACATATTGGTACTTTAAGCACTTTAAGTACTTTTGTTACACTATTTATCATTAAGGGTTATTCAAATAATGAAAATGGTATTGGCAATTTCAATTGTAATTTATATTAAGTGTCTGTATAAGTTGAGCTATCTATAGATCGTTTTAAACGGTCTTTAGATAGCTCATCTGTTTCACATGTATTTTAAATATATAAAAGGCGATGTGTGTATGTTCACTAAAGACTCCGAAACGGCTAGACCGATTTCGATGAAATTTTTAGGAAAACTTTAGATGATCAAACTTCACATGATGAGACCATAGCGGGTGATCATGTGTAGTTTGGTAGCAATCGGATCAACAGAACTTTTGTTTTTTTTTGCACCAATCAAATTTGGTATGGATATGCTAGTATTTTATATTGTTCTGTACATTTCTGTAAGTACTTGCATGTTAATTAATTGACTTAGTATCTTTAATTACAGGTTAAGTCTTAACTAGTGATTTAATAAGAGCACTAGTGGTCTACCGGTAGTGGTCTTCGCCTTCCGATCCTAAGGCCGTGGGATCAAAGCCAGTCGTGCAGCTATGGATTTTTCTGATCTTTTAATGTACGTTGTAACGTTGCACGTACATACTACGTATTTCTTGTTACTAATGCCAACAAAATCAAAATTTTATTAAATTAAACTTATATAATAACTTATTCTAAATTAAAAACATAAACATATTACATATTACATTAACATACATTTTGTACCTATCTAAATGCTTAACATAAAATTAAATATTTACAATAAAAATCTGCATAGCAGCAACATATTGCTAGCACTTTTTATCGCGACAGTACCTACAAGGCAAGTGGCGTGATATTCCAACGGAGCGCTGATTGGCTAATCCGCTCCTTTGTTTCCGCGGGCTCGAATGTTTAGACCGGCGCCGGAGCGGCCGGCCTCACACACGGCTTCTCATCCGACTTGCATCGGACGTGTGACTAGTGCGTTCACTGATAATAAAAGGTGTCTTCTTACGTGCTAGCGTAACTAATACCTACATAAGCCTGTGTAATTATAAATACAATAATTACATATTGCAGTACCTACCTAAATATTAAATTCAAGTGTGTGCTAAACCCCGATAGGGTAAGTGTTGAACAGTGTTATAAGTAGGTAGGGGATTGCTTAGCTTTACGTAATTTATTCTGTGTGTGAAAACTTATTTTTAGGTACTTATTTATTTATTGCGCTTATATGCAAATATTTGGTTTTAATCGCTATACGGGCGAAATATTTAATGAACTCCGTATTGTAATTTTTAGAGCACATTCATTCTCATTCTTTTATCCGCTAAATTTACCTACGTACCTACATTGGCCAATTTCTTCTAAATTCCAGTTCGCATACTATGTAGGTACCTACCTATTTGATTTAGCTTAACTATTTCATTACACTAATCGTGCCTTATTATTTTACTGCTTTGTAACTCCGTTCTGATAGAGAATCACCTCTGCACCAACTGCTTACCTAGGTACTCGGCTCTCCACATAGGCTCGTCAATACAGGGTGTTCTCTATCCACGGAAAGCGGTCGGAGCAAATGTTTTATGGTGAACATTATTCACAGGGTCCTACACTAGGGGTCCAACCTCGGACATCATCCCTTGGACCGCCAACCTACTTCGACGGCTGAACGAACTTCCTCGACGGCTGACATCACCGGCCTCTTTTGCCCTCCGCCGTCGAGAATCCACACGCAGCTATCAGGAGAGTACCGGACCGCGAAGCCAAACCAGACCGGCATAGTTAACCCCGACCTTATTCTATTTTTCTTTTAAAATATATATATATATTTAATGTTTGTTGACGTTTTAGTTTCATTTAGTCATATGCCACTAAAAACCTAAACGCCACACTGGCGCCCAACGTGGGTCTAAAAATAAGGTCTGGTTTTGCTTCGTAAGTAGTTGTGTGTTTTTTTATTTTTTGTGAAACGTTATTTTTTTTTTGGTTGCTCGTAACTAAGGTGTACACCCTGTACCAAAAAAACTAAATACCTAATTGTTTTGTCTTAATTTAAATTATTATTTTTTTTGTTGTCGTGGTTTTAAGTTTTTTAGATCAACCTGTATGCACAAATTGCAACTCTTACAAAATTGATCACTAAAGTACTATCGAGTACAGAAATGTTTAAGTTTAATAATATTTTGGTTTAGAAGTTAACATTTTTATTTCGCGCGGTGTACACATTAGTTGCATTTTTGCTTTGTTTTTTTTATTTTGTGACTGTTTTTCAGTTTTGATTTTTGCTTAATTTTTTTTTGCTTGCCAACCATAACGTTATTTTACTTGCTGTGTAACAGAACGGAGAAGCTTATTCAAGCATTGTTCAACATTTACCTTTTTGAGTTTTAAGTTTTCAAAAGTTTTTTTTTTAAATTTTTTTTTCCAAAAAAAAAAAAAAAAAATATATTACATTATTTTTAATACCTTCTTATAATGGAATATCCCATCAAGTTTTTATCATTACAAAAATCTGAGTTAGAATATGAGGTGCTTATTAGGGGCGAAACTCCAGCTAATACAGTTGACGACTTAAGGAAACAAATTTCGAAATTAGGGCCCTTATTTCCTTCCGAAGACATTCTCGATTGCCCACTTAAAATTAGTAATGATTTGAAGGGTATAAGTGATGTCCTATCTAAAGTAAAATGTCTTCTCGATTCCAAACCGGACAAAAATGCTGTACTGCGTGCTCAAAATTACCTTTATCATATATACCACCGACTTAATCGGCTTGTTTGTGATGATCAGTACATTGATGCTTATAATGCATGCGCGTCTGAGTTCCGCGAGTTATTTAATCGTCACACTTTGCTCAAGGACACGGCTGTTGATTCTCTACTGTCATCATCTTCTGTTTGCCCTTCAAATCAACCAGCTAGTGACCCTCTTAACATTAATGTGACCTGCGAACGTGGAGTAACTAGCGAGCTCACTAAGATCAAGTTTGACGGGAAGTCGTGTGTGCGATCCTTTATACAGCGGATATCGGAATTTAGCAAGGCTAGGAATATTTCTTCGTCAAAGTTATTGACGTACGCTACTGAATTGTTCACTGGGGACGCTTTACACTGGTTCCGTGGAATTCAAGATTCGATTTCAGATTGGAATGAACTAGTTTTAACACTTAAAAACGATTTTAGTCAAGCAGACTATGATTACAGGCTGCTCTCGGAGATACGTGCTAGGACTCAGGGTGAAACAGAAAATATCACTATTTATCTGTCAATAATGTCCGGGCTTTTCTCTCGTCTATCCAAATCACTTCCTGATGAGGACAAGCTAGAGATCCTGTTGCATAATGTCAGACCATGCTACGCGAGCACTTTAGCTTCTGTCTCTAATATAAATAGTATTGATGTACTGAGATCGTCATGCCGTAACTACGAGAACATCCAGGCACGTCTTGCTGGTTTTCGTGAGCCACCTAAAGTTACATCTGATACCATGGCACCAGAATTTGCGTATAGCGGTCATTCATCGCAGAAGCCGTCTGTTAGCAACAACAATAGTAAAAATGATCTCGATAACAATTGTAACCGGTATGTACATGCAATGTCCCTTACCCCCAAAACACTCTATTGTCCGAGGTGTCGTAATAACACCCACAACCTTCGTCAATGTAAGGCCGATAAAGGTAAAATACTTTGTTTTGTCTGCGGTCACGAGGGTGTTAAAACTCCACAGTGCCCGACGTGCAATAAAAAAAACTCAGAGTTTTCAAAAAACCAATAAGTCTGCAGAATTGTAACACTAACAAAGAAACATCTAACAAGTTCGACAGTGAAGATTGGGCCAAATGGCTACAAACTATTAGTTTATATTTCAGCTCATATAAAATAAATACAATTCTGCAGAACCAACCTAATAATGACCCTAGGCCCTATGCAATCGTACACATTAATAATTTGAAAATGCATGCTTTGATGGATTCTGGCGCAGCTGTAACGATTATAGGCAACAATGTTCATCGTGTTTTTGAGCAGCAAGGTTTTGAGCTTCAAAATGATCATAGCATCACCGTCACAGCAGCAGGTGGTCAGTCTATGTCAAGCCTTGGCTATTTAAACTTGCCTATAACATTTGATAATATGCTTCACGTCATGAAAGCTTACGTTGTTCCAGATATAAATGTTGATTTAATTTTAGGCATCGATTTTTGGCATAAATTCAAAATTTTTCCAAATCATCTCAACAACATTGTTTATTTAAATTCAAATAACTTTACTGCTACCCTTCACATTGATCGTAACTCTTTCATCCAAGCTTACGATCACTTATCTGATTCTGAGAAATCTATGGCAGACAATATTATATGTCAATTTAGAAATATTTCTACCGAATTTAAAGGTTTAGGTGAGACCAAGCTAATCACTCACCGAATTGACACTGGTGACGCTCAGCCCATTCGTCAGCGTTACTACCGGATGTCCCCGGAAAAGCAGCGCATTCTTATTGAACAGGTGGACGAGATGCTAGGTCTCGACGTAATCGAGCCCTGTGAGAGCGCTTGGTCGTCCCCTGTCCTAATTGTTAATAAAAAGAATGGTCAGCCTCGTTTCTGTCTCGACAGCCGTAAGTTGAACGCAGTCACAAAACGCGATGCGTACAACTTGCCCTACGTGTCTGAGATCTTAGATAATCTTCGCGACGCTCGTTATTTAACCAGTTTAGATTTATCCAAAGCGTTCTGGCAAATTTCTATTGCTCCTGGTGACCGTGACAAAACAGCCTTCTACGTACCAAATCGTGGAACGTTTCGCTTTAAGCGTACCGCATTCGGACTCACTAATGCCCCGGCAACTCAGCAGAGGCTGGTTGACATGCTTTTCAGTGAGTTCGACCTTAAAGTCTTCGCATATTTGGATGACATCATCATCGTCTCGAATGATTTCAATTCCCATGCGTCTATTTTACTGCGCGTTCTAGAGAAGTTGAAGCAGGCTAATCTCACCATCAACCTAGAAAAATGTAAGTTTTTCAGAAGTGAGCTTAAATATCTAGGTTATGTTGTTGATAGTGGTGGACTACGTACCGATCCAGAGAAAGTGCAAGCTATACTCAATTATCCGACACCTACTTGTCGAAAGGATATTAAACGTTTCCTCGGAACAGCTACCTGGTACCGTCGCTTTGTCCCCAATTTTAGCACTATAGCAGCTCCACTCAATAAGTTGACGTCGTGCAAGAAGGGCGGACCTCCTTTCACCTGGTCTCCTGAAGCAGACTTGGCATTTCGCAAGTTGCAAGAATGTTTAGTTTCCGCTCCAGTTCTTTCCTGCCCTGACTACGATAAGCCATTTGAGGTGCATACCGATGCCAGTAACTATGGTGTGGGTGCTATGCTAACCCAAACCGTGGACGGTAAGGAGCACCCAATAGCATACATGAGCAAATCGTTGTCAGCGGCAGAGAAAAACTATAGCATTACAGAGCGTGAAACTCTTGCTGTGGTCATAGCTTTAGAACATTGGAGGTGTTATTTAGAGAATGGGAAGCCTTTCACCGTCTTTACAGACCATAGTGCCTTAAAATGGTTCCTATCTTTAAGTAACCCAACTGGTAGGTTAGCGCGTTGGGGTGTTCGATTGTCCGCTTTTCACTTTGAACTGAAACATCGTCGCGGCGTTGATAATGTCATCCCCGATGCTCTAAGTAGAGCCGTTCCCGTTAACGTGATTAGCACTTCAGGCTGCCACTCTTCGACTTCTGATTTTTGGTACAAAAACATTTATAATTCTTGTCTCACTAAACCTCAGAACTTTCCAAATTTTTTTATTAAAAACAACTCCCTTTATAGACTGACAAAAAACAAACATGACTCGACTAACTTAACTTCAGAATTTGCGTGGAAAGAAGTAATTCCGGCAGAGCTACGTGAGCAGGTCATGCTCGAAAACCACGCGGAGCCTACGGCAGGACATCTTGGTGTGTTTAAAACTTACCATCGTCTAGCTTTACGATACTTTTGGCCAGGTATGCACCGAGATGTCGTGAAATTCATCAATTCCTGTACAAAGTGTCTCACTTATAAAGCTCAGAACCACCAAACCTTAGGTGAAATGGGTCGCCCTAAACAATGCTGCCGTCCATTCCAAGCTATCTCTGTCGACCTCATGGGCCCTTTGCCCGTCTCTAGGAAGCAGAATAGCTATATTTTAGTAGTAACCTGTTGTTTTACAAAGTTTTGTCTGATCTGTCCCTTGCGATCTGCTACTTCTGCCGCTGTCTGTAAGTTTTTGCAGGATTCCGTCTTCCTGATACATGGAACTCCTCAAACTATATTTATGGACAACGGTAGTCAGTTCGTCAGTACTGCTACACAGTCCCTCTTTAAAGAATACAACATCCCTAATGTTTATTATACACCAAAATACACACCGCAGGTCAATACTGTCGAGCGTTATAACAGAACCATCATAACCTGTATATCAACATTCGTGGAGGATGATCATCGTACATGGGACGTTTTTATTCCCAAGGTACAATTCGCCATTAACAATTCGGTGAATGAGGCGACCGGCTTCACTCCTTCATTCTTGGTATTTGGTAGGGAATTGGTCGTCTGCGGTACTCATTATGTTGACAATGAGGCAGGTGAGGAATTTTTGTTCCTTCCACGTGACCGTTATGCGGAAAATTTAGGCTGCCTTTCCGAAATGTTTAATAAAGTACAAGCAAAACTTTGGCATGCGCATGTAAAAAATATGTCTCATTATAACTTGCGTCGACAATCGACGGAGTTCAATGTAGGAGATATAGTGATGAAGCGTACTTATATTCTGAGTGACAAAGATAAATACTTTTGCAAGAAGCTGGCTCCAAAATTCATCAAATGCCGCGTTAAGGAGAAAAAATCTCCCTTAGTCTACATTTTGGAAGATATGTCAGGTAAAGACATAGGTACATGGCATATAAAAGATTTAAAATTAACAGGTTTAAATAAATAGTTATTATAGTGTAGGTAGTGTAAACATTTTTTTTATATAAATTGTACTTTCATCTTATTATAATGGGTCTCCTATTTCATTAAAAATGGTTACCTTAATATGAAAGGTGGCTAGTAGCTCTTTTAAAAATTACCACTTATTTCAATGCATTTTTTATATATATATGAATATTAAACTAATTGTGCGGATTTTTATATATAAATCTATATATAAAAATCCTATTGTGACGAGGGGGGTAATGTAACGTTGCACGTACATACTACGTATTTCTTGTTACTAATGCCAACAAAATCAAAATTTTATTAAATTAAACTTATATAATAACTTATTCTAAATTAAAAACATAAACATATTACATATTACATTAACATACATTTTGTACCTATCTAAATGCTTAACATAAAATTAAATATTTACAATAAAAATCTGCATAGCAGCAACATATTGCTAGCACTTTTTATCGCGACAGTACCTACAAGGCAAGTGGCGTGATATTCCAACGGAGCGCTGATTGGCTAATCCGCTCCTTTGTTTCCGCGGGCTCGAATGTTTAGACCGGCGCCGGAGCGGCCGGCCTCACACACGGCTTCTCATCCGACTTGCATCGGACGTGTGACTAGTGCGTTCACTGATAATAAAAGGTGTCTTCTTACGTGCTAGCGTAACTAATACCTACATAAGCCTGTGTAATTATAAATACAATAATTACATATTGCAGTACCTACCTAAATATTAAATTCAAGTGTGTGCTAAACCCCGATAGGGTAAGTGTTGAACAGTGTTATAAGTAGGTAGGGGATTGCTTAGCTTTACGTAATTTATTCTGTGTGTGAAAACTTATTTTTAGGTACTTATTTATTTATTGCGCTTATATGCAAATATTTGGTTTTAATCGCTATACGGGCGAAATATTTAATGAACTCCGTATTGTAATTTTTAGAGCACATTCATTCTCATTCTTTTATCCGCTAAATTTACCTACGTACCTACATTGGCCAATTTCTTCTAAATTCCAGTTCGCATACTATGTAGGTACCTACCTATTTGATTTAGCTTAACTATTTCATTACACTAATCGTGCCTTATTATTTTACTGCTTTGTAACTCCGTTCTGATAGAGAATCACCTCTGCACCAACTGCTTACCTAGGTACTCGGCTCTCCACATAGGCTCGTCAATACAGGGTGTTCTCTATCCACGGAAAGCGGTCGGAGCAAATGTTTTATGGTGAACATTATTCACAGGGTCCTACACTAGGGGTCCAACCTCGGACATCATCCCTTGGACCGCCAACCTACTTCGACGGCTGAACGAACTTCCTCGACGGCTGACATCACCGGCCTCTTTTGCCCTCCGCCGTCGAGAATCCACACGCAGCTATCAGGAGAGTACCGGACCGCGAAGCCAAACCAGACCGGCATAGTTAACCCCGACCTTATTCTATTTTTCTTTTAAAATATATATATATATTTAATGTTTGTTGACGTTTTAGTTTCATTTAGTCATATGCCACTAAAAACCTAAACGCCACAACGTGCACTATACCAGTACTCTCAAACGATGCAGGAAAACATAGTAAGGAAACCGGCATGTCGAAGAACCTAAAAAGTTAAGACATGTGCCAAGTGCACCATAGTCTCTAATTCGAACCCACGAACTTATAATCGGAGGGCCAGTGCTCTCACCAGTGCAGAGTTGGGCATATACGTAGGAAAGCAGTAGTACTTACCGTATAGGCGTAGCAGGTAACGCCCTAGGATCATTCGGCCCGGGCGGATGACAGAACACAACTTGTAAAACCAGCAGCAGGGAACTAAACCTGTGACCCAGCGCGGACAAGACCCCGCCAGCCCACCACCATTCATATCTGGGTACAATAACAAAGTTACTTCAAGGTATTACAAAGTTGTTCGAAGTCCATAGTCTAGATATACTGATTACAAATATTCTTTTCTTAAAAGGTGGTTTAATCATTGTTATAATTTGTGTCCTTTTGGAAACGAGATAAAAACATTTGTATTTTGTACTGATTTTAACTTTTATGCGGTTGTAAGCCATTTTCAATATGGCCTAGAACAACATGTTGTATGTAGGTTAAGTTTTTGTAGTAGAATAGTTGATAGTTTCAGATTTTTTTATAAGCAACATTAACATTATATTCCGAATTAGTTTATATAATAGCACACAATACACAACACTGTAGGTTAAGCGCACAGCAGATGCGTTCGCCTTCTCTATTTCCCTTACTCTTTAATATCCACACACACACTATTGGCTGACAGTACCAACCTCTCAGAAAACGGGTTGGTACCATCTGATGGCCAACTCCGCGAGCGCTCACCGGTCAAATCAAAAAGCGCGTGTAATCACGGAATTCTGTTACACACTGCCGTCCCTTTTCACGAAAGAAAAACATCTATATTCATCGCACAAATGTTTGTCCTGGGATACCTGATATTAATGATACATTATATTAACCAACATTAAATGATAAAAAGATTATAATACTAGAAACTCACTTATTGCCAGTGTACCAGAGTATGTACAAAGCTAGGTAGAAGGTAGCGAAGAGTGCAAAGCACAGGCCAACGACTACGTATATAGGCACGCCGGCGATAGCAACGGCGGCGGCAAGAGACAAAGCGACATGCCACGCCCCCCATGACACCGCCCACGACCACGCCCACCCCGTCTCACTCCACTGCTTTGCGAAGTTTTTCATCTCCTCTGTAATTTTTTTTTATAATTATTACTAATATTATAAACGCGAAAGTTTGTATGTATGTTTGTTACTCATTTAAAAACTACAGAGTGGAATTTAATGAAACTTTACAATAATATAGCTTATACATCAGAATAACACATAGGCTATAATTTACAAATATATTGTGTGAATTGTCTGAATATAAAGATTTCTTACTATCATATAGATGAAATTTGGAATAAAAATAGGACCTTCGAGAAGAAAATAAGCTACTCAAAGTACTAATCCTGCGCAGACGAAGACGAGGGTACCAGCTACTAATACATAAATATTACTAGACAGTCCACACAACACCATCCAGCCCCAAACTAAGCAAAGCTTGTATTATGGGAACCAGGTGACTAATATAATATTTTAGAATACTTGATAACACTCAGACACAGAACAAACACCTATGTTCATCACATAAATATTTGTCCTGGAAAGAAATCAAACCCTCAAACTACCTAGAACGTAAATCACGGCTACTGCAAACTAATCTGAGAAGCCAGTTATTATTTTAAACACTTATGAACTTCTCTCAACTACTGTTAAATTATGTGACTAAATGTATATATGTAATATATCAGTGATCTGTAGGGCGATTATGGAACTCTTGATACAATCAATGTCTATCAGTTTCGATTAGCAATAGGCATTATTTCAATCAATCAAATACATTGTATTTAAATGCTTAGTACGCTAAACACGGTTCCTACCACAATCGTACTTTGTAAATTGGTCGAGTTATAGTTTGACACCAACTTGACATTGTAACTAGCGATAGAAGCCGATAGAAATCGCAGCGATCCGTAATACCAATTCATCAATAGTAACTGAAAGCTATTAGTATCAATGTTTTGATAGTATCAAAGTTCCATAATCGTCCCACTGGTTCCCATAGTAACTGAATGCTGTTAACATATATACATAATAAATAAAAATATTATTAACGAATAATTCAAAGTTTAATCTATCCCCAAACTAAGCATACCTTGTACTATGGTAACCAAATGACTGATAAAATACTTATATATATTTTTAAATACTTTATAACCCCCAGACACTGAACAAACACATATGTTCATCACACAAATGTTTATCCTAGGAGGGACTCTCGAACACTCAGAACAGCGCAGAAGGCAGAACTACTACCAAACGAGCTGACAAACCAGCTGATATATAAATAATGCCAGACATCCACACAGTATCATCTGGCCCCAAAGTAAGCAGAGCTTGTGTTATGGGTACCACATGACTGATATACTACTTATATATAGTAGGTATATATTTTGTAAATACATACAAATTATATATTGAATCACCCAGACCTGAGACAAATACTTGCCGATTATACAAACATTTGTCATTTGGAATCGAACCCGCAACCTTCTGCATCTCAGCCGGATCTTGGCCCACTGCGCCACAGATGTCGTCTGATAGAGGTGGCAATTAAAACAGTTAATTAGTGTGTGTTTATAAGATAGACCCTTACCTTTCAACTTATTGAGCAAAAATGATTTCCCGGATCCCCAACGAGCGTACAATCCCACTGTGATGGGTACTGATAGACTCGGCTCCGATAACATATCTGCTAAAGCAGCACTGTATAACTCATATCCGAGCATATTCTCATTATCTTCATTTGTATTCAACTTCCGCGCGCCGAAAATCTGGCCGAGGATCGTCTTGTTGTAACTCATATCAATGTTGTATGGCGTTTCGTTCAGTTTGTTCGGCTTGTATAGTAATTGACTATTCTTTGGATTTCTTAGGAGTATTTCTACTATTTGCTGAAATAGATAAATATATTATTAGTTTAGTGGACAATGCACACAACGCCATCTAGCTCTAAGCTAAGCATAGCTAGTACTATGATGACTGATTTGAATACTTATATATTTTTAATAAAGATACTTTATAACACCCGATACAGAACCATCACCTATGTTCATCACACAAATGTTTATCCTGGGGGAATCGAACCCTCAACTTACAGCGCATAAGGCAGAGCTACTACCAACTAAGCGGACAGGTCAGGTAATATTGAGTTGTTTATATTGAATTACCTTAGACCTAGCTCTCATAGCGATATGTAACGCGGTATCCCCTCTGTTATCCGCGACGTTCACTCGCGCTTTCTTCTCCAGTAATAACTGCACCATTTCAGCATGTCGCGATCTCACCGCGCGCATTAAAGGCGTGTCTCCATTCTATTGAAAGAAAAAATAAATAGATTATATTATGAAAACACTTCAATGTACACGTTAAAACTTTGGCGCACTATCACAATAAAAAATCAATGTAGTTTACCTAATAAATTCATAATGCAATGATTTACAATATTATTACTATATTTAAGTTATCATTTATCTAAAATAATAGTATGTTTGTAGCTGTTTATTATCGAAATAAACAAAATAAAATAAAAAAACTAGCACACAAACAATTTGACAACTAAGAATACATAAAATATATGTACAATGAGCGGTCTCATCGCTAAGGGAGCGATGTCTTCCAGACAAACTTAGGCTGGAGAGGAGCCTATCTTGAATGGAAGATTGATCAGGGTGCACTAAATAAGATATGATTTAAATATTATTGTTTTCAATAGACGCAATAAACTTACACAACAATATTGATACTTATATAATAGGTTGGGGAAAAAGTTTCTTCGCATTTTTTAAGAAAATTCAAAACATTTTTTATTATAGTTTATTTAAATTTAACTAATGTATGTCGGTACCATGTCGGTTTGTTAGATAACTTTTTGCCATCTTGTAGGTAGGGACATGATCCCATTGCTATAGAAATTTTGGGACTTCTGATCAAAATACCGCGACAAGTGGTTTTGGCAGCCCTCTCGTGATGTTAACCTGACACTGCCTAAAGAATTCTGAAGAGACCGAAACAGGTGGAAATCTGAAGGTGCAAGGTCAGGACTATACGGCGGATGCATTAAAACCTCCCAGCCAAACTCTCTTAATTTTTGCTGAGTGGCTAAAGATGTGTGAGGTCTAGCGTTATCATGATGAAAAACCACACCCCTTCTGTTGATTAATTCCGGCCGCTTTCTCTCAACTTCTTGCTTTAATCTCATCAGTTGTTCGCAGTAGAGTTCAGAATCGATGGTCCTGTCTGGTGGTAACAACTCATAATGAATAATGCCCTTCCAATCCCACCACAAACACAGCATCACCTTGTTGCGAGTTAACCCGGGTTTCGCCACAGTCTGTGAAGCCTGACCGGCCTTTGACCACGACCTTTTTCGCACGTTCTTGTCGTATGTGATCCACTTTTCATCACCAGTTATCAGCTTCTTCAAAAATGGTTCGGTTTCATTACGTCGTAATAAAGAATCACAAATAAGTACACGGTTCATTAGGTTTATTTCAGTGAGCTCGTGAGGTACCCAAATATCGAGCTTTTTTGTGTACCCAGTTTTTTTCAAATGCGCCAAAACTGTTTTGTGGTCAATTCCCAGTTCTTCAGCTACGTCGTAACTACTGATATGCCGTTCTTGCTCCACTTTTTCAAAAATGGCATCCATTTTTTTGGCAAATTTTTTTCGAGGCTTGCGTTGCATTTTTTACTTTTTTGTAGTAAAATTTTAAAATGTATCGAATTTCTTCATTAGATTCACTCATCTTGACAGTACGAAAAACAAATAAAAATCACACATTTTCCTAATTTGAATTTGGAATTATGTTCTTTAAAATTTAAACTTTTAATGATACCAAAACCAGCCAGATACAAATAGCCAAAGATATTTTATTACAAGTTCATTATACATACTATAATGCGAAAAGACTTTTTCCCCAACCTAATATATTAATATAAACGATATACACAAACACAGATGATACATAGTAAAAGTACATAATAATATGTATTGTATACTATACATACAAACAGATCGATAAATGATTCATAATGTTTCAGAGAGAAACAGTTATTTAATCCTCATTGAGAATACAAAAAATATCCAACATAAAAATATCCAAAATCCAACATACAGTAGAGTTATTCAAATAGAGATGAATTTGATTTTGAATCTTAAGGACGATATACATTGAGTCAGTCACTGACGTAAGATCTCATCCAAATCAGTGCTGACGTAAGGTTTCAAGTCGTAAAAGCATCTCTTATCGCGCCTGACGCCCACGTACAGGCCAAAAGCGTACATAAAATAATAAATTAACAAATATGAGCTTGACTGCAAAGATTGCGCAAGCCCAGCCTATATATAGTTGTCGCGAGTTACAAAATAGAGTGGCCGGTATTGCTATCGTAAAAATCTATTTTAGATAAATAAATAAGGCCGGACATTTCACACAACATCATCTGGCCCCAAAGTTAGCTGAGTTATGGGTACCAGATGACTGATATACCTACTACTTAATTTTTTTTGAATAGGTACATATATATTATACATAAAAACATGCAGACCCGAGACAAATACTTGCAGATCATACAAACATTTGTTTCGCGGCGGGAATCGTACCCGCAACCTTCTGCGTCTCAACCGGACCTTAGTCCACTGTGCCGCAGAGGTCGTCATAGTTAGATAGATAGATAGATAAAATAACAACTCTTTATTGATGGAAAAGACAGGGGAATTTACTTACAAAATATATTACAATTAAAATTAATACAATGGGCTCCATCACTAACAGGGATCTCTGTAAATTTTAAGTCAATATTGACTGTATGTAAACAGTGTAAATCAGTTCTCGGTGACGTCAGAGACTGACTGTAAATTAGCTATTATAGAAATGTCATCACATAATACTGACATACTTCTTGATATAGAAAAGGGTTCTATAATATAAACATACACTAGCTAAATATATTGACATCTCTATTCTTCGACATTAGAATGACAAGGACAGAGCAAACTTAAGCGCCGCGCTAGCTATTTATGTGATACCCGCATAAATCATTGAGCTTTAGAAAAGGACCATCAGTATTGTATAGTGTCGTCTCTGTCACTCATACCTGTATATACCCTCGTGCGACAGAAACAAAGCTTTACAAATGTTAATGACCAGTTTAAACCTTGATTGTTTTAAACCTTGATACGTAATATTTACGACGAGTAGAGTTAATCTTCTTCACGTAGACTTGTGCGATGCCATTTATTATAATTAATATAGGATGAAAGCACTGGTGGTCTAGAACTAGTGGTGGCTTTCCGTGGGTTCGAATCTAGTCGTGCACCAATGAATTTGTCTATTCGTAAAATGAATGTACGCTATACCAGTACTCTCAAAAGGTGAAGGAATCACTTTAATCATTTCACCACACTGGTTCAAAACAACTAGTGACACGATAAAAAGAAGAAGAAGAAGAAAAAGATTTGATATAAGATTTAAAATTCACCGATCTTCGCGAAATTTAATAATTCTACAATTTTTAATTTTAGACAGCGTTCTGCGGTTGGATCAATCATCATAATCTGTATTGCGGTCGGATATAATTATAGTTAAATATTGCATTCAAATATTTGTCACCTAGCCACAAGTGCCAATGCACAGAGTTTTATGAGGCCACTCAGTCAACATAAACAATGTTACGAATATAAACAATGTTACGAACATTTGATGTGACAGTTATGTAATTTGTGGGGCTGAGCCTCATTCACAAACACATTAACCGATAGTAATGGTCAGCTTATCCTTATCAGATATATCGGAGAAGATTGGTCAATTCGTGTCACATGTCCGCAATTTTGAAACGATCCTTTTGGTTTATATTAGATTACGTATATGGAGATATTTCCTCATCTCCACTTTGGTGGATAATGGCCCTGATTATCTTATTTTGTTTTCACCAAAGTCCAAATTAGTATTAGTATTATTATTTGTCGTGCTGTTATACGTAGTCATTTCTGTATTGTTGATTTTTTATACTGTTTATCTTTATATGTATATGTATTTTTATATATATATTTATATATATATATATATATATATTTCTATTGAGTTCATATGTATGTATATATTTATATTAGTATTTGTTTATCTTATACATATATGTAAGTATGTAATTATATAAATACACCACACCTACATGCCCCTTCTCTGTCTATTTATAGTCCAGTCCATCCAACGGTTGCCTGGTAGAGATCGCTATTAGCGATAAGGCCGCCCATTGTATTGCCTTAAATAAGTTAAGTTTTTTTATTACTGTAATATTCTGTGTGGTAGTCAATAAAGTGTTTTCTATCTATCTATCTATCAAATTAGAATAACATGCCAGTTCTAAAATAAGTTAAAATTGTCATTTGATTTCTTTTTTAAATGGTTTTTTTAGGATTTGCCGCGGTTTTAAACAACACCTCTTTACATGACTAAAATGTGCTACTACACATAAATTTAGTAATGTTATATTCATATAAAAAAAGCCCTTACTAGACTACTAGATTTTGTGTAAAAATCAGTAGAATCAATAGTTTATTGAATTTCAACCTATATTGTCAAGTTTAAATTTATATTTTCAGTATTTAGATTCATAGTTGAAATTTGTTTTCTACGTAGTTTTAATTTGTATAGTTTTACCTATTCAAGTCTAGCTATAGTAGTATACTTATCACGCTCGATGTTAAAAATGAACCAGCGCTCGGCGCCGAAGATTTCCGATCGCGCGAGTGGACGTTCTAGAGGGGTCTGCTCTAGTCGCCCGGACGTTAGAGTGGTTAAGAAGTATAACTCTGTGGAGCAGTAGGCAAAGGTCCGGCTGAGACTCAGCAGGTTGCAGGTTCGATTCCCGCCGCGGGACAAATGTTTTTAGAGCTGCAAGTATTGGTCTCGAGTCTGGGCGTTTCTATGTATAATATCTTTGTATTTACAAAAAAAAAGTATGAGTAGTATATCAGTCATGGTACCCATAACACAAGCTCTGCTTACTTTGATGATGCTGTGTGAAATGTCCGGCATTATTTATTTATTTTTGTAATTTAGACTTTGGTGCGAATAAAATAAGATCTAGATTAGTTAGTCGAAAATTACAGAATCAAGGCCGATGTGGACCGATTACTTGAAACCACTTTGCATAAATAAACAAGTGACATCTTATAGTGTCACCAGTTATTTCGAACTAGTTTGATAAGAGGATTAATGAGCTAAGAGGCTGCCTTTGTACACTTCATGTTTTCCCAAATTTTTAGGTTCTACGACAAACCGGTTTTCTTAAGATGTTTTTCATCGCAGTTAGAGAGTGTTGGTACAGCGCACATCAGTTTTTAGAACCAAAAATACAATTGTTGCACGCGCAATGACAGATGTCATTTTTTAACGAAGAAGAAGAAGAGAATGAAGGATGCTTTTAAAAGATGGTGTGATTTGATGGATTATCTTCAATGAGTAAGTAATCTTGGATTGATGGAAAATGGCATGCGTGCAAATGCAAACATGTAAACTTGTACTCTCTGTTTCGAAAACATGGTCATGAAACATTATTTGTCGTGCTGTTATACGTAGTCATTTCTATATTGATGATTTTTTACACTGTTTATCTTTAGTCCAGTCCATCCAACGGTTGCCTGGTAGAGAACGATATTAACGATAAGGCCGCCCATTGTATTTCCTTAAATAAGTTTAGTTTTTTGTTATTGTAATATTCCGTGTGGTAGTCAATAAAGTGTTTTCAATCTATTCTACCTATCTATCTATCTCTGCGATTCATTGGAGACGCCAGAGTTGTTTGAGGATGCTTATGAGTCTATTCTGCTGTCATATATTTCATATCTGTAAATATATTGTCAGATATATAAGGAACATTTTACTCGGATTATATGCTTGGTAACTCACAACAGTGCTGTGCTCCAAATCCGGGTTAGAAGCGAGCAGCAGCTTCAGTATAGAAAGATGTCCTTTCTCCACCGCCGTGTACACTGGGGTTTTCTTCTCTTTGCCGGGCAAGTCCACGTCGACGTGCTTCTTCAGAAGCGCTTCGACAATGTTCTTGTGACCGCCTTTCACTGCGTGGATCAGAGGAGTGTCTTTTGAGTGATCCTGTAAAAAGAAGATACTAGTTACTTTATTAACTGGCTTTATAGCTCAGTAGGTAGTAGCTCTGCCTTCTGGGCGCTGGTTTCATTCATTTCCGGACAAAAATTAATGTGATGAACATAGATGCTTGTTCTGCGTCGGGGTGTTATAATCAGTCTCAGTTCAACGATCGGCGAAGCAACAAGTCTGCAGAGCAGAGTGCTTTTTCATCAAAGTGTGGAGCGAGTCAGGTGTTCCTGAAGATGCCTCGTGATAGGCGAAACACGTGTTCTATATTTAAATAAGAAATAGATTGGCGGAATAGTACTAAATATTTGTCCATCTCTTTAATGTTCTGTTATAAAGTATCATAAATATATTTTTAAAAATATATAAGTACTCTATCAGTCATCTGTTTCCCATGGTCCAAGCTATGCTAAGTTTGGAGCTAGATGGTGTCGAAGAATATTTGTATTTATACCCAATGAATTCATAAATAAGGTTTGACCACGGCTATTAATTAGTTTATAGTTTATTAGTTAATTTTGGTAATAGGCATGGCTTCATTATTGCCTCTCATTATTTCACGCAAAAAGTTTTTCTCCATTATAAATAACCAACTTTTGCCCGCGGGTTTGCACACACAATCATATAACTAGCATTTTGGTATAGATGTAGTCTGAATCTTGTAATAGCTTCAAATAAAAAAATCGGGTTGCACTCCGGGAGTGCTGACAGAAGTGAAAACTTATTTTGGCGCGTTAGAGTTTAGTAATAAATCACTTCAAATTCAGTAATTATGGCGACTGCCAATCAAATACTGAACGAACACAGATGATGCAATATTTTTTGTTCAGAATGCAGATAATATATCAAAGAACCTAACTCAGTAAACTTCTCCATACACAAGTAGACTGTAAACATGTGAATTAGGGTTTATAATCAAATGGGGCGAGCGCGGCAGCCGGCTGCGTCTCACCCCAGACGGTAACGGTGTCGCAAATCCAGAGGTTTTACCTCATCTAAAAATATGCGTACCGCGCTAAAAGAAGTTCTCACTTCAAAAAGTTTCATCGAAATCCGTTCAGTTAACAAATACAATAGCTTTCGCATTTATAATATCAGCAGGATAGTGTTTTATCCACAAATTGCTAAAATGTCGTTAAAATTTGTTGCTATCTTTATCCATTGATATTTAAATAATAAGGACAGAGTATACTTAAAATGGCAAGTTATTTAGAACAAGATGTTATAATTTACCTGAACATTAATATAAGCACCGGAATTGATAAGAGCCAGAGCGATGTCATAGTAGCCCTCTTTGGAGGCGATAGCGAGAGCCGTATAGCCATCCTTGTCTAACGCGTTCACGTTCGGCTTGTGCTCTATGAGCATCTGGACGATTTCCGAGTGGTTACCTGAAATAATAATTACAAGTTTCATTCATGTTAAAATAAATATCCCAAGGTAAATTGCCTTTACCGAATGTTTTATCTATACTTTTTAACTAATCATATATTCGAAAGTGACTGCCTGTGTTTCTTGCGTTTTCTCGGCTGAACAAATCTTGATAAGGAGAAAACTTTTATCTTCTATCTCTTTTTCTTCTTTTGGTGTCAATGCTTCAGTCGTTATAACCTTCAATCTTAATTGAGATAACTTTCAGAGGTGGTTTTGGAAGTGGTGGCTCTAAAAGAAGGGGGGGGGGGCATCGTGTTAAAAAGATTAGCCAGGCTAGATTGTATCTCAGAGTAGGACATAGGCTAGTTTTTTATGAATGTACCATGCGTGCAAAGCCGCGGGCCGCAGCTTGAATTAATTATTATAAATTTGAAAGTGACTATGTTTGTTACGTTTTCACGGTTAAACGGCTAAACGGATCTTGATGAAATTTGGTACAGAAAAAGATTGTATTTAGGTACTTTGCTAGTTTCAAAACATGAATGTCTGGTATGACATCATGTTACCAAAGTGTAGTTACGTACACGTGACGTACTCATGAGTCTATAGATCAGTACGATGAGCAATCGCCCTGACGTCATTGTACTGAAGTTGAAGACATGATATTGCCATTATTCGACGACCTCTGTGGCGCAGTGGGCAAAGGTCCGGCTGAGACGCAGAAGTTTGCGGGTTCGATACCCGCCGCAGGATAAATGTTTGTATAATCTGCAAGTATTTGTCCCGAGTCTGAGTGTTTCTATGTATTTAAGTAGTATATAAGCCATGTGTATATTACCCATAACACAAGCTCTGCTTACTTTGTGGCCAGATTATGATGAGTGAAATGTCCGAGTTTTTGAGGTCAGGCTATTGGTCAGTTCGAATACGTCGTTTTGGCGTAGAGGGTTACATAAATTCACATTAAAAACACATTAAGTAAATAAGTTACTTGGCTACGAGGCATGATATAACTGTTGCTACGAAAAAGCGGCTACGTTAATACCAGTTTTCGTAGCTGTAAGTCTCACGGACTGACTAGACTTGAATACCGTTAAAACTTATTCGTTATAATGATCTTGATTCTGCTGTTTCGATGGACTAACTAATATATCGTAAAATACGAACGATCTTATTTTGTTGACATAAAAGTCTAAATTAGGTTAACCATTTTATAAAAGACTTTTTAAATTTACTAAATTGAATTTAAAACGCCATGTAATTTGTGGTTGAATAAGTTTGCGGGTAATATTAGAAACATCTATTCAATAAAGGAACAATAATATGTTAATTGTACATATTTATAATTGGCATGTCAAAATGTTACTTTATTGTGGAGTTTGTTGTCAGCAAAATAAGATCATTTTTTCTCGGACTTTCCAAATCCCAGGAATTCAAAGTTATTCATTACGATAAACGAACAGACAAAAATAATCTTATAACCAAAATCACTAAAATATTACATAATCCCGTAAATTTTGCACTAATAAGTAAGGCTTAAAAATGGGAAAGGAGCTTTTGAGGATTTCTTTAATCTTTTCACCACACTGGCTTGAAATAAATAGTGACACGACACGAGACCTATAGATGCTTTATAACGTAATCTCAGTGAGCAACGGTTTTACAAAAATGGCCGACAATCGATAAACAGTACCAATTTTATTAACTATTAGTAACTGCAGGCAAATCACACGTGTGGTACCTACATACAAAGTAGCCTATGTCCGTCAGCAAGATACAATCTTTCTCCTCAATAATTTTTTTCAAGTTCCGATCAGCTGTTTTTAGCCGTCAAAAGTGAACAAACAGAGATCCACTTTATAATATTAGTATGAAGTATGAAAGTCACTTCAATTTTATTTTTCTTCTAGAACGCACTTGATATATAATTATCTGCAATGTTATACAAAGGTATGATTCGACTGAATTTAAATTTTAATCGGGTCTGGGTGTTTGTATGTATAATATCTATGTATTTACAATATCAGTCATGCATGTGGTACCCATAACATAAGATCTGCTTACGAAATGTCCAGCATTATTTATTTATTATTAAAAAAAAATTGTCCTCTTTTCCGTACGAAAGCTGAGAATGAACTTACATTGCGCATGCAAGACTGAGGCTACGTATCCACCAGAGATATGCGAGGAAGATTAGCGGTGCGCGGGAAAAAATCCACTAATAGTATCGCTCTGCTCAGTAAATCAAGGCAAATAAAGCGATACTATTGGTGGATATTTCCCGCGCGTACCACTTATATTCCTAGCACATCTCTGAAGGATACGCAGCATCAGCCTTATCATGCGTACCGTTGGTCCATTCTCAATTCTTTTCTGTACGGAAAAGACTGCAAATTCATAATAAAATTAAAATTCAGACGAATCATACCATAGTATAACATTACAGATAGAACATAATGATGACCTACCTTGGGTGGCCTTTAGCAGGGGAGTCTAGCAATTCCGGCAGTATTGGAGTCCACGATGGCCCTCATAGAAAAAGCAGAGAATGATCCTACAGTGCGCATACTATGGCTGACGTACCTTGCGTGGCCTGGAGTAGTGGAGTCCAGCAATACATGCCAGCTGTATTAGGGTCCGCACCAGCCCGAAGTAAGGCTCCAGCGGCGGTGAAGTCACCAGCACGTGACGCCCAACAAAGCGCCGAGGTCGCGTACTTATCGCACGAGTTCGGACGAGCTCCCGCCGCTAACAAACGGAGAACCACACCGCTGTGACGTCGCCCTGCCGCCCATACTAGCGAACTGAAATATATAAACACAACTTAGAATTTACAATACGTATCTAGTTTTACCTGGAATTTGTCTTAGTGGGTAATACCATAGTGCCAAATATTGGGTAATTTTATGGTGTCATCGGGTTAGCTAAAATATCGTAAAATACGAACGATCTTATTTTGTTTGCGCCAAACTCTAAATTAGAATAACATTTTTAAATGGCACTCCTAAAATGTAAAATTGTCATGTTGTTGACGTGTTTTGCTCATTTTAGACCCCATATAATGTTAGTGTTGATTAATACTGTAATTTAAAACTTTTGTATTTTGAACTTTGTCAATAATTTTTTTGACAATTGTAACAAAATATACAGAACAGAATAACAGAATTGCCAGCATTGTGCCTCCAAGCAGTAGGTAATGCATGCAAGCAGATCGAAGTGAAATTACTGGGCAAACAAAAAATAACATATGTGTATGACCGGCAACGTGCGTGCACCTCCTTATATTGCAAGCGTCATGGGTTTTACTTAAGACACTTACCTTACGGCTGTTTTATAAACTAATGTTATAATAAACAAACAAGCAAGCAGGGGCTAAATGAAATGAAAGAATGATATATTTAAGAAATAATATTAAAGTGAACGGTCACTCGATATCATTATGAATATGCATTAGTTCTTGATTGCTAAATTTGATAATAAAATATTATGTTAAAAACTGGGTATTTTATACGCAGTTCTAGGAAAACTTAATATTTCATAGGAATGAAAGTGAACCATCTGGCAGGAAATTAATATAAATATTCGTAATTTAATAATTCTTAATCGATTTAGCTTGACAATAAAATATGATGTATAATATATTACTAGTATTTTAAATACAAAATCCGGTTTTAGGATTAGCTACGTGAATATTATAAGGTGACGACGTACTCAAACGTGTTTCGAATCGTAATGTCAAGTAATTGATATCCGAAAATTTCTACAGCTTCTCAAGGCCTATAAAGTATACGTATTACGGCGCAAGCGTACAATGTGCAATAATTCTCACACTTTATGGTTCAGCAAACCACCTTGTATCATTTAGGTAATTTACTGCCCGTAAACGTAATACAGCCTCTTAGTAAAATTAGAATTTAAGTTCTTAAGGCGCTACTCTAAGCAAATGACCTTTTGCAAAAAGTATTTATTTTGAAATTATCTTCAGTAGTTAATTGAAGGAATAATAGTTATAAAAAAGGGAAGGTATTTTCATGAAACTAACCTGGTTCAAACTGTTTTTAAAGTTTCACTTTAAAACTTTTCGTGAGTACTGTAATTTTGGGAAACACGGGATTTTAATCAGTATTATTTTATCGATAAAAGCACGATGTTTTTAAAGTTATTGTTAATTCTGTAATTTACGTATGAAATAAGGTCTAGAATAAACAATCATCATCTCCTCAGTTGACGTTGCATCTTACAAATAATTGCGATATGAATGCCGTCTAAACGCGCCAAGGTGATTTACTGAGGGTACCGCCTTAAGCAATGTGACGTCGGGTATATTAGTATATTAGCCGTTCAGGCAATCGAATCCAGTCAAGGTGGCTTCACTTCCGTTTCCTTAAAAAAAACCAAGTTGTATGTTTCCGTATGTTGGGATTTTAGAAGAATGGGAACGTCATCCACACGCTTTCTATTGATGGTTGCAATGACCAACGCAACGGGAAAACCTCGCAACATGTTTGTAAAATAGGCACATAATAATTAATAAATAAGCTCAAGGTCTATGATTGTTAATGTATTATTTTAACGTTTAATCATCCTTGAATTTTAAAAACTCGTCTCGAAAGGTGACTTTGCAAATTACTTTTTAGTGTTCCACAAGTCCAAAATGTGGGACTTTTGAGGTCAAAATAAAATGAATTAAAAAAATCTTTGTTGTATCCAATTTCACATTGCCTAGCACCAGTGAACAAGAACGGGAGCTAACCTAACCAGTTTAGTTAAAAGTTCTATGCCGGTCGAAATAAACTGCAGTCCAGAAATTGAGAATTTAGTTATCTAGGTATTTGTTAAACCTGGGACAAAAAGATTAAAGTGTCCTCAGGTGTAAGTGGCGTTGTGTACTAGCGGTTACTTATCCAAGTGATAACCTGTTGAACATAGTTAAACTCAGCCAAACGCCGCGGAATATGGAACACTCAAAAGATATGTCGCTCTCAAACGCTTGGCAACGTTTTTTGTAACTAAGCTTCAATAAAAACTAATCTAGTCTACGTCTCATCAGAAGTCTGATTTGTCTGACTAATACGCAAAATCTATGACGTTATCCATTCGCTAATCTAGAATGTAGATATGGGAATGTTTAACCCAAGGACTACATTTCGTTTTTTAGTATTTGATAATAATAAATAAATAATAATAATAAATCAGGGTAATTTCACAAAGCATCATCTAGCCCTAAAGTAAGGAGAGTTCATGACTGATATACTACATAAATACTATATTTTTTATTAAACACATACATTATAATTTTTTCCTTAACCTGTCGTATCCAACTGGGCAAAGGCCCACTCTTTGTGCTCCAAGGCCACAGTTTGCTAGTTTTGCTCGAATGTATCCAGACCGTCTCGCCATCTTTTCCTGGATCTGCCGCGTCGGCTCCGACAATCGGGCACCCACTGAGTGACTACCTTCGCCTAACGATCTGGATGCATTCGACCTTCCCAGTCCCATTTCAAACGTGCAGTCCTCGTAACTACATCCGCCTTGCCCGTTTTTGATCGGATTTTGGTATTTCGCACCCCATTTGTTTTTTTGATCCCCAAAACACTCCATAGCTCTCTTGCAAAGAACATGTCTGAGCACCGTATGGACAAGATATATAGCTCGGACTTTGATCCTGTATGTTAGTCAAGATGCCGCCAACTTCTTAAATATTTATTTTATTTTATTCGTTTTCCCAAATAAAATAAAATAAATAAATAAATATTTCCTCTAAGGTACTTGGTATAAAGCTTCGGGGACAGAAGGTCACCCTGTATAACACTTTTTTCGATTCTAAAGGACAGACCGCAAGCTCTCAAGTTAAATTGAAGCTGTGCTGTTATTATAGATATTTTGATGTAGGTCTATGTATGTTTGTTCTATTTGTTGGTTCTTCGATGATTTGAAAATAGCTGTCGGTGAAACTGTCAAAGGCCTTAGTGATGTCCACAAAAGCCAGATACAGAGGTTTACTGTTCCTGAGGCTAGTGCATGTCAATCTGACCGTCTATACAATTTAAAATGCCTTTTATATATGTTTTATATGCGTGTAAACTAAACTGATTGGCCTATAATTGCTGATGTTGGTTTTTTCTTTCATGAAGAAGAATTTATGTTAGAATAGCACATTTTAGGTAAAAGTATGCCAGTGGTTAAGTTAAAGTTTAGTAACTTGAAGTAGAAGAGCACGGATACCGACTTTTAATTCCTATGACGTGATACGAGTACCTCTCTAGGGATTTTGTTATATTTCATACATACTCATAGGACTTTATTAACATTCTGACAGGCAATGGAATTGTATCAGGGCAGGAATATTCTGAAACTGATGTTCTGTTTTTAGATTTGTCCAAATACAGGTTTTTGTAAAATTTTGTGCAGATTTCTAATAATTTAGCCATTGTAAGTTTCATAAGGTTTTATGAAACAATCCCGGCTCGGTGCCAGCCGTTACATTAAGGCTTACCTAAGTGCACGAAAGGAGCCTTTGAGGCGCACTTTAATCCTTTCACCACACTGGTTAGAAATAACTAGTGACACAATAAGAAGAAGATGAGGTTTTATCCCTTGATAAACTATTTATCCATTATTTTCCTTCCTTTTTCATTTCATTTTTAATTTTGCGAATACAAGTTACTATGCTAGTGTACTGTTTTACTACGTTATCAGATTCATCTTAATTAAGAATTGAAAAGTAATTATGAAGTTCTAGTTAAAATTACCTGCATTATTTATTTAATAGGGATTTGAAAGTTTTATATACTTAATAAATGAATACAGAAGATTTTAAAATTAAATTTAGCTATTCACGATCTGGTGTGTGGTCCCAATTTTATTATATTTATCATGCTTACGTCTTTTACAATATCTTTATCTGAACACAATATAAAATTATTTTTTTTTTTATTTCCCTCTTGAGAAACCCAGGTCCACCGTCTTAGGGATTTTAAAAAAAAAAACTATTACCGATAATAATACTTTGCTTTTGGAGGCAAAATTGATTAATTGAGCGCCTCGCTAGTTGCAGGCACTCAATTACCCAGGCCATAAGGCCCGAGGACTTTGTCATTGTACGTTTTTTGCCTTTGTCCAATTTTGCGTTGAAATCGCCAAGGACAATGTTCCATGTGCTACAATTCTCGTCAGAAGAAGATCGTAGAAGTTCTCTACTTCTTCAATACTATGGGAGATTGTTGGAACGTAGGTTTGGGTGACAGTTAAGGTTTTGTTCTTAGTTAGTTGAAATTTTAAAACGGCAATTCGCTCTGAGTATCCTCTGAATTCGAGAATGTTGTTTTTCCACTTTGAAGCTGCAAGGAATCCTACACCGTTAAGGCCAGGGGTTTCTCCAAAGTGGAAAAACACATCGTCGTTTGTTCCAATACTTTGTTTGCCTAACCTTCTTACTTCAGCTAGGCCGACAATATCCCAATTTGTCTTTTAATACGTTAAAACAGTCAACAAATCGGAGTCTTACATACATATTACACATAAAAAAACACCCAGACCTAAGACAAATACTTGTAAATCATACAAACACTTTTCTCGCGGCAGGAATCGAACTATAGCCTGGAAGTGGTCACGAGGAGAATATTCGAAGGTATTCAAACAGATAACATAACTGAATATACTTCTTAGCGGCGATGGAAATGCAAACTGCCACGTACGGAAAACTTTTGTCTAGCGGCGGGAATCGAACCCCAAACCTTCTGCGTCTCAGACGGGCCTTCGCCCACTGCGCCACAGAGGTTGACTTAGGTTCATAGGATGCAGTCGAGCTTTAAATCATTAACAGTTATTGCTGAACGATGATGATGCAGTCTTTAAATTCCTTGACTGCTGTTTGTGTTAGAAAAACAATCAGAGATACGCTAAAGTTATTTTGAGCAACGTTTTTTGGTATTACAAACTGCCAGTCACATTCATTACATTATTCGGAGAACCCCTGTCATGTCCGATGTTTGACCGATTCGCTCAATGTCTTCAAGTGAAGCCTTACTCGTGAAGTAACGACCGTGAAAGGTTTTTTGATAGCATATGTGACATTACTGTGTAGGTTGATCGGTTAGGTACGTAACGCTTTACTCATTTCGATCCAGCAGACAAGTTTATAGCTTGATAATCTCTGGCGCCAACCGTTTTATTCGAGGATCGCACATTTGGAACAACGTGTCTGTGATTTTTACATAAAAAAGAGGATAATCCAAGCGCCAAGAACACTGTATGTTTTCCTTATTGGCTAAGTTATACTTACGTAAGTTCGTAAAGTTGATCTAAAAATTTAATCTAAAAATTTGGCACTTCTCATATCATCTTTGGAAATGAATATTGGAGTTTCATTTGAGTATTTTTTATATTATTTATAATCGCGGCCTGAGGCATCATCTAAATTCAAATAAGGAAAAACTTTCTTTTATTTTCTAACCAAACTAACAAGTAGTATAAACTATCTCTCAAAGACAGTTTCAAAACTGATGAACCGGCAGAAATATTATTTTTCGGTTCAGCGTGTATTAAACGGTAAAAAAAGTTTATTTGGCATACGTACTTGATGTTGTAATTCCCGTGAGCGTGCACGTCTGCTCCTTTCTCCAAGAGCAACGCCACCACGTCCTCGTGACCCTTGTACGACGCCCACATCAGAGGCGTCCAACCACCCTGCCAGAATAAAAACAAGATACTGAATACGCAACAAAAACAACTTAACGCGCGGGCTTGGGTCAATTGACCATTATTTTGAAGCTTTCACATCTTTAGCAAGTCATCGTAAACATTTTATTAAGGTTTCAGTAAAATTATTGAACATCAACAATATTTTATGTATCAGTATCCTTACTAACGTACAAGGTTGGGCAAAATAACATGAGTCAGCGAAAAGCTTGTCTCGTTTGTCTATTTTCCAATAGGAACATTTTACTTATTACAAATAAAATCATTAGATTTTGCAGTCGGATTTTACTTTACACTGGCTTCACACAAAACATGACATTGTCCTCAATCGATGGGAAACTATCTCAAATTCTACGGTGTTTATAATAGAGTGTACTTTTTATGACCGATATATGTACAGTTAGGTCATTAGAAAACATGATCGACGCTATAGATAGAGCATACCAGCTCAAACGAGAAGTAACGGATAAAGCCTTACTTATACAGGCACGATGTTATGATATTATGGCTATTATAATCGCTATAGTGAATATTGAATTCCTTCATTTAGTGAGTTTTGTTGACGCAGTTATTGGGCGTGTATGATTTTTTCCCGTGTGTATAAATCTCTAATCGTAATAACGCTTAACGATTATATTGCAATTAAAACGCGTCTGTATGGCGCGTCGCCTTTAAACGGTTTTCTTTTTTTTAATCCCCTGTCACATCATTTCTTATTTACGAGGTGCATTAATAAGTTTTGAGCGTAAGAGGACCGTTCAACTTATTGCTGCTTATGATTACGACTGGGAATATAATACATCGCCGGAGTAACGACATATCCACAAAACGGGTCTTAAAGCGGTCCCGGCTATTACCGTTTAAAAACATATACTTGTATTTATTAGCATAACTACGCAGATAAGCGCACAGATGCGAGGAGGCCGCAGTAGGCAATGCATTAGCAGTGTGCATTACAACGTTGTCAACAAAATCAGTAAGCTCCGCGCCGTTGAGCGTCAAGAAAATAGATTTCTTAGCGCCGGAATATCCGCTGCTCAGTTTTCATAACCGGTCACCCGGGCTCTCGGTAATTACGTAAAGCACGATCCTATTTTTCGAGTGGCCTCCGTTTAAAATACTCGCATATAAACGTATCTAACTATACTGTTTACTTTGTAAGCAGAAACCCTATTAAATTCATGTTTTCTGTGTTGCGTCCTCAGTTAGGGTACTCCCACACTAGAAAACGTCGAAATTTATTCAATAATGTCAATCAATGTTTACACCTACGCCTTTAGTTGCTAGTAAACAAATCATTAGCGAACTATTTAAGTGTAGACAAATTCATTGACTACACAACACGGGTGATACCGGAATTTCTAGTAATCTGTTGTTGATTAAAACGAGTTCATTTGTAATTTAATAGATGAGTAGATGAGGGTATTTCAGCGAGATAGAGAACGCGAATAATATGTATAGGTAGGATGTCAGTGACATCTGGGTTGGCAATCATCCACCACAAGTATAAATATACTAATTTCAGTGCACAGTCCAGAATACGATTTGGTCATTGTTCTATTTATTTCATAACTAACGACATAGTGATATATAAATCAACCATGTGGTCTTAGAATAAAATTGAATGACAAGCATGCATGACACAATCGTACAAAGTTGCATGTTGATGCTTTCAGATTCTAATAAACGGTTTTTTTACAAGCTAATATTACGACAAAGGATTTGCAACCAATTTGCAAAACTTTAATTTGGGACAAATGCAGTTATTTCTTAATATTTATTTTCAACTCATTCAATTTTTTGGTGAACTGTTGTCACGATGCACGTGAGTCACAATGCCACGATCCAGACCGATGTTTCAAACGTAAACATCAGCGGAAATCTTTTAAAATTTCTACATTAGTATTCGATTCGGCGATTAGTACCTATAGTCAAGTTTAATCTATCTACTTCCAGAAATAATAGGTGATTTTATATTTAAATCGGCCTAAAAAATGTGATAAACCATGTACATAATAAAAAAATAATAGTTTAAAAAAACTAAAAAACACGCTTTATATAGAAAACCAACCTAAAAAATAGAAAATAAATTTTAATAAATGGAAGTAAAAAAAAAAAAATTAATAATAAAAAAAAAAGCGTGGGGTGCATGGTGTCAATAGTTATAAATATTTCATTGACAGAAATGATAAGAAGGATTATCATTTCGATAATATCTTAAAAAGCACTCACGCTTTATTTTTAAATAAAACATTTTTTTTTATGATATATGTAAGTAAACAAATGTAAGTAACATTTATTTAAATTAATTTTCTATTTTTTAGTTTGGTTTTCTATATAAAGCGTGTTTTTTTAGTTTTTTTTAACTATTATTTATTTTCTACTTTTTAGTTTTAGGATAATCGGATTTTTTTTTTCTTTTTTTTTCGAATTATTGCATTGTCATCGGTCTTTGGCAGATGTGCTAAATTTGAATGAAATCTGGCCGTTTAAAGTGGGTCAAAATCGCTACAAACGTTACAAACATACAAACATCATACAAGTGAAGCTAATATAAAGCGTATAATGACGCATCAGCATCACGTGAGGCGACCCTAAGGCGTGCAAAAAAATCTAATAGCAACAGTGAAGCCTAGTTATACTTGATAAATAAATACTTAACACGTCAGATTTAAACCTTAAGTTTTTTATTAACTTTTGGTTCCTTTAGTGTATAGTATATATCGTGCACATCTCCGCAAACTGCGAAGGCCAGCTATCATCAGCATAGGTCATCTCGCGCTAACGCCTATGTGAAGCTACATAATACTTACGCAGTCTCTCGAGTCTACTTTGACGCCAGCATCTAGCAACTCCTTGACGATGACGAGGTTGCCGCAGCGAGCCGCGAAAGCTAGCGGAGTCCATCCGTCAGAGTCGGCCAACGTCGCGTCAGCACCCGACGTAAGCAGTAACCGCATTGTTCCAAGGCGACCGTTGTCGCACGCGCACATAAGTGCTGTCGTGCCATTCTGATTCAAATTTAAACTAAATTATTCATTGTAGGTACGATCTATATACAAGGTAGCTTGATATTTTAAGGGCAGGATCTTGATGCTAAATATTTTTTACATTTTCAAATGTTATTTAGTTTTAGAGCTTAGTTAACGGGTAACTACTAAAGGAATATGCATTCTGATAGCGAAAGTATAAATAAATATAAAGTTGTCTTGATTTTAAGGCAATTTATGACTAATCCACTTATATAAAAGTGAAATTTTGTATTAGATAATATATCCAGTTATTTAATTACTTAAGTATTTATCCTAAACTTCAACTATAATATGCAGTTTTCTAGTCATTTAAAAAAACATTAATTTAACCAAACATTAGGGAACATCATCATCACCAAGTCATTACCTAGTTGCACAGAAAAGCTAAGCTTGTATGATACGGCTGGTTTGATAATTTAGACTGTCAACAGACCCTCCGAAAATTATTAGATTGACAGTATATTTACCTAAACAAAGTTAATACCCACTATAATAATTGCAAATGTGACAGCTCCTCATCAAGGCGGTTCGGTTCATAATATAATCGAGGCAGATAAGCTCGTAAAAAATATGACCGTTAATAAGATACCTAAACTAATTATATGACTTCCTATTAAATTTTAAAACACGTACTTAGATGTGTTAACTAACATTCATATATTAATTATTCAAATTAAATGTGGACGTGTTCAGATAAATGAAGATCGTAGGTGCATTTACAACAGATCGAACGTCTAGTAAGTAAGTTCAAAATCACCAACGTCCACGTACAAAATACCTATCCTACTGTATAAATATGGAAAAATACAAAAGATAGATAAGTTTTCCGTGTTATATGATTTAATTGAAATATTCTAGCATGAAGTAGTCATTACTGTAGTAATTTTATATCGTAATTTTCTAAGAACCAAGATTTGTGGTTTTTTATAATTTTGTAATTAGTCATTCTTATTATTTCCGTATGATTATTAAAAACAACCTGCGTTCTTAATAATCATACGGATAAAATATATATAATTCACAAAAACATTTAATGATAAAATTAATTATCTATGCCACAGCTGTTTTTATGCAAAAAACAAAAAAAAACCCAAGAAAAGATAATTTTTCTTAAAAGCTTTATTAAATCGCCAGTGTTTTGAGGAAAGATCATCCAACCTACTCGTATCACATGATGATAAGAAAATTCCAATAAGTACTTAAGTATTCGATTTTAAGTAGAAATGCAATTAAGCTTCTAAAATAAGCTGAAATAGTGACGAACGAACTTTCTCAGTAAATGAGCTTTTGAGATCCATTATTCTTCACAGTTTAGTCAAAATGTTATTTTATTATTTTAAGTCTAGAGATGGTTATCATACTGAACAGAAACATACCTCATCCCGATCGTCAATGATGACATGCTTGTTAGAGGCAAGATACTGCTGCAGTTCACTGATATCGTCGCTGTTTGCCAGCTGAGAGAGCGTGCGGAAACACGCGAGTGACACCATGGACTCGCTGCGGTGGAGGCTCTGCGCAACAAAAACAAAAGTTGTCATCATGTGAACCTACCGTACTACGATAAAAGCTGGAGCACACATTTTCACATAATATAATCAAACAAACAAAAATAAGCAACACGGACTTCAAGAATACGTTTTCACACTGATTTTCAACAAAATTATCGATCCATTTTTTGTGTATTAACCGGTGGTATTACCTCAATTTGTTGTACGCCCCAGCGTAACATAATTAATTTGAACGAATAAGTTCTTTAGAACAAACCCTTTTTTTCAAGAGACAAAATAGTTCAGCCACAATACACGGCCGAAAAATAAGTAAACGTTTGCCCGACATAGTTCAGGCTTATAATGAACATAATTTATAGATACAATGATAAGGAGCGATATCACAAGGTAACACAATAAAGTACGCAATTTTGTTGGAGAAGTAACCTACGAGTATATTAAAACAGTTATGAAAACAATAAGCTGAAATTGGCAAACTGTTATACTACTTTTAAACAAGGTATCGATGCACACAATAAATATAAGGACATTCAGTATTTGGGTCGTAATCGGTATACATTCAGGAATGACGTTAATTTGTATACCTAGTCAAATAGAACATCGTAATGTGGATTTAGATTAGATATACTGTTTTAGATTTAGGTATAGGTAGCTCACCTACACTCATTAAAACCATATACCATATTGAAGGCCGGAATAATAATATGTAATGTAGCACTAATTATATGTACGTTTTAAATTATGTTAATTGTTAAATTCCTTCTCATAAAAAATAAGTCGCCACATTTTAACGCATTATGATCATACTTATATGATAACACTTTTTGGCTTTTATATATTAAAAGACGATAACTGAATTTTAGTGTTTCATAATTATTATCACGACAAATTTACTCTATTCGCGTTATTTTTTTATTTTTATTAAAAAAATCATCATGCAAAATGTTAAACATACGCTTGCTCGCACATGCACTTAGTAAACAAGTATAAAAAGAACAGGAGATTATTAAGAACACAGCATGTCCACACTAGCAACAATTAATTCAGCATCACGCAGACCGTGTTAGAGTGTCGTCGGAGTGCGAAACCATGGAAACCAGCGAAACCGTGACTGAAGCGACGATGTTGATGCTCCCCCGGCGGCGCCGTCACTGTGAACTTTGGCACACTTAGGCGCGGACCCGCAGATAGGGGTCCAGCATGCTCCGATACACTTCCGATATCCAAGGGCAGAAAGGACCTGCGCCGGCGCTTCGCGGGTTGTGCGGGCGGCATGAGAATTGGTCCCGCAAAGCTGTTGCTCTTCGCCCGCTTCGCAGGCATCACATCATCCCCCGTAAATCCGTCAGACCTGTCAGATACACTTCGCTCCGTATCCGATGACGTCGGCGATTCCCGTACGATTTCCAGCGGCGCCAGCGGTGGAGTGTTTTCTCGCAGTCTGGGCCTCGATACATTTTTTGGTCGATGGATATTCGCAATGAGACATCGTATGCTGACAAACTCGTTATCACCAGTCCTCGGTGGTAGATGCGGCGGGAGGGACATCGCGTGTCGTTTTCCCGCATAATAGGACGGGCGCACGGGACGGCTCCTGTGACAGATTTGTGAATGTGGTGACTGGTGACTAGTGCTCGCAAGCACGACACGTCTGGCGATGGGCGGATACTATTTAGAGCGCGATGCCGCGTGGCGCAAGGCGAGCGGAGGGCGGTGGCTATGAATGAACGCGTGGATACGTACAAGAGAGTAAGTGCTGCAAGTGCGCAAAGAAATACGCTTGAGGATCGCGGAGGCGGTGCGGTGTGCGGCTCGCTCTGGAGGCAGCATAGCGTACGGTGTCTGATATGACTGTGCCAGCGACCGAGCGCCAGAGAGCATCGGTGAAGCGAAGCCCTCCCCGCCGTTCGGACGCCCGGTTCCCATTGGCCATTAATGTGTATTTTTTAAAGACTTTGAATTCTAAGAAACTTATTGTAACTTAAAAAAGCTGAATTAATTTTGTACAATATTTTACTTGGTAGATAAGTTAATCATTTTATAATACCTATATGAGACTAGTCTTACGAATATTAAGATCTGCATAAAAACCACTGCTCATTGACTATATCATATTCTTTTATCGAATGGTGTAAGTACCTTAGTAATTTTCAAAAAGATTTATGATCATTGCGACATATATTATGCACCATGACTACGAGCCTATTTTTATTACAACCGGTTGGTACATTGCTACCTGTTTAGGTACAGAGCAATAAGAGGATTGAATACCGAGGTGAAGATCCGCAACATAAGCAAAATAAAAAGATAAACGGGGTTACAGGATTCCATTCGCTGAACCCGGCCGTATCCAGGATTACATTATATCAGGCTTTCTTATTGTTACACTTGTAAAATTTGAACACAAGCGGTTAGCTTGTTTTATTATTCGTGTTTTTAAGAAGATTTTGAAGCCGAGCAATTAAAAAAAAAAATTACATAGGTTTTTTTATTTACCTGTCCATAATTTCTTATAAACGACGCTGCACGAAGCATTTCGTCGATGCAACATTAAAGTAGTAAGTAATCAGGATATTTTAAATAATTCTTATTTAGTTAATCATTATCTCTCAGTGAGTTATAAAAAACATGTTATAATTTAAATTACATAACACGTTGATCGTTAAAAGTTCTTAAAATCACACTGAAACTATTTAAGAGGATGGTCACTTACTTATAGTTTCCAATGTTTTTCGAAGGATTAGGACTTTGTTAATATTGGGTTAGGAGAATCTAAACAAGATTAAGATACGAGTTAAAATTACGACTATTAGGTACTTGCATTATGCATGTATGTGATAGAATTTCTTGAAGTTTGTTTTGAGGTTTTATCTTATTTTACGAGGCGGTTTCGCGAGCGAAACCTCGGTTATAAATTAAGAAGTTCACAGGACTTGCATTACTTTTAAACAGTAACTTTGGAAACGTTGAAATAAATACCCAAGATCCATATAACCATAAGTAACTTACGTATTATTTAATATAAGTATCGGTATTTACGACCGGGATTTCAACATGTCATCAACTAATAACCTTGCCAAATAATGAGCGCAACAATGCGTCCAGAGCACGAGCCAACTTCGAGACCTATTCTTTCAGCAGGAACCGGAAACCAAAAGCCAATATTGAAATTAAAACACCCGATCTATTTCTGAGACACTGAACGATGCATGTGCGTGTGCTTCAAACTATCCCCTGCTTCTGTTTGTATTCAAATGACGATGTTTAGATTAAATAAACATAATGCACAACGTTTCTGAATGTCCTTGGTCAACATCAACAAAAAAACTAGGCACTATTTATGCTAAAAGGAAGATAATTCGAAAATGATCTAATAAACAATGCTGGCTCAAGGACACAAATTACCTCTGTAATCATTGGAACGTTTATTGTGTCCCGCACGAACTTGTAGTAAGGGAAAAGGCTTCCATAGCTTCGAGGGACTCTTAGGGCTAGCATAAGAGGTCGTCGCTCGGTCCCCGATGTAGAAGGCACGTCCCTAGACGACATAATTTCACAGAATTTCCTACACCGTTAGTCCAAATACATTTAATATCGTACATTGTATTTCATAGTAACATTTCGCTTAGTTATACAAACGAAACTCATGCCGGAATATCGGAATATCACTTTTCGCGGTGTTTTTGAGGGTACGATTGAAAAAATACCGAGAAAGAAATTGAAATTGTGAATGTCCTGTCAAAGCAGAACGGCACAACAGTGTGAGTTGTACAATATTGATAAGATCCGTTTGAAGAAATATAATTAAATAACCTACCTATCCGAGTAGGAGGTGCTTATCAGACTTATCGCTTGTTTGTTAACTCTAAGTATACTACGAGTACATTGTGTGCTCGAATTACCCTTAACACGGTAGGCACTAAGTACTCTTTTGCTGTTAGAATGTAACACGGTAATTTCAAAAATACCTACTACAAACATACAGTGTGAAAGTTTTTGCCATTATTTATTTATTAAAAAACATTCCCTTCATGAAAGATGATTTTCAATGATGTCGATTGGTGTTTGTTTTGCTAGTGGTAGGTACAACATTATCTTCATGCATTATTTGTATTTAAGTAGGTAGTGATTAAATTGCTTGTTCCTGTTCTTAGAAAGGGGGGGTTTTACCATATAATTAATTTACTACTTTTTAACTTTTAATATAACCGAATCAGAATATTTATTTATTTAGAAGTTTGTCACATGCTACAAAAACCCAGTACCTTAATCTATGTTAAAAAACGATTGCTGTCGATACTAACCCCCTCTACCAAGAAGGAATGGTACTAAATTGAATGCTCAGTCAGTAACCGGTCCAACTAAATCAGGAGGTTCACAGAATAGGTTGACATTGACAGTGGTGTTGCGTAAACGCAACACTTTGCAGATAAATAGTTCGGCTCGAAATATGTAGATGGCGTAACAAATCAGCTCAAGTAGTCTTTAAATAAATGTAAAGGTGTTGTTAAAACAATAAAGTACTAGAAAAAGATATCAATAGGAATATAAGACAATATGAATAGAGTTTAAATAACTAAAACTTTTACCTATTCCAACCTACGATTTATATAAAACACCTAGTAAATGGGCACCGATGGGCATAACTACAGAGTTTTCACATTTTGTACACATTAACAGTCAAAAGGCTTATTCTTCAGAATAAGCAATTGAAACACAATTTATTACGTACAAAGAATACACCAAGATAATTCAGTACCTACGACTAGCTAAGTAGTAACTTAAATCACGGGACAGTAACGTTTGAGTATGTCCGTACCTTGAAGCTTTGATAGCGGAATATTATCTAAGATTGATTAGATAAAAAATACTTAAGTTATCAAACTCTCTAGAAATACTTAACTCACTTAGCTAAAATATGATTAATTCAGACACAACGGCACAACGGCACAAGCATAAGTAAATTATCTCCCATATTTTTATTTAACACAAACGTAGCCCTAAATGTTCCGTAAGTTTAACATAAATACTTATTTTTATTCATGGGCTATCCGACTCGAGTTTTTGAAAGTCAAATTACTGGTTTTAATACAACATAATATCAACATATTATTTGACATCTATCTACATCCAATTTCATAAAATATTTTGTAATTGAAAAACGATTTGTAAAGCCAATGACGATAACGTTCATTTAGATGACCCATATTTGCCCTAGATTCTGCTGTGCACAAGTATTAAGTATATTATTGTCTAGAATTATGTACTTTAGGTTAATAAATTGTGTATGTAGTGGTTTTTAGGATGAATAAAAATATTTGCTTTCTTTCTGATCGAACTACACTCGACAACATTTGAACGAATTGAAACAGCCATAGCAGCCCAACCACACCATTTGCACGTTATATCAGTGATATAGTGACCACCTCAACAGAAATCACTATTTGTTACATTGCTAAATGATGAATCACGCTCTTGATTTGTAATTGGCCGTCACCACTTCAGAACAATCAAAACAATGAACACTGACTTCGAGTTAGTACTTTTCGTGTTACAAGCTAATTTACAGGAAGACACTAGGTTATAGATAAATAAAACATTCACGACTCTGCACAACATCATTCTTGTCTTATCACATGCTATGAAGAATGGTTCGCGCGGTTTTCTTCCTTCATTGCCCTTTCCCGTTTCCTTCTTACATTCTTCCTCATTCATATTTCATTGACACTATCCGATATTGAATTAATCTACCAGGACTTACCTTTACACGTACATCTTACCACATTAATATTCCATATTCACACCGCACACCACTTTCACATTCATACCCCACATTCTTGTTATCATTTATGACATTCTTATTACCACATAATATCCCAATAAGACATAGACAAACAAATAGACAGTTTCTAAAATGGGTAACTTCCATGGTCCCTTTAAAACTTTGCTACAGAATTGAATGACTATAATGATAATAAGATCGCTACAAATAACAACTGATATTTGCTTACAGTTAATAAATATGTCTTTGTTTTATGAAATAATGGCATATTATTTATGTCATTGGTCTTTATACAGCCGTTTTAAAGCCAGCTCTATAAGTAAATGAAGTTCCTGCCTGGAAAGCACTTCCTAATTATAGTTATAGTGAAGTGACGCTAGCGAAACGCGGAAGTGCGATAATTAAAGAGCCGAGTGGGTAGGTATTGACGAACATTATAATAAACGCATTATAACCTAGGACCGCTGGCAAATTGCGCATTTTCTTAATTCCCAATTCAATTATCTTAATAGTGTTTCATGAATCATTAATTGTTTGCTGTTGGCCAACGTGGCCAACGTACTTACCAATGAGTAAAGTTACGAATATTTATTTTACTCAAACAACACCATGGTAAGTAGGTAATTATTAGGTTACTTATGGAGTTGACGTATTGTACGAAAATTTTAGTAACATTTTTTTATATCTTTTGTTTTGTATTAATCGAAGTATTCACCCTTGCTATCGACGCATCTTTGCCAGCGCAGTAGCAATTTATCGACGATGTCTATCTCGAAGAAGACAGCTGGACAGGATGCAACTCTTCAAAGTTATTCTGTACTGCTTCTCGAGCATTCAATATTTTCTTGCCAAGAAGTTGTCCGAATTCTAGAAAAGTAAGTATTTAAGCGCAATGTCTGGTGAGTACGGTGGATGACCCAAGCTCTTGTAGCTAGCAGACAGTCTGTTGTGCAGTGTGGGGTCGTGCGGTGTCGTGCAGGAGCAGCGGGGTAGAGCGATTAACCAAAGCTGGCTGGAGATTTGCGAGCTACTCCATTATAGTGTTCAGTCTTCACAGTACACGTCCATAGTAATGCTAGTGCCGTTTGGTACAAAGCTATGATGAATCATACAGACACTAGACTACCAAACAGTGATCATCGCTTTTTATGGGTGACTTTTCGATTAGGGCACTCGCAAGATGCTGAACCAGGGTCTAGCCAACATAATGAGCGCTTACTATTCTAAAAAGAAACAATTTTCGTCGCAAGTGACAATACGGTTCAAAATCCTTTCGTTTCTGTGTCCGTTGAGCGATGCAAGGAATGCCTCGACGCGCGACGCTGGCCATCATTCAGTTCATGTGGCACCCATTTGTCAAGATTTTTTGACAAATAGTAACTTGCCAATTTGACGCAAATTAACAAATATTATTTTTTACACTTTCGCGATAAGAATTCATATTGTTTTAGTAGTTAACGGGTATATATCACGTATTACCTTTAGATTTATTCCCGACGTTTCGGTTATGTTGCAATAACAATGGTGTGAGCTGTCTGGTTGTTTAGAGAGTTCCCGCCGAGTAGCACAGGCAGTTTTTCAAAACTACCCTCACTTGGTCTCCAGATTCCGAAATGTCCGCGTTCACAAAACGACACACCACATAAACAGGTTTCTATCTTTTAAATAAAAAAATATTTCGCACTGATATGATAAAACTCGACGTGCACACTTACTAAAAATGGGATTCCAAGACGAAGAGAGTCTAAAGCACTCTTCTCGATTTAAATTCGCGCACTTCTTCATATCAATTGCCTCGCGGACTTTAATTCGTCGTTGTATACCATATTTTTCAGGCGACCAAAGGTTTTTTTCAGATCATAATTTGCAGAACGGAAGCGTTCATTCCAACAACGGGTCGTGGGTTCATTTATTTGTACTATTCGCTCTGTTACCAAGACGGAACTCGTATTCCATAATTTCTCATATTTTTAACATGTGCTATGCTTTCGAAAAAGATTTAATGAGATGAAAACAAAACACTAATGAATAAACAAATTACTGAATTTAAAAATAGAATTCCACATTTTTTTTTTAATTTAGTTGAAATTAGAATTCTTAGCCAACCATAAAAAAAAACAAATAGCTACTATAAAACGGCAACTTCATAGGTAAAGTAAAGACCTATTACTTCGGCCAAGTTCTGGAAACAACAACACATTTGAATGTAGCATTTGATTCTAACTTTTGTGAATTCTCTTGATACGTAAACAACGGCGATAGTTAACAGACATTTTGGGTCGTTATGTAGCGAAAGGTTTTGTTTTTAAATGAAAATGTAAATTTATGCTAGATTGGGCTTCGAGCGTACACAAAACCTTAGCTAATTGGAGAAAACACTAGTCAATACATATACATCCATAGCAGCGAACTAGCAATAGCTTAATTACTTAGGTAGGCATCTTTATTTATTTGGGAATACGAAGTTGATGTCATTCAGAGGCGGGAACAATGACGCACTGAACAGATAGTGAGACGGCCTTGAACTGCTCAATACCTATTCAAACAATCCAAAGTTGTAACTGGACAAAGAGAGATCCTATCTTGATGTCCTCCTACGCGTATCTTGAAGTGTTGAACAAAGCCTTTTTTTATTGAGAAGGCAACATGACTCCAACAGCAAAAACCATAGCATGTTGCTTTTTAAACTTTACCTACAATGAAGCGTGCGATAATTTACTGAAAACATTTACATTTTATTATATTTCTTACATACGGGAAAAAGGTTTTCCTTTGTTAAAAGTTCAGTAACAAGATCCAAATGTACAATGATGACCTTTTTATCAGCAAATATGCTGTTCTGCTTTATACAAAATTGCCTCATGCAATTGATAAGAAATAGGTTACAACAATAAGCGATCATAAAGAAGAGTTGGAAAAATATATAAGTAGGTATATTACAAATAACAATTAGCAAGTTACGCAGTAAAATTAACTAACGATATCTGTCTAGATCATGTGTTTTAAAGACGTGGTAAGTATCTATTTGTCTAACAATAAAAAGTCTCAAGAGATTTGAGAAGTAAGGTCAGCACATCAGATAAGCATATCAAGCACATTTCATAGCGTTAGGTAGGTTTACTCGTGAAACCTAATGATCTCAAATATTCTAAATGTGGCTCAGTCAAAATGAAACAGAAACTAGAACTTAATCCCCAGCAGGAACCATAGATCAGTCAGCAATATTTTTTACGCGCCTTGTTTTATTTGAAATTATGTTTTACTCATAGATAAATAAAACATTATACTCATATTAGGTATTAGCTGCTGCCCGCGGCTTCTCACGTGGGTACAAAATGGTGTTAAGTACCAAATATCATCAAGATTCGTTCAGATGTTTAGCCGTGAAAAGGCAACAAACAAACAAACAAACATACAGAGACACTAACGAATTAATGATATAAATATGGATGTATACTATACTAATATAGTAGTGTCTGCCGTGTATAGTATACTTAATGATACTAAATAAAAGTAGCATATACATACATTTAGGTATACCAAGTTTTATTTCAGTTTCAGTCAGTTCTGCCGTTTTAGCATCAAAACTTTCGTATCTATAATATTAATAGAATAATATAATTAAATTTTCGTTTCAACCGTCTCAACAGACAAAGATAATAGGAAATGAATCAGTGATTGATTATTGAAGCAGAGCAATCTAATGACAGTCGTGCCAAAAACATTTAAACTATCTATATCTCCGTCACACCATTTGCAAACGGAGAATAGATGAGGTTAGAAGCGTTTTAGACGAACAATAGTATCATCATCATTGGCCTTCGTTCATCTGTTGAAGATGATTTAGGTGGCGTCAGTAAAGTTACAGAGCAGTAAATTGTAATTGAAAACTTTCGTTCATGGATCCACTCCAGCAAGGTGAAGTTTCCTCTCCACTGACATCACTCTGCCTGGGATTCGGTTTGATAGCGCAGGCCTTTTCAGCACACTAACCTCTCGACCTTGCCGACAGAACCCGCAGGAAATCAGTATACTTATCAGTTTTTTTAACCGCATGTATACATGTCAGTTCGGTTGCAGGTGCATAACGGCTGGCACCGAGCCGGGCTTATTTTATGTTGTCTTTCTATATTGCTAGCTCTTCTGTTAGTCAGCAGGGGCACTAACCCCCAGTAATGGTATGGTCGATGGTATATTGAAACACGTAAAGGTGTCTTCTGTTCGAATACTGAAACGCCATTTCAGATATCATATCAAGTATTTGAAAACCCGTTATCCCTTAAAATATACGCGTGAAACTTCGCTAGCGTTTTAGTATCCATATTGGTAGCACGACACCTGTATGGTGGCACGACATCTACTGATACCTGTAAATTGTCCGATAAATAAAATTGGAATATGGCAAATGCTTATTAGGAGCAATGTGTCATATAAACTGATATAAAAATGAACCATAAGACCCTCACAGGATGATCTAGTAACTAAGAAGATCATCCTGTGTAGGACTTAGTCCAACCGGTCCAATTCCACACATTTAACTCACGAAGAAGGCATGTTCCCAAAAATCAAGCCTACATACATACTCGTTGAAAAACGTCCTACCAAATTTCAACAAAATTACACAAAGACAGTGTTAAATACGAAGGATAAATATGTTTTAAAAGACGTATAATTAATCAAAGCAATCAAACCGTACGTCTCATTAAAGTGGCGAAGATAATTCAAGTTGTTTTCTGTTATATATATGTACAACATTTGCTGTTTTAAGTTATAGGTACTTTACGATCATTAGTCGCGTCGTCGTAAGCTAGCCGTCTGTATAATCAAACTAATTACTGAATGACCTTACGTTTATGTTTATACAGATCTATTACACGTTAAAACTTAAAATTATTATGAATAATAGTACTAGGATTGATTCATAATAAATATCTTGACCATGTCCTACTTTCATCCTATTTTTTACACCTTAGCGCGAGAAGACAATAAAAGAGTATTTCTCGACTCACCTACTTCATCCAACTTTGACCTTACACGGTTGAACAGGGAATGGTTATCGCAATCACAACAACCTACAACGAATAAAGTCTTTGAACTGTAGATATCAAATGATATTATAGAACTGTAGTTTTCTTTCCATGATGGTAATGGCTGACTAATTAACATAAAAATAAATATTATTTTACAGTTTACTGTCTATAATAATGTTATTGACGTATGTAGTTATGGTAACAAATAATCTACAACCAGTAGATGGTGGAATGGTTGAATAGACATGTTTATGTCCTCGTAACTAAAAACATAGATTTTGCTAAATGGTCAGCAAATGTGTCATCTGAAAGAGCACGTGACAAATTTTTTGTACAAACATTTTCATTACCTACCTACTTGACCAGTTAAGCAGCAGCCTTTGACTGCGTGATCTATTGTGCTCATTTAAAGTGAATTGAATAACAGCGGCTCGCTCTTGATAATGTATCTACTTGTGCGAGTTCGTTACAATAACATACAGCGAACTCCCCGGTCCTGCATTATGCATGATATGCAATGCAAGTTTGAAATTTCATGGCTTTTGTTCAGCGGGAATTGGATGATTTGTCTGGACATTGAAGACTGCAATTTTACATGAGAATAGCTACGTAACTCAATGTAGATCAGGTAGACTCAAGATATTCCGGCTTTACACAGAACAGACAAAAAATTGCAAATGTCTAACCGAGCCCCAAAAACCTCGTTAATTGGACATGTGCAAAGTTATACCGGTAGATAAACATAGTTTGGGTACTTACTATTATTTCTTCTGTGCTTGTGTTCTTGATGAGAGATCATTATGCCCAAGCACGTTGAACTTTAAGGTTGAGTTCCATAACTTTTGCACTGGCCACAGAGCACGTAAATAAACCTGCCGAGTAACAGGTAGATACCTATCCGGCTACGTGATTGATTATTCTTACTGATTTATCCTCCCCATGTAGAGACCTCATCACGAATAACATGGATCTTTTCACCAACAACGTTTAAACGGTTCCGACATCTGCCAAAAACATGATATTGTAACTAAGTAGTTACGTCTAAATATAGTCATAATGTAAAGAAATTTAGACCTTCAAAGTTACATAATAAAAACTTGAATAAAAGGGTTTTTAGGGACACTTTACATGTACGGTATAAACGTAACATGTAAAGTGGTTTATTTACATGATTGTATTATTATTTTCCTAGCCCAAGATGTAGCATATCGTTGGTTAGTTCTAAAAACTTGTAGTAGTTCGCCACGAATTGTGATTTCGCGATGTCTGTTTTTCAAGTATGCATACGAGTATCTTGCATCATTAGCTGTTGCTCGCGACTTCGTCCGCATTTTTTTTAAAGGAATTTTAGCCAAATTTAATTGATAAGTTTCAAACCAATCACCCATTAAAAAGATTCCATTTTAAGTATCCAAACCAAGTTTCAAATAAATCACACTACCCGTTAAAAAGTTCCCATACAAACTTTGACACCCCATTTTACCCCTTCGTTAGAGTTATTTAGAAAAATCCTGAAACATGTGTCCATTTATTTTGCATTTCAAAGTTACACGCAAATCGCACCACGCGTTGAAAAGTTTCATACATTTGTTTTCACCCCTTTTCATACTCTTAGGGATTGAATTTCAAAAAACCCCGCCTTAGTAGGTGGTTTTGCTATAAAAGGAAGCAACCTTCCAAATTTCAGCTTTCTAGCTTTAGCGGTTTCGGCTCGGCGATGATGAATCAGTCAGTCAGGTTAAGCTCTTTTATGGATTCCGGACACTATCACCCTTCACATCAAACTAACACATTAATTTGAATGTTGGAGTGTTTTATTGTACTCTTAACAGGAGAGTCACATTCAGAGAAATTTGGTTAAAAAACTGCACGATCATGTCGATCATTACTTCACTCGCCTGTCACTATTATTGCTAGTTCTATGCTTCTATATACCCAACACAATATAATATTAAAGTATTTTAAACACTTGCGTCTGAGACTACAGAACCTACCTGGCGATCGAAACGAGCTGCAATCTTTTTATGGTTCCGTACCTCGATAGGAAAAAACGGAACCCTTATAGGATCACTTTGTTGTCCGTCCGTCCGTCCAGCCGTCCGTCTGTCTGTCTGTCAAGACCCTTTTTCTCAGGAGCGCGTGGAGGTATCTAGCTTAAAAAACTATATCAAATACTCACTCTACTGTCTGCTGTCCCTTAAAGCTGTGAAAAAATCAAACTTCTAAGCCAACGCAATCAAAAGATACAGTCGTTTGTGCCGCAAATTTCCGCAAATTTTCGACACTCGCAAGGGAATCAAAACCTACAAGGTACTTCCCGTGAACTCAGAACCTTTTAATTTGGTACGAAGCAACGTCTTATAGCACAGATAAAGGAAAAGTTGCGAAAACCGTAAATTTTTAGTTACATCATCCAACTATGACTCGATTGTCGTGATGGATGAACTTTTACTATTTACCTACAGGTTTGTACGGAACCCTCGGTGCGCGAGTCCGACTCGCACTTGGCCTGTTTTTTTTTCAATAAGCAAGCCTTATCAGACCTAATTATCCTTAAAATGTAAACAAGTAGCTTTCAAACTATCGAAGGGATCCGCAATTTTTACATAGCGAGCCAAGCGAGTTCATTCATCACACATATTTTGACACTATCACACTTATTTACAATACCTCAAAGTAACTAAAAGTGGCGAGAGAAGCGAGCCGCAATTTTTTTTTTAAATGGATATCAATGTTTATTTTTGTTTTATCGATAAACTCAGACACATGTAATTTCCAATTTCTGTATTGTTTATATTCAGACCATGTTTCAATGTAATCGCACAAATCGTTAAAAGATCAGACGCGTTCTGAAATTACCACATGAGGATCAATTTGAAAATCACTTCAACTTTGACCTCGGCCTCAACCTCTACTTCTATACTTCTACCTCTACCAGTACCTCATCTGACTTCACAGGTCTGCTTTCTCTACTTGGCAGTCAGATCTAGACTTTTACCAAATGTTCTACAAAATATAAATGCCAAGTTTCATATTTGTAAGTTCAATCAATATCATATTTAATACAAACGTTATCACAAAAAAAACCGGCCAAGTGCGAATCAGACTCGCGCTCCGAGGGTTCCGTACAAACCTATAGGTATATAAGTATAATTTCACCCATTACGACAATCGAGTCATAGTTGGATGATGTAACAAAAAATTAACAGTTTTCGCAATTTTTCCTTTATCTGTGCTATAAGACGTTGCTTCGTACCAGATTTCAAGATTCTGAGTTCACGGGAAGTACCCTGTAGGTTTTGATTCCCTTGCGAGTTGCGAGTTTGAATATATGCGACTTAAATTGCTGTTTCTCTTGATTGCGTTGACATAGAAGTTTGATTTTGTTACAGCTTAAAGGTATTATAGACTTGAGTATTTTATATGAATTTCAATTTAATACCTCTACGCGTTCATCAGAAAAGGGGTAGTAAGTTTAAAATTATTAAAATTATTTTTATTATATGGTAACTAAAAATGTACGGTTATCGCAATTTATCCTTTATCTGTGCTATAAGACGTTGCTTCGTACCAAATTTCAAGATTCTGAGTTCATGGGAATTACCCTGTAGGTTTTGATTCCCTTACGAGTTGCGAGTTTAAATATATGTGACTTAAATTGCTGTTATTCTTGATTGCGTTGACATAAAAGTTTGATTTTGTTACAGCTTAAAGGTATTATAGACTTGAGAATTTTATATGAATTTCAATTTAATACCTCTACGCGTTCATGAGAAAATGGGTAGTAAGTTTAAAATTATTAAAAATATTTTTATTATATGATGTAACTAAAAATGTACGGTTATCGACAATGTGCGGCATAAACGGCTGTATCTTTTGATTGCGTTGGCTTAGAAGTTTGATTTTTTCACAGCTGTAAGGGACATTAGACCTGAGTATTTGATATAAATTTCAGCTTGATACCTCCACGCGTTCCTGAGAAAAAGTGTCTTGACAGACAGACGGATGGACGGACGGACAACAAAGTGATCCTATAAGGGTTCCGTTTTTTCCTTTCGAGGTACGGAACCCTAAAAATACTAAAGCAAAACATAAGTATTTAAATTTTAATCAAAACACGACCAGTCTCGATTAAAGCTCATACCTATGAAGTCAACGAAACTGTAGCGAATGGAAGCTCAAGTTAAAATGTTTTTTTTATTAAAACGCTTTTATTAGCTTGGTATGTACTCGTATGTATCTATCTATCTATCTATCTATGTAACGGATCCTTTAGACGTGATTTTCACCCCCTTCAAAACGTCGGATTGATTTAAATTATTTTTACTTTTTAATATTAATTTGGAATGTTCAAACAAAACACTTGCATATTCAGTTGACTCATTCAAATAACTTTTTTTCTACCTTTTGGAACCCTATATCTTAACTCCTCTTTGTCCAATTTGGTTCAATAAGTTACCAGGTCATTTCTCAAGTCCAACCTATCGACTTACCAAATTTCATGCAGATCGGATCATCCGTTCGATATGTATCGTCGAACAAACAAACATACACACATGCAAAGCAAAATTGACCAGTTGCCACTAAGATTTTTGCACGCTTCGCTCGCTTGATCAATAATTGGGGGTTTCTCTTAAGGAGACTACTATGAGCATCTGCTCGTAGTAGCGGCTTGAGCCTTTAAGTCCATAATTTAATGCTTTGTTATATTCAGTACTTTAGAATGTAGGTACTTAATTTAATAGATTACTCGTTACTTCAGTTTCTTTGTTTTTATTTACGAGGGGCGGCGGATAAGTCCGCGGCCTAAGGTACTTAAAAATCGAAAAGTCAAGTTTTATATTTTTTATTTCTCAATATAATCTCCCTCAAGGGATATGCACTTCTCACATCTGGCGTATAATGCCTTTAAACCACCAAAAAAATATTCCTTGTCTTTGTCTTCAAAATGTGTATTTACGGCGGCTATCATTTCATTGTCATCTGAAAATCTCCGGCCCTACGGGGCCGGAGATTTTCCTTTTCAAATTGGAAAAAAGTCCTTTTTCAAATTGGAAAAAAGGAAAAAATCGTTAGGAGCTAGGTCTGGACTGTAGGGAGGATGGTCTATTTCAGAAAAGCCGGTGTCTCGTAGGGCCTGCCGTTGCGTTGTCTTGCAAAAAGAGCACTCCACGCGCTAACTTCCCGCGTCTCTTCTGGACAATAGCCTGACCATTCATCGTTGTTCCCTTAGGCAGGTAATTAATTAGCAAAATGCCTTCGCTATCCCAGAAAACAGTCGACGCTTTGACGCTGATTTTTCCACCTTAAATTTCTTCGGCGCCCTTTCTCCTTTTTTCATCCATTGCATGGATTCTTGTTTGGATTCCGGGTCATACTGGCGAACCCATGTTTCATCAAAGGTCGGTTTTCGCCGGCTAACTCCAAAAAATCCATGCTACTCTGGAGTCGTCGCTCTTTGTCGAGTGCATTTTTGGTACCCAACGCGCACAATTTTTTTTCATATTCAAATGTTGATGTAAAATTTCTCCAACCCTTTCTTTGCTGATCTGCAACTCTTCTGCTTCTGCTTCGATCGGCTAGTACCAATTTTTCTACTCTTTTAACATTTTCTTCGGTCACTACCGTTATTGGACGTCCCGGGCGGGGGTCGTCTTCGCAGCTTTCTCGTGCTTGTTGAAATAAACGTGCCATTTTTTTTACCATCGTGTATGAAGGCCCAGAATCCTGAAGAACAGGTGACATGTCTTCAAAAATGTCTTTCGACGTTTTTCCCTTTTTTACAAGGTACTTAATTACGGCACGGTGTTCCAAATTGCGAGAATTAGTAGATTCGGCTGACATGATGTTATTCGATGCTCCACAAAATATTGAGTTATGACTTTAAAAAATAAAAAGAGGGTATTATCATATACCATTGAACCCCGCAATAAGTGGTATTAGTAATAAGACGGTAGGTAATTTTAAGTACCTTAGGCCGCAAACTTATCAGCCGCCCCTCGTATAATCCTCAAACATACGTTATTGTTTGCACAACAATGTAATATAACAAGAACAAATCTGTATTTTAGGTATAGTACCCGTATGACCGAGCTTTACTCGGTATAAAACCCGGATAAAACGACGTTTTCTAAAAATTCAACCTAGCTAGATGGATTTATCGTCCCCGAAACCCCGCATACAAAATTTCATAAAAATAGTTGGAGCCGTTTCCGAGATTCAGATTATATATACATATCCCTACTAATATTATAAATGCGCAAGTAACTTAGTCCGTTTGTTAAGTTTTCACGCCTAAACCGCTGAACCGATTTTGATGAATTTTGGTATAGATATAGATGGGACCTTGGAGAAGGACATAGGCAACTTTTTATGTAGGTACCACACGCGCGATCAACGGGCAGCAGCTAGTATGTACATAAATGCACAATGTTTTTACTAACCTACTAACTTACCTACCTAACTTACCTACCAAGCTGTGTGTTGGGGGAGAAGAGATGGAATACGTCTATGAATATTTGTACCTAGGCCAATTAGTATCCTTCCAGGGATGACAAGATCTCGAAGTCGAAAGACGCATCGAGAACGCCTGGAAAGGGTACTGGTCAATGAAACACCTAATGAAAGGTACACTTCCTCTAACACTAAAACGGAAGCTCATGGACGTCTGTATTCTCCCAATCCTCACCTACGGTGCACAGACCTGGTCTTTGACTATCGCACAAAAGTCCAAACTCGGGGTTTGCCAGCGAACCATGGAGCGCAGTATTCTAGGAGTCAAGCTCACAGACCACGTCCGAAATAGTACACTGCGTTCCAAAACTCAAATCGCGGATGTCGGACAATTGAAGTGTAGTAGGGAAATTGAAGTGGGACTGGGCAGGCCACGTCTGCCGCATGTCGGATGCGTTATGGGCTAAAGCCACCACAGAGTGGACACCCCTGAACGGAAAACGATCTCGGGGCAGACCGCGGCGAAGATGGAGGGACGAGTTAGACGCCCATCTTAAGGATTGGCCCACAGTAGCTTTAGACAGGGACGATTGGAGAAAAGGAAGGGAGGCCTTTGCCCTGCAGTGGGACGTCACGGGCTCTTAATAATAATAATAATAACTAACTTACCAAAAAATAACTTGAACTAAGTATTTATGCAAAATAGTATTATATTCTATATATATAAAGAATACAAGCTCGTTTAAAGGTATAAGATGTATTTTTTGTTTATTTGTATCAAGTGTAATATCATGTTTGGAGATCGAACCCACAACCTACAGGATAGAAGGCAGAGTTGCCTTCTATTAAATAAAAAATATATCAAAAACAACTGGATTTGTAAACCTTCCAAAATCATGAAAGCTCCAGATTTAACTCTTTTATTTTGCTAACTAGATGGTGTTGAATTTGTTTGGGACCTGGCCACCAGTCATTCTTATCCTTACTGGGTTCGGAATCTTTCACAGTGCGTGGTCAGACACGCGCTTGGCGAATTTATGAATTGTACGAATGGTGCTGTGGTGAACGGAGATTTATGAGTTCAACAAAGCCATTAGATTATTGAACCAGAACCCTGATAAAAGTACACTCGGAACAAAAGCATTAAAACTGAGGTTGTTTCCCCGTTCAGGGCTGTACAGTCTCTTGTTATCAAAGCAAGTATCAGGCTTCAAAATAATTGAACACACGTGTTCGTTGGTAGGTAACTGGAGTCCGTGTTAATTATGTCAATATGTCTGCAGGTAGAACGCTATTCATTTCGAAATAACAACCGACCGCGATCTTGGCACAAAAATATTTATAAAATTGCAGGTGTTTACAAAATGCAAAATGTTTTTAACCGTGATCAGTATAATTACTTTCTTAGAATACCGAGAAACCTGCCTGGTAATGTTTTTAAACATTCAGATATTCGCCAGATTTACGATAAAGGTATCTTATCTACTGCAAATCGTGTAAGTAGGTACTGGACCTAGAATATATTTCTTGGTATCGTATCAAAACTACATACCTATTATAACCCTCTCTTTTGTTAACTCGTTCGTGTAAATATAGGGGTTCGAAGTGGGTCAGTAAGTTATTATAGAACCCTAATAATATTAGTGTAGCAATGGTTTTTAGAACTTTAGTCAAGGTTAAATTATCTGAAAATAATCTACAAAAAACTAGAAGTAGACACCGGCTTTGTATTCAAAGTTAGATTTAACTAGGCCGTAATTGAAATTGACAGGTCAATTCCAATAGAATTAAGCACGTTACGGAACCAAAGAAAAACTTTACAAGTAGATAATACAACAAATGATACATAGCATGCGAGTTCGATGAGGGTTGTTAAAGTATGTTGTGTGTGTGTGTGTGACTACACTTTATACCTCGTTCACTCTGTGCGGTTCACCACTCCAGATATCGCGCCAGTGAATAAGGTGATGCAAATGGTTCATATAATTGTGCTGGCGATTGACGTGGTCCCGTTTGCTCTTCCTGGAGTCGGTAGGCGACGGTGGAGCGGTCAGGGACTCGCGTCGTGGCCGACGGTTCGCAGGAATGAGCATCGGCAGCTGGGAGCGCAATAAGCTTTCCGTTTCCGGACCTTCATCTGATGACACACTGTCCATGAGCAACCGTGATGGCCTCGAACCGTGCGCCCCTTTCCCCGAACTACTTTGCGAGTCCTGCTTCTTCATCGTAAAGCTGTTTGTACACTATATCGGCGGTGATAATAGAAAACAGAGATTGAATGATAACACGAATTGTAACATTTCGCGCGAATGGATACGCGAGAGCGGATGGAGTGTTGTTGATACGTGTGGCGCGGACGACGCCGGCGGCAAACTGGCTGGCTGCCTGCCTCAGCAGCCTGATTGCAGTGCGGCGAGGTGCGGCGGTGGGGTGCCGAGAGCACGTGGGCGCCGCACCGGCCGCCACCGACAGCTATCGTACGTCAAAACAAAGCGACAACCCTCATCGGAATCAGAATATGTGCACAACACACGACCGGCACAACAATGAAAACGAGAAAAAAATTCTTTTTGTTGAAAAAGTGAGAGAAAAATCGTGAAGAACATAACTAATTAATTAATAGGTACAGAATTAATTAATTAATAGGTACATACAGAATTAATTAAATAATAATAGATACATAATTAACTGCTATGAGTTAAAGGGGGCTTTAATATTGATTGGGAATCCTAATTTGCTATTTCAAACTGTTAACTTACAGCGCATAAAATCCAAGCATAAAATCACCAACATTTATTTTCACCCTTGTTTATTGTAGACTGATTAACTCATATTATAGCTAAGGTAAATTGAAATTAATGAGCGCTTTGAAGGCTTATCATTGTTATAAATAATGTTACAATAACCCGTAAAATAAGGATACTTACATACCAATGCTATAATTTCGAAAAACAATAAATTGGAAACAATTTAAAATTATATGATGCTTTTTATTAAAATAGGTAAGTAACATGATTTTGTGGTAAATCAGTAATCTAAAATAATAGATTTGTTTGTCTGAACTTCTGAAATCGGAATTCAATGAATTTTGTGAGGTCTTGCGTTGCACAGGAACATTTTAGATAAACAAGATTTTTGTATACTAAGGTACATTTTTATACATTTCAGAACCAGAATTGTGTAAGTGAAACCCATTGTGTTATTTTTTACAGATGGTAGGTAGGTATGTTCATATGTAAGTATGTAAGCCTCACAAAAGTGACTATGTTATTGTTGTCCATCAAAAACTTACAAAATGGTTAAACCATGTGTAATAAATATAATGTAAACATACCTTTACACAAATTAAATTAAATTTTAAAATTAGTTTTTGAATAAATTGGGTTTTGAGTATTGAGTGAGATGGAGATTAATCTTTTTAGTCTTAATATAAATTAAGATGAGGACTCCTAATTATGGTAAATCTAATTGATTCAATAATTTAGTTTAGTTAGTTATTTCTAGGTAGCTACACAACAAAAACATATAGGTACTTATGTACTTTTCATAAATCATTTTTTGGGGTGAATAATTACTAATAGCTAATAGTACTAAAAGTACCTAGGTTACATACTACTTTCGGTACCTACCAAGGTAGGTAGGTAAAGTAGGCGGTCATATTGGAACTCTGAACATAGTCTATTACCTACTATATTCTTTGTGGGAACCTACTGACGACAAGGTAAACGCTACTTCCTGGGGAACAAAGAAGTTTGAATGAATTCAATAAAACTCACCTGACGTAGTATCTAGCTTAGGCTTCTGAGATTTCTTCCGAGATATTTTCACTACATTATTTCGTAAAACATGTTGAAAATGAAACCTTTTACTTTTAGTTTGTTTTTCTTTGAATATGTTGATTGATTCATTCCAAATAAAAATAGCACGATCGAACAAACCAGCTGATTTTTAATGACAGTGACACTACATAGACAGACAAGAAGATTGAAGAGAAGAGGGCGCATGAATCGTGCATGAATAATGAAACGTCTTGTAAACTTCAAAGTGAGCTTTCGTTCGCCCTTATAAAATATTAAAAAAAAAAAAAGTTTGTTCAAGTTTGTTGTTGTGTTGTTGTTGTGGGAAAGAAAAGATGTAGCCGAACTTTTGCAAAAAATTAAACTGGAGCTATCTAGTTAATTCTCATTATTCCTGCGATATTGCAGTGCAGACTACTGACAATTTATTTTATTTTTAACCACACGCACTTCGTAATAAAGCATGGCTTTGCCTCAAAAAAGATACTATCGGCAGCGTGCTCATTCTAACCCTATAGCAGATCACTGTTTTGAATAGTAAGTAATTTTGGTCTTATTTGGTTATTAGTATACTGCCACACTCAAGTTAGGTATACATAAAAACACTACCTAGTATAGACATGGATTCGTATGTTAGCCGTTGAACATTTCCGTTTCAGCCCTGCCCATCCAGATGAGTATGACTGGTCACTACTGTATCCAGAAAATAAGGATTTCAAACAGGTCGAATTCCTGGATGTTGGTTGTGGCTATGGCGGACTATTAGGTAGGTACCAGCATGCAATAAATTAAGTAAGTACCAAATTATAGCAAAGCTATAACACTTAGCTTGTGACAGCATATTCGTCTTAATAAAGTTAAAAATAAGTAGGTAAGTAACTAATAGGTATATTGCTTTTTTTAGTAACTTTATCAACAATGTTCCCTGATAACTTAATGTTGGGACTAGAGATCCGTGTGAAAGTATCAGACTATGTGAATGACAGGATCAAAGCATTACGCCTACAACATCCAGGCCAATACCAAAATGCTGCTGTGTTGAGAGCAAATGCTATGAAATACTTACCAAATTTTTTTCACAAGGGCCAGGTACGTAGGATAGAATGGAAATAACATCTCCTTTGCTCTTGACCTATTTTACCTTTATTTTTCTTTTTTTAGCTAACTAAAATGTTTTTCCTGTATCCTGATCCTCACTTCAAAAAGGCAAAGCACAAGTGGAGAATCATCAACAAATGGCTTCTGTCTGAATATGCCTATGTTCTTGCTGTGGAGGTAACAGCACATACACAAAGTACTTTAAAAACATGTGAATCATATCTAAACATATTACTGTGATATCTTTACTTCTAGGCAATTGTATACACTATAACAGACGTAAAAGACTTGAATGAATGGATGGTGTCCCATTTTGAAGAACATCCTTTATTTGAAAAAGTTCCTGAGGATGAGTTGGTAAGATTTTAAAAAGCATTTTGTGTAATTCCTAGTAGATGGATAAGCAGTCAAGTTAATTTTTTTCATTTTTCAGAAAACTGATCCTATTGTTGATAAACTTTATGAAAGCACAGAAGAGGGGCAAAAGGTTACAAGAAATAATGGAGAAAAATTTCTTGCAGTGTATAGAAGGGTGGCTGGTGGTAGTGAGATGAAAGAAAATGAAAATCAGCCTTATTAAACAGTGTTTATAAAATTTTTTAGCATAAGACTAAATTACTATGAAATAAAAATAAAAATTACAGATATTAATTTGAATTGATTAAGCCTTTATTGTTAATAATAGTATAAAAAAATATAGTTATAGATTCAGATAACAGTTAAGCACTTAGCACCGTTTTTTCAACCAGACTGACCCATCTACTAAGAGGGCGCGATATTGTGAGATGTCTTCTCATGTGTCCTGCAGCAGCCAAAAGCCAGTTCTTTTCCATATAATTTTTGTTAGACAGCAAAGAGAATAAAAGTGCAGCCCATATTTCAGGTTGATTAGGATACAAATGAAGTCCCATTTTTGCCAATCGTAATGCCTCTGCTGCATTTCCTGCAACATACTCTGCAATACTTGCTGCTGCATAAACATTTACCAAGTTATAATTGCTGAAGTGACCAGAACTTAATGCTTTCCGTGAACATGAACTAGCAGCTTTGGCATTTGTAGTATTTGATCTTAGACAATATTGTGCCATACAATACCACAGTAACCCATTGCCAGGATAATCAAGCACAGTTTCACTTAATAGACTTATGGCTTGATCCACATCATCCTCACAAACAAAATAATATGATCGCAAGAAGCCTATATCATAAACAAACTGTTTCTCTTTTTCGTATCTACGCAACTCGCTCAAAGCTAGCTTAGATATACTTTGCTCAGAATGTGTGATTCCTAGTGAGCAGATTGCCAGTAAAGAATAGGGTGATGGCTTGCCCTGAGATGCTTGTATACTTTGGAATAGCATTGTTTTTGCATCATTGTGACCCTTGAACATGTAGATAATACCAGCCATGGCAACAAATAGTTCAGACTTTTCATGTTCATCAGAACACAACCAATGCAGAGCAGTATCATATGCTGCATATGATTCCTCATAAAGACCCTTTTTAAAAAGTGCAAGTGCTAAGCCAACAGTAGAATTAAAACTGGCTTCAGGTATGGCTTTGAATATTTTAATAGCTTCATCATATTTTTCTAGTCTTAGTAGGATCCTTCCTATGTTCAAGAGAATTGTGCTTTTTTGTTTGTCTTCCGAATATTTAAATGCTTTTTCGTAAGACTTTATGGCTTGTTTTAAAAACCCAGTCCTTTCTTGTAGTACACCACGAATATTATTTGCACAGGCATTATTAGGCTCAAAGTTGCCAAACCATTCCATCAAATCCATAGCATAAGGAATGGCATGGAGGCCTTCTATAGCATATTTAGATGCAGAGTCATCTATTTGTGAATGTTTTAGAGTGCGGCATACCCAGTCTGCATAACCAAGTGCACTTTCTGGATGGTAACTTAGTCGAGAGGCATGCCTGAATAAATCCATTGCTTCTTCTTCCTGTATAGCTTCTGCTATTAATGCCTGGCCAATCCAGCTTTGGGCGTATGATGGAAGAGTTGATTGGCCTCGCCAAAAACAATAATTTGCCAGTTTATAAAGCTTTAATTTGATGTACAATGATCCTAAATTGCACCATATTTTAGCAGCAGATATCTTTTTGGTCACCATCAATGCTTTTATAAAACTATGTTGCGCTTGTTCATACTTGTTTAAAACAAGACAGATTTTACCAAGCAAATTCCAGTTTCGCCAAGAGTTAGGTTTTTCTTTAACACAAATCGTTGCTAAATTAAAAGATACTTGGGCATTGATAATTTCTTGGGTTTCTTGGTAATACAAAAAGTATGTATAGGCCAATTCATATGAAGCTTCTAGTTGTTTTAGTTTTGCTATATATGAATAGCAAGCAATAGCTTGTGAAATTACCTCTCGCTTTCCTTTCCTTAGGGATTCAGAACCAGATTCATTAGAAAGGTTGGGTATAAGGACATAGGCATATTGGTCTGGCAGTTTTGTTATGAAAACTAATGTGTCTGCCAGAAGTTTCCAAAAGCATAAAAATCTGTTTTGGTTTTTTATAGCTTCCAGTATGTAATCAACTGCATTTTGAGCGCAATTTCTTGCAGTACCAAACATCTTTGCTTCTAACTTCTTCTTAGCCACTCTAATCCATGTCTCAGCAATTCCTTTCAGAGCCAAATGAGACAGAGGATTAATTTTAACTACATTTTCAAATGTAGTAATAGCTTCTTGATAATTGGTTAACAATGAATGAATATATCCAATTTTGGTCAGACAGTATGTGGCTTTTCTTGGATCTAATAACATAACTTTGTTGTAAGCTCTAAGTGCGGATGTATATGATCCTCGTGAGTAGTATGCATCAGCTAAGCACTCAAAGGCAATAGCATCACTTTTGTTGTCCTTTATAACATTCCTAAAATTCATGATGGCATTTTCCCAGTCTCTGTTATTCAAATTATGTAAGCCCAATCTGAAGTAAACCCAAGGTTCTACCATAGAAGCATTCTTTACAAATGTAGATAATAATTCAAAATTTAACTCTGATTCTTGTAGTTTTATGTATACTTCACTCAAACTCTTCACTATGCATACATTAGCATTGTTTAAGCCATAGGCTTTCTCGTAGCATTTCTTTGCTTTCTGTACATCATTTTTCTGATAACAATAGAAATGACCTAAATACAAAAATGTTGGCGCATGATCAGGGTTTAATTTGGCTGCTTTTAGAAGATATATGAGACAATTATTGTATTGTTTCAGCTTCCAAAATGCTTTCCCTAGATAGAAATTGTATAAGGCGTTGTCAGATGGCTGCTGTAAAAGATTGACCACTTCATCATAATTGCCTTGTTTTAGGTATAATAAGGCTTGAAGTTGCTGATAGTATTGTGTAGTTTTCAAGTTGTCTACAATATGTTCAGCGGACTCTTGACTTTCAATGTAACATTCTGCAAGGCATACTTGTTCTTCAGTGTTTAGAGCTACAAGAGGTATCAATTTAGCATTTGCTATTGCCTGTTTCCACTTCTGTTGCTTAGCTAAAGAATAGAATAAAAATTTTCTAAGTTGCAATGCAAAATTTACATCTTTCACTATGGTTATAAAGTTGGTTACAAGTTTTTGCATAACCGGCCATTTTTTGAGCATCATGGTACATTTTATAATGAATTTGGCTTCAGTAACATCAACTTCGCTATAGTTTATAAGCGGTACACACAGCTTGTAAGCCTCTAAATATAAGCCTTTATCATACAGTACCATGCTGTTGAGAAGACTTGCATATTTAGAGTTTTCTATACCTTCAATAATCAAATGCAGTTTTTCCTCAACTATGCCATTAAATGTCATACTTTCCACATATTTAGTACACAACCACTGACAAACAAATTCTTTCAATGATGCTTTTCTTGTACAAATCTTCAATTTTAATAGGTCTTCAAAAGCAGATTTCCAATTACTTTTCTGTAACACTACTTTACATTGGAGCAATTCTAAACAGTCAGTAGGTTCATTGGCATAGAGTTTTGTAAGAATTTCCAAAATCATAGGTATTTCTTTTTCGGTACAAGGAGTATTAACTTTTACAAGTTCCAGGACCTGTGTTTCAGCTACATTTTTCAATTTTTCGTTCTGAACTTTAGAGATATAGTCAACTAAGAAACTGATTGTCTCACTACTTTTTAATGTTGTACCTAATTGTCCCATTTTAGTAATGACTTCATGAATTTTTTCATCTTCCATGTGAAGGTAAAGCATTTCATTGTAGATAGAAAATAGTTTCTGTTTACTGATATCATCAGTTTTTCTTTCATAATATTGAGCCAATCCTTGCCAAGCTAATGGGTGTTCTTTCTTGCTAGTAATTGCCTTTTGATAAGCCAGTGGTGCTTGGTCAGAATCTTGAAGGGATTTTCCAAATAGCACCAGTCCAAAATAATTTTGTTTGTCTGCTCTAAGAATATTCTTGCAGCATTCTTGAGCTTCTTCAAATTTTCCATCATCAATGAGCTTCCTTGCATCTTTCAACAAGTTTTTTATATCTGCCATCTAGAAATTCATTTTTAAAAATTAGTGTGGACGTAAGTTGTCGGCTATGGTAGAAAAGCAAAGATAAACCCTGTATATTAGCACCACATTAGCTAATTATGTGATTAGAGAGGGAAAAGAAAGAGACCATGATATTCGGAAAACAAGCTCCATTATGTGTAGGTAGCTTGATAGCTCAAATTAATAGGATACATAAACGCATGGTTGTTAGTTACAAAGGGATTCCCGAACATCGGCTTTGAATTGATTGTCATTGATACCTACCACAGGGCAGGACAGACATGGACAGGCAGGTTTATTAACGACAAATACTGGACTATGTTGCTAAAAAAATCGGTATCTCAGAATAATTCTGAGGTAGGTGGGAGTTATAGAAATCTATGGGTGGATAGACAAGCGGTATACTAACCTCTAATATTAATAATATTAACTTTTACTATATTTAAAAATCGCATTACATTGAATCACTCACAACAATGAGAAGAGATTACATTTTTTAGCGTAAGTGTTACACACACACTTACACCACACACGGTAGAGAATCTGTACTGTAGGCTTTAATTTTTGACCGATTTATAGTCTATAGAAACGTAATCATATATGACAGTTTCCTACCCCTTCCATAGCTATTTCCTGTCTGATCCGTTTGTCTGTTTTATATTTTGCTATGATTTTGATAGCTGGCTATAATCAATCCAGACAGACAAAACAAGCTAGAAAACCAACATGCGTTAGCATCCTATAGTTTGTGAAACCAACCAAACTAACATGCAACCACTGTAGCAGTTGCAAAGGTGATTGAGTGAAGTTTTGCGTTGATTTTTAATTCTTTTAGTAAATTTATATTCTCAATTCCGAAAAAAAGGACGTTAGTTTCGGAAAAGTACTCTGAAAGTGGATTGAAAGACATCGAGACCTGGAGCTTTCAAAATATTTGCAAGCAGTACGTGTGTCTCAAGCATTTTGAGAAGATGTTTCTAGTGTTAACTCATGAGCGCGTCTTCGCTGCGATGCTTATCCAATGTTATTTACTGCTGCCAACATGTTTGTCTGGTGGTGTACCTGGTATGTGTCCTATAATCACCAGTAAAACCAGCAAGTACTTGTTGTACCTACTTACCAGTGTCCTGGGGACGCTGCCGTCTGGGTCAGTTGAGCTAGGTAGGTATCTATATATCGTTTTGAGCGGTCCTTAGATAGCTCAACTGTTTCACTTGTATTTTGTCTCATTATTATTATTTAGTATATTTCTGTTAATATGTCATATTGTATAATTAATGAATTTATTATGACTATCAAGGATTTTCCTTTGTAGGTCGATAAAATATTTTAAAATTTTAAGCAATTATATCCAAGCATGCAGTAAAAATGTAAGTACTCTGTAGAATGCATTTCCCACCAGGGACGAGGAGTGCCCCGTCTGATGCTTAAGCATCCTACTAGTTTGTTAATAGCATTGTCATACATAATTATGAATATTTTGCCAGTATCAAGTGTTTATAATATGATGTCACAAAGTTTATCATTCGTCATTTTGTTATTTTATATAAAATAGTGCCTTACATATAAAATAACTAATAACATATTATTTTTACTCGTATCACAAAGAAAAACAAAGCTTTTATTTCAATTATTCACACCCGAGTCAATTACTCTAGCTCTATTTAAATAAAGGGACTAAAATGACTAATAAAATCGGAAATAGCTCGAGAAAAATAAAAAATAAACGAGCGCAATGTTTGCCTCGGAAGACGACCAAAAATAATCCATTAGCATTGTACGATAATGGAGTGGACTGTATAGGTTTTTTGTAGGTTTATTTTATACGAAAATTAAATTACTTATTGACACGATAGATACTTTATCTATCGTGTCAATAAATAAGTGTGACGTGTATAGTGCAAAGAAGAAAGACACTTACTTTCCAACTTGTCCTACGCTCTCAACCTGGGTGTTAGACACTGTAAGGTTCAGTAGCTTCTGGCCTAATCTAGATCTAACCGTCCCCTAGGTACGTCAATTACTTACGAACGATGTCCAACCAAACCCTTTGAGCACGGTCAGTCTATTCCTTTGCACACACGACAGGATACAAATGTCACACACAGCGGCGATAATTGCTATAGTCTATTAAAAATAGGTACGAAAAGTTATAATGAAAAATCGATAATGAAACGAAAATCGAGATGTTTCAGTTGATGCACGATTCGATGTGTCCTCTGCACAAACTATAGGATGCTAACGCATGGTCCTCTGTAAGGTCACCGTTGACACTCCATTCAAATTTGAATATTCAATTTAATTCAATTCTTGGGTTATGGCTTCTGTGAATTTTAATATTCATTTATAACTTACTGCCCGCCTAGCACGGCAAGAAGATTATTAGCCCCCGGGGAAAGGATAAAAACTCTTTCACCTCTGTCACTTTGGTCTACCTTGCGAGCACGGCCGCGCTAGGGAATAGTTTATAAGGGTGGATTTACGGGGGGAATAGCGTTCTCTACCGCATTGTTGCCATTTTAGCAAATTAAATTAAAATGACGTATCAGTCTTCAATATTTCCATCAATCCATCAAAACTCCAAAAATTGTTCGTTCCTTGTACTATCTGTGGTTGGAAGCAAAACAAAACTTGAGCAAAACACCGTTTCTATTAATTAAATTACACAATACATGTTCAACTAAATTAACATGAGTGAGAAAGTAAGTAATGTGATAACTTGTATTGTTACACAAATACCTATTTATAACATATTTTCGAAAGCATCGTTTTTTTACGATGAGTGCTTTCGTTGTTTTGATTTTGTTATAGTCAAGAATTGTTTTTCAACGCTCACATTATGTAATTTACCCATGATGTAGGTATTCTTCATATTTTCTAGATTAAGGAGCAACAAATTGCAAATTAGAGTCATGGTTGACTTCATTGCCAACAGCAGCCATCTGGCAACCGATCTATGAGTTCACTGGGCCTCTAGAGAGCTGAAAAGCATAGGGCCAACAGCTCAAGCTGAAAAGGTTGTCCGGACTGGACCATTGAGCAATGGAAGCAGGCTATATAATTATATTGGTTTGTATTTTGTTGTTAATACAAGTTTAACATGAAAGAGACAAAATGGTGTGATTGCAATGTAAAAAATGAGAATAAACAGCTAGCATTTTATAACTATTTTGTTTATTACAGACATGGAAGGACTTAAAGACAAATGCCTGCATTGAAAATGCATCCAGTGATCCTTGTTTGGTTCGAGCAACATTAGTAAGTTGGTTTCCTTCACACATTGGACTGTAGTGGTGTTCTCTTCATTTGAGCTTGGCTCTATGTTATCCATTGGGACTCTGAAATAAACAAGGTGATGGAATGTAAGTAAAATAACACTGGTCATATATGAAACTATCCATATAGGTAACTATAATTTCAATTAAACTCACCTATAGTGGTGCATGATATTGTATATTGTTGCACAACAGTATATCTGTTATGGCTTTTCGGGATCATAATGAAGCATCCTGTCAATGTTATTTTACAGCAGCACTGTTTGGTGCAGCATCCAAATCAGGAATCATCATCCACGGCTCCAAGGTGTAGCCAGAGTCCCCTGTAAAAATGCCTCGTACTAATACCATATTTTTTTCTTTTCAGTTTCCCTGGAGATTTTCAACCAAAAAACTTAATAAATATTGTTGATATCAAACTGTTACTTTTTTTACTACCTATACATAATATATATACTAGTATTAATAGATCTTGATGGGAGCCGGTGCAACAGGGTGCTGCTATTAAGTAATAAAATGTAAATAAATAAATAAATTATACAAAAACCCTATAATCATTAGCATCTCATTTTCCTATTCAAATTGGAGTGATTGAATATAAACTAGTCATGCACTCTCCCTGGATACCTTGCATTAATGTTTATTATCCGACAGGCCATGCTTTTCATGAAAACCAGTAGATACACGCTGCCTTGCATGTTCTGTTCCTGGGAATACAATCCATTTTGGCATTCATCTGAAAATTCAATACAAAACCAGTTAATTTATTGCAGATCAAACTAACTTATGTGTAGGTATGAAATCTGTACTTATTTCTGATTTTATTATCTTTGACTTGCAAGAGAATAATATCTGTAGGTAGGTACCTATATTTTCTAAACTAAATGTACTTTTAGGCAATTGTGTTAAAAATTGAGCTTACATTCTGATGATAGCACCAAAAAGTTGGGTCAGATATTTTATGACTGTGGTCTGAGCTATCACTAGACTGGTCTTGGCCCGTACCTTGCTGGTAGCTACCATCTGTCAGGGATGTGCGGACCTATTGTTGAAAATTTTATACCTAAGAAGGTACTGGTAGGATTTGTTTAGCTTTAGTTGGTATCAGACCGAGGTAAATATATCCTAGGTAGTAGGTACGGATTTCGTAGAAAACCTAAGTAGAAAGATACTTGTAGGTATGTATTATTTACCTTGATATGCACCGGCAAACCATCCCAAGGATTTAGAGGCTGCAAGGCTTCTTTCAACTCCTCACACAAATATAAGGCCATTTCTTTAGTAACGCGAAATATGTAGCGAAACTCATTATCCGGGAATTCAAAGGCGTTACTGACATCTCGGATAGGGATGTCTAGTGTAACTTAACTTTCGTTCTAACGTTTACATATCTCGCGTTAGAACGAAATTGTAGAATACTTGATACATTATTTTCTTGAGGAAACTATTCAATATTTACAAGTTATATTTTTATACCCACCTTCAAAGGACAGTGATTAATATTCCCTGTCTTATGTCAAATAGAGATAAATTTATCCACGTTGTTGATATGCCGTGCTCTGGGGCGGGGAGTAGCGGGACCTACAGTCTACGATAAACGTCAAAGGGAAACATTATATTCCTTTCCACGAAGCTGTGCTATGAGAGGTAGAAAAGGAAATCATTTCCACTGACAGGTGGGTAAAAACAGGGGAAAGACTATTTTTCCTTGTGCCGTGCTAGCCCCGCTGGTCATTGAACTGTCTATTCATTCAGCTAACCGGTGACAGCTAGGGCTTGCTATCTGGATATCCGAATTATCCGGATCTCCGCGAACTTTCAAATCCGAATAGTGACAAATAAAATATCCGGATGATTCGGATAATGCGGATAATAGGTAAAATTAATCAAAAATTACTAAGTATCTAAAGAAGGAATTAAAGCATCAAAACAAAAAAAAATATATTACCTCTTTATATTTTACTAGCGACCCGCCCCGGCATCGCACGGGTACAATACTGTAGTACATTATTTTGATCTATCCTGTAGGCTTCAGCCAGCGTTTGCATTGTAAGCGCAAAAAATGTCTTTATTTACGACATCACATTAGAAATCTCTAAAATTATTAGTGTTCCTCTACCATATTATGCATGAATTATAAATATAAACCTTTCTCTTCAATCTCTCTACCTATCTAAAAAACCGCATCAAAATCCGTTGCGTAGTTTTAAAGATCTAAGTACACATAGGGACAGGCAGACAGCGGGTAGCGATTTTTTTTTATACTATGTAGTGATGTAAATGTAATATGAGTAGTGCAGATTATAATAATTTAGCAAAAAGCGCATCACTAACATTGGAATCACTCAGCCTAAGTGAACACACTGAGCCCCCCCTGCCCCGCAAGCACCACGTACACACATCTTGGAAAAAGGAATACAAGGTGACAAATTATTTACAGTCCGAAGATTGCACGGAAGACGGAAGTTAAGGTTTCAAAACTAGCAGCTCTAGATGGATATTCATTTAGTGTATTTAGGACGTCAGAATCTCAGAACGGCAGAAAATGTAAACCACTGCCACAGTCGCCACACACCATAAAAATGGATGTATATCATGGAAAAGAAGAGAAGAGCGATATCTACTCATTACCACTACACAAACAGTGAGTTTTTATGGCTACAATGGTATTAGGAGGAATAAGTTCGGATGCTCATACGGTAGTATAGTAGTACGGTGATCGTCGACAATCGGCTAAATGCTACTCGCCAGGATCATGTTCTGCCCTATTCGGGGTTCATTGGGTACAAACATTTTTTATTAATGCACGATAACGCATATCCCCACGTTGCGCGGTGCGTGGAGGAGTACTTTCAAGTGGTTGAAATTTCCAGGTACACCCAATACCCAATAGAACACATCTGGGACATGCTCATAAGAAAGATTAAGTCCGGTTCCAACCCGCCACAAACTCTCAACCAGATCCGCGCATCAGCGCAAGCCGCTTGGGAAGCCATACCGCAAGTGCACGTCAAAAACATGATCCAGAGCATGCCTGACCGGATGCAGGCATGCATTAGATCTAGAGGAGAAATCACCCAGTAGTAAAATGTATAAACAGTTAAACGCTTGTTTCCTTTTTTAAGTGCGTTACGAATATTTTAAGTAAGATAAGATAATTTTAAGACAGAAGATTTTTATTTTTTGTGATCTCGTAAACGTAAACATTATTAAAAAGTAGGTAGGTACTTTTATTTGTTTTTTTCGTTCTTCTTAGTTTATTTCAATACCTAATTATCCGAATTATACGGAAAATCCGGATATCCGAATAGTAGAGTTCACTAATATCCATATTATCCGAATACCTAAATGTGACTGATAATGCAAGCCCTAGTGACAGCTGACAAATCGCACGAACGACAACAGCTTATGTCAAAACTGAACAAGCATACTAGTCATTGAAATAGTAGGTACTTAAGGGTGGAAGTCGTAGACAGAGAAACCAATAGACACATGGTGATCGTGCTGCGTGTGAGATAGAACGATAGGTGGGTGGTGTTGCCACATTAAAACTTTTACTCCTGTCCTAAGTAATCCTAGATTTATTAAAGACGTTGTGTTGAAGTAGAAATCTTTAGAGCTTGTCTCTCTATCACAAAACTCAAACGTTTATAACAGATGTGTGATATAGAAAAAATATAACAACATTTGTGTACTTAATTGTTTATTATTATTAAAGCTAAGCATGACATTATAGAAACAATAAAACCATAAAGATAATACAAAGTCAAATTCAAAGTCCAAAGATACTTTATTCAATAGAATCACAAGGATCACTTTGAAACGTCTTACATACTAGGTGAATTTATGAACCAATTCATAACCCAAGCCTGAGAAAAGAAACTCGCTGGTCTTAGCGCATTTTTGCATGATCCATCTTATAACTACCTTAACTACGAAACATTAATACAAGAGAGTTTATACGTTTCAAGTGTGTCGGTTAACTGTCTGAGGGAAGAGCGACATGAGGCTATGCGTTCTTATCAATAATATAATCATTTATATTATTATAAGCTTTCTTCAAAAGACTATCTTTTATGTAAGCTTTATTTATTTTATTTCTTAATAGGTAGTTTAGTTGCATTTTCAGGAAGCTTATTATAGAAGCGCACCGTGTTCCCCAAAAAGGACTTATTTACTTTTTCTAGTCGAAAAGTATTGATCAGTATCTACCTACCTACAGAATAAAAACTCATAAATCAAATATTTACTAACCACCAGTGGAACAGCATTAGGATTAGGGCATGCAATTATCGAAACTTTTCGTTAAACGATAATCCGATTTGTATCGGTTTTTTTTTCGATAAAAATCGATAATTACCGATTTATATAAGAAAAATAACTGTCTCGTAGAATTGCTTTCTTTGTCCATATCCATAGTATACAAGAACATTTTACGTCTTTTATTATTAAATTAAAATAATTATTTTTTCGATAATATGGATTTATTTCAATTAAACTACAAATTTATACATAAAAATCAAGTCTGAATCTAAATAGCACTAGTCATGGTTACCTACCATTAAAAACTAAACAAATAAAATATTTTTTCTGAAATAATTACAGTAAGGGTAGGTAGTAAAACAGTCCTAGGTAGTAAAGCTACTTATTAGTTCATACTTTCGTATCTATTTGGAATTAACAATTTTACCAATCATATAAGTCATTTTGAAGACGACGTGTCTACAAAGCCAATTTTGCAAATTTGTTGGTTCATCAATTTTTTATTTGATAATCTCAGACCGAGGGAAATATATATAGACGCTTCGCCGCTATCAACCATAGTGAAGTCATGAAACCGTGCTACTTTATGTTAATACAAGAACGCACGCACAGTCAGACACCCAACCGCCATGCTCTTAGTACACGTCACATCGCCATACAGTAAATATCGTAGCAAAAAAAACATTATGCCTCCCTGTGCGGCGAAAAGTTCGGTGAAAACTAAAATATAGTGCCACGGTATCACTTTTCACTTGTAAGTACTTCTAATAACACCTTTTTATTAAATATACTTCGTAAGTTTTAAGGTTATTTGGAACACAAATCCTCATTGACACACTTGGCATAAAACGCGATGCTTGCCAGAATATATTTTAAAATTTCTCTAGTCAATGATATTATCTTATACTAGCTGTTGCTCCGCATTTTTTTAATGAATTGTAGCCAAATTTTATTGATAAGTTTCAAACCAATCACCTGACCACCCATTAAAAACATACAAACTTTGACACTCCATTTTACATATTCGTTAAGGTTATTTTGGAAAATCTCTGAGAGAGAGACTTAGATCTCGAAACTATAGCAGAGTTCATGAAGCGCACCTCCCGGCGGCATTATGAGTCGGCTCCCCACCATCCGAACCCACTCGTCTCCACGATCCCTGATTATCCGATTGATCCACCGATTAAACGTTCCCACCAAGACACGTTCTTGGTGATCCCGATGACCTGATCACCGCCGCTAACGAGGCGGATTCTTCTTAAGCATGACATTTTTCTCAAAATGGGTACTACAAATCCTCGAAGAGTTTTTGCGTGTCCAATTTTTTCGACCTGTGGCTTCAACCCCACTGCAAAGTAGGTACCTTCCTTGCAGTGGGGTTGAAGCCACAGGAAAGCTATTGCGCTATTGAAGCTATTAGTGAAGTACATTATCGTTTGATGGAAAACTGTAACAAATTAATAGCTAGATGTTTTTTTACAGTTTAAGAATGATTTTAATCTGTTTATTTATACAGTACAGGTGGTATGGTTATTCTCGCTGACAGGACATTATTTCACTTTAAATTGGCTTCAAAATTTATGAAAGGTCTTCTCAGACCGATTTTAAGCAGCTTTTAAGGTTAAGGTGGCTGCCCTTGCTATCATGAATTACCATGTCTATATATATTCATCTATACAAACGATACTTACGTTAAATTGAATTATTAATATTCATACGAAATGTAATGTAAAATTTATGTAGTCTGGTCGAATGCAGGCAGCACCAAAATAAATAAATTATTTGTTATGAATTATGCTGTAGCGAACAAAGTTCAGTTCGGAATGCTGTTATCTATTGTGTATATTAATAAAAAAAACATTTTGAAAGCTTAACTACTCAAAAATACTTATACTTACGAGTTACGAGTAAAAAAACAAATCGGGAAGTTTCCGTTCACTATCCCTTTTACATCCTAAAACACTACATCGAACCATTTTCTTTACATAATCCGGTAAAAGAATTTGTTACTTGCAATTCGCAAGTAATTCAGCGTGTTCACAATTTATTTTTAACTGTTTTTTCACACAAAGCGAGCACAAAGCATCCAAACAATGGCGAACTGTCAAACGTTGCTTAGCAAAGTAGTGTGCTAGGCGTAGACCGAGAAAACAATAGACACATGGTGAACGTGCCGCGTGTGAAATAGAACGATAGGTTGGTGGTGTTGCCACATTAAAACTTTTACCCTAGTCCTAAGTAATCATAAATTTATTCGAGACGTTATGTTGTAGTAGAAATCTCTCTATCACAAAACTCATAGAAAAAATATAAAAACATTTGTGTACTTAATTGTTTATTATTATTAAAGCTATGCATAACTACATCACAGAAATAATAAAAACATAAAGATAATACAAAGTCAAAGTCAAAGTACAAAGTAAAAAATAGTTTATTCAATACAATTCAATACAAGTTGAAACGACTTACATAATAGGTGAATTTAGGTGCCAATTCATAAGCCAAGCCCGAGAAGAGAAACTCGTCCTGGTCCTAGCGCATTTTTGCATGTTCCATCTTATAACTACCTACCTTAACTACGAAATACTAATACAAGAGAGTTTATACATTTTAAGTGTGTCAGTTAACTGTTTGAAGGCAGAGCGACATGAGGCCATGCATTCTTATCAATAATATAGTCATTTATATTATAATTTGCTTTCTTGAAAAGACTACTCTTTATATATGCTTTAATTTGGTATTAAGTAGTTTAGTTGCATTTTCATGAAGCTTATTTTTGAAGCGCAACGTGTTCCCCATATAGGACTTATTTACTTTTTCTAGTCTAAACCTAGGATGTATAATTTGTGTCTATTCCTAGTATTGATTCTATGAAGTTCACTATTTTGCTGAATACTGGCCTCGTTAATAGTTTAGCTAAAACTAAACTCATTCTTACATTGAGCAATACTAGATTCTAATAGAACGGAAGCTCTGGAGGCTGAAGAGTTTAACGATTTGGTCACAATTTTAGGTATATCTGAGAAAAAACCATCAAAAGAATTTACTAGAATTTTCAGGGTCAAATGTTACTGTAGAATTTATTACAAAATAAATAATTTATTTGATGTTCTTAATAGCCGAAACATAAATGCTTACGGGTTTAAAAAACCAATAAATCAAAGAAATGGCAATCAAGTTCCCGATTTCTTAGCTGAAGCAGAAACGTTTATCAAAGGGCTCAACTTAGAGGAGAGAAGTATACTGAAGTCAAAACAGAAAAGTTGGATTTCTCGGCTTACTAATATGTATTCAAAGTATTAAAAATATTTATTTCAATTACATATTAACTGGTAAACTGCAATTCTTATCGCTTTACAAGCTTAAAAAAAAGGATGGAGAATGTAGATAATATGGAGAAATAAAAACATTGTCTTTGTGGAATCATATAATTCGTAAGCAAATCTAGTTAATTTTTTTACTTTTTATGTTTTTACTCTAAATATGTCAGCGTGTTCTTTAATTATTTAATTAGACAATGTGGTGAAAGGATCATCTGGATCATGCATGGTACGAGAGAAACTTTGTGTTCAATTCTACTTTGAAATGTTTTGATGCGGCTCTCTGTGATAGGTCGGTAAGTAAAGTTCTGAGTTTCAACTATACGATTACAAGAATAGGTGGCGCAGTGACCGTAATGGCCAGAACTAAAATGTTTAAGTACACACTTTTGAACTGGTGTGAAACTGCAATAAATGTTATCTAGACAAATGGCTGTTGTTAGTGTGACTCTTGTCGGTTCATCAAAAAGAGGGCTAAAATTGAAACATTTAAATAAGTTTAAAAGTCTTTCAGAGAATGGATCAATCGGAATATTTATATTAAAATCATCACAAACTATTATGATTTTATCACAAGCTATTTTTGCAATACTTCTTTCATAGTGCATTCATATAACGCAAAATCAGCATTGGGGAGGCGGTATACGCTCACGACGACATGCCGCTGCAGCGCGACACACGACAACTCAATAGTTCTTTCAATAGAATGATTTCTTAGACAACGGATGAATGTTAATATTTCTAAAAAAATATTTCCTTACTGCCCCTGAAATAGTACTAGCTTGGTGTTAATATTTCTGATTTTATCCTTTGGTTCAAATTTCTTTGTTGCATGGTGAGTACGGATTTCAAAATAGCGCGCCGCAATTGCTTTGATCAACAAGATTCGATGATTACCAACAAGTGGCTGACTGTTAAAATGATTTTCAATAAACACAGTTTGGCAACTTTTCAAAGTAGAAGATATAAGTTTCTGCATAATATTTTTTTCTGCAAAGAATGATGTTCCTCTATGCAAATTTTTCTTAAATATCCTTTCTGCGACCGTACAAGTTCTGATTACATCTCGAGAGGGATAAATAAGGCCACCTTTATCTTTCTTTAAAATAAAGCCCGAGTATTTTTCACTAAACATTGCAAGAAGGCAATCTTCGCATTTAAGTGATTTTCTTAATTTTCTGACTACAAACCCACCAATATATGGAATTATTTCCTCAGTATATATTGACAACCTACCAGGGTCAGCTAAATAATCATGATCACTGTCAATTAAAAGATCATACTTTTATCTTCTATATTATGGTTTTCAATTTCAGTAGTACATTTAGTATATGCGTTGAGTTTTTTTTTGTACTGCACTTCAGTGTGTGTAAGAATTGCCATTTCTTCTAAGGGGATACAATTCCCAGATGTAATACTTTTTATTTCTCCATGCACTACCAATTTTTTATAAGCGCTTTGAAACTGGAAAGCTGTAGGCTTATTGTTAAAGCCACCCTTTGACCTTATGGAACTGACAAAATATTCTAGGTGGTCATGGCTAAGCTTGTAAAGCGATAAGAATTGCAGTTTACCACTTAATATGTAATTGACATATATATTTTTAATACTTTGAATACATATTAGTAAGCCGAGAAATCCAACTTTTCTGTTTGACTTCAGTATACTTCTCTCCTCTAAGTTGAGCCCTTTGATAAACGTTTCTGCTTCAGCTAAGAAATCGAGATCTAGATTGCCATTTCTTTGATTTTTGGTTTTTTAAACCCGTAAGCATTTATGTTTCGGCTATTAAGAACATCAAATAAATTATTTATTTTTGTAATAAATTCTACAGTAGCATTTGACCCTAAAAATTCTGGTAAATTCAATTTTTGATCACATCGGCTACGGAATTACTAAATGTTTGTGCCTAACTTGTACTTGTACTAAATGTGTGTGTTGTATTGTGTTAGTTTGACTTTCATGATCTGTTTACTGAAATCAATATGCTGCCTTTTAAGGCGGTTCGCTAAATGAAGACCCTCATTTTCTTGGAGCTTATTCAAGTTTTCGATAAACTGCCATGAAATTTTTTCACCGCATGCATTTACCAGCTCTTTTTTTTGACCTAAAGTATTTCGAACGAGTTTTAACATGTGAGCAGGGTCTGGAAAAATGACGATCTCATGTCCACTGACTTCAAAAAATGGTGTGATGATTTCTGTATTATCAAAACTACAACCTAATTTTTGTGCCATTTTGAAATTAGCAGGACATCCGTCAAACGTAAGAGATATTACATTGATACCACAATCAATCAACAAACTAATACACTGTTGTACTAAATTTGCCTTCTGCTCTCCGTTACAACCGTCAATCAAAAAATTACCGACCGGAATCTTCCACCCATCGTTGATACTTGTTACCATGAAAACCAGAGCCTCTTTTGCTTCTGCAACATTATGGCCATCCAAAGCCTCTCCATAATTCACCAGACCTACACACTTTTCGCCATCCCATTGAACATGCCTCCTAATTGCCATTTCATCCATACCAACAGCACAATACAATTGTTTTTCTTTGCGTTTTGCTAGTAATTGAATACAATTTAATGATTCTGTAGTGATCCCTGGATTAGCATCAACGCTTTTGTACCATGTAGTAAGAGTGGACGGGTGAGGTAGGCATGTGTTGAAATAATCTCTTACGTACTTATACGCTCGCGGACTTATAAAATTCAAACAAAGAGCGAATTTGCGTAGAGCTGGTGAATATTTTTTTACCATATGCAGCAGGACACAAATATTTTCTCAAAAAATCTTTGTTCACTGGATCAATTGATTCCAATAAATCTCCATCCTCTTCACTGACTAGGAACTTTGCTTTGAGTTCGGCAATAACGTTATTCAGATTTGCAACTTTCTTTGTTAAACGCCTATTTTTTTCCCGGAGAGCTCGCAGTTTTTTGAGCCTATCTTCGGATTGCTTGACAGTCCGCTGTAACTTCCTTCGCATCGTTCGTGGAGAGTATGATGGTGACTTTGCCTAAAAATGGTAACAAATAATTGATTTAGGTATTTATACATAAAATCTGTGGTAATATATTACATAACATAGGTACATATATTATTGATCGAGCGAGTAAAGCAAGCGAAGATCTCCGAGTTAACTTGGGTGATCCGGCACTGTATGTATGTATTTATGTGGCAATGTTTGTCACGCCATAACTCTCGAAAGAGTTATCCAATAGACTTGATTTTTTTAAATGTAAAATATGTGATAGATTTTTGACTTTACCAAAACAATGATATGATCACGAATTTTGCAGTTATATTATGTATTGATTTTAAAAGATTTTTGACTAAGTCACTTAAGTTAAGAAATCAGAACACACCGTCGCGGATTCATTTAATTGAGGACTTTCATGTGCTTCATCAGTTGCAGTGGACGTAACCTGTGGTTCTTTGGGCTGAAATAATAACAACGGAGTTATAAACAGCACCAAATAAATTATAATCGGTACGACATAATATTAATAGTGGTTAATACTTACATTATTAAACTCAGTAGATTCTAGAACCTGTGAACTTGTAGCAGATCCGGGAACATTTATATTACATCCCTAAAAATAAGATTTAAGAGTTAGTAAGTAGAAGGGTGTTTAAAATATATTGGAGGAGACCATGATTTGACGACTTCTGTGGCGCAGTGGGCTTAGGTCCGGCTGAGACGCAAAAGGTTGCGGGTTCGATTCCCGCCGCGGGACAAATGTTTGTATGATCTGCAAGTATTTGTCTCGGGTCTGGGTGTTTCTATGTATAATTTGTATGTATTTAAAAAAAAAAAAGTATATAAGTAGTATATCAGTCATGTGGTACCCATAACACAAGCTCTGCTTACTTTGGGGCCAGATGATGCTGTGTGAAATGTCCGGTATTATTATTATTATTATATTATTATTATTATGATAGGTTATTAAAGAAAAGTAAAAGGAAAGTGATTTATCTAACTACCTACAAAATAAGAACTCATAAATCAAATATTTAGTAACCACCAGTGGAACAGCATTAGGATACAGAATGGTTCTTTTATTCTTTTTAATCAAGACATTTTTCTCAAAATGGGTGCTACAAATCCTTGAATAGTTTTTAGGTGTCCAATTTTTTCGACCTGTGGCTTCAACCCACTGCAACCGTACATTATCGTTCGATGGAAAACTGTAACAAATTAATAACGAGATGTTTTTTAAAAATTTAATCTATTTATTTATACAGGGCGGTATGGTTATTCTCGCTGACAGGACATTATTTCACATTAAATTGACTTCAAAATTGACTTCCTGAGACCGATTTTAAGTAGCTTTTAATGTTAAGGTGGCTGCCCTTGCTACCATGAATTACCTTGCCTCCATATATATTCATCTATACAACATCGAACGATACTTACGTAAAATTCAATTATTAATATTCATACGAAATGTAAGACAAATTTTTATGTAAATTTTTGTAGTCTGGGGAATGTTAAGGTCGAATGCTGGCAACACCAAAATAAATAAATTATTTGTTATGATTTATGAATTATGCTGTAGCGAACAAAGTTTAATTTGAAATGCTGTTATCTATTGTGTATATTTATAAAGAAACAGTTTGAAAACTAATAACTACTCAAAAATACTTGTACATACGAGTGAAAAGACAAATCTGGGAGTTTCCGTTCACTATCACTTTTACATCCTAAAACGCTACATCGAACCATTATCTTTACAAAATCCGGTAAAGGAATTTGTTAGTAAGGAATGCGCATGTAATTCACTGTGTTCACAATTTGTAACTCTTTTTTTCAGTTTATTTAACACAAAGCGAACACAAAGCATCCACAAAATGGCAAACTGTCAAACGTTGCTTTGCACATCGAGGTGCGATCTTGAAAAAAACGGCACGCGACATGAAACAAAAAATCAAACCATTCTATCTCGTTTATTTACACTACCTATCTGCACATAAGTTGTTCTCTTTCTTGTATGAATGCGACGGATGATATCTAGTCGTCTATTAGTTTCTCTGTCTACGGTGCTAGGTAATCTTGAAAAAACCGGCACGCGACATGAAACAAAAAAATCAAACCATTCTATCTCGTTTCTTAACAGTATCTGCACATAAGTTGTTCTCTTTCTTGTATGAATGCGACGGATGCTATCTAGTCGTCTATTAGTTTCTCTGTCTACGGTGGAAGTTATGTCTGACGTATAGCCGTTAACTCTCTCTACGCTAGTGATACTACAGGGTCGATATTTGATCATCATCAGCGATATCAACATCAAATTTTGATGTCGATATCGCTGAACGAAATTACTAGAATTGGGTCCTGCCTGAGCTTCTTACAATACCTACCTACGATACGATAGTACTAGATTAAGAATTTACTGAAGGCAATAAAACACACAATATAAATGTATTTTTTCTTTATTTATCAATAAAAACAGCACATCAAATCAAATCAAAATGTTATTTGTTCAATAAAACCATATCAACAGAACCATTTTGAATCGTTTTCATAGATGCTAGTGAATCTAGGTGCTCGCTTTTCCTAACCTCAGCTTATGACGAATTTGGCGTGTTTAGATTTCCGTCTGGGAATCTAAACACTTACACACTTTGCCTTCACGCTTACTTAAGTATCTTTGCACTAATATTATATTGTCACGTGACTTATCAGAAGTATACAAACAATTTGATCTTTCCGCAGGCGAGAACGCTAATAGAAAGTGCATTTTGTCTAGGCCCTCTGGTCTTAACGCTTTTTTATATGGTCCTAGCTAATTTGGTTACAGATGCCGAGTCGAGTTGAAGCGGATTCATCCCAAGCTTTTTGACGTGACAATGTCTTATAAATCGATGAACGCCAGCTGCATGCAGGAAAAATTGTAACGTTCCGCCTGAGCGTGCAAGCGAGAACGCGGAACAAGCGAGAGCGCGGAACAAGCGATAGAGAGGCACGATCGGCCTAAGCGTTCGGTTTATGACGCATCTATATAGGTTAAAAGTATGCAATATTTTATCAATTTATTTTAGTTAAAACGCTGTGTTGATTGTGATCTGTTTAGTGAATTTAATAAATATATAAATAAATCAATGTCATGTTTTCTTATGACGTTATCACGTAAAATTGTCGTCCGTAAACCAACTTTACAGAAAATCATTTTTTCTTCTTCTCATTAAACTGATATTTTATAATATGATTTAGGTACGAAACCGTTCTAATTTAATAACATTTTTATATTTGCATTTTATATGTGGGCATTATTCTTTAAGTATTTTGTTATAAATTGCACGAATAGAACTCTTTTGTAACACAAATAAGTAAATATATATCACAAAACAGAATGCCTCAAGCTCCACAAACAACAAGGTATTTCAATCCATGGCTGCATGTATTATAAATGCGTGGTAGATTGACAAGGTATGAATGGCACTGAGCGGTATGACTGGTTGTCCTGTTGTGAAAAGGATATACTGTTCGCCGTAAAGATGTCCCCTTCCTTGGGAATTGGATGCATTTCTTACGGTGTTGTCAACAATATATGTAGTATATACTCCACTTGGTGATTTTTGGTTGCCGGCAACATTATCAAAACTTGTATGTACCCACCACAGACTAAAATGTTTTACTTGAATATTTTGAAGTGAAACTTCTTAAGCGATTTCCAACAAGGTTGCGTTAAACGTTTAACGCTCGGGGAGGGTGAATAGTAAGAGATACAGCTAGAGTGAATGCTTGGCACTCGAACGCATGCGCGTAGTATACCTGTAGGGCGATTATGGAACCCTAATTACAATCAATGTCTATCAAAAATCTATGAAAACTGATATAAATTGATTGTAATTAGAGTTCTTTAATCGCCCTACTGTTACAGGCTGGCGCGATCGTTAGCAACGAGTAGCGTCCAATATTCCATCCAACGCAAGAGTGAGAGAGAATTTCTACCCCTTCCTATTTTCATTTCCACATTGCTAAGTTTCACTTCTTCCGTGCGGAGGGACTCCACGCACGATTTTTTTAAATTATTATACAGTTATAAGACTAGTAAGTTTGTAAATGACGACACAATTTAAATTTTAAAATATTTATTGAATACATTTTTTCTGACAGTAATTAAATTATGGTCGAAACTCGAAAGGAACGATTCTAGACATATCACTGTCACTTGCATAAACGTCATCATCATCTGTCGTATCTGTGCTGCTGTCATTTCCTAGTTAAATTATGAATTTAAGTAATATTATCCATGCAGTCATCCTGCCACATTCTCCAAATTTATTCCATGAAAGATCGAAAGGCAAGCATGTATCCAAGACTCTGGAATGTAGACTGTTCACCTATCAACCACAATGCTCTTTCATGATTGATTGAGTTGGTTGAGGATGCCAATCTTCATGGTAACATTGTTGTTATTAGACTCCGAATAGGGGCCTAAATTAGCAACCACAATGCTCTTTCATGATTGATTGAGGTTGATTGAGGATGCCAAGCTTCATGGTAACAATGTTGGTATTAGACTCCGAATAGGGGCCTAAATTGATTGAGAGATTGTTCATTGTAAGTCATTGCCCAATCACGTCGGATAAAATTATTTATTTTTACTCGTTTATTTTCTCATAATGCTATTGCATTTTACTACTTACAATTACTACAGTAATTTATTAAGTACAACCAACTATTTTTAGGAAAATCGATATTTGCAGATCATATAAACATTTGTTCTGCAGTGGGCATTGAACCCGAATTTTTTTCTCCCTTGCCCACTGCGCCACAAAGTCTGCGCCATCAAAATAAAAAAGTCGTATCCAATTTCGTCTATCCCTATTTCGTTTTGATCAGTCGGCTTTAGTAGCTTGATTTTGACATTGACATAAGGGTTAGCTTAGAAGATCCATGCATGGTGCACTGACTTTTCTTATTTGTGATTGATTCTCTTTTTCCTTGATACATTTTCAAAAAATGTAAACAAACGGTGCGTGCATACCTATTAATTATTTCATTTTTTTTTGTCCAATAACATAATGGCTACTACTGAGATACTTGCCTCATATATATCTAAACTAGGTTTGTGAAATATAATCGGTCAATATAGTTTTTCCCAAGATCGTGTTCAGCTTGAATTGAATAGAAATATAATTTTTATTCAGGCCATCCTTTAAAAGAGATACGTGAGAGAGCCCTTCAGCTATTGATTGCTAAGCTGCAGCTGGGCTGGGAGCTAGACGATGAGCTTGCAGGGACCAGACGCTTGCTGGAAGCCCTTTTGCTTTGGCTTCAAGGCAGTCAACCAACTTTACAGCGAGAGGTTCTGGAACTGCTTCTTACTACGATAAAGGTTTGTACCTAAGTAGTGTTCTACTTCTGATATTGTTTTGGTTGGCATGTTTGATTTCTAAGTACTACCCTTAATGATGAAGCTACAGCAAGACTAGTTTATTTCAGTTACTTCCATAGTGTTATGTCATACGGCATCATTCTCTGGGGGAAAGCAGCTGATATTGGTAAAATATTTGTAATTCAAAAAAGGGCAATACGTGCCATTTATAAAATGAAACCACGAGAATCTTTGAGAGAAATATTCTAAGAAATTAATATTCTCACAATAGCTTCACAATATATATATGAAAATTTGTTATATACACATTAAAATAGAGATGGGATTCAGCAAAATAGTTACCTTCATAAAATCAACACTAGGAATAAACATAAATTATACCGGGATGTATAATTCTATATATAAGGTTTCGACTAGAAAAAGTTAATAAGTCATTTATGGGGAACATGGTGCGCTTCTATAATAAGCTTCCTGAAAATGCTACTAAACTACCTATTAAGAAATTTAAAGCATACATTAAAGGTAGTCTTTTGAAGAAAGCTTATTATAATATAGATGACAATATTATTGATAAGAATGCATGGCCTCATGTCGCTCTGCCATCAGACAGTTAACCGACACACTTGAAATGTATAAACTCTCTTGTATTAGTATTAAGTAGTTAAGGTAGTTATAAGATGGATCATATAAAAAAGCAAGCACACAGGACCAAGACGAGTTTCTTGCCAATTCTTCTCGAGCTTGGGTTAGGATGAATTGGCACCTAAATTCACCTAGTATGTAAGACGTTTCAAAGTGACTTGGTTATAGTCCAGGATCCTGGACTATAACAAGCTAATTTTTCGTGAGTAGCTTCATATTGATGAGACGCGCAACAATTTCCTGTATGAAACTCTCGATTGTGGTAGGTAACAGAGGTAGGAAGGATAAAATATGTCGATTTGATGGTTCTCAAATATTTATTACTAACTGATTTTTTTTTGTTAAATCTCAAGATAATTATCTAAATTATTCGAAAAAATATTTGTCCTACAAAATCTATGGTTTGATCAAAGAGTTCCTCCTCCTTCCAACATGTATTGATAATAAGGTCATCATAAATGATTACTAACCAGCAGATTTTTCTTTTTACTTATTTAATATTCATATAATTTAACAGTCATATTGTCCTACAAATTGTGTGGTACTTTATCCCGGTCCTACGCTCAGTAATTGTTAATACCACAAGACCATTTTTCTCATTCCTACTGTCCTACTAACTGTAGGACAACTATATTACATAATAGGTTAGTGTGTTCTCTGCCCAAATGAAACAATGTCCTACAAGAAAACAGGTATGTATCACTAGTCCGACAAGAATTGTAATTTTTTCGTTTTCCTATTTGCAAATACAGTGAAAAAATATTTTTTAAAATTTAAATAACTTTAACTAGGTACAAAAATTTGTGTATATATATAAAAAAAAATCTTTATCAGATTCATCTGATATATCTTCATAATCTTCGCTACTAACATTGCTGTCATTTTCATTTATTTCATTTCATTTACTTTCCTCACTCGTGATATCTGACTCTGTAATAACATGAAAAAATTAAGTAAATTAATCAATAAAGATGAAAAATCAATCAATAAATAATAATAATATTAATAGGATACCTTGTATGTTAGAAGATAATTCTTCAAAAGATGGGACTTTGGAGACCATCAAAACTATATCATATTCATATTTGCCATAAATTAATGTCCATCCAAAATTTTCTGGCATTTGGGCCTGTGGGCGGTGCCCCACATGTGTGCATTACACCATACATTGAAGATGAATATGGTTCTTTTAATTGGTTGTAACAATTCTTGTTTGGTTGGTGGCAAACTGGAAGGAACATATCCTGCGATTTTTTGTTTTTAAATTTCTTCATTTTTATTTTTTGATTTATACCCTTTTTCAAATAACTCATACCATCCTTTGTTGATATCATTTTTTGTTTTTAATGAATACACTCTGTATACATACTCTTCAATAATTTGAACTACCTCATTCGATGTTGTTAATGCTGTATTTTGAATTCGTAGGAGTTTAATTAAAAATAAAACCAATGTTTGAAACATTTTTATTTTTCTTTACTGAAAAAGCAGGATTAAGTAATCATTTGCTGTAAAATTATTGTATTTTCACTAGACACCTCTTAAGTGATCATAATTAAGTTTAATAATAATAATAGTCTTTCCTGTGATCAATGTAATAAATTCGTCCCTTGTCCAATCTTCAATTAAACCACATTTTTTTCTTTAAAGTTGTTGCTCCTCAATAATTTGCAGTAATCTGCAGGACGATTAGTATCTTTACGTATTAAGTCATAATGTGAGTCCTCTTCACCTCTCAGATCATGTTCAAAATCTTTGATACTGGGTTTTTTGTACTTGTCAAATATAATATGAACTTATTTTCTATTATATGTAAATATTTTTATAATATGTATCGAGATTTTACCATATCTGCTTGGAAGGTACTTCAACCTATGTAATAAATAAAATGCATTCAGTGAATGTATGCTTCTGGAGTTTGAATGGGGGATTTACTATTTCAGTTTAATAATAATAATAATGTTTATTCACAACAAAAGTACAATGCCTTAAATATAATACCTTAAAATTAATAAGAATTAATATTCTAGTAATTCATTAATAACCACAGATTTGGGTTATTAATGAATAATCCAAATCTGTCTTGCAAATTGTTCCATTAGTATGACAGAGTGAAAATGAAATAGGAGCTAGAGGATAACTTAATGCTTTTTCTATAACAATTTAATTTTTTAGTGACACATAAAGTAGACGACCAAAAACATCTCTTTGCATCTGAACTTCTTTCACTTTTTCATTAGTTTTGACTTTTTGCGTATTCTTGTACTCAAAATTAATTATTTTATTTTTGGTAATGGCTTTATCAAACCTATCTGGTGTAACTCGGACTCGAGACGACTCGACTCGAGACGACTCGACTCGAGACGACTCGACTCGATTGGAGTCTCAGCAATGAAATTCTTATTTTGTTTTTCGCCCTCGATTTCAACTGATGATAAAAATTTATATATTTCATCGTTCACCGACTGACCTTTTAATATATTGTAAAGATGATCTTTTGACAGTTCTAATGCAAAAGGGTTGGTATAATGCTTTATTAGTTGCATCAGTACTTCTATGTTTTTGGTAGATTTATTAATTGTTGACTGCTTTAAATCTACCAAAGAGCCTAATACGCAGTAAGCAATCCTCTGCGCATGCGTACCGGTGTGACTCAGCTGTAATAGCAAAATACAGAAACCCAAGCGGCACAACTTTTTTTTTATGCTTTGTTGAATTTAAGTTGACGATTATAAATTTTTGAACTTCTTGTTTCTTCTTGAAATCTACCAAAAAGTCAACATTTTTTTTGCGACGCTTGAGAAATAAATTGATTTTTAATTTCATAAATTTCAAAAATATATTTAATTGGAGCACCGCGATAACGTACCACGCAATTTGTAGAACAATTAGTCCAGGATCCATGGTCCATTTTTGCTTTTGATTACTATCAAGCTAATTTTCCGTGAGTAGCTTCATTTTGATGAGACGCCCAACAATTTCCTGTACGAAACTCTCTATTGTGGTAGCTAACAGAGCAAGCAAGGATAAAACATGACGATTTTATGATTATCAAATATTTATTACTAACAGATTTTATTTTGGTAAATCTCAAGATAATTATTCGTAGGACAAATATTTTTTCGAATAATTAAGATTCGAAAAAATATTTGTCCTACAAAATCTATGGTTTGATCAAAGAGTCCCCTCCAATTGGATTGGAAGTCAGTGCTCCGTCATTATGTGCAAGGCCTGGTATTGTAAAGGTGGTGGTTTTTAAGTTCTTGGCCAGGCGCCATATGTCAGTGCTGGGGTTATCGACTTTTTTAAGTTTGAGGTTCCAAAGATTGTCGTGATATGATTTCAACGCACAGTTCATTTCAAAATAAAAGTTTTACGAGTTGTGATAACATTTTCTTTGGCAGCATAACGGCGTAGCTGGTTTTTAGTTTTGATTTTTCTTTTAATACATCGTGGGATGGTAGTGTCCCAGGGTTTGAGGGTTGTAATAGGCACACTTAAGTTCCTTGCATGGATTATTTACTCTTGAAAGGACGATATAGCAGAATCAATTTCACTCTCCGGTTTGAAAACATTGCAGCAGAGGGAAATGCCTTCGTTCAACACGTCGCGGTATTTAGTCCAATCAGCCTTAGCATAGTTAAACTTTTGGATGGGCTTACGGGTCATTTTGATATTTAGTTCAACTAAAACCGGCATATGGTTAGATGAGAGTGCATGGATGGTAGAAATTTTATTTACATATTAAGTGGATATTCTTAGTAAGTAGTACATCGGGTGTCGTGAGAGTTAATGCAGCTATATAATGCGCTAAGGTAGGTTCAGAAGGAGCATGAATAATAAGTTCATTGTGCACCACGTGTTCGAAAAGTCTTTTGCCATGCATGTTAGACGGGCCAGGTGACCAATACGGCTGTCTTGCATTTAAATCTCCCATAACAAGAAGTCTATTACCCGCTGTCGTGAGAATGTCCAAGTCACTAGTTAGCAGGGGGAGGTTTGGCGATTGATAAACAGAATATATCATGACTTTGCCAGTAGGCAGGTTAAGTGACACACCAATAACCTCAAGGTTTTGGGTTGCTGGAACTGGAGCAAGGAGGTGAACTATGTCGGTCCGTACCAGGATTGCCACGCCCTGCCCAGAGCCGTTTTTACGTTTGTAAGTGCGATAGCAACGAAAACCAGGTATATTAATAGTACTGCGTTCGGATAATTTTGTTTCTGACAGTGCAATGATGTCGACTTTTAACTCACTTACCGCTAGATCTTTGAGTTCGTGTTGCTTGGTGCGAACGCCGTCAGCATTCCAGTAGAGTAAACGGAGGGTGTTATTGGAGTCAAAAATAGTGTCCAACGTGGGACATGATTAGGATGACTTTTTCCATGAAGGATACGCACTTCCTAAATTCTTGTTTTAGGCCTTTTATCGTGTTGAGAATTTGAAGCATCTCTCTGGTAACAGCGTCTTGTAGTTGGTGTTCATTTCCAGTGGTTGAAGGATCATCGAGCAGACGTTTGGTAACAGGTGGTTCAGCTGAGTTTAGATTCATCTTGCATTCAACGGGCTGGTCTTGCTTTAAGGGGTTCACAGCATGAGAAAAGTTCATAGCCGTTACTGGGAACTTCTTGGGGGCCTCCTGGAGTAGTTTAGTTATAGGTTTCCCAGCTGTCATAGCATTTCGCAGTGTTTCGCGCTTAGACCTGATGCGGTCTAAGTATTTCAACCGGTCAATGCACTGTGCAAAGTTTGCCGGGTGGTCTTTCTCGCAATTGCAGCAACGGACGTTTTCAATGGGTCCAGGGGTGGGGCAATTGGACGTCAGATGAGCCAATGAGCATTTGACGCACCTGGGCTGTCTATTACAGTTGCGGGAAGCATGCCCGAAGCCTTGACATCTAAAGCACTGGGTACCCGTTTTGCTACTTGGCTTGTAAGGCTGAATTTCAACAACGCAGTTGGATAGGTATTTGATCTGCTTAAATTTTCCCATGTTCGTTCCCGCTGGTAGTTGGATGAGTAATGGTGGGCAATGCGAGATTTTCTTCGTATTTAGTTCGATGGTTTTAGCTTCAGAGAAGCCAATGGTTGCAAGTTCAGACACTAATGTGTCTTGAAGAAATTTTGGAAGATCTTTGATCACTGCCTTCGGGAGTTTTTCATCTTTCCTGGTGAATGTATGGTAGGGAGCGTTTTCCTTCAGAAGGCCCTCTTCGAGCGGTCGAGTGACATTGGATTTTAACTCGATTGTTACCTCTAAATTGGAGGTGGTAGCTCTTATCGTAAGAGTCAATGGCATCCTTCATCTTCTGGTGATTCCAATCATCACAGAGCTCAACAACAATAGGAGGCACTTTTCCGTGCGCCCATCTTTTTATTAGCTTTTGTGAACGACTGGGTAATTTCGTCGTAACCGTCCACTGGGAGACTTTCAAAGCGGTTGCTGGTACTGGTTTCGCTTTCCTTGGATATTTGCCTGGGGATCGCAAATCTCTTAGGGAATTGCCAGTGCTCACCTGTTTCGTCTCTGGCTCTTTTAGTGGCAAGGTTTGGGCTGGACGACGAGCGTGTGACGAACTTATCCATATTCGGAGTTTTAGCACATCACTAGTAGTAATAATAACCGGTCGGCACGGCAAGCGATAGTGAATGCGTGCGGCTGTAGCGACAACCCTACGCATATGAACCTTGCTACCTCTGTTAGCTACCACAATCGAGAATTTTCGCACAGGAAATTGTTGCGCGTCTCATCGAAACGAAGCTATTCACGAAGATTCAGCTTGATAGTAATTATTTTTACATCAAGGATCTGTACTACTACTTTTGAGCGTAGGACCGGGATAACGTACCACGCAATTTGTAGGACAATATAACGGTTAAAATTTATAAATATTAACCAAGTAAAAACAAAAAAATCTGCTTGTTAGTAATCATTTATGATGACATCGTTATCGATACATGTTGGAAGGAGTCCCCCTCTTTGATCAAACCATAGATTTTTTATGAAAAATATTTTTTCGAATAATTTAGATAATTATTGTGGGATTTAACTAAAAATAAATAAATAATCCCGGAAATTTCACACAATATCATCTGGCCCCAAAGTAAGCAGAGCTTGTGTTATGGGTACCATGACTGATATACTACTTACATACTTTTTTTTTACATACATAAATATTATACATAAACACCCAGACCCGAGACAAATACTTGCAGATCATAGAAACATTTGTCCCGCGACGGGAATCGAACCTTCTGCGTCTCAGCCGGACCTTAGCCCACTGCGCTACGGAGGTCGTCAAACAAAAAAAATTTATTAATTAGTTAAATAAATTAAAAATTAGTTATTAATAAATATTTGAAAATCATCAAATCGACATACATATTTGATCCTTGCTACCTCTGTTAGCTACCACAATTGAGAGTTTCGTAGAGGAAATTATTGGGCGTCTCATCAAAATGAATCTACTCACGGAAAATTAGCTTGATAGTAATCAAGTGCAAAAATGGACCATGGATCCTGGACTATTACTAGAACATCCAATCGATCTATACCTACTATGTATCTATTTAAATATATGAGTAATTAATTATCGTAAAAAAATATACCTACATAATTTATTTCAGACAAAATCTGGTGCATACATAACCAAAGAGTTTGGAATAAGAAAGATTTTATCAAACTTAAATGCATCAAAAGATAAGATTGCTCCTGATGCTATGGAGGCTTACAATGATGTGATGGACACACTAAGATTCATAAATACTGTTGACTCGGAAGAAAATGTCACAATACCAAAACTTTCTATTCCTGATATAGCAAGGTAAAAACATGCAACGATCTCTACCATGCAACCTTTGGCTAGACTATAAATAAACAGAGAAAGGGACATGCCGTTTTTTGGGTGTGGTGTATATATATAATTACATACATATTATTATGTGTAACTAAACAAACTAGTGGTCGCCCAACTGGTCGAAATTCGAACATAATTAATTAATAATTAATGTATTTTTTATGCATAATTAAAAAAAATATTAGCATTCTGTACTCCTTCTTTGTATATATAAGTGTGCAAAATTTCATACTCCTCCATCTGCGCAATTTTCGTAAAAAGCGGTACAAAGGTTTTGCTTTCTTATTAATATAATAAAATTAATGATTTTTTATGGATTATTTTAAAAAAATATTAGCATATTGCACTCTTTCTCTATATAAACTATAAGTGTGCGAAATGTCATACTCCTCCGTCCGCGCAATTTACGTAAAAAGCGGTACAAAGTTGTTGCTTCACATATTATAATAATAATAATACTGATATATATATACCTACATACATATGTACTCAATAGAAGTCTGAAAAACAACAATATAAAAATAACTAAGTATAGAGCATGACACATAATGTTTCATGACCATGTTTTTCAAGAACTAGGTATGCTAGTTAGGCAGCTTAGTTGTACAAGAAAAATAAAGATGAGCTTCTAGCTAGACCATATTATAATTAAGAGCCTTTGGTGTCCCACTACAGGCAAAGGCTTCCTTTCCTTGGCTCCGACTATCGCTGACTAGATCTATTGTGGGATAACAGATGCAGTAGTTTGTCTCTTCATGTTCACCACTGTCTAGCGTAAGGTTGTTTTCCATTCAGGAGTGTCAACTCTGTGTTATAAGAGGCATAAATTATAGATAATGCTTTTATTGAGTTTAATCATACACTTTTCAGTTCAGAAGGTGCTTCAAGCAGCGGGTATTACAATCTTGATGCTAATAGCCAGACATCTAAAAAGACATCAGTTAGTGATGACTGCGAAATAACAAAACAAATAAGGTAACATTTTTTCCATAACGGTTAACCAGTGGATTAAGCATAATGTACATAACATAAATTGCATATTACAAACAAATATATTACAAACTTTTGTTTCAATTAGCGCTAGATTAATTTAGTTTCAACAAACAAAACTGCTCAAATAGTTTTTTTTTTAACAATAATTATTCCTGAACAAGCAATGATCAATCAGGAGCCTAAGCTGCTCCATATCACGAGGTATGGTTTGTTGGTATCTCTATATAATTATCTATATATATCTCTAACTACCTGCTGCCCGCGGCTTCGCACGCATGGTAGGTACCTACATAAAAAATAGCCTGTCCTTCTCCAAGGTCCCATCTATCTCTATATCAAAATTCGAAATCGGTTTGGCGGTTTAGGCGTGAAAACGTAACAAACAGACAGACAGAGTTACTTTCACATTTATAATATTAGTAGGGATGTTGCTATTGCCGTAAATTGCTTAATATGGTCGTGACGTCATAATTGGAAGCTATTGCTCAGGATTGAGCAATTTCAGTTGTTAGTGTATGTGTTCCTTTACAAATAAATGAATAATGTAACCTTATCTAGGTACTCATTATTTTCAGCCACAAAATGTCAGATGGCATAAGAGTCCTGTTATTTCCATGGGTGAATCTTTGTCAATCTGATTCCAAAACCATGCTACTTATTGAAGATGCTCTTAGACTCTTGAAGTCCACTAGAAGGTGCTGCAGATTCATTTGTGATGTCTTTTTGAGGGATTTTCCTGTTGAAATATTTTTAAATAGACCCGGAATCATTAAGGTATAGTCATTATCATTTATAATCATTAGAAAAATTTCATTTCATTAGTTCATTTCTCAAATGGTATCTACTTACTGAAATAGGATTTCAAACATTATACTATGTTCAGTGCCATTCAAAAAACAATTATACATTTATAATTAGTCTTTTAGTTTTTTTGAGGGTTTTTACTGTTGAAATATATTTAAATAGAACCGGAATCATTAAGGTATCATTATAATTTATAATCATTTGAAAAATATAATTTCATTGGTTCATTTCTTAAATGATACCTACTTACTGAAATAGGATTTCAAACATTTCTATTATGTTCAGTGCCATTCAAAGAACAAATATACATTTATTTTCAGAATTTGGTGGCCATAGCTGAAGGCAGCAATGGTAGTCGACCCAATAAAGCACTACATGTCTTACTGTGCATTACGAATGCATTACGCAAAAGACTATTGCAGCTTTCAAGCTTAGACGTCGTACATGAAGCTGATGAGGTTTACCTTTGACACTTATTTATACAAATCCCTGAACTGACACATTTGATTGAAACCTTAAGTATTTCAAAAGTTAATAAGTGGCCTAACCCACGACGAAGACCTTTGGGAGGCATATACATACCTCTGTCACCAAAGTTGCCACTGTCTTACTTTGACCACTGTTGTTGTAGTCGTACACCAACAGTATATCTTTTGTGAAACGCGGACTCACGTATATTTTATACACGCACTGACACTATTTTGATTCATCTAGAGAATCAGGGTGAATTTGATCCGCGGTTCGCTTGCTAACGTTTGCGCTCGCGATTCGCTTTCAAACAGTGTCTAACGAAGGAGTGTCGGTTCCTCCATCGGCGAAATAATACATGAGTAAAAGCCCGTGTTTTTCTAAATGTATAGTACAACTCACGAAAGTAAATAGTGGAACAGCACACAGTAAGTTTGTATGAGTTTGGACTGCAGTCTACCAATGAATATTCCTCCCTTGAATATGTGCGCAGTGTCAATCCTCTAAAACGGTGAACGAAATCTCGTATAAATATACTGTGTCAATTAATGCTTCGAACATAACACACCTCTATCTAGTGTCCTAAATTAAGTGATAGCTTTCAGATGACCACAAAGATATTGAGAATGAAGTGAACATAGAATTGGAGCAGATCGCCGACGGGGTTCTGGAAACGCCGAAGGAAGATGGCTTGGCTGCTTTGAGGCAGCTGCCGGCGCCGTTATACGCGCTAGATACTTTAAACGCAGTTTTGTCTATTATGGCGAGAAGTATAGTAGATTTGGAGACTTTGAACTTGGTTAGTAAAGCAATGATAAGAAGTGCATTGTTGTGGCGACTCTACCTATCAGGCTGTGTGAATCAAAGTAAATATATTGAGAGAAAACTAATACAAAATATAACCTGACAATGTTTTATTGCCATTAAACGTCGTCAGACAGTCTTAAAGAGCACTGACTACACAATTTATTTATCATAATAATACATTTTCAGGTAACAAATAATTGCACTTATAGGTAACAAAAATATTGGCCTATAGATAAATTATTGATTGACCTTAAAGACTAACATGCATACAAAATATAAAACTTATTACTTATCTCTGTACATCGACGATCGCTCGGTGTCTTGTGTCAGGGTGTGTTAGTGTCGGTGCATTTGCATCCCGCCGACTAGCTTCTGCCGCGGCTCCGTACGCGTAGTATCTTCATAAAAATGTAGCCTATACTTTTCTCCAAGATACAATCTCTTTACCATATTTCATCAAGATCCATTCCCCGTGCAAACGTCAACGTCAAACGAGACATGCAGACATTTTCGAATTTATAACATTGGTATGGATAATAATAATTTAGGCCCCATTGGGAATTGGACCTTGATTCTCGCACTCGTATGTAAAGATAAATAAATTTCAGAAAGAACTAAACCTGTGTGTATGCCTGGTGGAATCCCTGGTAGAGCTTCTATTAGACTGTGTTACTGACATGTTTTGGACCTCGGACCACAACTTCAAAACTCACAGAGACATCGCGCACAAGAGTTGTATGGTGATGCGATTATTGGGAGATCTACTGATAAAATACAGGTTTGTCCTCTTGCATTGGATTGTGGATTTTATGCCTGATAAGGGTCTTCGTAGACTAACCGACTGCTATTATTCGCAGTGCAGCAAAGAATCTGCTTATATAATCTAGCCTAATCCATTTTATAATGAGCCTGCGAACAAGCATACAGCCTGCCTGATTGTGAGTGGCTATCGTAACTGTAACGCTTGCAATCCCAGGAAGTATCTATTGCCGGCCCTAGACATAAGTTCTTATGTTAGTTTTCCCAGTAATTTCACTTGCTTCAGTGCCTTTTGAAGCTATACACAGTAATGCTTGCACACTACTGCTAAGAGACAGCATATCTACCAAGTCCTTCAGATATTTTAAGAATGACTAACTCGATTGGGAAATTACAGCAAATCTTTCTACGAAAACCCGGATAGAGTCTGCTATCGCGTGGCCTGGCTTCGCTTGGCGTTATGTAGCCAAAAGCTATTACATTGGGTCCGGGAATCCGCCTTGCCGCCAGCGTCTATAGTGGCTGCGTTACAGGCTGTGCAAATAGACCCAGCTGTGGACCTATTCTATCCAGACTTGAGTCGAAAAATTGCTGCTGTTTTAAAGGTATATAATAATTCTAACATAGTAAATCGACACCGTCATTAAGCCCCAATATTTGGCCAAAACCAAACTGAAGGTCAATTCTAACATCTGTTGAGTATGGCTGAAATTTGCAGAGATACAGTTCACTCTCTGTTTTTTTTTATAAAATATTTCTTTTCAGAGCACTAAAATACCTTCAGATCAAGAATACAAAACGAAATACAAGCAGCTCAAAAAAATATGCGCCAGCATGGAGGAGGCTGTCAAATTCATGAAGAACAAAGAATCGTGTCGTAACACAAAAGACGCCCTTAACTGCATCAAAACATCGCTGCCTGTTCTAGAGATATTCCAGAGCGAATCATTTTTAACCGATATAGCGGATTACTTGCTTCTCAAAACAAGAAATTTTGATCTGAACGATTCTGATTGGACGGTCGCTCGTAGTATAGCTTTGAATCTGATGGCGAACAATGTTGAATGGGTGTCAGCAAAATTTTACAGGTTTCTGGCAGAAATGGTAAAATCTGTTTTGATTGGCGATGAAGCGCATCAAGTGGAAAACGAAAAATGTCTGACATTATTGTGCGATGTCAGTATATTGACGGAGATTTGTTGCCACGGGCTGTGTTCTATATCTTGTGAGGTTAGTTTCCACGGTAAAGGCATTTTTAATTAACTATGAGATATCTTATTTACATTATACATTTTTGACTGGCCTCTTCGACAAATGTTTCTCCGCTAGCAGGATAAACATTTGTGTGATGAATACAGGTGTTTGTTCTGTGTCTGGGTTTTTATAAAGTATCATATATAATACATACTGTATTTAAAAATATATAAGTATTCTATCACTGACCTGGTGACCATAATACAAGCTATGCTTAGTTTGGGGCTAGATGATGTTGTGTGCATTGTCCACCAATATTTATTTATTATATCCTTTAATATTGCAGGTAAAAGAAAGCGCATCAGAAATAATACTCTATTTGCTCCGTGGCAGAATGGCATTGAGTGATAGTTGCTGGTGGCGACTTCTTGCGAGCTTTTTACCCGTACTGCCTCTATTACATGTTTACGCCGCGCATGAGACACTCCTTGGTAAGTTAGCCAAGAAAGTTATTAAGAGTAGAATAAGGCAAAGTAGCAATGAGCACGTGAAATCGTCAACTGTCTCTGTGCCTCTGTCTGTGCCTCTCAAATGTACCTAAATATCTTTTTACAGGTCAAGCCATCTGCAAATCTCTAGATCGAGATATAGCAGAGTGTATGGGTGTGAGCAGGACAGAAATAATGACGGGTCTTGTGCGACTTGTATTTGTGAAATGTGTAGCGGTCCAACTGGATGCGGCGCATTCCTTGTGTCGACTTTTAGGTGAGTTTCTTTCACGTACAAACAGTACGATATAGGCGTGATATCTAGACACACGGCAGTGTGTCAACCCATATCGGAAAAGAAATGGGCGACGCACCGGCAATATGTATATTTAAACGAACCTTCTTCGTTAAAGGCATGTGTCATAATAATGTCAATATTGCCAGTGTTCAAGTGTTTATATTGTTTATAAACACTTGAACAGTATATCACAAAGTCGTATGTTGTCGTTCGTCATTTGTTATTTTATATAAAATGGTGCCTTTCATATAAAATAATTACGGAATATTTTTGATCAAATTACAAAGAAACAAAGCTTTTATTCCAATTAATCACATCTGAGTCAATAACTCCATATAACTCAACTCCAGAAAATAATAATAATATAAGTGCTTGGCCAGACTGCAAACGCGCGCGGGCGCGGGGCGGGCGCGGGGCGGCAATTATAATTTATTATAAACTTCATTTAAGTGTCCGTAGTGGACACGCGGGTGCGGGGCGGACGCGGGAAGCGGCGCGGGCTACTTGGCGCGGGAAGCGACAAACCGCTCGGGAGCGGGGATCTCAAACTGTTTCGAGCTAACCACGCGCGTTCTTGTAATGGCGTCTTCACAAATCACAAATACTTTTTTCACCATAACTTTCCATAACTCAAAAACTATAGGAAACCTACATACCTATAATTTTGCTTGTTTAATAAGACCCCCTTGGATAATGTGAAATGTGAAATTTCAAGCTAGGTATAGGTCTTAAGTAATTACTGTATGAAAAGTGCAATTTTTATGCTATATGCCCTATGCGGAAAAAATAAATAACTTAACACCAAATAATAGAACTTTAAAAAAAAAATGATATCCCAACAAAAACATAAATGTGGAAATTGGAGCAAATTCGGTACAAACTGCGTTCGGGGTTGACGGTGACGTCGATAAAAGAGTTGAGATCTGAACGGGTGCCAAAGTCCATAGTAGTTTCTTAAATCGTAGGAATATAGGATTATACAACGTTATTAAACTTATTTAAAAGAAAATTTGTGATGTTTATTGATATTGAATTTTGCAACTTGGCAAGTTTTAAGTTCAGCTAAATACCCAGGTAGTTTAAAAGTAAATACTATAGAACAACTAGCAAAGTACATATATAAACTTGTACATCACGTTATACATCATTATTGACTAAGCATTAAAACTTCTTGAGACTTTCCCAAACTGATACTTTAGCAGGCAAGTGTATTCGGTTCCGTTATTATTGTCGTCTGGATATATGCTTCTCTTGTCGTCTTTTTTCTAGGAGTATTTCATTTCAGTCTGATCTTATCTCGCAGATGATGACCGATTTCTGCCTCCTAGAGAATCGCTCCGAGCAGACGTGTTATTAAATGCACTACGGAGACTAGAACCACATGAATTCAATATAGACTTTTCGAGTTCTCCGACTAAAACACCTCAGGTAATGCCACTTACACATTTGCGCCAATCGGGCTATAGGAATAAAATAAAATAAATATTGGTGGACAATTCACACCACACCATGTAACTATCAACCAGATTAATGATAGAATACTTATGTATTTTTAAATACATTCTTTATGATATTTCACAACACTCAGACACAGAACAAACACCTATGTTCATCACACAAAAGGTAGAGCTACTACCAATTGATCAACAATTTTGACAAAATTGATACAAATTTAACAAATCTCAAACTAAAATCGAGATTTGAGTATACGCTTTATATTCAGAATTCGCTGACGGCGTGGGATCTACGTAGATAGTAATGTAGTCTGTATGAATAACATAAAAACTTTCCTTAAAGAACAGCATGGATTTCGATTTCTAGGTATAGATTTGGATGTGTAGACGAAATCCGTGCAGTAGTTTAAGCAATAAGATGTAACAAACTTACACACATGCACAAACTTTCGCATTTAAAAATATAAGTGTGTTGTTAGAAAATGTTTCAAGTCTCTATCCAAACTCAAGTATAGTTTTGGAATCAGAATATTCTGCTGTTCATCTGTAGGGAATTACTTAACATGTTATACGCACTCGTACTGTAGGTACACTGAATGTTGTATTGCGATTTCGGCTCGTCATCTTGAGGGTAATAGCTGAATGTTTGTGTTTACTTATCGCTGAACTATGACTATGATTTAAATTACAGTTCTAAAATAAGTTAAAATTATTTTTTGTTTTATTGCTATAATTTTTATTCCAATGAATTCCTTTATTGCAAATAATAGAGGTGTTGATAAAAACTGCGGAAAATTACCGCAGTTTTAATCAACACCTCCTTACATGATGACTTAATGGAGCTAAAACACGTCAGTTAGGTTAATTTAGGAAGAGTCACTAAAAAATGATACTCTCATTCAGACTTTAATGCAAACAAAATAAGATCGTTTTTGTTTTAGGAAATTTTAGTTACTCTAGCGAAACAACTGAATTGAGGCCTATGTCTAACTAACCTAAAGTTTTTTGTTTTCGACTTCAAAAAAAGGAGGAGGTTTTATTTATCTATATTATTGGTGATGCTGAACGTATACTTCACTTCCAGGCCACAGGACTAACACAGATCCTGGATGTCCTAAAACAAGATATAATCCTCGACGAGCACGGCGCAGAGTACGTGACGCGTTCGATGTTGCAGCCGTCGCTTGAGCCGTCGTTACGGCGGAACACGTTGCAGCAACTCTCTGTTATGATGCGCCAGCAGGACTTGCATGAAACCTTTCTACAATACGATGGCCTGAAAGTTACCGTTGCTATCCTTAGGTGAGCATATTTAAGTTGAATTTTGTAACTAATTTTAGTCTGTTTCTAAAAACAATACATGCTTAATTTTTTCTTGTGGGTTTGTATATCTGTGAATGTGTTTGTCTTTTTGTTAGTCGATTTAAGTTTAGTTTTTGTTTAAAGGTTACTTTACCGAGAGTGCTTTTCGCTTTGTTTCAAGACTTCAGTCATCTTTTTCTAGTTGATGAAGTGAAGTAAGCAACTTTTTTAGGACTGATCGATAAAAAAAAAATATTCTATTGCAAGAACATTCTAACCTTATTTATTTAACTAGTATTAGCATTGCCATTCAACGTGGCAGTGCATCCAGTGTCTTGGGGACGCTTCAAGCTTCTGGCGGTGATCCAGATCAGTTGACCTAGCTATAGATTTATACGATCCTTAGATAGTTCAACGTAACATGTATTTTATATTATTGTTTGTTATTCTGTAATTATTTTAAATCATTGTATAATATTTCGGGTATACACTAGTATTTATTTATTTAACAAATTAAATTTATTTACAAAAATAATTACAGAAATGTACAGAATAATATACAATAATATAAAATACAAGTGAAACAGGTGAGCTATCTGAGGACTGTTTAAAACGATCTTTATTTAACTAGAATGAACATGCCAATTACACGAATTAAAAAAAGAACTATAATAAAACCTTTTATGCTAATACAAATTAAGAAGAAAATGTGAAAGTAAAAAACCTTGAGCTGATGCTGCAGCGTCACCTGGAATCTGCAGGATACCCAACTCCTTACATACACAGCATATATTTTAATTTATATTTTTTTCACAGAATGTCACTTATGGTAGAAGATTATCTCGCATATCCCGAATGTGCAATTAGCTGCGTCTCAGTTCTGAACAGCGTTTGTTTTGCAAGTCGACATAATTTGGCCAAAATTTCGGATCTACCCTCACTTTTGATAAGAGGTACAGTTCTGAATATATGCAGCTTACAAGGACAGTTATATGGTCTCGTAACATATAGACTCCCTATATCATTTTTTATATACCTCTGTGGCGCATTGGGCCCAGAGCCCGCCTTAGACGCAGAAAATTGCGGGTTCGATTCTCGCCGCGGGACAAATGTTTGTATGATTTGCAAGTATTTGTCTGGTCAGGTCTGGTCTGGGTGTTTTTCTAAGCATAATATGTATGTATTTACAAAATAAGAAAAAAAAAATATAAATAAAAAAAAATGCCAGACATTGTACACAGTATTATCTGGCCCCAAAGTAAGCAGATCTTGTGTTATGGGTACCACATGATAGATAGATAGATAAAGTTTTATTTGACATAACATTACACAGACACAAAATAAGGTACAAATTGAAATACTAAACTTAACTACTAACACTAAAAGAAAAATAAAATAGGTATACATGACTGATATCCTACTTATATACTTTTTTGTAAATACTATACATATTATATATAGAAACACCCAGACCCGAAATAAATACTTGCAGATCATATAAACATTTGTCCCGCGGCGGGAATCGAACCCGAACCTTCTGCGTCTCATACGAGTAGTTTACCAGTCATGTGGTACCCATAACACAAGCTCTGCTTACTTTGGGGTAAATGATGCTGTGTGAAATCTCCGGCGTTATCTGTTTATATAAGATCATTATTTTACATTTTGTACTTTTTATACAAATCAATTTATCTAAATTAGGGAAAAATCAAGATCTAAATATACAATCTAAAATGACCCGTACGACGAGAATCGCTTTCCGTAACACAGTTATACAAGCACATATCCACCTACTTAACGTTTTTTGTACACCTAAGTTTTTTTGTTTTGTATGTTGCAGTGATTCTAGTCTTCCCAGCTAACGATTCCGCAGTACTTCTATCCGCACAAGTGCTTTCGCTATTGGCCTGGGCTGGGTTCGCACTACAAGAACTGGATGCCTCAAGGCATCGCGTGCCAGCCTTACCCCTAAGCGTCACGGAACGGACAGCCCTGCCGTTCAAAGTCAACAGTTATTGGAAAAGTAGCCCTAATGCCGAACATTCTTATGTTGGTAAGTAAGTAATTACTATTGTAGAAAGAGTCTATTCTCATGGGGTGTTTGGGTAAATCAAAATGTTCGATGCACTTACAACAGGTAGCACTATAATTAATGTTTAAGACGGGAACAAATGACAGAACTATTCATTAAAATAAGACAATTAGAACACAATTACATCGACGCGTTTTTCGCGTCTGGCAGGCGTTGGACGCTAACTCACTTAGCGCCCTATGAAGGCGCGGTAGTGAGTCTTTAAGGTACGGTTCGAACACATCATCCGAGATAGTATCCTGTGTATTATATTTTTCTCTCGTACTATTTTGTCGATGGAGGCACCGACTGTTTCAATTCATCTAGAGAATCAGAATCTTCATCTTCAATCTTCATAGACTTTGATCAGCGGTCCGCTCGTTGCCGTGTTCAAATCCGTGTTTATCAAAATGTAAAATTGGTTTTCCTGTTTTTACATGACCTAACAAAAGCATGCATAATCTTGACCTGATGCTGCATCATCACCCAGAATCAGGATACCCAACTTACCAAGTTAAAGCCTCTAAAGCAGAGGTATCGTGTTTGGGCTCAATACAATTGTCTCTGCAAAGTTTTAGAAAGATGTTTTTTGAAATACACTAAACAGATGGACAAATATTGTTGCTTCGCCGATCGATGGATTAAGGCAATCTCAGTCCAACGATCAGCGGAGCAACAAGTCTGCAGAGCAGTGTTTTTTCGTCAAGGTGCGGAGCGAGTCAGATGTTCCTGAGGATGCCTCGTGGAGAGGCGAAACACATCTCGAATTTATTTTTGAGGTAGTACTGAATATTTGTCATCTGTTTTGTAATGGATTTCCGCAAAATCAGGCCTTAATCAATTATCTGTTTTTAAAAATATTGGTCTCCCACAGAATGGCTATTAGCCGAAGAAGGTTGGCGCAGGTCTATCCGCGTACACTGGTGGTGCGCTAATGTGGGTCGCACCAAGGTGTTGCTGGAAGCTCCCCCTCCCCCCGCGCCCTTGGCTCTGCGCCCCTGTGCTAGAGACCTCGCACTGCTGAGGGCAGCATCGCCTGTCTACTCGTCCAGTAAAGCGCTACTCGGTTTGGAAAACGCAACCACCCATAGACAAGTCACTGATGCACTGAACATTTTGGAAAGGTAGATTTCTGATAATATCTTCTTCAATTTACAACCTCGGAAAGATTCTGTTTATCATTCGATACCTGAGTGAAAAGTGCATTTTATCGCTGGAAAGATTTTACTAACTACCACTACGAAAGCAGAAAAAAGTTTTTTTTTTTTTCTTTTTCTTGCCCCATTTTCCTGGCTGTAATGAATGTCAATTTGAGGCTTAGGAAATATTATTTTAGCCGGGGAAAATCAGTGCCATGATTTTCGCCGGTTAAAATAAAATTTCGTGAAATGCGAAAGATCTTATTTTGTTTGCACCAACGTTTGAATTAGAGTAACATTTTTAAATTACACTTCTTAAATTTGCTAGTTTGACGTGTGATTGACGTATTTTAGCTTATTTTAGCCGTCGTGCAAATTGGTGTTGAATGAAACTGAAAAACAATTCAATCAAGGAACAAAATGAAAATATTAACTTGCTTGCTTAAATTTTAACTTGCATGTTTAAAACATTTAAAAATGTTACTTAAATTAAGACTTTGGTGCAAACTAAATAGGATCGTTCGTATCTTACGAAATATTAGTTAGTCCGGCGAAACAACAGAAACACGGCCATTTTATGTTTTTTGTGAATTTCTTGTACAAATGTTAGTTTATTTCCAGCTATACATATCTGATGCCGCTGTCATCAGCTACCACCGAGCAGTTGGGATCATTGCCATGGCAACATACGAAGAGATTTTTCTCAGCGCCACCTGCCTCATCACGTGATGCAATGCTTCTGACGTCGCTCCTGCATTTTGTTCTCGCGTACATGAATAATGTTCCTGCTGAAGGTAAAAATTAGGGATGTCACGGATGTCGATTTACGTAAAAATATGTGTCGATTTATGTAAAAATTTCGTGACTAAATACGCAAATTTGAATACGAATATCGCATTTTAAATTATATTCTTCTCGTGCACTTCTAAATTGACATAAGTTTGGCCTACCTTTGAAATATTCGTTTGTATTAGAATAAGTGTTCAAATAGTTTTAACCGACTTCAAAAAAAGGAGGAGGTTCCCAATTCAATTGTTTTTTTTTGAATAGTTTTTCATTCGATTTGAAAAAATATTTTTTCATCCATGTCCTTTTCGATTGCTTGTTTGGTCCCATAGAAATTTCATTAAAATCGGTTCAGTAGTTTATTTAAAATCAAAACAGCTGGATAAAATATGTCATCTAAGTAATTAAATTTCGTAAGTACTTACTAAAAAGCGTAAAATAAATGCTTTTTAACCGACTACATAAAAGGAGTATGTTGTCAATTCGGTTGTATTTTTATGGGTTTAATTTAATTCAATGAGGTTAATTTTCTTATTAGGTTTATTAAAAGGGTATTCAAAATATTCTTATCGTATCTTGAAAAACATGCAAAATTTACGAATGAATTTGTTAATGAGAATATTTGTTACATCACTAGTAAGAATTACATATCAAATAATTAATAAATAATGCCGAACATTTGACACAGCATGATCTGTCCCCAAAGTAAGCAGAGCTGGGTGCTATGGCTATCATATGACTGATATAATATTTATATACTTTTTTCATATACTTACTTATTATTATGTATCCGGGTGTTATAAAATATCATAAGTATGTATTTAAATATATATAAGTATACTATCAGTCACCTGGTCACCATAATACAAGCTATATATAGTTTGGGGCTAGATGATGTTGTGTGCATTGTCCACCAATATTTGTTTGTTATTATAATTATTAATTTATCCCATTCAGATGTTACCATGTCCTGGATAAAGTCTTCGTTCATCGGCAACGAAGCTTCCATCATTTCGCTACTAAGTCGCACCCAGCTTTACCCGCAGCAAACTCCACAAGAGAACATAGAAGTAACGCAAGTTCAAATACACATAATCAAAGTGTTGATACGCTGTATAGTGTTGTTGGAAGGACAAGGTGATTACGATAGCAGCAAGATGGAAAGCTTACTGAAGATACTGCTAGCGTGTCTGGAAAGAATTGATCTAAAGAATTTTCATATGTTGGGTAAGGAAATATATTTAATTTAATTAAATATCATGACAGTGTCTTGTCAGTATATTATGAAAACCTAATTATGTTCACAAAAATTTTCAATTGTTTAAAATCATAATATTAATACTAGAAATAAAGATTAACTCGCTTTTCTCACAGTTAGGCTTGCTAAAGTTAGTTAATCTTTTATAGGGCATTGTGTACGCTTCTATAACAAGGTCCCTAGCCACGTGTTAGATTTGTCGATTGGTAAATTTAAAAACGTAATTAAACTAAAACTGTATCTTAGAGCATATTATAAAATAACAGACTATTTAGATGACAAAAAAATGAATCGGCTCCATCTCGACTCGGCATCCGTAACAAAATTAGAAAGGATCATACAAAAAAGTGTTAAGACCAGACGAGTTATTGCCGCATTCTTCTGGAACTAGGGTTTATAGGAACCAGCACCTAGATTCACTTGCATGTAAGAAGACGATTCAAAGTGGTCATTTGAATTTTATTGAATGAATAATGTTTTGATTTGATTTGATATTGATTAAGAGTTCAAGTGGCAATAATCCTGGATTAGAGATATCCATTTTATTGAAAAAATCATAACGGCGACTCGCGCATTTAACTCGCAAGTAGCATACAAACATGTACTACTACTGCCTGCGGCTTCGCACAAGTGTTATATACATAAAAGTAGCATTATGTCCATTTCCAAAATAAATAATGCTGGACATTTCACACAGCATCATCTGGCCCCAAAGTAAGCAGAGCTTGTGTAATGGGTACCTTATGACTGAAATACCTAATACTTTTTTTTATTGTAAATACATGCATATTATACATAGAAACACCCAGACTCGAGACAAATACTTGCGGATCAGACAAACATGTTTCCCGCGGAATCGAAACCGCGACCATCTGCCGTTCATGCCATTCAACCGTTCTAGGTAATTAGATTAGATTTAAGGATGTCTGGGGGGGTGTCAGAGGCACATCTAAACATTTTTTCTGTTCTATGAGAAATGCGTTCTTTTTTAACATGGATAGACCTACGTTTGACCACGATCTCGCCTGATGGTAAGCGACGATGTGGCCAACGGACAATGGGGCAAGCAGGTCTAGAAGACACCTATTTACTCGTGACTTGAAGAGACCTAGATTGTAGTTTTCATGAAAGACAGACGAAAGTATTCCAATCAATGGCTCTTCAACAAGCTCCGTGATATATGGTATATGGCCTAGGTATATGGTCCATAATTTTGTATGTCTTTTAGGTTATCTCAACGAACTGATGCGCTGCATTCGCTACGTCTTGAACTCTCGCTTCTGCTTCCTCTCAGAAGAAACATTGATCCACTGTTTGAAAATCACCTCACTGACATTAAGCGGCTGTGCGTCCGGCGGCGGAAGAAAGGGGCAAGCGTGTAGACTGGACGCGATGCTGTCATTGCTGGCTTTGTTGAAGCAGATACATGAAGAAACGGTACCTGTGCAGGTATGTATTATTAGTACATTACATACATATGTACATAAAATCACGCTTTTTTTCCGACGGGGTAGAGACTACAGGTTTCTGTTTTATAAATCTATGCTTTGCAGTTCATTCTCTTAGTTTGATCGCCACTAGATATACATTTTTGTTATGACGCTGATAAGATACAAGTTGATGTATTTAAAAAAAGAGGCAAGATTATGTGTCGATTATATTGACAGTTAGCTGCTGCTCGCGTATATTGTCAGTTAGCTGCTGCACGCGTGGTACCTACAAAGTATATAAAAGTAGAAGTAATAAAAAGTAGCCTATTTTATATTCCAGGTCGTCACAGAATACATCTATACCAAGCATGATTGTTAAAATATGTTTTTTTTTATTTTATTGTTTCACTGACATCTACCAGAAATTGCCACTTAAAAATTAATAATTATCAGACGAATTTTTGTATCGAAAAACAGTTCAAAAACCGATGTACTATCTTTAAAACCTGTCTAACGATATGCCACGCAGACATACACACATACAGACAGATAGACAGACAGACGAACAGACAATGTTTAAAAAAAACATGTTAAATCAACTTTATTTATATCACTCAACCCAGATACCAAGTTACCAAGTGCCAATGGAATGTAATGGTCTTACATATGGTACGTTTTTGAGTGTTACTGATGGACAAAACTGGGCACTTTGAACCCGTCCATAATATCATGAGCATATCATGAATACCTACAGATGGAAAATTTTACATTTTCTTGATAATACCGATTCAGATTGCAAGTTGCAATTTCGGATCTACGATAAACAGATAAGGTGATACCGTGATAAGATTCAAATCTTACCACACTGGCAGAGAATTCTTTTTATCTATTGTTTCTTCCAGTATATTTTTGTATTGGAACTGATCCATGTTACCTTCTATCAACTTTACAGGTCCAACACCATGTCTAGAAAAGCACCCCCAAATTTTCACATTTCCACCACCGTACTTTAATGTAACTTTCGTGTACTTAGGGTCGAATGCTGTATTCGGGGGACGTCGTACATATCGTTTTCCATCAGAACATACTCTGTTTATTTTCGTTTCGTCAGAAAAAAGTACATTTTTCCACTGTCGCACAGTCCAGTTTTCATACTTTCTCGCAAATGCAAGCCGGGCTTGTCTGTGGCAAAGTTTCAACATTGTTATCCTACCGTGCAATTTTTCTTCTACCAAACGTCTTCGAATAGTGCGTGCTGAGATTGCTGATGGGTTGTTTTCACCAAAATATTATTTTCTCAGCTCTATGGACCCTTTAAAAGGATTTTGTTTTGCCATACGAACGATTTTTCGGTCATCTCGAGGAGTTGTTTTTGCTCTGTTTAGGTACATGTGGAACATTCGAAGTAGTTTGATACGTAGCAAAATGATTTACAGCGTGGAAAACCATCGTTTTTGAACATTGCAGATGGTCGGCTATCTTTTTATAAGACCAATTCTTCCGGCGAAGTGTTATTATGACTTCCTTTGTAGATTTAGCACAACTTTTATTTTTTCCCATTGTTTTTTCATAAGAAGCAATCACTTTTAATCTTTTACAGCACCCATTTAGTGCCAAATTAAACAAACAGTAACAAATCGACTGAGTGTTCTCTATTTAAATTTGAATAAAGGTATAAACTATTTAGCGTTTTCAATTACGTGAACAGCCAGTAAATAAGAATACTATGTTTAGAAGTAGTGTAAAATGGTTTTTTTTTATTTTTAGCTAATCATGTGTATCAATGAATACAGTGGTATTATGGAAAAGTTTTACGATACCGAGAGAAATCTAAAAATTGCATGCAATTAGTTTTGCGTCTTAGTATGAAAAAATCTTGAAAAACATTTTATCAGAATGGATCATTATCAAAAATTATATCCACAACATAAATAAAATGCAAGTACCAAGTACCTTTATATCAGCGTTCTTAATTATATGACCACCACTGTATATGCTACTAACAACACAGGGAATCCTAGTATACCGTTGAGTGTATACAGGGTTATTGATCGACCTGTTTCTGCTAGGAGGTTGTAGGGGAAGTTATTTCCCATTAATTTTTAAATAATATTAATAGAAATTGGTGGACAATGCACACAATTCCATCTAGCCCCAAACTAAGCGTAGCTTGTATTATGGTGACCAGATGACTGATAGAATACTTATATATTTTTAAATTAATACCTATGATACTTTATACCACCCAGACACAGAATAAACTCCTATGTTCATCACACAAATGTCTGTCCTGGGAGGGAATCGAACCCTCAACCTACAGCGCAGAAGGTACAGCTACTGAGCTGAAAGGCCAGTCAAGCCAGAATTATACCATATAATGTCCCAAAGCAAAAGTTTCCATTTCTGAGAAACAAAAAATGTTTTTTTTTTTCAATTTATCGAGAGTTAAGGGGTTAAAAAAATATTTAAAAAACATTGACAACCTCTGTGACGCAGTGGGCCAAGGCCCGGCTAAGACGCAAAAGGTTGCGGGTTCGATTCCCGCCGCGAGACAAATGTTTGTATGATCTGCAAGTATTTGTCTCGGGTCTGGGTGTTTCATTATTTATCTATATAATGTATGTATTTACAAAAAAAAAACATATAAGTAGTAATCAGTCATGTGGTACCCAAAACACAAGCTCTGCTTACTTTGGGGCTAGGTGATGTTGTGTAAATTGTCCGGCATTATTATTATTATTATTATTGGATCAACATTTTTATTTTTGTTTTATTTAGAGGACGTAACAAGCATTCTTCAACAACAATAACAATATATGTCCATATTAATTATACAAATTAAACAAATTATACATATAAAAATTTAAAATTAGTTAATTAAGGATCAGTTTGATACATACCGTTGACGATGTTCGGTTTATTAGGTTATGACAGTTGCCATTGTACGCGCATGAACAATTGTGTCATAGAAGCAAATCAAGCGAAATGTTTTATTCTGATATATTTTTATTTTTAAAACGCGCGGATGATTTCGCGAACGGGACAGCTAGTAATATCATAAATGCGAAAGTGTTTATCTGTTTATTTGTTACGTCTTCGAGAAACAGATCTAGTTGGAATTTGATAAATTACATATAATGGGCATAGGCTACTTTTTATGAGGTATGAAGCCGCGGGCTGAAGCTAGTACTTGATATAATTATATTTACCTAGAGATGGAGCGAAGTATGGACCAACGAGGTTGTATACTCCGTGGTGAAATGTACAAGAGGTGCTCGAGCTGAATTACGTGCGGCCTCATTGCACGTTTTCGCGGCTTTGGCGTACTACGCACAACTGTTGCCTCATTTGATGCAAGGTATGTTTATAATTAAACTAACAGGTATTTTGTAAAGAAAGTAACGAGTATAAATTAAAATAAATATATTATGAATGCCGGATATTTTCACACAATCATCTGGCCCCAAAGTAAGCAGTGCTTACAGACTGATATATTACTTATACATATACTTTTTTGTAATACATACATATTATGCATAGAAACACCCTGACCCGAGACAAATACTTGCACATCATAGAAACATTTGACCCGCGGCAGGAATTGAACTCGCAACTTCGCTACAGAGGTCGTCTATATAAATAAATGTCTTAATATCTACCTACCAAATGTTTTACGCTGTTACCATCCATAGAATCTTAATTTAAAAAAATACCTAATATTTTCGCCGTGCACAAAAAATCTACTGTCTAAACGGCAATTCGGCTGGGCCGCAGGTGACTACAACCTTAGGGTTTTAGTCACCTGTGGCCTAGCCGAATTGCCGTTCTAAAGTAATAGTATTAGAATATTTTATTTTATTTATTTATTTAAAGTAGAGTATTTGACTTTTAAGGTGCAGCGAAAACATTTCGGTACCATCCAGCCACAAACAAACTACGTGAACCAGATCACTGATAGAACACTATATACTCTTACTTGTAAATGATACTAATGATGTAACCTTATACGTATCAGCGTTGAGTAAACCATGCGCAGATATAGTGCTGAGTCTACTCCAATTGCTAAATTACTCCCAGAACTGTATAATTTTTTTAGTATGTGACATTGTAAAATATTTCTTTAGCAATAAACATTTTTGTATTTGATACCTTATGGCACTAAGTACTTTACATGTAACTAATGTACCCTTAGGGCCCATTTTTAGAGCCATTAACAATTACCGTGAATTTTACGATAAGACTAATAGTATGCGAGCTAGAGCACTGAATAAGAGCGGACAGACAGACAGACGGACATAGTGAAACTATAGGGGTTCCTTGTTGATTTCGGAACCCTAAAAAAGGAGGTCATCATATCAAAACAAACGCACCGTTGTAAATAAATATATATTGGTAAACATTGCACACAACACCATCTAGCTACCTTATGCTGACCAGTATGGGGATAATGGAACTCTTGATACAATCAATGTTTATCAATTTCGATTAGTAATAGGGATTATTTTAATCAATAGTTTGAGTATTACGTACGGTAGGTGTCCATTAATACACATATGATAGCATGTGTTACAATTAACATCAACCTTCCGAAATATCAATTCATCAACAGCAACTGAAAGCTGTTAGTATCAATGTTTTGATAGTATCAGAGTTACATAATCGCCCGGCAGATGGCTGATAGAATACTTATATATATTTGAATATAGTAAAACATAACCGTTATGTGAACATAAACATAACCGTAGTTTTCACAACCACAACAATCCCTGGACACACGCAAGAATATCACTATATACATAATATACTTTATAACACCTAGATTATATTCATCACACAAATGTGTGTCTTGGAAGAGAATCAAACCCTCAAACTAAACAGAACTCAGAGCTACTACTCACTGAGCTGACACGCTAGTCTTGATGTACAGATGCTTATAGAAACGACCTCGTTCCACGATCGCTTCAAATGATGCAGTGATGGCACTGCACATGCACTGCATTGTTACATCCCTAATGGTATAACAAAAGGCGATTGATGATCATCTATTGAACGACCATAAGTAATTATTATTACGTATGAAGTTGCCGTTTTTACTACAGAACCAGTACTAGAGATAGGCAACAATAAATTATATGCGGCTCTTTTAAAAGCCATTTGTACATGTAATTCAACCGACGATTCTGTATTGGATTTGTTTAAAAAACATCGATAGTTTATGTTTTCGATTGTTCTAGCTATCGACGAACAATCGCTCTCACAATTCGCAGCGCGGGTATTCTCACTGCGAAGCGAAGCGAACGCGGTCCGCGCTGCCGCCGCATCGCTTCTCTCTGCGGTCTGTTCGCGTGCTTCTTCAAAATCCGATGTAAGTCTTAGCGAATATTCTATTCGATGTTATAGTATAATCACGCATAGTATATTAGTATAGTAGTAACTACGAGTATCTTTATCGATGCCTATGCTGGGTACTTACTGTTGAAAACGATGTACGATATATCGGGTAAATAATCGTTCAAATCTTAGCTATATTGTTTCGAGTCATTTTGAACGATGGAACTACCGACATTACTTTTGATGTCGTAATCTGCCATAACAGACGATACGATAATTTGAATTGACCACAAAACAACTGTAAATTCGATTCGAATTCGATGTACATTTAACGACTTTATAGTTTCGATATATCAATATCAATTTGCAGAGTAGACGCCCTGAACTATGTATGGAGAGAACCGCTTAATATAAGTATATTAATAAATTAAGAAGTGTAATTTAAAAATGTTACTTTAATTCAGACTTTAATGTAAACAAAATAAGATCGTTCGTGTTTTAGGACATTTTAGGATATTTTAGTTAGCCAAGCGAAACTACAGAATTAGGGTAAATATTGCACTTATTTTTGACCTACGAATGTGTGTTTCTTGGTTTGCAGAAACTACAGAATTAGGGTAATTATTGCACTTATTTTTGACCTACGAATGTGTGTTTCTTGGTTTGCAGAAACTACAGAATTAGGGTAAATATTGCACTTATTTTTGACCTACGAATGTGTGTTTCTTGGTTTGCAGAAACTACAGAATTAGGGTAAATATTGCACTTATTTTTGACCTACGAATGTGTGTTTCTTGGTTTGCAGAAACTACAGAATTAGGGTAAATATTGCACTTATTTTTGACCTACGAATGTGTGTTTCTTGGTTTGCAGAAACTACAGAATTAGGGTAAATATTGCACTTATTTTTGACCTACGAATGTGTGTTTCTTGGTTTGCAGAAACTACAGAATTAGGGTAAATATTGCACTTATTTTTGACCTACGAATGTGTGTTTCTTGGTTTGCAGAAACTACAGAATTAGGGTAAATATTGCACTTATTTTTGACCTACGAATGTGTGTTTCTTGGTTTGCAGATTTATTTCCCGTGACGATTGTTTTTTGGTCGAAAAATATATTTTGTACAAATAATTATTATGTATTAGTTTTATCTATTCAACGACTACTTGTAAACGATCACTATGATTATTGATTATAGAAACGGATTTAGGTATTGAAAATTCCTGTCTTCGCAAATGTTATCTGTAGCTTGTCTTGTATTGCGATTTAAACTCAAGTGTTTCACACTTAGAACGACCGCTGGACGACCTCGCGGCGCGTTGAGCGTTCAATCAAACATATCGGCAATGTATGACAGCGTACACATCGCGCTATGTAAATACGAAATTAATAATAAGTATTGGTGACAAAATGCACATAACACCATCTAGCCCCAAACTAACCATAGCTTTTATTATGGTGACCAGATGACTGATAGAATAATTATATATATGTAAATACATACATATGATACTTTATAACACCCAGACATAGAACCAACACTTATGTTAATCACACAAACGTTTTTCTGGGAGGGAATCGAACCCTCAAACAATAACGCTGTAGTCAGAGCTACTATCAACTAAGCTGACAGGCCAGTTAATGAGGTTGATGTTAAGTTTTGTTGTTTGAATACTTAAAGAGGAAGCAGAAGACAGCAAAATTCATTTTACCGGTAAAACTAACGATTTAAATTGTAGAGTAGTGCTTCATATTCGTTGTTCAGTATTACGCAACGGATACTATAAACTCAAGTAGGTACTACATAGATTTTGATGAATCAAAGCTTCTGACAACTCATTTTGTTATAATATATTTGCGATTGGGTTTTTCCAACATGATTATTTCGTTGATGGTACTCATACCTACTATAATAAAACCGAAACACAATGTTCTATTTGACATCAATATTTAAACAGTAAATGGTATAAACCAGTTATTGTCTTTCCATGTTTTTATGAGTGCCATATATATTTACAAATATAAGCAGATGCACCTATCGGAGTTGGGATTTCTTCAATTTATTACAAGCGCGGCTTTTCATTTATGTTTTCACTACTACGTCTTGTTTAGGTTCTCTGAAATTGATGTTCGAAGAGTTTAGCATTCGTATCAGGGCAACATAAAACGTTATATTCATTATAGACAGGCAGTTGTCTCACATGAATGGTAAGCCCTGTCTATTAGATCTGCAATACTTCGCAAGTCACGCACGACCACCCAGGTGGTTAATGGCAACACGTCAATCTGAAACATAAAATAAATGAATGCCTGTTTTTATGGATGTTGATCGTCGATCCATTGATGGATCGTCCGCGACTTCCTTCGCTTGGGTTTTTTGGGCTGGGAATTCGTAGTATAGATACTATCCACACTTTCAAGGTGTCGTATACATCTGTCTTGGCTGAGAGCTGATTTTCAGTCAGTCACTATTATCAAGATTCAGATCAGCCAGTAAGATTTTTTAAATATAGATTACTAGCTGTAGCTCGCGACTTCGTCCGCATTTTGTTGAAAGGAATTGTAGCTTAAATCCTTCCCCAGGGTGCAATTTATCTCCTTGCTAAATTTTATTGATAAATTTCGAACTTGATTAATCACCTGACCCACCCATTAAAAATTTTTCATAAATACATTCACACCTCATTTTATTCCTTTTACTTATTTGAAAAATTATGGTTATATTGAAAAATCCTGAAACACGTGTCCATTTATTTTGCATTTTAAGTATCCAAACCAAGTTCCCATACAAACTTTGACAACCCATTTTACCCCTTTGTTCGGGTTATTTTACAAAATACTGAAACACAAATGGAATAAATGGACACATTTATTTTGCATTTTATTTATTCATATCGAGTTTCAAGCAAATCGCACAACGCGTTAAAAAGTTTCATACCTTCGTTTTCACCCCTTTCACCCCCTTTACACCTCTTAGGGGTTTAATTTCAAAAAATCCCGCCTCAGTGGGTGTATTTGCTGTACAAGGAAGCTACCTTCTAAATTTCAGCTTTCTAGCCTCAGCGGTTTCGGCTCAGCGATGATGAATCAGTCAGTCAGTCAGGTTAAGCTCTTTTATAGGTATAGATGTTGTACGCAAGATCATAGATTAGTATCATTGTATGCACCTTCTATTTCCGTGCACGGGAATATTGCGCGCGGTGTTATTATCCGACATCAAAGAGAAGTAAAATGTGTATAATATTATGTCGGTATGGTATACTTACCATTACAATTAACAACATTGTATATTAATGACGTTTCATGATGTGTACTAAGTAGTTTAATTTTATCAATGTGCACTAATATTATTAGAAATAGTAAATGACCGATCCCTACTAATTCGTGTGTCATATTCTATTTTACTTTCTTGCATTAAAGCGGTTACCACAATTCTTGTAATAGGTATGATGTACGTTTTCCGAGTTCCAACAATGACCTCGTATAATAATGTAAATAACCGACGTGCAACGTTATTAATGACCGGTAAATATAGCGTCGCGTTTCTTATTACAATATTCTCGTTTCGGAATACAATAGGCGACGTAAGATTCGTGGATGTGGATTAATACAAGTTTCTACCGTGGCCTTGAGGGGCGGAGGGGCGGGTGTATAGTATTGGCTAGGTTAGCCAGTACGCCGTGCGTAGGGCTTATCTACCCGGTCGCCAGCACATGCTTCACTTGAGTCGTGACTGCCAGTGACCGCAGCCGCGCACTACGCACAAGCAAGCTCCCACGAAGCGCGTGCCATATTTGTTTACATACACTCGAAATGCCGGTGCGATAAATACGCAGTTCAAACCTTTTCAATCAATCAGTGCACAGCTTATCAGTGAAAGATGTGGATCAGTGCTATTTTATTGGGGACGATACTGTTTTTCATTATCCTACTAACAATTTTTCACTACACTACGAAAGGAAGAAAATACTGGCGACTAAAAAATGTGCCCTACAGAGAACCATGTCCTATTTTCGGCAATTTCGGACCCACCTTCATCATGCGACGGAGCTACACGAACATGCTCCAGTTTTTCTATGATAGTTTTCACGGAGAGAAGTTTGTGGGACTATTTCAAGCGCGAAGACCGACGCTGATGGTTATCGATCTTGAGATGGTGAAAAACATTTTCTCAAAGGAATTTACTAGCTTCAGCGATCGCGTGTCCGTGGCCACGGATACGCAACGGGAGCCACTACTGCGAAACTTGGCGAATATGCGCGGCTCTGAGTGGAAAGCGATGCGACAGATCGTCTCGCCGACCTTCTCCTCCGCCAAAATGAAAGCGATGTTTCCTCTCGTGACCGAGTGTGCCCAAACGCTCAAGAAAACTCTCCTAGACGAACCACTTGATGAGGTCAACGTACCCAGTCTAATGTCGCGCTACACGACCGACGTTATCGGTAGCTGTGCTTTTGGTGTGGACCCTGGCTCTTTGAAAAACCCGGATTCGCCTTTTCTGAAGATGTCGCAAAAAATGTTCAAAATCGACAGATCCACTCTTCTCAAACGGTACTGCCGGACATTCTTCCCAAGACTGTTCAAATTTTTGAATCTCAAATCCTACTCACCGGACGTGGAAACGTTCTTCACTAATATTATAAGTCAAGTACTCGACGAGAGAAGATCGACCGGTGTTAAAAGAAACGATTTCCTCCAGTTGATGTTAAACGTTCAAAAAACAGAGTCCAGTTTCTCTATGACGGATGCTTTAATAACGTCTAATTCGTTTATATTTATGTTGGCTGGGTTAGAGTCGTCAGCTACAACGCTGTCTTTTTGTTTATATGAACTGGCAAAAGATACGGAACTGCAAGATAACATGCGTGCGGAGATAAAGGATTGTATTGCGCGATATGGTGGATTGAACTACGAGGCTGTTGGACTCATGCGTTTGGTCAACCAAGCGGTGTTAGAAACACTGCGGCTTCATCCTCCGACACCGCTCACCACAAGATTATGCACGGTGCCTTGCAATCTCCCTGGGACCGAATTGGCTTTAAAAGTCGATGACCCTGTTCTTATTCCACTGTACTGCATCCAAAGAGACCCAGCTAACTTTCCAGATCCAGATAAATTTCAACCCGAACGATTTAAGGATGATACGAATCCTCCCGGTTTTATCGCATTTGGAGATGGACCAAGAAGTTGCCCAGGTAAATTATTTTCCTTATTAACTCGAGTAGACGTTTATATATATATTCAGTCAATGAGCTTAATGCAGTTTGTAAAATGAAAAGTTGCTCGAACAAGGAAAATGTGTTTCTAAGTATCAGTTGAATCGCAAAGGTGCTCACAAACTAGGGCATTGACTCGTTATTGATGTTATTAATATGAACCCAAACAGTACGCACTTACATGTTATTTAGCGATGACTGATGTTCGTTTGATAAACTGTCAATCAAAGTATGCTTTATGTGATGTACTGTTACAAGATAAGTATTGCTTTAGTTTGTAAAATAGCCAATGTTGAGTGAGTTTAAAAATGATTCGATTTATTACCGAAAAACCATTAGACACCAACATCAAATGCGCAAGGTATATGATTTCATAAAACACACTATGGTCACAGGAAAACTTTGCATAAACAGCCTTTGTCTGCATTGATGTGTTACAGATACATACATATTTAAAGATTCACCCATTGTTATAAATTATTTATTTTCATTGTGCAAACTATTCGTGTAGTCTGGAACATCTTTGTAGAGACAATAGCAACCCAGTGGCGCTTAATTTACTATGTTGATACAAACGTTCAGTTTATTAGAATGCCCACTGGGCAACACAATAGGTTACCAAATAATTACTACAATATAATTTGATAGTGGTCTCATCTAGTTTTTTTATCTTGTGGTTAGTATTTTATTCCCAAAGCTGTTCCTTTTGGAGCTGAGTAGCTGACCCTTCTGGAGCATAATAAAATACATATCACAATTTCAGCGTTTCTTATTGTGAATTATCATTCTCTAGGGTCGCGGTTCGCTCAGCTAACGATCACCGCAGGGCTGGCAGCTATACTGAGCACCTTCGCAGTAGAGCCATGCGCTCTAACAACTCCTCAGATTCAGTACGACCCTCGCAGTGTGATGCTCAAGAACAAGGGAGGCATCTGGCTCAGATTTTCACCCTTGAAATCTTAACTTATACCAATATAATCAGCTATGCACATAGCTTTAGATTAGCGACAAGTAGCCCAGTAGCATCCGGCGTAGTTTGATAAATACCTGGGAGTCTACAGATAACCTGGTCTAATGTTCCTCAAGTCTTTGGTCCAGTATTGATTAGAGATCTAACTAAGTAGAACATCTTCAAACTCTAAATAATATATTGTAATAATTACTTTTTAAAAACTAAAAAGAAAATCGACTTCATTGAATAAACATTTTTAGTGGAAAATAGATGTATTTTGTTTAATAAAATGGGTAAGCCAACTAAACGCCCTGATCCGATAGACAGCGAGGTTTCGCAGGAAACGAAAATATCATCGATGTATACAATTTTGTAGATTTTTGTTGATATTTTAAAAATCTCTAAAATTCGATAATTCGAAATTCGATAAAATGTTAATGGGATCACCTGGGAAGTATACGCTTTAAAACAAAAAAAACAAATCCGTTCAGTCTTGACTCTTGAGTAATCAAAACATACATAAAAAAAAAAGATTCTGACGAATTGAGAACCTCCTCCTTTTTTGAAGTCGGTTAAAAACAGTATTGAACTGAGAATTTTGGACATAAGATATGTAGTAGGTTTGAGCTGGTGGGAACGTGCATCTATAAAAAGTTGCTGTACTTAAGTTTATGTACCTTTACTATAAATAAACCTTATTTATTATTGTTATACGTGTTTATAAAATATCTCTCTTTTTATGATGATTAATCTTCACAACATACCATTATTAACGTGCATGGTATGTTGCTGGCATGCGCGATATTGGACTTGACAAGAACTTCGTCTGTTATTTTATGTTGTTTTCGCACTCATACGACTGCTTTTGTTAAGGTATTTTTTTAGTAACACTATTATGTTTACAGTTGTAGATATCGACCATACGAAGTTAGTGTCAGCCCAATATTATCCTATTATAAGAAACTGTAATATAGAATTTTATTAAGCATGTAAGATAGGTTATGGACTATGGAAGTGAGGAGTAAATAGGTACATTTAGTAAAACCATTGAAACAATCGAACCATTGAATCAATGATATTATATTTATTATTGTTGAATAGGACAGTTCAACACAACAATACAGGCATGCATGTTTATCACTCATTGTTTAGGTTATTGTCCGTTTTTAGGCCACAGTTTCCACATTTTACTGCTGATTTTTACGCTAGTTTCGTGTAAAACACTTGACTTTCCTCGTTTCATTTAACGTGAGTCACTTATTTTATTCACAAAGCACATAATTACTGTTTATCTCCTTGTTGAAACACTTAAAAGGAACATTATTATCTTGTTTGTACGATGTTTTCTTTGTAATTAAGTGTTTACTCAATGGATTTGTAGCGTGTAGCTTTTCGAGTTGTTATTATAAGCGGTTATTATTTACTTAAGACTTTACTATAGAAATTAGTTTTACTGTGAATCATCACCATATTAAATGTTTTGATATGAACTTTAGTTTTCTTTTAACCCGTGTAGTTGATATATTTAATATTAGCTGTTGCCGCGACTTAGACCGCATTTTTTTAAGGAATTGTAGCTTAAATCCTTACTTAGGATGCAATTTATCTCCGCCAAATTTTATTGATAAGTTTCAAACCAATCACACCCACCACCCATTAAAAAGTTTCCATACAAACATTCACACCCCATTTTACTCTTTTATGAGAGTTATTTTGAAAAATCCTGCAGTTTCAGTATCCAAACCAAGTTTTAAGAATACACACCACCCGTTAAAAAGTTTCCATACAAACTTTGACACCCCATTTGAACCCTTTGTAAGGGTTATATTGAAAAATTCTGACACAAGTGTTTATTGATTTTAATTATTCATATCAAGTTTCAAGCAAATCGCACCAAGTGTTATAAAGTTTCATACATTCGTTTTCACCCTTTTTCACCCTCTTAGGGGTTGATTTTCAAAAATCCTGCCTAGTAGTTGGTGCTATAAAAGGAAGGTAACTTCCAAATTTTAGCTTTCTAGCTTCAGCGGTTTCTGCTCCGCGATGATGAATCAGTCAGTCAGGTTAAGCTCTTTTATAGGTATAGATTGTCGATTTTTTTTTACTTACAAACATGTAAGATCCAATAAAATTTCTTAGTCTTTTTATGTTGAGATCACTTGTGGTCTATAGTGGTAGTGGCTCCGCCTTCCATTTCTAAGGTCCTGTGTTCGCGTCCGGTGGTGCACCAATGGATTTTTCAGTTCGATAAATTGATGTGCGCTTTACCAGTACTCTCAAATGGTGAAGAAAAACATCCTGAGGTAACCTGCATGTCGTAGAACCTAAAAAGTTCGAATACATGTGCCAAATGCTGAAATGCCATTGAGGTCCACTTTTATCACACTGGCTCGAAATAACTAGTGACACGACAAGAAAAAGAGTTGAATTGATGTTTATAATGTACGTTACTGTTTTTGGACTTTAGATATTAATCATTGATTTAATCTTTTACATTCCTATAATAATATATTGTAATTCTGGCTATCAATAATTAGTTGACAATAAAGATGTTATTACAGTATCCTATCAATAATAATAACAATAATGCTGGACATTTTAGACAGCATCATCTGGCCCCCAAAGTAAGCAGAGCTTGTGTGACATGATATACTACATGACTGATATACTACTTATATACTTTTTTTTTGTAAATACATACATGTTATACATAGAAACACCCAGACCCGAGACAAAAACTTGCAGATCATCCAAACATTTGTTCCGAAGTTCCGAAGCATTTGTTCCGAAACATAAACGGCGTCAAACTGTTGCGGCCTTAGCCGCAACAGTTTGACGCCGTTTATGTTTGTACTAGTTTGACGACCTCTGTGGCGTGGACCAAGGGCCGGGTGAGACGTAGAAGGTTGCGGGTTCGATTCCTGCTTCGGAACAAATGTTTGGATGATCTGCAAGTTTTTGTCTCGGGTCTGGGTGTTTCTATGTATAACATGTATGTATTTACAAAAAAAAAAGTATATTATGTAGTATATCAGTCACTAGCGACCCGCCCCGGCTTCGCACGGGTGCAATGCTGATACTAAATATACTACAGAATGTCTTTATATACAACGTTATCTAAGAGAATAACATAGACTAAGAGATAGACATATACCATTGCGGACTTTTGTGTAGACCTTTTTAAGGTGTACAATACTGTAGTAGCTACATTATTTTGATCTATCTCGTAGGGTTCAGCCAGCGTTTGCAATGTAAACGCAAAAAAATGTGTTTATTTACGACACCACATTAGAAACCTCTAAAATTATCAGTGTTTCTCTACTATATTATGCATGTTTTATACATATAAACCTTCCTCTAGAATTACTCTATCTATAAAAAAAAACCGCATCAAAATCCGTTGCATAGTTCTAAGCATACATCGGGACAGACAGACAGCGGGTGGCGACTTTGTTTTGTACTATGTAATGATACTAGGTACCCATAACACAAGCTCTGCTTACTTTAGGCCAGATGATGCTGTGTGAAATGTCCAGGATTATTTATGTATTATTTATGTAAAGATACAGAGAGCCATGTTTATTTTCAGGTGTTAGAACGTGACGTATTGGAACAGCTAGAAGCAAATAATTTTATAGAGAACTGCTTAGATGCTCTTGTCAATTTCAACAAATCCACTGAATACGTCCAATTATTTGGTAAGTCGCGTGACGAATAACATATTAATTTAATTTTACGCGATAACTAATATGCCGATAATACAGATTACTGAGAGTTACGATTGCATCAAGAATGGAATGTTCTTATTATTATTATTACCTATTATCGGGTACCATTTAAGTAAAGATGATTGTAGATACGTAGACGGTGTATGCAGAGAATTTTAATCGAATTGTTCTGCGTAAGCGATGTTACTATAATTGGTGTAATAAAAATAATTGAGTGTCTCCCATTCTATAACGCCGAATGCTAATCGCTCGCCAATTTTGGATAACGCGTAGTGTCAAGTTTATCAGAGAACACCATTCATCCATTTAACTATAAATAGATCGATACAGTTCTAATAAAATTACAAATTAATTTGAAATATCTAAAGCATTATGAGTAAGTTAAGACATAAAAAACGGCCAAGTTCAAAAGCCGCGCCTGTTAAGGTATCTACTTTTTACCTACATACGTATCTACTTTTACACTATCATGGTTATTTTCTTAATGGTTACAATTGGGATTCACGACCCCTGTGGCGCAGTGGGTGAAGGCCTGTCTGAGGCACAGAAGGTTGCGGGTTCGATTCCCACCGCGGGACAAATGTTTGTATGATCTGCAACCATTTGTCTCGGGTCTGGGTGTTTCTATGTATAATATGTATTTATAAATTTACAAAAAAAAGTATATAAGTAGTATATCAGTCATGTGGTACCCATAACACAAGCTCGGCTTACTTTGAGGCCAAATGATGCTGTGTGAAATGTCCGGCATTATTATTATTATTATTGAATAATAGACATAACTTTGTTGTTATAATAAAATAAATAATAAATAATTATTTTTGGCTACACACACGCCATCTAGCCCCAAACTAAGCATAGCTTGTATTATGGTGACCAGATGACTGATAGAATACTTATATATTTTTAAATACATACTTATGATACTTTATAACACCCAGGCAGAACAAATATCTATGTTCATCACACAAATGTTTATCCTGGGAGGAGGTTGAACCCTCAACCTACAGCGCAGAAGGCAGAGCTACTACCAACTAAATTTATTACTCATTCTCTTTCAGAGCCAAACATATCCTTATCGGTACTTGAACGCCGTTCAGAGCTTGAAGTGCGCGCGCAGAAATGCGGGGACGTCCTCTTATCACCTACCCTCAGTTTTCAAGGAAATGTGCCTCCAACTGCATCCCTAATGTCGAGGATAGCAGATTTGCTGACTAATGTCAGCGCTTTCAAACGCTGCCCGGTGCAGGAATGGAATGAACGGGGCCTTTACCGACTTTTGTTCAGGTAAAATTTTTTTTACACATTAATTTAACTCGTGAAATAGTCATAATAATACTAACGTTTATTTAGTAATTACATTAAATATTTTAGGTTGTGTTAAGTTCGTAATATTTGTAGCATTTAAGAGTTAGGTAAAGTCAAGTAACTCTTTGAACTAGTTTGCGCTGTATGACGGCAGATTAGTCGTTGCTCTTACATGGCGGCGTAGGGAGCGGCGTACTTATTGAGAAACTAAATTAAATTTTAAAATGATACAGACTAAACGAAATAATACATTATTAACAAAAAACTATACTAAAACTATTTTAGACATTAAGATTATTTAGTGTAAATGGATGGTATATAAAAAAAGGTTAGGTTAGTCATGCATCAATATAGTTTGGAGAGTGTATCCCTTCGTATGGCGAAGGGATACAGACGACTTATGGTTCAAATATTCGTGACGTCATACCACTGTTTACAAACACTTTTATTAACCGTTCCTTGAGCTGTACTAATGATTTATTTTTCAATGTTAGTCATTTTTGACCTCTCCTTTTTCAAATTTAAACACGCCATCAGCGAACAACGGCTATCATTAAATAACTTGTCTAATGTTTAAATAATTTATTTTTAAATACCTATTTTCTTTCAGAATGTCCTTCTCATTTTTTTAAGCTTTACTTATTAGTAGAAACTTTACTGGATTATGTAATATTTTAGTGTTTTTGTTTATAAGTTTCATGGTTTTGTTTATTTTTCCAAATAAATAAATAACGGTCTAATATGCTATGTCTGAATAGGGCCTGGCTAGTTATATCCCAGAACTTTATACTACTGGATCTGCCGGATTCCACACGACATTTTCCTACCGCTAAAGGCATTGCCAAACATTGTTTCTTAATTTGTATTAAACATATTTAAAAACAGACAAATATCTAGTACTATTCCGTCAATCTATTCCTAATGAGTTAGACACGATGCAGACGCATGCACCTCTCTCCCGCCCGCAATTGAAAAGCCATGCAAAGAGTTAATACGAAGGTAGCACACATCACTCACACACTCAAAATAATTAATTTAAAATAGTCATTTCAAATGTAGGTTAATCCGGTCGTAATTTTGAAACTAGGTACGAAGAACATATTGCAGCTTATAGAAATAATTTAGATTTCCGCAGACTTAAATATTAGCAAAATATTAAGGTCCTTCTGAAATTGTAAATAACGTTTTGATCATAATTTATACATGTATCATTGTAACAAAGTTCACAATCGTAAAAACTGATATACACAACATATTAGCACAATATAAAAATCGATATCTCGTACAAGTAGTAGGTTAGGCAGGTTTGTTCATTTATATTCGATGGTATTAGTGCACAAGACGCAATGTGACCATTGGAGTAAGTATTAATAATAATGATGTCTAACAATGCCTTAATGTTTTTCAAGTGCACTTAGACATTTTTTTACACTAAACTCGTTTTACGACAGAGCCAAAAAAGAGACATCAGTTTAGAATGGATGATGTCATCGACATTTATGCGTAATTTGACTGTTTCAACTATGTGGCATTTGTTTATCTTGTTAGAATATTTAAGCGGATTCAATTCAAATAAGTAGGTTTTTATATGGAATGCACTTTGTGCTTACGAAATAGCGTTGCATGAAACATGTGCTGATAACAAAATACGAAGTTCAATGTCACTAAACTTAAAATACATTAATACTACATGCATTTGAATGAGTGTCGGCATTCCTTAATAGACTAACAAAGGTTAGTCTGATTAATGAAGGTTACAATCAGTGGGGCGTTTCTTTATAATGTCATAAATTATAATAATAAATAATGCCAGACATTTTACACAGTATTGTCTAGCCCCAAAGTATGTAGAGCTTGTGTTATGACCACATGACTGATATATACTATTTATATACTTGTAATGGAGAGAACCACTTAGAGATAAATTTAAAGAAATAAATATCATGAGCCTTGTCAGTATATATACGAAAATCTAATATATGTTCACAAGAATGTTCATTTGTTTAAAAACAATAGCGATAACCATAATATTCATACAAGAAATAAAGATAAACTCGCCGGTCCCACAGTTAGGCTTGCTAAAATTAATAAATATTTTAAAGAGCATACGCTTCTATAACAAGGTCCCAAACGACGCATTAGATTTGTCCATTGTCAAATTTAAAAACGTAATTAAACAGAAACTGTCTCTTAAAGCATATTATATAACAGACATTTAGATGACTCGGCATCCGTAACAAAATTGGCAAAGATCATACAAAAAAGTGTTAAGACCAGACGAGTTTCTTGCCGGATTCTTCTCGAGCTGGGGTTAGAAGACCTAGATTCACTAGCATGTAAGAAGATTCAAAGTGGTCCTTGTGATTTTATTGAAAAATACATGTTTTGGCTTGACTTGAATGTAGATTCGTTCAGTTGTCATCATTTAATTAAGTGACTGCTACAAATATTCACACTTAGATCTCCCGGCCGATTACTCTGATACGACCAAGACATTGATACTTACAGGTTTCAGATACTATTGTAGAATTGGTATTACAGAAGGTTGATGTTGATTGTAACACATGCTGTCATATGAATAGAAACCGAACGTAAGGTAGAAATATTGCCTATTTCTAATCGAAACTGATAGACATTGGCCTCAATTCTGTAGGCACCAACCTAACTCATATTAGCTAAAATTAGGTTTTTAACTGTCAAATTAATCTTTGGTATTCTGCTGCTACCAACTTATCCTAATTTAATTTTATCTAACTTAATTAAGCGTTCATAATTTAGTTAGATGGTACCAACCGAATAGGTTTTACAAATGCTATGACTAACTAAATATATTTTAGACAATTCCTAATTTTAGAAATGAACCAACCGAATTGCCACCATTGACGGCCTTATTTATAAACGTCTCTCAACTTCTGTCAAATCTTATTATCGTTTAAAATAGTGTTAGGTTTTATTTTTAGCCGTTTTGCGGAGTAAACATTGTGCTCTCTCATATTATTTATTTTTCCCCAGTTATTTTTATTAATATTTTTTTTTATTAATTCGGGTGTGAATAATTGGAATGAAAGTTTTGTGTTTCTTTGTCATCCAAGCAAAAATAATCCGTATAGTCTATACCTACAAAAGAGCTTAACCTGACTGACTAATTCATTATCGCCGAGCGGAAACAACTGAAGCAAGAAAGCTGAAATTTTGAAGGTAGCTTCCTTTCATTGCAAAAACACCCACTAAGGCGGGATTTTTTTTTCAACCCCTAAGAGGGTGATTAGGGGTGAAAACTAATGTATGAAACTTTTTAAAGCGTTGTGCTATTTACTTGAAACTTGATTTGAATAATTAAAATGCAAAATAAATGGACACGTGTTTCAGGATATTTAAAAAATAACCCTCATAAAGGGTGTGAATGTTTGTATGGAAACTTTTTAATGATTGTGATTGGTTTGAAACTTATAGTTTGGCAAGGAGATAAATTGCATCCTGGGGCAAGATTTAAGCTACATTTCATTCAAGAAAAAAATACGGACGAAGTCGTGGGCAACAGCTAGTAATTTAATAAAGAGATACCAATTTTTATAAAATAATAAACGACGAACGACCACATACGACTTTGAAACGTCTTACCATAAACAATCTAAACACTTGACATTGGCAAAATTGACATCATATGACACATGTCATTAACGAAGAAGAATAAATAGTGCCATCCCCTTTTGTAAGTGACAAATAGTGACAGGGCGAATCATAAGCAGTCATTAGGCAGTGTTCATGTTGATAGGCGTTTATAAGCCATGGCCATAATTGTTTCAAGAGTTTCATAATCCCATGCAGAATGCGTCTTTGCTTTGGAAGTAAACGTCGGTTCTAGCTGTAACAGTTGTTTAATGGAGATTTTAAACATTTTAAAGCTTACGTGTATACAAACGTTGTATTTTTCAGATTTGCATCATGGCAAAATGGTCCTCTTAAAGAGGTCTACCGCGTTCGCACCGCGGTATGTTGCTCGCTCGTTGCTGTAACATCTCACAAATGTGTGCGGCTCTCGTTATCCAGTACCAAAGACTGCCTGAATAACCTGATGTCGACTTTAACCCCATTTGGAGATGGTTCGTTTTATTTATTCACAATAATCACAAATCAATCACACAACACCATCTAGCTCCAAACTAAGCATAGCTTGTATTATGGTGACCAAATGACTGATAAAATACTTATATTTTTAAATACATTTAAATATATACTTATGATACTTATAACTCTCAGATACAGAACAAACACCTATGTTCATCACACAAATCAATTAAGTAGGCCATTTATGAGTTTGCAGTAGAATTTTTAGGGATTCAATCATGTACAGCCAGACGGCAGACTTTAACCAGCTGGCAGTTTAAATAATAAATTTGTAGGGACTTGTATGATCCGCAATTTTCTTATCATTGGATTACACACCGCTGGGGGCATAGGCTTATATGTTTATTAATATTATATATAATTAATAATATTGCCGCATAAATTCCATCATAACTTTCTAAGTTAATATCAGCTATCAGTCCATTCAATAAATTATTGCTATCTATATATATCATAAAGATTTAGTAGTATCAAAGAAAGCATTTAGATTACATTAGATGATACATACAGTTTCATATAATATTATTTTAGAAAATCCTGACCATAAAGATACTAATGCTGATGACCTATACATGTTTCATCATTGGTGTATTTAGAAAATATGCATTTCTTTCAATTTAAATTGAAAGAAATTCGAAACAAATGGTCAGGATATTACCAAACAATAGGTAGTTAGTGAACGGAAAATTAAAAATCATAATACATCATTTAAAACTGCCTAAGACAATATTAAATTATGTATATGTACTTAGGAAACAAACATATTCAAATTGAAAGAAATTCGAAACGAATGGTCGAGATATTTACGTATCGAAGGAAGTGTCTGAGTGTGACATACAAAAATATGTTGAAAATAAAATTAACATAAGGGTGATGCTGGATAAAATGAATATGAAAAAAAACCAAAGATTACGATGCCTATAAGATTTTTGTGCCCAAAAATAAAGAGGAAATATTTTTGAGTGATAATTTTTGGCCAGATGGAATTGCATTTCGCAGGTTCTATAATCTAGGTCAAAAATATCAGGATCGGGTCAACAGCTTTATATAATCATTGATTATGGATAACACGAAGACTGTAAAATTCTTAAGCTTCAATTGCAAGGATGTTAAGAGGTCGGTAGACTGGGTCAGAAAGCTGTGTCACACTAATGATGTGATAGCATTACAGGAGACCTGGCTTTTACCGCATGACATTTCTTTCTTGGGAAACATAGATGCAAATTTCGAGTATACGGGAAAATCAGCCGTGGACACATCGCTTCGTGTGCTAAAGGGCAGGCCATATGGTGGAGTGGCGCTTTTATGGAGGAAGAGTTTGTTTACATGTGTGTCAGTTATAGCGTGCAGTAGTGCGCGCCTCGCCGCTATCAAAATAGTGCTCAAAGATAAGGCGTTACTAGTATTTTCTGTTTATATGCCAACTGACAACAAGGAAAAAGGAAAGAAAGAAGAAGTTCTAGCAGAGTTTACGCAGCAGTGCCTTAGTGAAATAAGTGCCATAGTGGAAAGTCATAGCGTGGACTCGGTTTACATGCTGGGCGATTACAACGAGCATCCAGGTGAGCGATTTGCCCTAGAACTATCTAACTTTTGCGCAGAGCAATCGTGGTCTTGTGTCGATTTGGAAGTGCTACCGAAAGACTCGTACACCTACGTAAGTGATGCTCATGGATGTCATCGCTGGCTAGACCGTTGCGTTGTGACAGAGGCTGCTAGACCTACAGTTAAGAATATGGACATCTTATATGACATTTACTGGGGTGACCATTATCCCTTACAATTAGAATGTGATATTAATTTAATTAAGCCAAAAATGACTTTTTCTGACATATTGTATAATAATAATAATTGTAATAGTAATAGTATTCTATGGGGAGAGAGAGACGAATCACAAATAGTTAAATATTCTAATTATTGCCACTTATATTTAAGAGAAATTAATTTTCCTGTTGAATTTAATGACTGTGCAGACAGAAATTGTTCTGATGATGGGCACAAATTAGTTATAAATAAATTATATAGTGACATAGTGAAAATATTGACCGATGCTGCAATAAATAGTTATAAAAAGAGGCTCAAGAAGGGTAAAACAGTAGCTGGGTGGAATAAGCACGTCAGGGATGCACATGCGAGGGCTCGTCATTGCTTTCAGACATGGCAAAATTGTGGCAAGCCACGAATGGGGCCGGCATATATTGATATCGTTGAGTCCAAGAGAGTTTTTAAGACCAATCTGAAATGGTGCCAGAACCATCAGCAGCAACTTAAAATGGACAAAATCTCGCAACACCATTCTAGCAAGGACTTTAAACTCTTTTGGAAAACGACAAATAGATTAAATTCCAAGCCGAGCCTTCCGGTGAGTGTGCATGATCCTGTTGATGTAGCTAGAGTTTTCCAGGGTCACTTTAGAGTAGACTCGCCCCTCGGGCCTTCGTCTACGGTGTTTGATGATGAATGTCGTACCGATAACCTGAGTGTTCGATTTTCTGCAAAAGATGTTGCAAGCGTAATTAAAAACATGGACCGCGGTAAATCCCCAGGCTATGACAGCCTCAGCATCAAACATCTACAGTACGCGGGTGTCCATCTAACTTGGGTACTATCGTTGCTTTTTAACCTTTGTGTGAGTCACTCGTATCTGCCTGAGGAGCTAATGCGTACCACAGTATTACCTATAGTTAAAAACAAGACCGGTGATGCTTCGGACTTAGCTAACTATAGGCCGATCTCACTAGCTACTATTGTGGCTAAAGTGCTGGACAGTTTGCTTGATCGATATCTAGGTAAGCACACTAAACTAAATGATACGCAGTTTGGGTTTCGGCAAGGGCTGTCTACTGAAAGTGCTATCTTGTGTCAAAAGCAGACTGTTCAGTACTACACAGCCAGAAAAACGCCGGTCTATGCATGCTACCTGGACCTGTCCAAGGCATTTGACCTGGTGTCGTATGACCTATTATGGAAAAAGCTGAAGCAGGAGACAGATTTGCCTAAGGAGCTGGTAGCATTATTTCGTTTTTGGTATGGTCACCAAACGAATAGAGTGAAGTGGGCCGGTAGCTTCTCTGACAGGTACGGGTTGGAGTGTGGTGTGCGCCAGGGAGGAATCTCTTCTCCGACTCTCTTCAATCTGTACATGAACAGTTTAATAGATGAACTCAGTAACACCAAAATCGGCTGTCACATAGATGGCACTTGTGTCAATAATATCAGCTACGCTGACGATATGGTGTTACTGAGTCTATCGATAGGGGGTCTGCGTAAGCTTTTAAGTTTGTGTGAGTCCTATGCGTTGGCCCAGGGGCTCAGATACAATGTGAAAAAAAGTGAGTATATGGTGTTTAAGGCCGGGACTAAATGTTACTCTACTGTGCCACCGATCTACCTAGACGGAATTCAGCTCAATCGCGTTCCACAGTTCAAGTATCTGGGCCACTGGGTCACCTAGGACCTAAATGACTGTGTTGACATGGAGAGGGAGCGCAGGGCGTTATCAGTACGAGGTAATATGTTGGCTCGTAGGTTCACTCGTTGTGCCAGACAGGTGAAGGTGACTCTTTTCAAGGCCTACTGCCAGTCATTGTACTACAGAAAAGCCTGTGGGTCAACTATACAAAAAAGAAATACGACGCACTGCGCGTACAATATAACAACGTGTTTAGGGTGATGTTGGGGCTACCGCGCTACTGCAGTGCGTCAGGAATGTTTTGTGAGGCTCGAACAGACGGCTTTCACGCTATCATGAGAAAGCGGTGTGCGTCACTCCTGAAGCGCCTGCGCGGGAGCACCAACACTATTCTAAACACGTTGTCAGACAGGTGGGATTCTCTGTTGCTGGCGCACTGGATACGCCTGCAGAAGACGGTGGTGTAGGTGTGGTCATGGTGCCGCAATCCAAAATCCAAAATTGTAAAATTAATTTATTCTATATTTGTTTTTGTTTTATTTCTGTGTATTTCATGTTTTATTTTTGTGTAATTAATTGTATTGTATTCATTTTAATTTTTTCTCACCATATGAGCTTAAAGCTTGAAATAAACAATTTTTATTTTATTTATTTATTTATTTATTTAACTAACAATAGATTTTAACAATACATTTAAAATTGTCTTAGGACAGTTTTTAAATCCGAGTTTATTTCACAATAATTCTTCTATATTCCCATAAATATCTTCAGGAAGTCGTAAGAGGTAAATCCTAACATGAAACACCAACTTTATTTTTCTTTCTTAATTGTACACAAATCAGTTACATAATATCAACTTAAGCAATAATTATACACAGGCGAGGTTAACCCTAAAAAGAGTTCTCTTCCAGCAAACCTTGGGTTATAATAAATAATGCTGGACATTAAACAAAGCGTCATCTACCTCCAAAGTAAGCAGAACTTGTGTAATGGGTACCACTACCACATGTCTGATATACTACTATACTATAGACAAATACTTGTAGATCATACAAACATTTGTCACGCGGCGGGAATCGAACCCGCAACCTTGCGCTCAGGCAGGCCTTCGTCCACTGCGCCATAGAAGTCGTCGGAGATATGGGTCGAAAATAATTGGGTAGGTATGAAGTGTACTTTCATTGTAGTGTAATAGTAAAAACTTTAAATTTCAGAAGAGTTATACCCAGATTGCTTTGCCGCTAAAAGCCAAGCATTGTTGCTGTTAGCGTCTCTTCTTGTCGAGAGGTCAACTGTAGACAGCGTGTGGGGATTCCTCAAGGATGAACCATCCAATTTGTTATTCCTGCTGCTGCAGTGTTTGGAGAGTGATGAAACAGGTTTGTTATAATTTACATTAGACTAGTCTGTCAGCTCAATTGGTAGTAGCTCTGCCTTCTGCTCTGTAGGTTAAGGGTTCAATTCCCTCCCAGGATAAACATTTGTGTGATGAACATAGGTGTTTGTTCTGTGTCTGGGTGTTATAAAGTATCATAAGTATGTTTTTAAAAATATATAAGTATTCTATCAGTCAGTCACCATAATACAAGCTATGCTAAGTTTGGGACTAGATGGTGTTGTGTGCATTGTCCACCAATATTTATTTAGATATTTATGAGCTATAAGCGGAAACCTGTGACCTGTGACACTGATCTATTCGCGAGTGAGATGATTTGATTGATGCACGAGTGCAATAAGGTGGTTGAAATGTGTAGGAAATCTAGCATAAGTTTCTAAACAAGCATAGATTGATATTGCTTGAAAATATTATTTCGTTTTATTTTCTTTAAATTTTAAATTTCTGACTTATTGACAATATACAGTTGATGAAATGCTGTAAATAATTTTACTAATTTATTTATAACGCTCTGGTTAGTGTAGTGTTATGTTATAAATTGTGAATAAATAAATGATAATATAAAATAAATAATGCCCTTCAATTCACACAGCATCATGTAGCCCTGAAATAAGCAGAGCTCGTGTTATGGGAACCACATGAACTTTTTTTGTAAACACATATACGTGGGACACTCAGAAAGGTTTCTAGAAACTGAAAAACCTACTTATATGGAAAAAATATACTAGTGGTCGCCCACTGGTCGAAATTCTACCATAATTAATTAATGATTAATGTATCTTTTATGTATAATTAAAAAAAAGTAGCATTCTCTATATAAACTATAAGTATGCGAAATTTCAGACTCCTCCGTCCGCGCAATTTTCGTAAAAAACGGTACAAAATTTATGCATCACGTCTTAATATGTAGATAAGCTGACTGGTGAGGTGTCCAGGATATTCTTTGTTTTGAGCGCTGTTTTGAGTACTTGGGCGCGTTGTCGTGGTGAAGCGGTAGTCCGGTGTTCTGTTGCTTGTTGCTCATTTTAGTGTAAAACTTCTGGCAGGCATTTCTTAGTATACCATTCGTCGTTGATGATGCTTTTTTAAATTTTATAATGGAATCGACACCAGATACCCCGTCACAGTGACGAAACTAGCGGTCAAAATTTTCCCTGCGCTTCTCGATCACTTCACTTTGTTAAGCTTTGGTTCGTTTTAAAACAGCCAAACTGTCGACTGACTTTGTTTGTGGGTCGTATTGATAAAATATAATTAAGTTTTAAACACTAAAAATATAAAAAAACAAACCGAATTGAGAACCTCCTCCTTTTTTTAAAGTCGGTTAAAAACGCTTTTTAGTTAAAAGTCTGTTAAAAACGCTACACTTCATAATTTTTCGAAATTCGTAAAGACCGCTGGAATGTCACAGGAAATCAAAATTTGAAATTTCTTTTACTTGGATGACATATTTTTCCAGCTATTTTGATTTATAAGCCAAACTACCGAACAGATTTTCATGATATTTCTATGGGACCAATCAGAAAGAAAAAAACGTTTCACATAGAAACAAAAATCTTTTTTTTTAAAACAGTTTGACAGTTATGAAACACGCATTATGAACAAAACATTTTTTTTCATAATGACAGTTTTGAAACACGCATTATGAACGCAACTGAATTCAGAACATCCTCCTTTTTTTAAGTCTGTTAAAAACTAGATGTAACCTCATCTTTTCTGTTCTAGAATTACAAGACTCAGGGCTATACTGCCTCACGCGACTGACACAATCAGCAATGAACAAGAAGCACGCAGACAAGACCAAAGACGAGTCGTGCATGAAATTCTACGATAATCTGAAATCGCCTTTCGACAGATCCAGAGACATTTATTGCTCCGGTGATAGAGGGAGGAATGATGATTGCCAGCCTGAGTATATGACGGAAGAGTTTTGTAAGGCTCTGATGAATCTGTATAACAAAATATCGTTGGAGAATAAAAAATATCAAACCAATGAAGGTAAGATTGGTATATTTTTTTATAAATACTTATTAAAAATTATTATTACAACATCAGCCCGTGTCAGTCCGTAAATTATTATTTTATTGCCTCATATTTCACTCAGCATCATCTGGCCCCAAAGTAAGCAGAGCTTATGTTAAGGGTACCACATGATTAATTACTACTTAATTTATACTATTTCTTGTAAATACATAGCATATTATACATAGAAACACCAAGACCCGAAACAAATACTTGCAGATCATACAAACATTTGTCCCGCGGCGGGAATCGAACCCTTTTGTGGTAGTTATAAGATGGATCATGTAAAAAAGCGCTAGGACCAAGACGAGTTTCTTGCCAGTTCTTCTCGGGCTTGGGTTAGGATGAATTGGCAACTAAATTCACCTAGTATGTAAGACATTTCAAAGTGATCCATGTGATTGTATTGAATAAAGTTTCTTTTGACTTTTTTTGACTGGACTCTCAGCCTGTTCTTAGCCAACTACGCCACAGAGGTTGCCACAAATAATTAATATCTGCAGAAAGTTGGACCCAGGCCGCATTCTTTGAGAATTGTATTGTCGTCATCTTTGTTACATGGGTCCCATAATATTTCTAGCTCTCGATAAGCACCAATTAATTTTATAAATAAATATAAATAATATAAATCTTTTTTTCAAGTATTTTTGTTGTTGTAGTATTAGTTATAGTATGATGTCACAAAGTCGTATCTTGTCGTTCGTTATTTGTTATTTTAAATAAAACGTTGTCATTCATCTCTACTTACATTATAAATGCGAAAGTAAATCTGTCTCTTTTATTGAATTATCGATTTTATAATTCAATAAAAGAGAACATTTTAGTTAATTTTGGAATAGAGATGATGGGACCTTGGAGAAGGACATAGGCTACTTTTTATGGAGGTGCCACGCGTGCGAAGCTGCGGGCAGCAGCTAGTATAAAATAATTGCGCGAATTATATTGGCTCGAATCACAAAGAAACACAAAGCTTTTATTCCAATACATCCGAGTCAATAACTCTGGCTCTATATTAATAAAAACACCAAAAAATGTTCGGCATTAATTATATATATTTGGCTTGGGACTTTACACCAGGAACTTTAGATTACCGTTATGCAGTCACAGCCGACAGTCAACTAAATAGTTAGCTAAATTTATTTGTTTTATTTACAGATGAACGTTGGAGTCGCGTGTGTTCGTGCATCGCATCTGTTGCGGCATGCAGCTCGCGCGGTCGACTGTACTACACACATCGCCAGTTCCCGAGAACTCTACTATGCGCTTTGCACGCAGTCAGAGATCAACTATCCGTGCGAGGCAAGCCGGTTGACGCTTTGCGACATGCTGACACTGTAAGTAACCTAATTAAATAAACGAGAGGTGTCGTGGTACACCTGGTAGGAACGAATCTCGTAAATAGATATTAGCATGTTGGGGATTAGCAATGACAGTCGGCGTTGTCAACCGCTCAGCTAGCGTGATTATTAACATGTGTAAGAAATTAGTCAACAGATTGAAGTTGTCATGGTTTCGTTTTTAAATTTGGAATTTGGTGTCTGTCGAAATTGTCCCCTTTTTTCGACCTTACTCGCCAAATGTATCAAATGTTACTCGATACAAAACTATATTCTAAAATGAAATTGGTCAAGCTCGTTTTGGACCACTTACAGTAAATGCTTCAAAAGTACGTAAGGATTGGAATTACTAGTTGTTAGGTCCTAAACGAATTCAGCGATGTGATGAGCTTGCTTGCTTCGTCATTCGTTATATCAACTTATTTAAGCAGCATTTTGCGCGGTCATCATTAACGTATATCACCTTTGCTAGTGGCATTGACATCTGAAGTGTACTATAAATATATAGTTTACACATGTCATAATTGTTTTAGTAGTTTATGGCATAACTAATGGCATAGCTAATTTTGGCGTATTTCGTTTTAATTATTTACGTTGTTTCGCCTTTATTACAACAACTGTGGTCACTACTAAAACTAGATGAGTTCTAGGCTACAAATATAAATTTCTGATACTAGCAAGACATTGAACCTACGAGTAACTATTTCTATTACTAAGGGTTGATGTTGATTGTAATAGAAATGTCATATGAACAGAAACTGAACGTACGTATGTTCAATTTCTATTATGTTTCTATTATACCAAATTTACACAGTCTAAGAAAACACATCTTGTCAAAACTGGTTCTAATCACACTAATGATTCAAACAGTGTTAGATACACTGTTATACCAAATCGCTTACGACGAATAGAAATTGATTGCATCATGAAATCCATAATAGTTACGAGAATTGTTTTAAAAATTTAAAAATCCTAGTTGACTATTACAGCAAGAGTCCGTCTTGGTGGGTACTACTTACAATTACAATGCCGATATTCTACCTCCAAGTAGTAGTGTGCAATTACTGTGTTTAGATTGGAAGGGCACTAGAGCAAGTGAAATTACTGGGCAAACAGACAAATGGACTTATTAACACGCTTTTCGTTTAATTAGTTAGTTTGGGATGTATGTATGTAACTATCTATCTATGTAACGGAATCCCCCCTTCAAAACGTCGTATTGATTTGAAACTTGCACACTTATCAAGGACCGATGACAATGCAGTAATTTAAATAGTTTGTCCAATTATCCTGATCCGATTTTTAAAACTAAAAAAAACACGCTTTTGTAGATAACACCGAACTACAAAGTAGAAAATAAATAATGGTTTAAAAAAACTAAAAAACATGCTTTAATAGAAAAGCAAACTAAAAAGTAAAAAATAATTTTCAATAAATTTAAATAAAGAATAGTGTGATTAACAAAAACAATATTTTATTGTAGAAAAGCGTGGGGTTTGATGTCAATTTTTATAATATTTTAATGACATACGAGTATATGGTATAAGTAAAAGAGTCATTAATATTTAAAAAAGCACCACACGCTTTTAAATACCCTTTAATTACTACAACAATTCGAATTCTGATCACGAAAGTTAAAAATATAATAAAATAACTTATGTCTAGGCCGGCTACGGGCGTGTGATACCCCCTAGTATTGTAAGCATCATAGGTTACGTACGGTAACCACTTAGTATCGGGCGATTATGGAATTCCACTGGAAGGGCCACTGCGACAAAGAGGGTTTTACCTTCGTAGAAAGGAAGAAGAGGAAACCCAAATGTCGTAACCAGTGCGGCACGGCCGCTCTGACTGCACTAGGGCAGATGTGCCTTCTACGTGCCGAGGTACCCACCACTCAACTCTACCTGTCACGGGTCCACTACGCCGTGAAGGCTGAGGGGGTCGTGGAATACATGAAGCAGAAGACCGGGCTCACCATGAGAGTCGTGAAGTTGGAATCTCGCCGTAACGTGAATTTCAATTAATTTATGGTGAGAGTGCCGACGAATCGTCTCTCGTCATTCGTGGACACCGGGTTCTGGTCGAAAGATGTCGTGTTCAGGAAATTCAACGGATCCCTGAAACAAGACACCGTGCGAACGTCATTGTAATCTAGTAATAAATTTTATATTTTGTATGTATGTTAGTCTTTAAGGTATTTAAGGTCTTTAAGGCCAATATATTTGTTACCTATAAGTACCATTATTTGTTGCCTGAAATAAACGATTATTATTATTATTACGGAAAACCTTCCGCATGTCTATGTCTAACAACCATCAACTTCTATCGACCGAGAGAAGTTGAAGGTTTGTAGACATAGACATGTAGAACTCACATGAATAGAAACTATAAACTGGCTGAGACGCAAAAGGTTGCAGGTTCGATTCCCGCCGCGGGACAAATGATAGTATGATCTGCAAGTATTTGTCTATGTTTTTCTATGTATAATATGTATGTATTTACAAAAAAAAAAGTATATAAGTAGTATATCAGTCATGTGTTACCCAAAACACAAGCTCTGCTTACTTTGGGGCCAGATGATGCTGTGTGAAATGTCCGGTATTATTATTATTATTGTTGCTAATCGATAATAAAATTAATTGTATAAAGAGTTCCATAATCGCCATCGTATGCATGCCATGCAAGCATTCGGCCTGTTTGCTTTATGCTGGCTCAAAAAATCTACTGTATACCTATTTCTGTTTGTTATTATGTACAGAACCAAGTCCTCCGCACCCTCTATTGGTTGCTGACTGTGATGGACTGCTCTATGTCCAACTGCTCAGCCGCTAAGGAGAGTTACGCCGATGAGAACATGGTGGCTTCTCTGAATCGATTGTGGGTTTGGTGCATGATGACAGACCAGCTGAGGAACGCTATTATGCATTTGTTGTTTACATTTACTAACGAATGTACTAAAGGTAAGTGCGATCGTAAATATCTTATTTTTAATTACTATATTATTGATGTGTAACATCTTTCCTCTCGCTTTCCTGCAATCTGTGGGAGTGATTTAGTTAAAATACACGACAGTGTGTACCATGAAGCCGGGGAAGCGCTCGCTATTTGATTTTAACAATGAGCGCACGCGGTGGTAGAGTTAGCCGTATGGCCGTCAGAGTACCAACCCATTTCCCGAGAGGTTGGTACTGTCAGCCAATAGTGTGCGTGTATGTGACGAGAAAGAGAAAGGGAAATAGATAAGGAAAACGTATCAGCTGTGCGCTTGACCTACAGTGTTGTGTATAAAGTGTGCTGTTACATAAACTAATTCAGAATTTAATGTTAATGTTGCCTACTAGTTTAAGGCTCGCTTGTTTTTTGCATCATGACTTGATCATGATTTGTGACTGGTTTCGTTTTTGTTTCTAGCTTGGGGAGCGATGTGCGTTTGCGTCAGCGGGCACAGTTTGATCGGCGAAGTGTGTGCATTATGCGTAAGGGAAACCTCGCTACAGTCACGGCCGCGCAGTGACGCTCTACTGCTGCTCTCTCTGCATACCATACGGCACTGCGTCCCTCATCACCATTGCCGGTCACTTATTCTTAAGGTAATCTCTTTTAAACCTCCGACGCAGAATGTTATAAGTTTTACGTGTGTATCTGGGTATGTGTGTCTGCCTGTGGCATCGTAGCTCTGAACGGATGACCTGGTCCTGGTAATTGGTTTTTATGAAAGGCGACTTAATCAAGAGTGTTCCTAGTTATGATTCAAGATAATCTGTTCAGCCATTTAAAGAGCATCAGCTTCAAATGGCAAATTCCATATGATCGATTTGAAATTTGGAATCCTGTTACTTTGATCATATTGCAAGAACATCGTAACGCTGATCTGATGCTGCAGCATCATCTGGAGCTTCAAGACACCCCACTCCTCATAAACTTACAGCAGAGGTTTGGGTTTGGGTTTATAGGAATGGTCTCTATGAATGGTTAAAGATAGATGTTTTTTTGTGCTGGAGGTTTTGAAATTTTAAATGTATACCTGTATCGTTTTCTAGAATCAAAAACTAAGTGCTAAATACAAATACAATCGTTAGGTGACTGGCTGACAATAAACCGTAAGTATTCTAGAGCTGAAATTTGCGCATGCAATTCATGGCTGAAGTCAGGGGCTGAACAGTCCCCCATAATCCGTCATCCAGCATTCACTCAGAGGCTGGATATCGAATGGCTCTTTTTGGTATTTCATAGACGAATACTGAACAATCCCCTAGCTAAACACTTGCAGACAAATTATAGTCATGTTGTGATTGATCATTCACTCACTTATATCACATGAAGACAAATTTCTTTTCGAAGGAAGAAAAGAAAAACTCTTACCGCGGTTTTCAGAGATTTAAAAATATTTTGTAAATTAGTTGGTTTTCTGATGAAAATACAGATTTATGCACACATAAAAAAATGAGAATGAATTGGGTATCTGTGTTGTTGGAAAAATAAATAACCATAAAGCCACAGAACTTTAATTTATACAAAACTAGCTGGTGCCCGTGACTTCGTCTGCGCAGGATTCGTGTAATTTTAACAGTTTTTGCAGCGCACGCTAGAATAGCTTGCAGATGGCAGATTTTTTTTTCTACTTTCTTGACACTTATCCTTATATTTTGGACAATTCACACAATATTTTTATAAATTATAACCTATGTGTTATTCTGATGTATAAGCTATGTTATTGTAAAGTTTCATTAAAATCCATTCAGTAGTTTTTGCGTGAAAGAGTAACTAACATAAATACAAACTTTCGCGTTTTTAATGTTAGTAAAGATAGTAAGGATGTCACTTTTTGTTTATTGTTATTAACACATTCACTGCCACTGACACGCCTCGCGTGTTCAGGCTAATCAAAGTCTCTATGCCAAGAACACGCCAGGCGTGTTTTGAATGTTTCGGTTATATTTCCAAAACTAGGCCAGATTTTGTATTAAAATTTTTAGTGCATAATTTTTAAAGGATAGGCTATGGCATATTGAAGCGGCTCCCTAAAAAAACTAGTTAGATTTTTTTTACGAAAAATAGGTATTTTGTAGTGCCGAGAACACGCTAGGTGTGTTCACTTACTGAAGCTACCCTTAGGTTCGAAAACTTTTTTATTCTATTAAACGCTTCGCTAATTTCAGAGTTATAAGCTTGCGATATGAGATTTTTAACCAGTATTTGATGACAAAACGGAATGTCATAATTTATCGGACCATTGTTTTTACCGTATACAGTACTGTGTCATGTATGAATAAATAATAAATAAATAAATAATGCCGGACATTTCACACAGCACTATCTGGCCCCAAAGTAAGCAGAGCTTGTGTTATGGGTACCTCATGACTGATATCTTACATGAAGTCGCTTATACAACTCCATGCGCCATCAATGAAAAAAAACGTACCTATCCGATGTATATCTTTATATAATTATACATACACACGTACAGTAAAATTATCTCTATTATATAAAAATCAATTGCTGTTCGTTTGTCTCGCTAAAAATTTTGTCATCATTAATATCTTCCGTTTCCGGTACAAATTTAACTTTTCCTGAAAAAAATATAAGAAATCAATTTATTTCATTTGAATATTTTAAATTTAATTCATACTTATGTAATTAGGTTAGGCCAATCAACCAACATTGCGATAATACGAGGTAAAAAACGTAAACAAACTTTCTGCAGTTCAAAGCTTTTTATCGGTTTAATAATTTAGATGAATTCACTCATATAAGACTGAAAATATGTTTAAATATGAATGTCACTCAATATATTATCAAAACAAATGTACTTGCACTTTTAACAATGCCAATGTTACAGTTCACAATAAAACTTTATTCATTTATGCATGGGAATTTTAGTAAAATAAGTTTGAGAACCTTAAATTACGTTATAATAAATTTACTTACTAAAATCTATTTTTCCAAGCTATGCCGCGAGCACGCCTAGCGTGTCCGCGGTTTTATACGGCGGCATCTCGATAAACTTCAAGAAAATCGTGGTGGCAGTGAATGAGTTAAAAGATATTTTACTATTTACTCTGTTTTTAAAAAACGTATTATAATATTCATTGGTCATCCAAAAGTGCGTGTAGGTTAACTCCGGGCGAAAAACCGGGTTCATAAAAAACCCTAGACTGGACCTGGGCCAATATATTCGCTCGGAATTGGCCTACACGCCCTTTGCTTGCACTTGGAGACTTCTACAGTGATTTGAAAAGAGAGGATGCGAGAAAGACAGGGTAAAATGCCCTTCTACCGTGTCTTCCTTGCTTGTGAGCATGGTAGTTTACAGACAAGTAGGTACATAACAAAGGCTTCGTTGCATTTAGATATATAGCGTCGAACATCCAAATCGCTGTACAATTCAGTCTGGTTATACTGTCGAATATACTGCTTCTCCAATGATACATATATATTCATTATGGCATGACTATAATGGCATGCCTTGAAGGGCTTCACAGACTAATAAATATACCCAACTAAGTTGCTACGCCTATTTTTCAATGAAATCTACTATTTACTACACCAACACGCAATACTTTGACGGAGGAGACTGTTTCGACGAGGCAAATCGTGCAAGCAGTATCCAGCCCATAGCTTCTGTAAAACTGGGGAACGTTTTTACTATGAGTTTCGATTGATTTAAAAGGGCCTCTGGAGGAACCCCTAGCACGTCTATGAACTGCGCGGTAAGAGAGGAGTTCCCTATATTCAGCCCCTAACTAAGAAGTGCAGTAGGGGCTTAACTATTTTATGAAAATATATTATTGCTGTTATGAACTTGCTTTTATATACCTAATCCCATTAATATCATGGGGCTCGGTTGCGCTACGCTTCTGGCGTTTTTAATGGCTTCTTTCTTCAGAGTTGGCCGCTGATATGATTATAAAATATCCTATGGTTTTTAGTATCTAACTAGTTCCACTATTGAGGCTCGAGTGGCCCCACCAGTCGAGCGGCGTGATGTGATGTTTGCTATGAGGCTATCAGAAGGCGTCTCTTTTCTTAGTTATAGTTACAGTTACACATACAACGCTCTTCTGATATGATTGCGTGCTGATGAGTATGTACGAATGTGCGAAGTTGCAATTATGCTGAGACTGGACCTGTTTGGTCCACACGACAGAGAGAACTAATTAGCACAAAACTATACCAGTTTATTACCTACTGCTTTTTTCTTTTGTTCTTTTTCTGTTTGACTTTATCTGTAATGTTTTTAATTTCTATTCTACTCTATGCACTAGCTGCTTAGGATGTGCTGGGATAGGTTAGGTTAGGATGTGCTGGGAGCTGGCAGTGTTGTTTTCTAATTCTGACTGATGCACTATACATGCTCTTTTGTTTGTCAGAGCGAGGTGATGTCGAGTATGTACAAACTGTCGGTCCGCGAGCGAGTGCGCGGGGGAGGCGCGGGCGTGGGGGGCGCCGGGGCTGCGTGGGCGGCGTTGTGTAACGCTCTGGCGGCGCACGCGGATGGGTCGGCGGCGTTGCTGGCGGGGACGGGCGCGCTGGCTGCGCTGGCCGTGCCACTCCGCGCCAGGCTCATGCCCGCCGTCGCACACGCAGCCTCGCATCATCGCGTCACCTTCCTGCAGTCACGTGAGTCTATACTATACTATCTACGATCGATCGTAGTGTCTTCTTCACTTAAGGAACTGTTCTCTCTCATAATCAGGCTTCAGCTGTCCTAATTTGTAGCACCCTGTAATATTCGTTTAAGATAAAGCAAAATCATTTGTACACTACAATATGTAGTGTATATGTATATTAAGTACAATATGTACTGTCAGTACAGTGAAAGAATACGTCGTGAGAAAACCGACATGTCGTCGAACCTACAAAATTTGTCATGTCACAAAAAGCATCTCAGGCGCACATTAATCCTTATTTTACTAATATTTTAAATGCGAAAGTAACTATGTCTGTCTGTCTGTTTGTTACGTTTTCACGCCTTTGTTACGTTTTCACGCCTTTGTTACGTCGCCGCTACGCTTTCCCCGCTGAACCGATTTTGATGAATTTTGGTATAGAGATGTATAAGGCTTTGGAGAAGAAAATAGGCTTTTAATGTAGATACCACGCTTGCGAAGCCATATAATCAAAGAATTCCAAAATAAAGTTCTAAGGGAAATAGTAAATGCCCCCTGGTACATAAGAAATTACGTTAGAGACCTCAGAATAGAGTTCGTCAATTTGTAATCGAAAAGTATGCAGAAACTCACGAACAGAGGCTTCATCATCATGTGAACGTCGAGGCAATCCACTTCCTCGATAACACGGACATTGTATGAAGGCTTAATCGAAAAAAACTATTAGAGTTAGTGAGAGGAATTAGTTTAACAAGTTAAGTAATAAGTAACTACATCAAAACACAAGAAAAAAGTGCCTTCCCCGATACTAAAAAAAGTGCGGACACGTTCTTAGGTATAATTTATTTTTTAAAACTATGTAAAACAACTCGCTGAAAAAAAAAATAGTAGCTAGCAACCAAAGGACACCAGTGACCGGAAAAACTACAAAACTCAAAACATCATGCCATTTAAAACCACAAATAAACCTCCCCCAAGCCGGCTGGTCCCCGTGGGGGAAAATGACTACAACCCTCCAGTTTACACAAAGGAAACGATTAAGTCACTCAAAATTGGAACACTTAATGTGAGATCACTAGGATCAGAGGAAAGATATATAGAATTGATATATTCACTACAGAAAATCGAAATTGAAATACTAGGCCTCGCAGAAGTAAGAAGAATGAACTGCAATATTGAAGAACATGATGATTATATCTTTTGCTACAAAGGAGAAACGCCAGGCTTACACGGAGTAGGTTTTTTAATGAAAAAAGAACACAAAGACAAGATTCTAAACTTCTCAGGTCTATCCGAACGAGTCGCTTTACTGCTAATGAAATATGAAAACAAAATACTTTCCATAATACAAGTATACGCCCCGACGGAGAGAGCAACAGAACAAGATATCAACTCTTTCTTGAAACCTTGGAAGCAGCACAAAATGAAGCAGGAGAAAATGTTCTTATTATCGGAGACTTCAATGCACAAGTAGGCCAAAATAAAACAAAAGAAAACCTAGCTATGGGAAAATATGGATATAGGAAAAGAAGTAAGAGAGAAAAGTCAAAAAAGTAAACTGTCAACTATGAATACCTAGTTTAAAATGAGAAACAACTGTAAATGGACATGGCTCTCCCCAGATGAAAAAACCAAAAATGAAGTAGATTTCGTCATATCGAATGAACCCGAAAAGATAAGAAATATAGAAGTTCTCCATGGCTTAGGATTTAGATCAGACCACCGCCTTGTCAGAGCTACGTACATGCTACAAAAACAAAAGAAAAGTAGAGCATCCTTTAAATCGCAACCAGAGTCATTAAAAACCACAGAAGATATCAGCTGTTTTTTAAAAGATCTAGAACAAAACTTACAAACATTAAATACGCAAGACGAAGACGACGATGTTCAAGCACTCTACGATGCTCTAGAGAATATCATTAATAAGAGTATGGCATCAAAGAGGAACGACGTGAAAGCAGATCGCGTCGACAAAATTCTCAGTAAAAACACACGGGATCTGATGACAAGACAAACAAAACTAAGCACATTATATAAAACAACAAGCAAAGCAATCAGAAAAGACTATCAACATTATAGAAATAAAATAATAGAAAACAACCTACAGACATATAGAAGCACAAAAAGAGCATACAAACAGCTACAACACACAAAAATTTGATCCAAAACATAAAAACAAAAACTAAAGATATCAAAACCAGAGAGGATATCATAAATTGTGCTACAGAATTCTACAAACTACTCTATGAAGAGAAAAACAACACCGCTACGAACTCGACTTATCCCTACTCTACCACAGCTCATGAAAACATCTCGAACGACGACGATATACCACCTGTAAACATTAAGAAAGTCACCAAACACATTAGGAAGATTATAAATAATAAAAGTCCTGGTCCAGATGGTAACAAAATGAGGCTCTGAAGTTTGGTTCTCCTCTGCTAGCCCACTTACCTACTTATTCAATCCAACAGAGTTTTAGATATAGGACAAGTGCCAAAAGAGTGGAAGAGTTCCGACATTATCCTACTATACAAAAAAGGAGACCCAAAAGATATAGGCAACTACAGACCTATTAGCCTTCTGCCTAGTGTGTACAAACTATTTACGTCTATTATAAAAATCAGACTGAGTCCAAAAATCGACGAACACCAGCCGATTGAACAAGCAGGTTTTCGCTCCAGCTTTTTTTACAATGGACCACATACACGTTATACAACAAGTCATTGAAAAATATAAAGAGTTCAACAGACCACTTTACATAGCCTACATAGACTACGCTAAAGCGTTTGACACGATTTCACACAACTCCTTATGGGAAGCCCTGGAAAGCACGTTCATTCAAATTACATAACGACACTGAAAAACATATACGATGGCAGTTCCAGCAGAGTCAAAATGGAGAAACGCGGCCCAAAAATACCAATCTGCCAAGGAGCGAGACAGGGTGATCCTCTGTCCCCCAAACATTTTATAGCAGTACTGCAACTTATCTTCGACAGACAGACGGAATCACAGTGAATGGGAGGCAACTTACACACCTGAGATTCGCTGATGACATCGTCCTCTTTGCTGAAACAAGCAAGAAACTAGAAAAAATGATACGCTCACTAAGTGAAGAAAGTGAAAAAGTGGGTCTCAAAATTAACAAAGACAAGACGAAAGTAATGACAAAACAGCAACACTATCACAATAAGCCTACATGGTAAGCCGCTGGAATACGTAAACAATTACACATACCTAGGGAAACAAATAACATTTGGAGACAATAATGATGAAGAAGAGACGGAACGCAGAGTGAACATGAGCTGGAAAAAATTTCGGTCCCTAAAAGAAATTCTAAAAGGCGCCTTTCTTCTTTACCTCAAAAAGACCGTAATGGACACCTGCATTTAACCGACGCTCACATACGGGTGTCAAACTTGGACATACAACACCAAAATAAAAACCAAGCTCGCGACGTGCAAGAGAGCGATGGAAAGAAGTCTATTGAAAATAAGGAGAATACAAAGAATAAAAAGCGAATACGTAAGAAGCAAAACAAAGCTCATAGATGCTCTGCAATACGCTTTAACACTAAAGTGGCGATGGGCAGGACACCTAGCAAGATACAGAGACAAACGATGGACATTGGAGTCAACGATATTGAAAGGTCCAATTGGTAAAAGGAGCAGAGGACGTCCAAAGAACGGATGGATTAATGAAATAATCGCCACAGCAGGAAGGGAATGGCAAACAAAAGCAAGGGACAGAGAGAGTTGGAGTAAACTGGAGGAGACCTATACCCAGTTTGGGGTTCTAACATCAAATAACACAAATTAGTTTAAATAAAAAATCTGAATTTAATCTAAGTACATATATAAAACTATCTATATTTTTAAGTAAAATTGTAATTTAAGGTTGTTGGAAATAAATAGGTTTTTATTATTATTATTATGTCAAAACAAAATTACTCAAAAAAAAATAACAAGAAAAATCTTATCAATTCTCCGGCTTTCTTTCGTGGCAAAGCAACTCCTTGGTCTCCAACTTAAGAAGTCCATTGTATTAGGTTAGAGCGCACATAAAAAATATCTTTATACCTACTATCATATTATGCGAATAATAAATGTGGTTCCATTAGCATTTATTATTTGCAAATGATATTACAAAACAAGGCTGAGAAATTGTAAAATTAAGTGTTCACCGAAAAGCATCTGATATTAAGATAAGTTGTTTTCATCATCATAAACGTCCACAAACAAAAATCACCCACTGCTGGATATATACTTCCTTTTGTTTGTGCTATTCCTTCTAGTCCTTTATAATATTTTGGCATATTTCATATTGAAGTACATTGTAAGTACATTATTAGTAGCTGTCCCGCTCGCGATTTCCTCCCCGCGTTTTAAAAAGAAAAATAAATCACATATTACATATAACTAGTGGTCGCCCACTGGTCGAAATTCGTCCATAATTAATTTGAATAAAAAAAAAATCTTAAAAAAAACGTTAAAAAGTTCCCATACAAACTTTGACACCCCATTTTACCCCTTCATTTTACCTCCTCCTGAAACACGTGTCCATTTATTTTGCATTTTAATTATTCAAATCAAGTTTCAAGCAAATCGCACCAGGCGTTAAAAAGTTTAATACATTCGTTTTCACCCCTTTTCACCCTCTTAGGGATTGAATTTCAAAAAAACCCCGCCTTAGTGGATGGTTTTGCTATAAAAGTAAAAAAGTTAATAATTAAGGGTAGAACAAATTCGATAAATCAAAAATCATGATAATCGGTCCAGCCGCTCTTGAGTTATAGATGGTATAACTTTGTTTTATATTATATTAGCTGCTGCCCGCGGCTTCGCACGCGTGGTACCTACATAAAAAGTAGCGCATGTCCTTTCTCAGGCTTTTTAGACTATCTGTGTACCAATTTTTTTTTAAATCGGTACAGTGGTTTTGGCGTGAAAGCGAGACAGACAGACAGAGTTACTTTCTCATATATAATATTAGTAAGGATATAATACTTAGTCATATTTTATCCTCTTTGATTTTAAATTACAAATTTATATTACGCTGTTTCGATTAGATAATGCATGCAGTGTTCACTGTCCTAGAAACTGCGTCGTATACACTGTTTAACTCAATTATGTAACTATACAATGTTTTGCGCATATTTCAATTTATGATTCTAATAAATAAATCAATAAAAAAATACCGGTTAAGCGTAAAAGTAGGAGCCTGAGAGGGTTCGGTACCTAACCGAAGTAGGTACCTACTTTTTCATGGTTATTATGTTGGTAGTAGCTGTGCATTGCAAGTTAGGGTTTATGAGACATTGAAGATATGTGATGAACATAGGTGTTTGTTCTGTGTCTGGGTGTTATAAAGTATCATAAGTATGTATTTAAAAATATTTAAGAATTCTATTAGTCATCTGGTCACCATAATACAAGCTATGCTTAGTTTTTAAGTAGTAAGTAAGCAGAGCTTGTGTTATGTTTACCACATGACTGATATACTACTTACACCTTTTTTTTGTAAATACATACATATTATACATAGGAACACTCAGACCCGAGAAAAATACTTGCAGATCATACAAACATTTGTCCCGCGGCGGGAATCGAACCCGTAATCTTTGACTAATTTTTGACTTTTGACTTTTGATCTAGGCCACTCATCATAAGCTAAGTATGAAAGCTCCGAACATTGCTCCATCGAATAAGAGAAAAAAACATTTTTTTGTGATACAAGTACAAACTAACGGTTTCCTTTACTTGTCCTGTAAGACCTTGCTTCTTGTCAAATTTCTTGATTTAGGTCAACATCTAGGTCTACATCTACATCTAGGTCAACAGTCAATGTGCGGCAAATATGACCGTTTTCAGGCCATTTTGATAGCGTTAACTTAGATTTTTTTTATATCACCAATGTCCCTTGTTCTCAGAATTTTATTTAATAAATAAATAAATATTGGTGTACAATGCACAAAACACTATCTAGCCGCAAACTAAGCATAGCTTGTATTATGGTGACCAGATGGCTGATAGAATACATATATATTTTAAATACATACTTATATTATTTTATAACACCCAGACACAAAATAAACACCTATGTTCATCACACAAATGTTTATCCTGGAATCGAACCCTCAACCTACAGCGCAGCAGGCAGAGCTGACAGGTCAGTCACATATTAATTTCAACGTGAAACCAGGAGGAACGCGTGGACGCGTTGCTGAGAAAAAAGATCTTGATATACAGACAGACAAACGAAGTGATCCTCTCATGGTTCCCTTTTTCTTTTAGATGTACGGAACCCTAAAATTAAGACAGCAAGAATATTTTACTACGTAGTAACTTTGTACCTACTCTATTGAGTATACCACAGAGACGGTATACATACTGTTCTGTATGCTAGTATAAACTATTCTATTCCATGTAGATTTTAAATTAGTCATGACCCCCACACTAGAATTCCCAGAAAATATGTAATATTGTATTCTGAATAGAGTAGAATATGATTATATTATATTACTAGCTTTTCGCGCGCAGCTTCGCCCGCGTTGAAGATTTTTCGGGACAAACCAATTTTCCTGGGATAAAAAGTAGCCTTTGTCACCCGGGGATAGTGTAGCTTTCCAACGGTAAAATAATTTTTCAAATCGGTCCAGTAGTTTTTAAGTTTTACATACAAAAATATTTTTTTTTCCTATTTATAATATTAGTGTAGATAAGAGTCGTGTCGAGGGATAGTTATGCTCATACCCATATATATGTCTGCAGATGCGACTTAGGAATATATCTTATAGCCTTCGGAAACATTGAATCGTCTTTCGCTCCAGCTCCAGGTTCGAACATCCAATAAAACACAAAAGGCGTTTCGTATTTCAACAGAACTATTACTGGACAATCAGTATATTTATAGGACAGTATATTCTTCTTCTTTCTCTCTTACTGGATAATAAATAAATAAATCAATTCAACACAGCTTTATCTATCCCTGAAGTAATCAGCTTGTGTTATGAGAACTGCAATATGACTCATGCACTGTTTAATAATTTGCACATAGAAAAACACCCAGACCCGAGACAAGTACTTGCAGCTCATGCAAAAATTTGTCCCGCGGAAATCGAACCCGCAACCTTCAGCCTCAGGCCTTCGCCTACTGCGCCACAGAGGTCGTCGATCTAATAATAATCTAATATTCTTCTCTGTTAATGGCAACTAATGTCAATTTTGCCAGTGTCAAGTGTTTATAGTTTATAGTCAGTTTGTTTGTTATTAGTCTTAGTCGATGGTCAATTGTCAATTCTAGACGTCACGCGGAATGGCGTCTAGAATTTCCTTGGGATTCCTCGTCGTTCAAATCACATTGCATCACAATACACATATAATTTAATTATCAATACCATTTGTTCTTTAAAATTCCGCCAAGATTACTGAATAAAACATGCAATAAAACGGGTAAAAAATATTAAATTAGCAGAGCTATGTTACTCCATGAAATGACAGACGAAGAATCTAATCTAATATTAAAAGCCTGTATCTTAGTGTGCAAACCACCAATGACGTGACAGCTTAAAGACATTGAAGTTGACGTAATAAGCCTGTCAAATCCTAGTCTCTGATCACTTGCTCATTGGCTACATCCACACTCGACTTTATATCTAATAGCTTTTGGTAAAATTAGCATTTATAAAAATTGCTTGATAGCCTACCCTTGATATATCGATGCCATCTAAATCGGTACAGTCAGCCGTTGTTGCGAGATTGATTTATAAACAAATATTTAAACATATCTACAAACATTCCCGATTACAATAGTAAATAGGATAGGATTGAAACAATCGTGAATATCTATGTCATAAAATTAAACGTAATTGCAGAAGACTTCGTGACATAACAACTGTAGATGTTAGAGTAGTTTTTTACAATTTATGCAAGTAAAACATTGCTAGCATAATAATTAACTTTCTGCCCCTATCCCCTAGATTCTTCTCCACTCTCCTCAGTCATCTCAATAGTGACTCATTTCGTACACATACCTACCATGTTTCACATAGTCAACTTTGCTAACAATATCCAAGTCCAAACAAATAATTACATACCTATTAAGATGGTTCGAAATGAAGTATCCTAATAAAACTTTATTACTGTTAATAATTTGTACATAGTTCTAGCATAGAGCGTTGTTAAATACCTCTCGTTTTTTTAAGTAAATATAAACCGATAGACTGTGAGAATGAGTTGAACAAATAAAGCTTGCGTTGTGGTTAAGTACTTGAACACATTTTCATACATTATCGAATCATAATTTGTATGTGTAAAGGGTCAGGGTGGTAAAAATCCTCTTTAAAAAAGCGCTATGACCAGGACGGTTCTTCTTGAGCTTTGGTTAGGAGGAATTGGCACCTAAATTCACCTAGTATGTAAGACGTTTCAAAGTGATCCTTGTGATTGTTTGAATAAAGTTTCTTTTGACTTAATTGTAAAGCCAACTGTATGTTAGTAGGTGCGGAGACGAAATGACAAGTCCAAAGTTCACTGTAGAAACTACAGTGCTACAGTGTAGATATTTGTGTATATTGGGATTCACATTATAAAACATTAAGAACATTATGTAGTATGAACATACTACATAATAACTACAAAAAAACTACATTTACCTGTTGGTAAATTGATACGTATATTTGAATCGCAATACTTTAAGTGACACTCACGTTATTTGAAAAACATGTACCTATAATAGTTATCTCATATATAATTAACTAGCTTCTGCCCGCGGCTTCGCACGCCGTTTCTAAGTTCTGCTGATCCGATCGCTAACAGGTCTATAGGGAACAAACATATATACGCACATCGCCTTTTATATATATGGACTAACGACCCCGGCTTCGCACGGTTATATAAACCAATATTTAACTGATTGTGGTTGGATGAGTCAGCGGATATACAGACAGACAGACGTGGAAAGCGACTTTGTTTTATACTATGTAAAGATCTAGAATAAAATGGTTTACGATGAGATGGTGATGGTGCCTGTGCCGGCTCGGCGCGTGGTACATAATTATTTTGAAAGGCAAAAATGTGTCAAATGCACGAAAGGAGGCTCTGTAGCGCACTTTCATCCTATCACCACACTGGTTCTAAATAATTAGTGACACAATAAGACGAAGAAAAAGAAGGCAAAAATGCAGAATTGTTTTGTTAGATGTAAACCCGAGTATACAAGCGTTAAAACTTCAATTCACTACATTAAACTTGTTATTTCTTTGCTTGTTTTATTTTAAACGCGATAGTATACATATAATTACTTACTTATAATTTAAAAAACAATTAGGCTCATTTAATAGGTCATTATGACCTTGAATAGTTTTTTTTTTATCATCAATAAACCTACGTTTGACCACGATCTCGCCTGATGTTAAGCGACGATGTGGCTGACGATGGGGCACGCAGGTCTAGAAGACACCTATTTACTCGAGACTTGAAGAGACCTAGATAGTAGTTTTCAGGAAAGACAGACGACGGCAAAGCATTCCAATCCTTGGCTGTACGCATAATAAATGTGGAAGCAAAGCGCTTTGTTCGTAAGGGTGGTAGGTTGATAAGGTATGGATGGTATTGAGCGGTACGTCTGCTTGTCCTGTTGTGAAAAGGAGATGGTGGAATCAGATCATGTAATTCCTGGGCACATTCTCCGAAATGTATCCTATAAAAGATCGAAACGCAAGCAACTTTACGACGGTGCTCGAGACTCTGGAACTTAGTCTCAGCGTTAAGCTGTTCACCCATCATCCTCAATGCTCTACGCTCGATCGAGTCCAAGGCAGCCAGCTGGTATTTGGCTGAACCATCCAATAGATGACAGCAATACTCCATACCCGACTAGACTTGAGCTTTGTATAAAGTGGAAAGCTGTCCAGGTGTGAAGCCTCACCTTGTTGAGGATGCCAAGCTTCATGGCAGCAGTTTTGGCCTTGGACTCGATATAGGAGCCAAAATTGAGAGTCCGTGTAAGTGAAACTCCCAAGAGTTCGAGATGATCTTCTATAGTTACCGGTACACTTCGGAAAACCGGGACTTGGAGAAACTCACTTTTTTTCGCCGAAAAGAGACAAGCTTGCGTTTTGGATGCGTTAAATTTAACCAGATTGGAATCGCCCCAATCGGACACGATCTGGAGAATCGAATTTAGACGCATAAGCATCTCGTCTCTGAGTTTTTGAATTTCAGTTTTACTGGCTCGTGCGTTTGCAAAGTTTCTTTCCACAACTGTACTGTCGTCTGCATACCCAATGATTCCGGGTATAAGCAGATCGTTAATGTGCAGTAAAAACAGTGTGGCAGAGAGCACTGACCCTTGAGGTACCCCGGCATTAATTGCCAATCGATCAGACGAGCATCCGTCAACAACCACTCGAATGGATCTTTCCCTCAAGAAGTCAGCAAGCCATGAGCAGAACTGAACTGGCAATCCGTAAGCTGGAAGCTTAAGGCTAGCGTTCCAGACCCTGTCAAAGGCCTTTAAGATGTCAAGTGAAACAGCTAATGCTTCACCATGTTTCTCTATGGCCTCACTCCAAATGTGCGTGACATACGCAAGAAGATCCCCAGTAGATCGCTTTCGGTGAAAACCATATTGTCGATCACTGAGGAGGTCGTTGTCTTCAAGGTATGTAAGGAGTTTCGTATTCAGGACACGTTCCATACATTTGCAAAGTAGGGCGGTGACCGAAATTGGGCGATAATTTGATGGGTCAGCGCGACTACCTTTTTTGGGCACTGGTTGCACATTAGCAAGCTTCCAGGATTTTGGGACTATTCTAGTTTTCAGTGATAGGCGAAAAAGTCTTGTGATCTTTAAAGCTCGATGCATACAAGCGCTGTATGGTTAATCTGTGGCTTTCGTAAAAACTAATTCAGTCTCGATATTATTTTTTATACTATAGGGTGTATCTCGTAATATCATTTTCTAATATGGCGTTAAAATCCGTTGCTATCTTTGTTCATTGACATTATAAAAACAAATACAGACAATATCTTAACGCTACATTAGCGAATTATTTGATTATGAGATAAACGGTAATTCTACATTAGTAAAAGAGGCTCTATTACTGATGACGTGACTGACTGCCTGACAGTCAAGGCACAGCCGAAATCGTTATTCGAAATTTGGAAAATACCCCCTTTTAGGGCATATTCACACAAGAAGCTCGTCATGGTCCTATACCATGACGAGCTTCTTGTCAATTCTTCTCGGATTTGGTTAAAAAAAAATTGGCATTTAAATTATCTTAGCGTGTAAGATACTTATGATTGTATAATAAAGTAATATTCAAAGTAATACTTATGATTTTATAATTGTATAATTGCCTTAAAACCTAAAGAGTGCAACGGATACCGTTTTAAGATAACACATGAACGAAGTCGCGGAGACTACGTATACCAACGTCATATACAAAAATAAGAAAAAAGATCATGCTGTGTGAAATGGTCGGGATTCATTATTATTATTATTTTGCAGCTGATCTCCTGGAGCTACTGTCAGGGACGCTACTGAGCGGCGACACTGCGGAAATCATCTCAGCAGCGCGTGCTGTTTGGGCTTTAGCCGCCAACAATCATAAGGTGAGTCTTTCGTCAGCGGGCTAGTAAAGTAGGTAAGCAAGAACAACATTGAACTCGCATCATTATGCTTTTGACTATCATGAATCGAGATATCTCTATATATAGAATAATAAACCTTTTTCCGGGATCAATGCCCAAACAACTGAATCTTGAAAGATAAAATTTGATATGTAGTTTTTATCTTTTTCGAAAACAAGGGGATTAACTAGGGATAATATCGTATGTCGATGTTTTGTTAACGCTTAACGCGATTATCTCCAATATTGGCTCAAACACTACAATAAAGGTAATGAATCACGTGTTTAGTGATTTTTAAAGGTACCTCCTTCAAGGCGATGATATATATAGTGTCTTAAAGTTTGTAAGAAAACAATAAAAAAATATGTTGCTGCCAGCATCAAACTTGGGTTAAGTACTCTTCATGGAAACAGGTATCGGAATTTCCCTAACATACTCGGGGTATGTTAGGAATATTTTAGTATTTAGGGTGTTTTAGTATTTTTCAAATCCCTTAATTGATAGGATTGTCATGGGATATCTTTTTATGGATTTTTTATTATTCTTTATTTTTAAATTTTATGGAAAACATTCAGAAAATCTTCTTAAAAACTGGGATTTATAATATTGGCCTTACTTATAAACACCTCTCTATTTGAACACTGCCTAAACACTGCTCAATTCGCCCTTTTATTATTTGTCATTATCCTACAAATAGGGGTAGGGCACACAAATAGGGAAAATAGGGCAATATTATAAACGGTCATTAACTTTTGATAGCAGTTGTGAGATTTAGTAGGGGTTATTGAATACATTAAATAGATGTACAAATATTTAGTACTATTCCGCCAATCTATTGCCAAAGAGTTAGACACGATGCAGAAGCATGCACCTCCCTCCCTCACTGGCGGAATAGTACTAAATATTTGTCCATCCATTTAATGTTTTGTAATGGATTTCCGCAAAGTCACGCCTGAATCAATTATCTATAGGGGTATATTATATAGAGGTAATATTTGTAAGTTGGTTTGTTTGTATTTATTTATATGTCGTCATCTAGGATTCACAGTTATTAATTTAGTTTAATATAATAAACTAAATAGTGTAGATATGCCAAACTTTAACCAATTTGAATCCATATTTTGTATTCAACTCGCATTTTGTATTAAAAACTTATACGTTTGTTTAGTTAGATATACAGATACAAATATATTGAGTGGAAATGGGTTTTCAAATAGTTCAATTGTATATAACACTTGCATTTATTAATATTACAATAACTGTAGAACAACCCTCATTAAATTTTCTAATAAAAACAAAAAAAAAACACAAAAAACATTCGTTATTTCCATTGAGTTGTCACGTGTAAAAAAAAGATGGCGGTCAAAATTATCTGTTTACCTAATCATCAAATGCAAAATTGTTATTGAGGCTAATTAAAGCAAAGGGTTTTGTTTGTATATTCCAAAATGTGTTTTTTATTCAAGGGTGTATAGTTTTTGAAAAACAAAGTACTTAGGTAAAAAGTAAAATTGATTATCCATTATAACATGAGCTCGTAAGTTTCGTTGACTTCGTATTTCAGGTTAGGTTGGAAATTCTAGATCGCGACATTGATGCGATTAGAAGTTTTTCTGGTTGAGAGAAGTATTTTTGCTTTTTTGGCACGATTACGCAACAATACCGAGTACCTAAGTCGAGGTCAATCAAAAATCAAAAATAATTAGCTTACGTATTTTAAAACAAACGCGCGGACGAAAACGCGTGCGGGTCAGCTAGCCTATAGAAATATAAAATCATTTATTTGCAAGAAATATACAGATATTGAGTCATACAGTAAGTTCACATATTTCACCAAAGAACATTGGCATACAAAATTTAAATAATTTCAAAAACATTAATTTAAACTATATAGTAAGTATTCCATTTTAGCATTAATCAATTATATTCACTCGTTTCTAAGAAATTCGTTAACAGTGTAAAGAGTTCTGTCAGGAAACCACAATTTTATTTTTATTCCAAAAAGCCTAGATATATAATATAATACAAAAAGAACTGTCGATGACACATAATTATAGTATGAAGATCATTAGGCGTGTTGCGGTTTAAAATAATATTGAGCAGTCAGTGAAGGCAGCTTCGATTGTCCGATATTTTTTTAAGGTAACACGACGTACCTTAGTTTACCGCCTCAGTAAAAAAATACCCAACCGTCAGGTCGAGCTCTCAGAAAACACTTCAAGATTACTCTTAAAATAATATTTACTCCATAACACTATGAACGAATGCGAGGTGTCTCAAATGTATAATTTCCACGAGTATAATAATGATACTTGTCAAAACAGGTAAGCTAGGTACTACTTAAGTACTTAAAACAGCTCTGTGAGATCTGACAGGTATATGATTAAAGACTTTAAATGATTATTGCTTAACACTTATATTTTCAAATATTTGCTTAAGGTATTAGGCGTTTTAATTGCATTGTATACTTGCATAAGTATTTTTTATTGCGCGCTGTTTAATAGCGATTCGTTTATCTGTCGTTGGTTATTTTGGTGCTCTTATCGACCGTTCATTGACCTTCCTTGGACCTAGTAGTTCAAGATTAAACATGAAATAATAGAAAAAATTATCATATTTGCTCATGCTTTTCCTATTTTATCTAATTGCATGAGAATTATCGTCATGTCATTTATATGACTTTAGGTAAATCAATAGATCAATATTTGTGACACACAACATCATCAGTATAAGCATGGCTTATACAATGGGAACCAAATGACTTCTAATACTTTTACGATTACGATTACTCCATTGTGTTCCACTGCTGGGCAAAGGCGTCCGGTGAGAGATTAAAGAATCTCTCACGCCATTTCGCTTTGTCAAAGGTATCGAGATCATCTCGCCATATCTTTTTGGGTCTGCCACGGCGCCCGCTGTCTCGCTGACTCAGGGCTCCACTGAGCCCACAGCTCATCCGGCATGCGACAGACATGACCAGCCCTAGCTCCACTTAAGCTTCGCAAAGTTTTGAGCTACATCAGCAATTTGGGTTCTGGAGCGCAGAGTTATTTTGCGTATGCGATCTGTAGGGAGGATACACATAGATATGTATACACTAGATTCTGTTTTAATGATAACGGAAGAATCCCTTCATTAGATCTTTCATAGACCAGTAGCTCCTCCATGCATTTTCTGTCCGCCTTGCTAATTCTTACTTTTGGCAAGACTCGAAGGAGACTATCTGGCCCAGGTAAAGGTATTCAGTGACGTATTGCATATTCTGCCCAAAGACAATTTTGCACTTGGTCGTGTTTGTCATGACTTTGGTCTTTGTCATTTTAATTTTTAATCCTTTAGTTAAAGGCTTATAGCGCTTAGGTCTTAAAGCATGATCTGTAGCTCCTGGGCTGAGGATGAAAATGAACAATATCATCGACGAAACGAAGGTTTGACAGCCTCGTCCCGTTGGCATCTATACCCTTCCCTTTCCAGCCCGTTGCTAACTTTCTGAAGACTTCTTCGAGAGTTTTGGTAACAGCGGATCACCTAGCTTGACACCTTTTTCTATTGCAAATGTGGGACCTTGTGTTTGTAATTTTATTGCTGCTGTGCTATTTTGGTAAATATTGCGGATAAGATTGATGTAGGTTGGTTCTATATTTTGGTTGGAGAGAGCAGTTAATATTAGAGAATGGACTATGCAATCTTTGGCGTAATCCACGAAAGCGAGGTACCGTGGGATATTAAATTCATTGTGATTTTCTATAACTTGATCTCTATATAATATTTTTATAATTTAATTAAAAGTATTTTAAATAAATACTCAAGTAACCAAAAACAGTAAAGGGAAAGATCTTGTTCACAAACCCTCATGAAATAAGACTAATATTTCATGAAATAAAAAAGAAACATGCTAAACGACATTAATCCCCGGGCTCGCAGACACCTCAGATCTTTGAGGATGAATGGTAATCAGAGGCACAACCAACATTACGTAACACGCTCATTACGCTAAAAATGCACCAACATTAAGAGCGCTTAATTTTCTAAATACAAGTTCGAACATATAGACTTGTTTGATGACAGCCTTTATATTATTTATAATATTCTAAGAATATGTATGTTTAAACTTTGATTAAGACCGCTAGTGTTTTTAAACGACTTCACAAAAAGAAGGTTCTGAATTAGTTTTTTTGTTATTACATAACTCCGTCATTTATGAACCGATTTAAAAATCTTTTATCATGTGAAATATACTTTCCGATTGGTTCCATAGAAATTTCATCAAAATCAGTTCAGTAGTTTGGTTTTTAAATCAAAATAGCTAGAAAAAATATTTCATGCAAGTAAACGAAATTTCGTTATTTAGCTTTCCTGTGACTTTCCAGTGGAATTTACGTATTTCGTATAATAAAAACTTTTTTAAACGACTTTAAAAAAAGGAGGAGGTTCTCAATTCGGTTGTATTTATGGGCTCAAATTTATTCAATAAATTCGGTTTAATTTTTAGTTTTTAGAACGTAATTATGGTGTATACCTAAATATGTAACCTTTCTGTTATTCTGAAATAATTCTAATTCTAATTTGAATAGTAGTTGGCAAGTTGCAAGCCCACATGTTGCATCGCCGATGCTAACAACGCCGATAAGCTCACAAATTATTATTAATAACAATATTATTGAGAAAAGACAATAGAATAAAATATAAGTTTATAGGAAACAGGAACACTTAAAAATAGCATAAAACCGATCTTGTTCATAGTTTACCTTGTAAAATGCGATCAGCAAAGTTTACAATGCAATACAATAAATATGCTAACGAAGTGGTTTGTCCTCAGGCCAAGTTGCTGCTAAGGAGTGCCGGGGTCGCCGCCGCTGTCCAATCGACCCTGCAACGCGTGATGGGCGGACCCAGAGATCCCACTAGCGAACGGATGCTGCAAATACTTACATACACCAACACGGTCTTACAGACCTCTTGATTTATAACCATAGTGCAAAATTAATGTGATATCTTACTAGCGAAATTATTCTGTCGACTTTCATTCACATATTGATGGCACATCGCGTCTACTGAAAGAAATAGTCAGGTGTTGAGATATGAAGTTTATAACGTGTCTGGATCTCGATCGTAGGTAATTTTGTATTTAATATCTACCCTACCTACTAATTTTCACTGCTTGTATCAAAGAGGAAGACGTAGCTTCGACGCGAAAAATTGCATTTACAAAACGTATTGTGACATTGTGATGTCTTTGCCTTTCATGAATGTTTGTAAAATAGTTATTTGTATACTGATTAGGACATAAAGAAGACTAGTTCTTTTTGGTCATTATTTCATCGAGTGACCAAGCATTATTTATTTGAAAGTTAGCACATATTCAATGAAATAAATTTTATTCTACTTCCTAATAAGAGGTAAAAAATAAATGTGTATAAAAAATACTAATTACTTAGACACACAAAGCTCAAAACATTCTGAATTTATATGAATTTATAAGTGACTTGAGGTCAATGTTATTATAATGACCTCTGTATTCGGGACCAGTGTAACTTTAGTTCAAGGTATGATTGATAGACTGATTTAGGTAATGAAATATATATTTTTATTTATAAACTAGTTTTATTAGCCCCCCGTCTATATAGGATTATAGGGCCAATCAAACTCTCTGATGTGTATTACGCTTTAGTCACAAAGTCACAAGACTACGGACTCTTCAAATCAATAATAAAGCCTAGGTAAGTAAATTAATGTATATAGTAAGGCTTACACTTTTCAAACACGTTTCTTTTGTCAGATTTGACTTAGTCATTGTTTCAAACAATTAACTCGAAGCTACTTAACATGAATATACATCTACTTACCTATTCTCATTCGTAATGTGGGTCTCATGTGTATGAGCGTCCATTGTTTATTTATCGAACGTTGTGCCGGTACTTGTAATATAAATAAATGGCAATAGGAAGGCGTACCCGCACCGCAGCCCCAGCGTTAAAGCCGTCAGCGGATACTCAGCTCGCAGGGCCAGTCGCCACGCAGCCGGTTCCGCGATAAGGCTCAAGTCGGCTCAACGCGCCGATAGCGCACGATTGCGCTCGCCAATACCTTGGTACTGATTGTTCAAAGTTTGCGTTGTCCGTTATCTCCTCGAAGAGTTATAATCCGCTTCTGCGTAATCGCCAGTGACTCCGAGGCCTACCGGCTTCGCACGCCGTCTTTGTGCCAGTTATGAATTCGCGTCGATTTTGTGCGGTGACAGTGCATCTTGTATTTCGCGGTGCAAGCTCGTTTCTATTGTGCAGTGCGGTGCGTTTTGAGGGGTTCTCAATACCGCAGGGATATGTCGTCGGTGTTTAGTTTCCCACCGGAGAGTTTCTCCGCTCTGTACAAGAGCAAGGGGAGTTCAGACGCGAATGCGGTAAGTAGGTCTTGGTGGCGATGGCATGGCGCGGGCCGCGTCGTCTCGGTGAGTGGCAAGCGAGAGCCGTCGTTATCGGAGCGCGCCTTCATACGAGTGCGCATCGACAAGGTCGCGAGCGAAGCCGGCCGCGCCGCACAACGGTGCATTCAACCCGTTTTGTGCACATGATTCAATATTGGCGTATCTGTGGGTTCCAATTGACACTCAGGTTATCAGAAGATTTCATTTTAATGGTTTCTGCGATGATCCCGAGTTCAACTGGTGTTCGACTAGCAAGTTAGCCATGCTGAATAAGGCGTTCGATTAATGCTACAATTCAAATCATTGTTGTCTCATGCATAAGTATGAGTGATTCAATAATTTAAATTTGCCAGTGATTGTGTAAATCCAAATATAGCAAGCCGCTCGTTTTCCGCTAGAGTAGATAGATTCCTACACTACGTAGGTACTAGTTACCACATCTGGTTTGTTCTTTCAAGGCTACAACACCATATTTACTACACTTCAGAGTAGAATACAAACTCATCTTTTGCAACTATTAGGTACTTATCTTATCATTTATGTACTTAATATGTTATCATTGTTATCAACATGTGTTTAATGTGTGTGATTTACAAGTACGTATTAGGTAGGTACTTACCGACTTTTTAGGGTTCCGAAGACCACAAGGAATAGCGGATATTAGGAGATAACAGTAAAAGTTGTAACAGTTTTTGATACAGTTATTCGTTTGATAAATATGAAGCTTTAAAATGGTCATTTTTGATAGAGGTCAGTGGCGTCCCCCTCACCTGATCACCTTTGCTGTTTGGGAAAACATAAAAAGTTTTCAACTTTTTTATAAATAGTGATAGTCAATGCACTAGCCCCACACTAAGCATAGCGTCTACTATGGTATCCAGATGACTGATAAAATACTTTTATCTATATATTAATACCTGAAGTAAAAACTTTGTAACCATTTTTACGAAAATTGCGCGAGTTTGAAATTTCGCACACTTATAGTTTACTAGCTGTTGCTCGTGACTTCGTCCGCATTTTTTGTGAAAGTAATAGTAGCTGAAATCCTTCCCCAGGGTGCAATTTATCTCCTTGCCAAATTTTATTGATAAGTTTCAAACCAATCACACCCACCACAGATTAAACGTTTCTATACAAACATTCACACCCAATTTTACTCCTTTATGAGAGTTATTTTGAAAAATCCTGAAACACGTGTCCATTTATTTTGCATGTTATGCATCCAAACCATGTTTCTAAGAAATCACACCACCCGTTAAAAGTTCCCATACAAACTTTGACACCCCATTTTACCCCTTCGTTAGGGTTATTTTGAAAAATCCTGACATAAGTGTCTATTTATTTTGCATTTTATTTATTCATATCAAGTTTCAAGCAAATCGCACCACCCTTTAAAAAGTTTCATACATTCGTTTTGACCCCTTTTCACCCTCTTAGGGGTTGAATTTCAAAAAATCCCGCTATAGTGGGTGGTTTTGCTATAAAAGGAAGCTACCTTCCAAATTTCAGCTTTCTAGTTTCAGCGATTTCGGCTCGGCGATGATGAATCAGTCAGTCAGTCAGTCAGGTTAAGCTCTTTTATAGGTATAGATAAATATAGAAATGGAGTGCAGAATGCTAAAATTTTTTTTTAATTATGCTTAAAATATAGGTACATTAATTATTAATTATGGTTGAATTGCGACCACTAGTATTTTTAAATACATACTTTTGATACTGTAGGTATAACACCCAGACACAGAACAAATATCTATGTTCATCTCGAAAATGTTTGTCCTGGTAGCAGATGGCAGACATACGACCAAGTGAGCTTACATTCAAAATAGTTGATTATTATAAATGAAATAACAAAGAAAGTTATAACGGCTAGTATAGATTTACTGGATTTTGAGTAACAGTCTGATTATAATCCTTCAAAATATCCAAAAGCTCCAAACTATTTTATTTTTATGCTAACTGGATGATTTAGATCATTAAGGATCTGGTTACTGGTCATTCTTATGTCTACTTACTTCGGAAGCTTTGACTGTGCGTGGTTCGACACGTGGTTGACCAATATTTTATAGTCCTAATTATTTCCTAATTAATAATTGTTGTGAATCCGTGTTTGATTTTCCTAACGCTAAAATATATTTGTTTAAACCAGGTGAATGGCAATCCTTGTGAACTTTGCGAAACGGCGGGATCTACCATAGACGGTGATGCATCTGCGACAATATTCAGCTGCTTTAATTGTGCGGTAAGAATTGCCTACCATTTTTGATCCATACTAATGTCTCGTTTAGTCGTTCTTGTCGGTCGTCTCCATGAACGAGAACATTAGACAGCATCCACACAACTTTTGGCCCTTGCAGCCCATTGAATCACTTCAAAAATGTAACTATATTTCTTTTCACTCATTCACTGTCTGAACTACAATTTTAGAGCTGTGCGCTTCTTGAAAAACCATCAAGGACTGCTGATTAATTTTGGAGCCATAACCTAGTCGACTTCGGGAGTAATGCAGTAGTTAGATACTCATTTACTGGCGCCACCGGATGTGGGTTCAAAACTACCTACTGCTTTACTCCGGAAGTGAAACTTGTATTATTGATTTAATTCCAGTTTCATTGAAATATATCTTTAAAATTCACCATTTGAAAAACGTAATTATATAAACTGGATTTAAACCGAAAATACACATTATTCATAAATCATAATTTAATTATGTAGGTACCAACCGAGCTCGTGGTCCACAGATGTGCCTGATGGTAATTGCTTACCGTAATCTATGGGCACTTGCATTTCCGGAGGTATCACACTCGTATCGGTATCGATCCTAGATATAGCCATTTTGTCTATTCGCCCAGTAATTTCACTTGCTTGCACACAGGCCCGTCGAAAATTAAATTATATCGAATGATTTACTCTTATACTTACTTTATGATTCAGCCATTGATAATTATAAATAGCGAGTGATGCTTACTATGCAGTATTCTAAGTGCAGCTTATTTACGGGCGAAGTGAGCCGCATTCATTTCGCAGTGAGCGAAGCTAGCTTTTATCACATGCAATAACATCATCCAGAGCATCCTAGACCTAGACCAGTGGGGCGATTATGGAACTTTGATACTAACTGAAAGCTAGTTACTATAGATGAATTGGTATTACGGATCGCTGCGATTTTTATCCGCTTCTATCGCTAGTTACAATGTGAAGTTGGTGTCAAACTATAACTCGACCAATTTACAAAGTACGATTGTGGTAGGAACCGTGTTAGCGTACTAAGCATATAAATACATCGTATATAATTGATTGAAATAATGCCTATTGCTAATCGAAATTGTTAGACATTGATGCCAATTGCTAATCGAAACTGATAGACATTGATTGTATCAAGAGTTCTATAATCGCCCTACTGAAATAGGTACTCATACTCATCGGGTGAAGCACCCGCACCGACTGCAACATTTAAAAAATAATCAATCTGTAATTTCACTATTTTAGACAATATAACTGAGTGTTCAAATCCTCGAATAATCAACGAAGATGTGAGTGCTGTACTTAATTAATTTAAGACCTTAAAACATATAATATTCAACCTACCATATTATTAAAAGTCATACAAGTACAATCGATATTAAACAAGGTTTACAGTTTCTATTACTTATTATAATACTAGCGATTCGAAGTCGGGGCTTCGCACAGTTGCTGTTTAGAGTTGTATTTATATCGTGAAACATAGTTTTTCTTCTTCTTTTTTTTTGGCTAACGCGTCTGTGGTTACTTTCCACAATTTTGCCAATGTCGGTGTCGACAAGATTTAATTATGTAAGGTATAAGGTTTGAGTAAATTGAAAGTAGGTCAGTAGGTATATCGAACGGAGACTCAAAAATGTTTTATCAAGGTGATTGTTTGATGTTTCAATAAATCTAAAACATTAAGAACATCACAAAAAGCAAAGACACATTTTTTACGCAATATAAGCTTATATAAGCAATATAAGCAGAATTAAGAAATTTCGGTATTTTTAGTTGTCACTGTCAAAGTTTAATCATTATTACAGATTTTTATTTAGATAATTTATTGACTCAATCATCTTTGATTGTGTTGTGAAACTATCAACTATTTATCTTTCGATTCTATCCGTGTTTTGATTGACTAATTTGAACAATAATAACGTTTTAAAAACAATAAATAAAACCGATTTCATTGAATATAAAAACTATCCGATCCAATCCGAACTAACCGATTTCATTGAATATAAAATCAACAAAAATCAAAAAAATTTAAACAATCGATGTTTACAATTTTTTGATTATTGTTGATTTTTAGGGACCATCTGGGTATACCTACCCTTTGAAACGGAAAAAGAATTTTGCAAGGCGCCTGGCCTTTGAGTAGTTGCACATAAATAAAAAAACCCGACGAATTGAGAACCTCCTCATTTTTTTAAGTTGGTTAAAAAGCAATATCGGGTATTGCTTAACTTAAATAAACATAAAGCCTCGCATACTTTTTTGTAGGTAATGATGAGTACTCACTTACCATAAACATGTAGTAGGTACATTATTTTATTTATCAAATAATAACATTATTTCAATTTTCGCAATAATTGCTTCTTTCGCTTCAGAACAAATATGTGTTCAAAAGATACAGGCAAGCACAGTAGCACAACTTTGAGCGTAAATAAATAACATACGAAGTACGCAAACTCCATAATGATTTTGATGCAAGCATAGTTTATTTATTAAAGAGCTAAAATAACTTCATTTTAAACATAAATATTCATTAGTTTTGTCATGAGAATCCCTGAGCCATATATAATAGTCTGTTCATGATCCTTCATGCACATCTATCCTTTTCCTAAACTATTGAAATACGAGTAGCATGCATTTTAGCTGCGCCCACTGAAGAGTTCCGCTTTCAGTTAGGTACTATTGATGAATTGGTATTACGGAAGATTGATGTTGATAGTCAGACATGCTGTCATATGAATAGAATGCTCAGACCAAATCAATATTAAGACGGAGCACCGCGATGAACCATTATAAATTAATTCTGTGACACTTTTTGTCACGGAATGTTAATGCTTTTTTTGTAAGATCTAGACGACGACCTGAAATAATACTTAATACTTAAGTATGTATGGATATACTAAGAGGAAGGATCACAGTTTGATGGATGTGTGTGCGTGAGTGCGTTTAAACAGAGGAACATGGTTTTGAGGCTTCACTTAGGTTATTCAGAGCCCTCTTGTCTAAATATTTATTTGGTCTGAGATAGAAACCGAACGTATGTAATAGTAATCCATCTAGTCAAAACTGGTTCCAATTACAATCAAACTAATGATTGAAATTATGCCGATTGCTAATCGAAACTAATAGACATTGATTGTGTCAAAAGTTCCATAATCGCCATACTGACACTGTGGTGGTGGTTCCAAGATGGACTCTTGCTGCAGAGTTATATCATTATATCACCAGGCAAATAATGGGGATGAAAACGTTTTGAGAAAAGTAGAACCAAAAACTCAACCCCATAAGCTTGATTGAGATTTCAAGAACATAAAAATACGTATAAAAATATAAAATTGTATTTATTGACTTTAAACATTTATCTTTTTTCAGTTCAGGAACAGCATCAAAGCCATCCGGAAAGACAAGCACAGGAAAGACAAACATGTAGCCAATATTAAGGTGAGTCCCTACGTGCCTATGATTCTATGTATTAATATTATATTATAGTACATAATAATAATTCTGCTTGGAACTGGGTAAGAAGGAATTGACACCTAAATTCACCTAGCATGTAAGACGATCCACAGCGAGATCCTTTCTTGTTGATTGTATTGATTATACATGTTTTGAATTGAATAATGTATCTAATAATCTAAATTATCATATTTACCTAGCTGTTCACACTGGCCTGTCGTTTATATAAATGACCGAAACCACTGAAATGATCGAGTTACAACCTACCATTATCGTAAAAGTGTTTGATTTAATGTCTAAATATGTACTGCCATTAGGGATTTCCCATGAAAACACAATGTATCTCACAAGTAATATCTAAATATTATATTAAATTAGATTGTTTAGTGCGATTGCCAAGTCAATCTATTTATTTAAAACATAAAAGATGTTTAATGATATGGTCACTGTAAGATATTGTTAGGTTAGCTAAATACGTAATAACTTAAGACAGAAGGTCCCTTAAGTAGGGACTGACTAAATTAACCGACTTGGTATTACATGGATCTCACAACTTTTTACGGTAGAAGAACTGAGTTGCGAGACTTGGTTTTTTTACGAGTTATGTTTTTGATGGCATAATATTTAACCTCATGCCACTTAAGTCAATTGGTCACACGCATCTCATCGCGTCGTGATATAACAGTAATTATCTACATATACTTAGATAAATAATGACTTGTATTATCTAGAATTTGTTAGTTGTCCCTGATGACCTTCCATAAAAATTAGATTTTTTACCTGTCTAATGTTTATGTCTAGTACCTAGGTGTCAATGGAAGATTATAAGAACCGCCAATTTCAAAGTGATCCATGTGATTCTTCTTCTTCTTCTTCTTGCTTCGTTAATGGCCTGAGACATACTAATGTCAATTCTGCCAATGTCAAGTGTTTATAGTTAATAGTCAGTTTGTTTGTTATAATAAGTCTTAGTCGATGGTCATGTGTGTCAATTCTAAACGTCATCGCGGAAAGGCCGTATAGAACTTTCTCGGGATGTCGAGATTCCTCATCGTTTAAATCACATTGCACCACAGTACACTTATAATTCAATTGTCCACACTTGCGCTACGAAGTCACAAGTTATTCATTAAAATTCCGCTAAGATTTTTGATTAAAACATGCAGTAGTACGAGAAATAAATAATTATTTTAGAAGTGCTATGTTACTTCATGAAATGACAAACGAAGAAATATCCTTGTGATTGTATTGAATAAAATATCTTTTGACACTGACTTTGACTTTATAACAAAACCAAAGATTATAAACGACCAAATAAGTCTTGCATATATCTAATACATTTGTGCCTCCAGAAGACTGTAGAACCGTAAATTTGTAACAAAACCAGGAAGATTGTAAACGGCCATAGGGTTGTGAACTTACGATAAAATGCGTTACAAAATCATAAATATTTGGTAGTTTATAACCTTTCGGCTGTCTAATCGTCATATTGTAAACAAACATGCGTTCTGGGTAAATCAGTGAAAATTTTACAATATGTCGATTTTACTGACACCAGGTAAACTTTTTCTTGTTTTCAACCAACTTCAAAAAAGAAGGAGGTTCTCGATTCGACTGTATTTTGAAGTGATAACTTCTTATGGGAGGGTAAACCGCTTCGTTACATAACGGGTTATGGCGCCTGCCTGTGTGGCTTCCCTTTTTATCACGCATACGGCAGCGGTAGGCAGGCTCCTCCTCTCTCACTCTAACCCTCAGCGCTAGTTAGATTAGTTTAAGTTATCACTTCTGTCGGGCGTCCCAAGACGCATAAGATTTTTATTTTTTTATGTTTATTACCTCATAAATTCGTGATTTATGAACTGATTTGAAAATAAAACAGATTTCATGTGGAAGGATATACTTCCCGATTGGTCCCATATAAATTTTATAAAAATCTGTTAGTTATGCCTAAAATGTTAAATAATGCCTATGCCTAAAATATAAAAAAATATGTCATCCACTTGGATGAAACGAAATATTGATATTTTGCTATTTATACTTACATGAAGTCGGTTGTCTTTTTAGTTTTTAAAACGTAATTATATAATAACTTAATGTTTCCAAACTTCCAATTTCGTACTAAATAAATAATAGTTTTATAGTCAATTAGTATAAATTCTCATAAAATTAAATACATAATACTTATGTAGGTAGTCAAGTTTATACTGTAGCTAGGTACCTACTCCGTAGTAGCGAGGATAAATCAATTTTATTTACATACTTAGCTATGTTATCTAACAAATAAGGTAAACAATACCTACTTCTTTAAAGTAAATAAGGAAATAATCCAATCAAAATGCTATGTAGGAATGCTTTTTTGTTGAGTTGTTTTCTTACCTACTATACTTCTAGTACTAATATCAGTTACGTAGCCCAGGAGTACCTAATGTTTGTTTGTTTGTTTTGTTTTTAGCCCGTACTGTCCCACTGCTAGGCAAAGACCTCCCTTCGAATTTTCCATTGACTTCGGTCCAACGCCATTGGCGCCATTATCGATTCTGTTGGCACCAACCTATTTACCTATTCATGATTGTAATCCTAGTCCTAGGTATATAACTAGTTGCTGCACGCAGCTCGGATCGCATGGAACCTACATAATTACGTTTTAAAAAATAAAAAGAAAACCGACTACATTCATATATATTTGATTTTTGTTGATTATTTAAAAACCGCTCGACCGATTTCGACAAAAATTAAATGAACCAAAAAAATAATTTTCCAAATCGGTTCAGGCGTCTTTGAGTAATCGTTGAACATACATAAAAAATAAAAATTCCCATACAAAGTTAAATTGCTAAGAGCATCGTCTTAATTAATTTTTGTGCGGTGATTGTATCTTGGGGACGAACGAACATAGGCTACTTTTATTAAACGACTTCAAAAAAGAAGGAGGTTCTCAATTCGTCGGAATATATATTTTTTTAATTCTTATGTATGGTCACCGATAACTAAAGGACGCATGAGCCGATTTGGAAAATTCTTTTTTGTTTCAAGGGGTATACTTCTCAAGAATGAATGAATGAATGGAACCATCCATTCATTTTTTTATCGAAATCGGTTGAACGGTTTTTAAAAAATCAACAAAACTCAAATTTATATGAATGAAGTCGGTTTTCTTATTAGTTTTTAAAACGTAATTATATAGGTTCCACGCGATCCGAGCTGCGTGCGGCAACTAGTTATATACCTAGGACTAGGATTACATGAATAAATATACTAAGATTTATCAATGTTGTTTTTGTCCAGGTTTAAAAAAAAACACTGTTTTACATTCCTCTATTAATTATTAATGGATGTTTTTCACTTGTCTGGTACAAGAGAGGTTAGTTCTCTTTTATTTGTATGCTTGATGAAAGCGGTGAGTGACCGGGGAGCACCGACTCGACGTATCGGAGCCAATCACGTTTCACATTAATTCAGTATGCTTACCTAATCTTATCTGGCATTAGTTTTGTTAGTACCAGCCGACTGGTAGATTGTTTTTTCGTTGTGATAACTTATCAAGCAGTCTACATATTGTCTATCGATAAAATCACGGCTTAACTACATGAGATAATCAACCTAGATAACTAAATAATTGACAACCTCTGTGGTGTGAGCGAAGGCCTGGCTGAGACGCAGAACATTTACGAACGTACGAACGAACGAAGAACGGGTTTTATTCCGCGGGGACAAATGTTTGAATGATCTACAAGTATTTGTCTCGGTTTTGGGTGTTTTTATATATATTTACATACCACATGGTATGTAGGTATTTTTCAAGGATTAACTAGGCTATAAGTAACAGGATTTCTAAGCCTTAAATAAGTTTATGAAAGCTCCATACAACATTTTTTGTTTTGCTAACTAGAGTGTAATTTCCTAGATAGCGTGGAATATATATATATATTACCAGGAGTCATTATTATCCTTACTAACTTCGCAAGCCTTCACTGTGTGTCATGCGATTTATCAAGGTTCCGAAGGTAAATGACGGTATTAGAAACAATCTTTCTTCTTCTTTCGTATCGTTGTAACATCCTATTTGACCAATAGGTTGGCTACCTACTGGCCATCTGCGGCATTATCCGAGCAGGACATCAAATCACCCATATTACATGTGTTGGGGCAAGATGGACACACAAGTACGTGTGACATGGACTGGTCCTAGGCAACACAATGACACCGCGTGTTGTTTTCGCTAATCATGCCCCATTTGCCAAGGTTACTCCCACAACGCCCAACCTGAACTCGCATTCTGTTGAGGCACTTCCACACTGGCCACGGAAGTTCATGCCCGAGATGAAGCTTCGCTTCAGGGGTAATGTTATCCCCATAAAAACATTTGTGGTTTGTACTAAATACTAATCGAAACAGTGTCGGTGCCTTCATCGACAAAATAATACGCGAGTAAAAGCTTGTGTTTCTCAAAATGTTGGTATTTTTTGTTAATTTTCCAGAACTATAACTACGTTTTAGGAACTAAAAAGAAATCGACTTCGTATTAAGAACATCCTCTTTTTTTTTAAGGCTGTTAAAAAGTTTTTATTTTACTTTATCATTTTTTGAAATTCTTAAACACCATAGTCCAGGATCCCTGGTCCATTTTTGCTTTTGATTACTATCAAGCTAATTTTCCGTGAGTAGCTTCATTTTGATGAGACGCCCAACAATTTCTTGTACTAAACTTTCTATCGTGGTAGCTAACAGAGGAAGCAAGGATAAAATATGTCCATTTTATGATTATCAAATATATATTCCTAACTGATTTTTTTTGATTAAATCTTAAGTTAATTATCTAAATTATTCGAAAAAATATTTGTCCTACAAAATCTATGGTTTGATCAAAGAGTCCCCTCCTTCCAACATGTATCGATAACGAGGTCATCATAAATGATTACTAACCAGCTGATTATTTCTTTTTTTACTTAGTTAATATTTATATAATTCACAAATTGCGTGGTACAAATTTCTATGGGACCAATCTGAAAGTATATTCTTTCGCAAGAAAAAATATTATTTCAAATCCTTGAATGAAACCCTTACAGCATACCAATACTGTGATCTTCCCAACGTTTCATCCTTCAACTCCAAAATACAAACCAAAAATTGAAATCAGAAATTCCTGTGCTATTTGTACGTAAGTGCATGATGAAAGTTGTGATGTTTAAACACTCCTTAATGTGCATTGTCTAGCCTGGCTGCGTTTTTAATTTAAAATAACTTATCTTTACTCGTCCGTTGTAGAAGTTGTAAACTTCCACGTGGCCGCTAATTAGGCAGACATGTCACTAAGTTCCAAGAAGAATGCGATACGATGATTTCTGAAGACGTGCCTGCGTATTAGCCTCAACTTTTTGCACTTATATCTATGAGCTTTTAATATTTAGGAACTATAAAACATCGCAAAAAAGAAAATATTTTTTTTTATGGAGTTTATGATAGACTAATTTATTTTAAATTTCAAAAGGACATTTAATCTAACTGATCTCAATACAGTACGTATTTGGCAATGTAGTTATCCTCAGCATTCTGTATACATAATAGCACACGACTTCGTTCACGTCCGGTCAAGGCGGGGTGTCTGGACTGTATCGGTTTATTAGACATTGTGTCATGACCTTATGTGATCTGGTCATGCATTAAATTACCATATAATGGCCATCTCAGGTAGCATGTTAACATTCGTTTAAAAATCGCTCATGAAATGCCTGCGACTGTTTTTTTGTTGAGGTAGTTTATTGATTGTACCATGTATAGACATTTTTTAAATCTAGCGAGGTCTATTAATGCTTCTCTGTACCAGTTTTATAAGTTCCTTGGTTGGAGGTACAGTTACGAAGCCAAAATATATAAAAATTAAAGTAAAATTAACATTTTTGGATGGTCGTCTCTGAGTACTGCATTACCTTTATTGAGTAGACATGTTTTCGAATATTATTATATGACTTCAATGTAGGTATAAGAGTTCCCAGTGGGTTTCCCGGTGATTCGCATTTTTATTTCATCTTGTTTATTGGTTTCTCAGAAGATAAATATGGTAAAATTTGGAATAATCTTCATAGATTTACTCTTTGCCGTGAGTAATCGTGAGATTGATTTGAATGTGTAATGATGTAGTGGAGGTAGATATATGAAAAGGTGGATAGACTAATGTGATTACGGAGATGACGAATGATAGGGCAGAGTGAAAGACAATATCCAGTGTGCTGACCTTACATAGCGTGGGGGGCCTTAGGTGCAGGGAGATATTGATGAATATCCTGAATGCAATAATTATCGCGGCGAGTTTTCATACAACGCCAGAGCAAAACTTTCCCCTCAAAGCCATCTACACGTCCCGTAATATATAGACTATTTCTCAAAATCTTTCGTAATGTTTATTTTTTTAATTATTATTGTTAATGTTCGGGATTTGACATTTTTCAATAGGTATCCGACAAAATTGTCTTTATTAATTTCGTTTATAAACTAAAAAGAAAACCAACCAATTTTTTCCAGCTATTGCTGAAAAAAATTGGTTTTCTTTTTAATTTTCTTTTACCAAAATATTGGTTTAAAAACCAAACTACTGAAAGGATCGGAACCGGAAGTATATCCTTTCACATAAAATAAGAATTTTTCAAATCGGTATATTAATGACGGAGCTATGAGGTACCAAACGTAATAAAAGAATTACGAATTATCGAATTAAGAACCTCCTTTTTTGAAATAATGCCACGCGTAAATCTAAACAGAATTGAATTAAATTGGATTTCAAATTCTATTGTTAAAGTTATAAAATCAAAAATTCAGGCCTTAAAACATAAAATAAACAACAATATTTGTACATATTGTGTATTATTTATCAGATTTTCCTGCTGTCTGTTTCAGCATTGAACCACATTGCCATATTGTCAAGCATGCCAGTTATGTGCGTAGCATTTAGGTAGGTATGTGTAGGGTATTTCGACTCCGATAAGCAGGAGGCAACCGAGTTGCGGCCGCTGGCAGAGGTCACTATTGACGTCAATGGAGTCACGTGACCGCTTTGTACCAGTACTGTAGATTACCTACCAGTGCGACGATGCCACAGATAAAACTGTTGGCAGTACGCATTGTATTAGCGAGGTAAAGCTGTAACTGTGTCAGATATGAGACTATAAATATAACAAGAGGCGTAACGTGGGCGTTTTTTGTTGGTGCTGGATCTTTTATCGCACACGCAAAATAATCTTGCATATAATGCACTGATTATTAGTTACTCTAAGCCAATTGCTTTTGAGCATAGATACTCGTAACTTACATCAATCAGGCTACTTGCAGTTGGTAAAGTCATTAAATAGAACAGGGTCGATAATTTTTGAAACCTTAAAACTAATAGTAGGATGAAATCTATTGGAAAAGGAGGAGAATATTATATAAATGGAAGAAAAAATAATTTACGGGCGATCTGAGGTCGGGAAGGGGAAGGGGTTGAGTTTTTAAGGGTAAAAAAGGTTTATCTCGATTTCCGGCAAAACTACAAGTCCTATGGCAAAGTCAAATGGCAAAGCTGTAGCTAATAAAAAGATCTACAACTTTTGTATATACACTTTTTTCACATAACCTCAAAATTTATGTGAAAAATTCAAAAAAACCAAGTTTATGGTTTTTTATTTGTATCTATAAAAAAAAATTTTTTTTTCACAAAATTTGGTGAAAAGTTACCTTTTCATGTCCCAAATACACTGTAATTTATTTGATTTGAAATTTTAATTTTTTTCACCTTATTTTGACTTAATATCGAAAAAGCATCCTAATTTTCAATCGATAAAATGAACACCACTAGCTATAAAATGCTAGTGATTTCACACTAGTATCGCGAGTGTCAAACATATTTACTTAAGTTATTTATTACTCTTGATAATCGTATCAATAAACCTGAATCGATATCATAATCATCAACCCGAAATATAAAATCGAAAATATAAAATCGTACTTAGCTTACCTTTTTGTAAAAGACTTCAACGCGCTACCCTTTTATTTTATCATAGTTTTATTTCTACTCAGCATCTCAGTGTATTCGTAATTTTTGACGTGATAACGTCTTATAAATAGATGAACGCCGGCTGCACGCATGAAGAAGCATGACTCATTGTCACGTTCCGCCTTAACCAAGAGTGCAAGCGAGAGCGCGGAACAAGCGAGAGCGCGGAACAAGCGATAAAGAGGCATTATCGGCCTAAGCGTTCGGCTTGTGACGCCGGTTTTCTTATGACGTTTTTACGTAAATATATCCGTAACCGACTTTACAGACAACAATTTTTTTTATTAATTTTAAGCGATAATGCACTCAACACCATCTAGCCCCAAACTAAGCATAGTTAATACTGCATTTTCCTTATTAACTACAAATTTACACTTCCTATCGTGTCACAAGTTATTTCTAACCAGTGTGTTTCACCACACTGGTGGTTTCACACACATTAAAGTACGCCTAAGAGGCTCCTTTCGTGCACTTTACACTACTATTATATACTAGAATTTGTATTTACGAGTATTGCAAGACTTCTTTGTAGGTACGAGAAGAACCACTGAGGCGCACTTTTGTCCTTTCACCACACTGGTTCGAAATAACTAGTGATAGGGACACGATAAGAAGAAGCATAGCTTGTTTTATGGTTACCAGATGACCGATAGAATACTTATATATTTTTAAATACATAGGTGGGTCAATCAACTATTTTACCCACACTAGGCTGTCCCTGGTGTATTTTAATTTAAATGGACTAATTGACAATAATAATTTACAAAATTATTATAACAATGGCTTCTATACTTATTAGGCACAATGGAAAACCTGAATAAGTTCTCGAAAAATAATTATTTCTATTAAATTTTATGGTAACTCAGTATATGAAATACACGCGCCATACAAAATATTCCTGTCTGAAGCCCACATTCACTTGTTTACTTTCATTTGAAATTAACTTATACTTCTTATTAACGATCCTTTTTTATTACTGAACAAGATCATTTAATATACTTTAACGTGTGTAATACAAAATAGCAATAAAACATACAACTTTTCCTAAAAAAAATCTTGAAATTGTGTCCCTTACTAGGTTGCATTTGCTTACGTATACTGAGTTACGTTCATTAATTTAGCCTGGAAACACATAGATGGCTCTGTTTGCCGTAAGTACCATCAGTTCTGTTTGCTTTCGCTCGCGCGGCGCGGTCAAGCCCTTTGATAATGCCGACGAGTCGCCAGTCCACAAAAAACGTTCGGAGGGGGTGCGTGCCTTTTTGTGTCGTATGCTGAGTGACCGCGATTTCTCGACGTAAGTTTAAAATTTATATATTATAATTATACGTTTTCGTAGTACTTAACATATGTTTTCGACTAAAGATTACGCCAAGTACCATGTTCTAATTTTTATGTGCTCTTTTTATAAAAATACACCAATTGTCTGCTGAGTTACCAGTATACAGTGTTACTTTAGTGGTAACTCCACATACATTTTTGGTAACTCCAAAGACATTTGTGTACTTTGTGAGACTTACATGTAGTTTTTACGGTAAAATTTGCTCCATTTAGATTCATTTTATCATCAAATACATTACTTACCTACCACCTACTTACTTCCCCATTATTGAATTTTTTAACTTAAGTTTCAGCAAGTAAATTAGACTACAAGTATGATTTATTGCTTATATTATTTTCAGAAATAGAACTTCATAAATGGCGCCTCTATCGGCTGCTGAAAAACAAAGAAGATATAGAGAAATACTCAAACAAAACACTGAAAAATATGAAGAAGCTAAGAAAAAGCATCGTGAGCACTACCACAAGTTAAAAGGCTTGCAAAAGACTTAACGCCAAAAGAAAAAAAACAAGCCAATTCCATCTGGAAGTTGAGACAAAGAGAATACAGAAAGAAGAAAAAGAATTTACGTTCTGTCATAGATGTAACACCACCAAGTTCTCCGGTACCGGGTTTAGTCAATCTACACAACTTACCACCAGCATCTCCGGCATCAATTGCGTCTCAAGAACGTGGACGAAAGAAAGTCAGAAGAGATAAAAGTAAAGTGTATAGAGAGAACAAGAAATTACAAGAAGAAAACAAGAAGTTGAAGAAAAGCTGTGAGAAGTACAAGAAAAGACTGATTAGAAACAAAATAAAAGAAAAAGAATCTGAATGTCAGAAAGTGAAGCAAAAGTATAGGATATTGACAAATTCTATTAAAGTGCGGTATGAAAAGATTAAGAGCCACAAAGAAAAAAGATTGATGAAGAACCTCCTTAAAAATAACGATATAGACAAATCTAAAAAGAAAACTCAAATAATACATGAAACATTAGGATTAAAACGAGTGTATGCCAAAAAACAAACAACATTGCAGCTACCTATGCTTCTTCAGAAAATACAAGAGTTTTTCCTCCGTGATGATGTCTCCAGAGCTACAGCTGGGAAAAAAGAAACTGTAACTCGAAACCGAGAGAAAGTACAGAAGAGGTATTTGTTGGACACAATGCGAAAACTATATATGGATTTTAAAGAAGAAAATTTCGGCACGTCATGCTCATATTACTATTTTACAAAGAACCGCCCATTTTTTGTCAAAAGTGTATCAGTAGATGCTCGAGAAACGTGCTTGTGTAAAACTCACGCTAACATCACATACAAGGCTCAAGCACTGAGAAAACGAGATATTCTAAAAACCAACGATTTAAGTGCAATTATCAAAACCACAGTTTGCAACGACCGGTCAAAAGATTGTATGTACAATAATTGTGTGACATGCAAAAACAGAAAGATAGAATATGCCGAAGAAAAAGTAGTTGGTGTCATAAAGTACAGCGAATGGGTTAGAAAAGAAGAAAAATATGAAAAAGATGGGAAAATGTTCAAATCAGTAAAGAATATAAAAGAAGAACAATGTAATGACGCTGCTCAGTTATTGCAAACATTTGAGAAGGATATTATCCACTTTAAGAAACATGTCTACAACATCAAAATTCAATTCCATAATTTTCGAAAGTGCCTAAACGATCTGCAACCTAATGAGTGCGCAATTATAGTCGACTTCAGTGAAAACTACAATTGCAAATATTATGAAGAAGTCCAGTCCCACCATTTTGGAGGCTCTCGAAACCAAGTGTCCTTGCACACTGTCATGGTGTACACATACGATCCTGAAAATAAATATTATGCGAACTCTTTTTGTACAATTTCTGCGTCAAATTGTCACCAACCTGCCGCCATCTGGACACATTTACACCCGATCTTACAATGGATAAGAAATGAACATGAAGCTGTGGATACGGTTCATTTCTTTTCTGATGGACCATCGACACAATACCGTCAGAAGCAAAACTTTTACTTGCTTTGCACAAAATACTTTGAGTATGGATTTGCTGCAACCACTTGGTCCTTCTTTGAAGCGGGCCACGGGAAAGGTCCTGCGGATGGAATCGGGGGATTCTTGAAGCGCACTGCAGACAGGATTGTTGCCACGGGTACGGATATTCCTAATGCACAAGAATTTGTAAATATAATGGAAAACACTAGTAAAATCAAGCTGTTCCTAATAGAAGACAAAGCTATTGAAAAAACACAAGACAAACTGCCAAAAACGATCCCGCGACTTCTTGGAACTTTACAAGTCCATCAAGTATTTACTGAAAAACTAAATTCGCTAAAGTATAGACAGCTTACCTGTTTTTGTAAATCATCGAAAAGAGGTTTTTGCAATTGCCTCAGTCCCAAAACATATCAAGTGAACATTCAGTCTACGACAAAGACCGTTGAATCAATAAGACCGGTTAGCTTGGAGAACCCGAAAGATATTAATTTCGAACCTTCTGGATATTATTCTCCAGATACATCCGATGATGATGTTCCGCTTGCTGTACTGAAAGAAATTAACAATATACCGCCTCGTCCCAGTATTTACAGAACTATTTATGGATCATCTGATAGTGATGGTGAAGAGCCTAAACAAGAACATGACAAAGAAAACCAAAACCATGGATCGAATCCTGCAGATGCTGCTACGTTTGAGGGACCACTGGCTTCAACGAGCAACCATGAAGCACCACTACAAGTGTCAGCTGGCGATTTTCTGCATGTTTATGTGTATGGCATGAACAAGAAGAAGAAAATGTATTCATATGTGTGCAAAGCTTTGACTCCAATTGAAGAAGACGGTGAAGTTAAAGTTATCTTTCTACGGGTTGTTGATAAAGATGCAAAGAGGTTCAGACTTGATAAAAACGATATGAGCTATGTTAATTATGAAGATATTATAAAAATCTTGCCAACACCACACTTTTTGGGAAAAAGACAATACAAATTTGGAACTTCGATTGATATTTTTGAAAAATAATATTTTGTTATTTAAAATTACTTACTGTTGATTTATGTTTGAAAATTTAGCTTTATTTAAATAGTTTATTCAATTGTATGCCGTCCATTGAAAACACGAATATTTTTATAATGTCTTAGGCGTTACCCAATTTTGTCTCTGGAGTTACTATTTGTCCCCAAAACAAAAATTACATATTCGATCATAACTTTCTTACTTCTTTATTGAATATCTTTAAATTACTATTTTTTGATTTTATATAATTGTCAATCTTCTATACATAACTAGTTTTTTTTGTATATCATTTAAATTTAGTTTAATTAAGAAATAGCAAATCTCTTTTGCACAAAGGTAACGCAACATACAAAATATCAGCTATTTTTGTACTTAAGATTAATAATAATGACAAGACTGATTATGCCAAAATATTTGATTATGCATTTAAGCTTAAATAAAAAATAAAAATTACGATTTTTGTGTTTCTTTCACCATATATCTTATGCTGATTAGAGGTAACTCAGGTGACAGTTTTTGAGGGTAGGTGATGTTGTTTTGTACGAAAACTATATTAAATACTCATTAACTTCGCTGCTCTTCCAGATACATAAAGTAGATGATATCTTTGATGCCCTCATTAAATCAGATCTAAAGAAAACTAATGTTTTTTTATTTCTAAAAAATATATCTGATCTGTCCGAATTGTGGGTATAATAGTTGATTGGCCCAGGTACTTATGATAATTTATAATACCCAGATACTTTATACTTTAATACTTTATATCTAAAACCTTTAAACGAGAAATTATTATATATATTTATATATATATATATAATCTGAATCTTGGAAACGGCTCCAACGATTTTCATAAAATTTTGTATGCAGGGGGTTTCGGTGACGATAAATCGATCTAGCTAGATTTTTTGTTAGAAAACGACGTTTTATCCGTGTTTTATACCGAGCATACAAACACATATTCATCACATAAATATTTGTCCTGGGAGAGAATCGAACTCTCAACCTAGAAGACAGGTACTCCAATTGACCTGAGAGGCCATTCAAGTGACCAGTCAAGTCAAGCCAGCGGTTTTGTGACTAAAGTTATAATAAAACGACAGCAATCACTAATTTGTCTTACTGTATCAATAGAAACTGCGCTCGCGCAGATCTAAGCTAGCATTCCGCGTAGAATCCGTGTCGAAACCATTCTTAATTCTATATTGTACATTAAACAACACAGAACAAAGTAACTACCTTCATATTATTTGAGTCTGTATTTATTGTTTTCATAGTTATTTATCAATTCTTATAAAACTACGTTTATTCCTGCTTTCAGTGTAATTCCCTAGTTTTAAAACAATAGGTACCTACTTACGTACCTATTATGCTCTCGGGTAAAAATTAACGTATGAATTTATTAACCAGCTGCTGCTAGCGGTTTTGCCCGTGTTGTTCTTAGATACTACTAGCTGTCCTGTTCGCGACTTCGTCCGAACATTTCGAAAAGAAAAAATATCTATTTGTAAATCTAATCCATTCTCAAGCCCTCTTGAATACAGAAATAAATAAATCAAAATCAGTCCAGCCGTTTAGGAGGAGTTTAATTACAAACACACGCACAGACGATTTATATAATATGTATAAAGGTGTTAATACAAATAAAAAAATAAGCAGCTGAAATATTGATGATTATGTTGTTTCGTCAGACTACCTAGAATCTACTAAAATACGTGAGACCTTATTTTGCTTGTTCAAAGGTCCAAAATAGAATATCATTTTAAAATCAGTAAACATTTTCAATTTTTTCTTTTTAGAATTGATTTTCCGAAAAATTTCCGCATTTTTAATCATCTGCATCATGATACTGCTACATTTTGACTTAAAGTTATGTCGATTTACTAAATTCAAATAGCGTGATTTAAAAATGTTACTCTAAATTAGACTTTGAGCAGACAAATTCAGGGGCATTCTTCTATCTATAATATATATATATACTAGCTGCTGTCCGCGGCTTCGCACGCGTAGTACCTACATAAAAAGTAGCCTATATCCTACTCCAAAGTACCATATACCAAAATTCATCAAAATCGGTTCAGCAGTTTAGGCGTGAAAACGTAACAAACAGACAGACATACAGAGTTACATTCGCATTTATAATATTAGTTAGATATATGAATATATATGTATATTTACTCGTTATCGGTTCAACCGTTTTTCCATAGTTGAGTAACAAATAAATCTGTAAACATTCTAACATCCACACAAACTTCGCATTTATAGTATTAGTGGCCAGAAGAATGTAAACTGGAAAATCCCAAAATTTTATGAATTCCCTATAGATGTTAATATTAGTTCTAAATTATCCAAACATTTGTTAGTTGCACGCGGCAGTTACTTTTTTGTACTAGAAAGGAAACGGTCGTTCTGGGTTTCAGTAGAAAAAACAACTGATAGAAGCTAATATCGAATGTTTTTATTTTATAAAGTGTTACTTATAAAACTCCCAACTGCTGTCAAAAATTAATGTTTAAAATAGTGCCATCCCTTTTTATAAGATACTAGCTTCTGTCCGCGGCCTCGCACCCATAGTACATACATAAAAAGTTGCCTATGTTCGTTCCTAAGATACAATCTATAGTCATAACAAATTTGAAAGATGAAAAAAAAAATGTTGTACCGATCGCTACCAAACTTCACAGGATTACCCGCTAGGCTAATCTGAAAATTTCCTAAAAACTTCATCGAAATCGGTCCAACCGTTTCGAGTTTGTATATATAGGGAACATACATATACACATTGCCTTTTAGATATAGAAGAAGTGACAAATACTTAGTGACAGGGCGAATCTTAAGCAGTTAGGCCGCTATTAGTAGTACGCAATATGTTAACAATACAGCACAAAATGATTACAATTACAACGAATGTTTTCCTCTCCTTGCTATTTCCAAGAGCAATGAAACGTAACAGTATAATGCAGGCATGACCTTTCCAGGTGCTCCGATCATAGGCAGATGTAATGTGACGTCAGTGATGGAAATGAAATAAAATGAATGTTTTGTAAACCTAAACATCTCTGGTGTTTAAGTACTTTGATATAAGCCTCAGCTATATTTGCCCTTGCATACATTTTGATAAATAAAGGTTTTACTCACGTATTATTTTGTCGATGGAGGCACCGACAATGTTTCGATTCATATAGACCTAAAGAATCTTTAGGGTTAGTTTGATCCGCTGTCCGTGAGTTGCCGCTCGAGTTCACAGTTCGACAAAATAATACGTGAGTAAATCCCGTGTTTATCAAAATGTATATTACAACTCACGAAAGTTATGAATGTGAAATTTGCCCTTGTCAACTCACACTATGAAACTTAAAAGCATCACACCAAAAAAGTTTAACTCTCATTATCCATATCCATATCTAATCCCGGACATATTTCACACAGCATCATCTGGCCCCAAAGTAAGCAGAGCTTGTGTTATGGGTACCACATGACTGATATACTACTTATATATTTTTGTTTATAAATACAACAATATTAGTAGTAGTATAATAATGGAGTAATATCAAATAGTAGTGTAGCTGGGCTGGTCATGTCTGTCCATGCCGGATGAGCTGTGGGCCAAAATCACCACTCAATAGAGCCCTGAGACAGCGAGACGGCGCCTTTGACAGAGCTTGGTTCCAAATACCCGTAGCTAAAAACCGAAGATTACTGGAGAGACCAAGGGGAAGCCTTTGCCGAGCAGTTTGACACAATGCTAATCGTAATCGTAATAATATGTTTATGGTACACATCATTACCTACAAATATTCTTGTAGTATTGCAAATTGCAACCGTGGGATGCCGGAACGGGTCGCTGGTAGTAGATAAGTGCCACAACACCCACCAATTATGTTAGGATGTATAGGGGCATTATCAGAGGAATACCATTCCTCCCTGAATGGTGAGTACTAATAGGTTGTTTGACTTATAACGTGTTACAAATGCTCATACAAATTGACAGCGACCCGTTCGTGCTAGACCCTCTGAGCGCCACGCGTTTAGCTTTTTAGTCTTATACTAACCGAAATCATTAGCGATCTCAATTAAAATCAAGTCATCTAATGCATTTAAAATTTGAATCTATTAGGGCTAGGTAGGTAGAGACGTGCCCTGTCAAAAGTCACGTAGGCGTCGGCCTACGCAGTTCAGACGCGTGTCGTTTCTTAATTAGATAAAGTCATGCAATAATGCACAAACAATATTGATTAATTACTTACTTTCAAAAAACATCTCAAATATTATAATTATAAATAAGTAATAGTATCATCCATAACGCCTTGTTCTACATGTCACTTCCAGTTGCGCTCACTCTGTGTATCTTATTCAACTTTTCTGGTTGTTTTTAAGTTCTACCCTCTCATTTTTAGGGTAGAATGACTACAAAAAACTCAAATAATTGTTTTTTTATGTAGTCATTTATTGCGATGTTTAGTTTTGTAATATTTGTGTACTTTTATTATAAATACTTACGGGTATTTATCGCGTTTATTTACCTATTTTTCCCGACGTTTCGACAGGTTTACACTCTGTCGTGGTCACGGGATGACTGATTTTTAAAAAACTTTATTTGTGTACTCACCAAAGTACGATTAAGTTTTTACTAGTTTTCCGTTCAGGGCTGTCCACACTGTGGTGGCTTTAGCCCATAACTAAATCCACCACAGAGTCTGTCTGTTTATTACCTTTTCACCTTGTATCATCTAATTAATAGATCTGGCCACGACATATTTTCTTTGTCAGATAAATAAGAAGTACCTAATTCATACCTGGTTAAGGTATGAATTACCAAAATAATGTCATTATGTACTGATCTAAAATAAGAGATGGATTATCAATAAAATTAGTTCATTCATGAATAAAAACTTCGTTTTCAAAATAATAAATTTATTCCTTAAACTTCGTACTCAGAACGGTAGAACGGTTAGGTTATTGTGATTTTTTAATGACCATTAGCAATTCATTTGATTATATAGTTATCAATACAAACCTATTATAATAAATATGAAAACATTTATTTGATACCTAATAATATATCCCTATAATTATATGTAATTTATTATGGAATTGTGTTTGTATTGTTTGGCGACAGATCTACTACTTTGCGGATAAACCCTATTATTAATGTAAAACCAATTAAATTGGCAACGCTTAAATCATACCCTATATTAATATAGTGCATATGCGGATTACCATTGGAAAGTGTAAACGTTCAGTAAACGGCGTAAGCTTAACTACAAAATCTTATTGTTTTATAGTTTTACAATAAAAATAAGTAAATAACAATAACTTATTGTATGCTTAACCATAGAAAACCAATAAAACTAGGTATTGCTTATTGCAGAACACCATCCAAATACTCGTCGCACCCCCTAATGGCGTCTGAATAAGGTATCTAACTTCGTTAATTTGTTTGTGGTCGGTTATTAAAATTAGATTTTATTGCTAAAATATATTAGGGCCAGCGTGATTTTTATCATAATTCTCATTAACAGGTAGGTAAGATACCGAAGTGACAGTTGTAAGGTATATCTATTAAGTCCCTTTTGTAGGTACCTTTACCTATTAATTAGTCGCGTACGTGACAAACTGAACTGTGTCAGTCCATTAAAACTAGAAGTGGTTGATCAGTATTTAATCGATTCTTAATATTGTACCTCCTTTTATGTATTTTGCTTTGGATCTTCCTCAACCTCTCGATTAATGTAGTTGAAAATTTCTGAATCACTGCAAATGCACTGCAAATTAATTAAATGACACTCGTCTGTCATGGACTAAAAAAGTAGCGCATGCGACTTGGTCCGTTTAAACATTAACAAAACATATTAGTCTAGGGATAGTCTAGCTGTTACTGCTACCAGTGAAATAATATTTTAGATATAGTAAATACTGAAATAAATGAATATTACATACCATATCTTATCGCGTCACTAGTTTTTTCAAGCCAGTGTGGTGGATAGGTCGCCCCCGAGGCACCTTTCATGCACCTAGCACATGTCTTTAAACATTTTTAGTTTCTAAGACTTACTGGTTTTCTCACGTTTTTTTTCAGCGTTTTATAGTAGGTACTTGTATAATGCACGTACATTTTTCGAACTCAAAATCCATCGGTGTACATGATTCGAACCTTAGGATCGAAAGAAGATAAAAGTAATATTGGCAATTATATGCCAATTTCTATATATATCTTTGGTAAAGTATTTTAAAAACATACAGCAGAATTCCTAACATGGCACTTAAAGCAATATCTGATGCTTAAAACCCCGCTCTGCCACTTCTAACTTAATCTGCTACACACCAAAACTGAGTTCTCGTATTTTGAGAGTAAGTAATTCTTAATGTCCATATGTCTCCAAGCTCGGAGGTCTCCCTAGGGCTCGCATCTAGGACCAATCTTGCTCAACGCATTCATTATAGATATCAAATATAGGCTTTGCACGATGATCTAAGTAGACTAACTACCTGGTCTAAGCAATGCCGCTAAACTGGTCCAAATGTCAGCACATTCACTTTAGCCGTAATAAGAAAAAGCATGACGTTGATGACGTTAAAATAAAACTATTATGTCTCACGCTAGTCCGACCTATCCTTGAATATGCCTTATTTGAAACCCCTACAATAAAAATATACTCGCATTTATAAACGTATCAATTCCTCGCGGAAAACAATGCTAGACAACAATGTAACAATGTATTTTTGCACAAACTCTCCAACGGTAACATAGTCAATGTTACCGTTACCCTGAAATTATGAGGAACTTACAAAACATTATACCCTTTTTATACGCTTTATATTAGCTTCACTTGTATGTATGTTTGTATGTTTGTAACCGACTCCTTAGGACGCGATTTTGACCCACTTTAAACGGCCAGATTTCATTAAAATTTAGCACACCTATCAAAGAACGATGACAATGCAATAATTAAAAAAAAAAAAAGGATTATTCTAAAACTAAAAAGTAGAAAATAAATAATAGTTAAAAAAAACTAAAAAACACGCTTTATTTAAAACCAAACTAAAAAATAGAAAATAAATTTTAATAAATGTAAGTAAGAAAAAAAGTTTTATTTAAAAAAAAAGCGTGGGGTGCACTTTAAGATATTATCGAAATGATAATTCTTCTTCTCATATCTGTCAATGAAATATTTATAACTATTGACACCATGCACCTCACGCTTTTTATTTAATAAAACATTTTTTTCTTACTTACATTTATTAAAATTTATTTTCTACTTTTTAGTTTGGTTTTCTATATAAAGCGTGTTTTTTAGTTTTTTTAAACTATTATTTATTATACCCAGAAAAAGTACCTACATTAGTTACAATGTTTCTTACATACTTCAGAACTAATTTGAGATTAATAATAATAATAATAATACCGGACATTTTACACAGCATCATCTGGCCCCAAAGTAAGCAGAGCTTGTGTTATGGGTACCACATGACTGATATACTACTTATATACTTTTTTTTTTGTTGTAAATACATACATATTATACATAGAAACACCTAGACCCGAGACAAATACTTGCAGATCATACAGACATTTGTCCCGCGGCGGGAATCGAACCCGCAACCTTTTGCATCTCAGCCGGACCTAAGCCCACTGCGCCACAGAGGTCGTCTAGAGAATAAACTCGCGCATTGCCAAGACCCTTTCTTTGATCTTGACATATCGGATCCCAAATTAAAATCTAAATATTAGTAAATAATTTGATGCTGACACAAATATAAATTACCGTCTTTTTATCCATAGCTTTCCCTCTGTTCTGTTACCAACCTTGGCATAAAGATTATCCTAATTCTCTGTATTGAATACCTTCTTCTTCTTCTCGTGTCACTAGTTATTTTGAACTAGTGTGGTGAAAGGATTAAAGTGCGCCTCAGAGGCTCCTTTCGTGCATGAATACCTATGTACTATTTTATAAATATAGCTTGTAATTCTAATTTTTACCGCTCCAGGATTGCTTTTTGTTCTAAGATTCTTTTTAGAAATTTTGTAATTGCATGTATTAGTTATACATGTTGATACCCGCAATATAATACTACTTCTGGTAGGTATTTAATGAGATCGACATTTATGATAATGCATAAAGCGATCAACGGCCCAGGATCAAATGCTACATATTGATAAGTTTGTTGGTAAACTGTATACGTAAGTTCGCTCCCCCATAAAAGTTCATCCGAAATGTACCTTTTCCTCTTATTTTATCAGATTATGTTTATTGACCGATCTACTGTATATTTGTAAATGTTTCGAGAATATTTAAAGTTGTTTCTGAAATTACCGCACCCTGCCCGTTCCCGAGTTCAGTGCAGGGCATAGGCCATTGTACTGGTCTCTGAAACCCCGGGATTGTGGAGAAATATACATATAAATGCAGATAATAAAACTAACAAAAACAATTGCTCCTAACTAGGAGCAATTGCTTTTGTTTGTTTTATTATAACTTAACGAACTAGGGCGTGATGCTCTTCACTGTAGGATAAAGAGCATCACGCGCCAGCTCGTTCAAAATGATGTCTATAGTTGGTTTCCTTCCCAAGGTTTGTTTATTCCCTTCGAGAACTACTTACCGCTCTCATCTAAGGCATTGTTCCCCAGTTCATTACAGGGCATAGGGCATCGCACCGGCATGTTAAAAACACAGACGTCGTCGAGGTAAACGCACTCTACTAGATATTCATTATTCACTGATGCATCACTGACCCTCGACCATGTATTTGAACGTGTTTGTATATCGGCTATTGTAAATCATGGAATTCAGAGGGATTTCAGATGTTTCGTGTGACGTGCATTATGTAGATGGGAAAGGTTCAATAGAATACAGTCACGTTGTCTGTTGGGTCTCTGTTTGGTCCCAAAAGTCATTGTTCTCAAAAGGTTCAGCTCAACTCTGAAATGCAAATCCAAGTCGAATAACATTTAAAAGTTGTATTTATAGACATCCAGCTTGCACATACGTACTCGTTAATAAATCTGAGCAAATAACACGACATGGCGCGGTGAAAATATACAATCGTTAGCCAATTGGGGTTAAATATGGGCTAAATCATAATTCGGCATGACAGGTTCTAATATAAAATGATATGCGTCATCCGAACACGGCTCAGGCGCGTGCACCTACCTGTTTTTACATACTAAAATAACATACCTTCACTTAAAAACTGTTAGGTATGAATTACCTTCAATGTACCATCTATATATCTAAGTATAGCATGGTTATACTTACTAATGTTTGGAACATTGATGGAAATCAAATAGTTAACTTCTCAAGTTCTCATGGACTATATTCAGTCGATGACTGCTGCCAAAGCTCGAATCTGACCCGAAACGTTATGTTAATGAAGTGCGGATATTTGTGAAAATAATATCTATGATAATAATAATTTGATATTGTTCAGAATTAGATAAATATCGCTGAAAAGGTCAGTGGTGCATTGTGGGCGATGAACGGATGCTTGAATCCATCATAATAATGAGAGCGCGTGTGCCGCCCACGGAACGATAGCGCCCGCATCAGTCAACTATCTGTAGGTGGGGTAAGTACTAGACAATCACAATAAATACAGGCCTCGCTATACAAATCATATCTACATCATAATCAACATATATGTACGTAAAGGATGAATACGATGATTATCATTTATTTGCACCAATATATAATTAGTGAACTCGTACATTAGATATGCCAATAAAGTATGTTTGGTAACACTTCTCGTATTTTAATAAGTACTCACCTAGGGACAATATGATTATTTATACCTAAATAAATAATTATTTATTTAATCTATCTAGTCAACCCACTCCATTGAATATAATGTATACTATTTTTTTATTTTTGTTGATTTTTTAAAAACTGCTCGATCGATTTTGCTAAAATTTAAATGGGATCACCTGGAAAGTATACCTACCCTTTGAAAACAAAATAAAACTTTTCAAATCGGTTCAGGCGTCTTTGAGTAATCGGGGAATATACATTAAAAAAAAGATTCCGACGAATTGAATACCTCCTCGTTTTTTAAGTCGGTTAACAAGTACTAAGGTAATTTAAAATCCAAATAAAACGAATACTAATGTATATTACAAATCAATATTCAGGTTCCCCAGCCAAGAGATCGTTTCAGAGGGGAGTTTCAGTAGATCACTCCAAGGTGCTGAGTATGAGATAAATAAAAAGTAATTATTTTTTCAATCGATACTTCTCGATACCCTCTCGATATCTCGATTAACCAGCTTAAATACTTAACATTAAACTTGTTCGTCATCAATCAGGTAGCTGCGGTTTAGGCTAGCAACTACTCATAAAATACTTATGAATGACGTCAAAGAGATAGGTATAAAGTAAATTAAATATACGTAGATACGGTTATTCTTATAGAAATGTGAGAAATTTCGCTAGAACTCATCTGATTGCGGTCAATAAAGCTATGAAAATTTGTAATGCTTCAAAGTTATTATCACGATGGCCGTGTAAAGAATCAAATATAAAAATAATAAATATAAACTTAATACGTTCGTCAGCTTGTTTTTTGAACAAACTTTTTTATTATAAGATCATACCGAATGAAATAATTACAACGAAATTATAAGGCGTAAATTATAAGAGATTTTAGAGTTCAATCTCAATCAGTAAATTCGTCATTCGGCAAACAATTAGACCCTACGTCTCTTCCTTTTTAGGGTTTCGAAGTTCACAAAGAACCCTGTAGTTTTGCTATGTCCGTCTGTTTGTCTGGCTGTATGTCCGTCTGTCCCTAATCAGAGCTCTTGTTCGTTGACTATTAGTTTTAACATGATGAAATGCACGGAAATACGTATTAGTGACCCCTACAAAATTATGAAATATAAACTTTAAAAAAACGGTTTTTAGGGATACACATGTAAAGTTGGGTTGATATTTTGATTTTGATGTTGATAAATATTTGAAAACCCTATTGTGTGGTATGTTGTTGGAATAGGTATTTTAAAGATACTACGAGTTTTTTAAACAGTTTTCGATACAGATATTCGTTCGATAAATATTAAGCTTTTGATAGTCAGCGACCCCTCCCCTTACCGGCTAAACTGCTGTTTGGAGAAACCCGAAATGTTTTACAAGGAAAGTTATCACGGATAGTAAAGGCTTCTACTAGATACTAGATTTTGAATAACAGCCTCATTAGTAAACCTCAAAGATAACAAAAATTTCTAGGTACCTATATAATTTTCTTTGCTATGCTGTTGAATTAATTTGGGACTGACTTCGGAAGCCATCACTGTGCATGGTATCAAACATCAAACTATATATATAAAACAAAGTCGTGTTAGTTACACCATTTATAACTAAAGAACAGCTGGACTAATTTTTGGATAGCTAAATAAATATCAAAACATTAAAAGTAGAATACAAAATCACTAAAACGGCGCGGACGAAGTCGCGAACGAACAGCTAGTTTATTATATAACATGGTCTGTGAATCCTGTGAAATAAATCGAAACTCTGTTATAATATAATTACCAACTGGCTAAAAACACTCACACCTAAGACTGTACTGACCGACCGTTTCAAATTCAAATTATAGTTTGACATTTATTTATTTATAGACACAACACCATTTAGCCCCAATCTAAGCATAGGTTGTATTATGATGACCAGATGACTGATAGAATACTGTTTTTTAAACTTACGCGATCAGAACACATTATTATAAATATATGTACGGGTATATATCGCGTTTATTTACCTATTTTTCCCGACGTTTCGACAGGTTTACACTCTGTCGTGGTCACGGGATGACCATCATCCCGTGACATAAATACCCGTAAGTATATATATTTATAATAATGATAGAATACTTATATATTTCCAAATACATACTAATTATACTAGTTATATAACACCCAAACACAGAACAATCACCTATGTTCACAAATGTTTGTCTTGGGAGGCATTCGAACCACCAACCTACAGCGCAGAAGGTAAAGCTACTACCAACATAATTAATGATAACAAACTATGCTATTCCTATAAATTATAATTATAAATTTATATTTAGTAATTGAGAATTATATTAATAATAATGGTTAATTAATAACACAATGGGTACCCACGATACAGATTACTGTGTAGGTTTCATAGATAGTTACATTTCTAAATAAGAGCAAACCAAAACTGTATCTACTGTAACTGTATGTTTTTTTTTTTTTTTTTTACCTTTTAACCCCATCATTCATAAACCGATACAAAAAAATATGTTTACATGTGAAATATACTTTCCGATTGATTCCATAGAAATTTCATAAAAATCTGTGAAGTAGTTTGGTTCTAAATTTATGAATTATGAAGACTTTCAGGGTTTTAAGTTTAAAAGGGTATAAGAAGAAAGGTTAAGGTGTAAGTTTAGGGTATAAACTAGCTATATATTAGGTATTCTAAACAAACGATCTATATTCAAATTATTATTTTTATGCTTTATTTCATAAGATGTACAATAAAGATATATTCCATTCTATTCTAATCTACTGCTTCTAGTATTGGGTTCTAAAACCATTTTCTTATACCTGAACTCATAGATTTATCCTGGACTTCCTTATAGCGGCGGCCTCATTTAAAAGCCAACAATACATAATGTTATCTACTAATGGCGATAGGCATGTAGATTGATACATGATCATAGTGTTGTTTTTTTACAAAAAAGTTTAAAAAAGAGTATTTATTTCTATCTATCTTTTATTTCTATTAATTGAAGTATACATCCATGTTATCATGCATCTTTGTCAGTAAATATCTATTATTACCATGAGAAAAATACATATAAAATACCACCACCCAAACTCGTGGCTCCAAGAGCCTAGGGTGAATTCCCAGGTGATTGCCCCGTGAGCATTACCATGACGTGGTACGATCTACGTTTTTATAATCGCTCTTATTGTCCTGGGGGGATCTGGGGAGGCTTCATATGAAATATTAAAGCGTGCTGCATAATTCAGCGCGGCCTCGGCCATGGACTGGTCGTTCAGCTCTACATTACACATGTTTCTATAAAAAAAAATGAGTTTATTTCTCTATGAAAAACAGTACGAACTTTTTCCTCTCTCTAAAAAAATTACTGACAGATACCTAACAAACGTTTGCATACTAATATTGGACGGTCAATGCAAAAGTTATGTGTAAATACTTAATTAAACTAGGTTTTTGAAAATACCACGTTCCTACTTATTACGTTGAGCAGTGCTTTCATTGCAGAATACCTGAAAATTGTTGACGGAAGTGTCAAATTATTCAAATATTTAAATTTTAGAATATTGTTAATATTTACCACTCAAGCCGCGAGTTTTAAAGATGTAAAAAGCTAGACGATTTTTGTTTTTTCAGAGTAAAGTTAACTAAATGTTTATTTAGACTGATGCTGCAGGGTTATATATAACCGAGATGCAGTAACTAAATAAATAAATTAAAAAAAAAATATCGGACACAGCATCATCTGGCCCGAAAGTAAGCAGAGCTTGTGTTATGAGTACATGATATACTACTAATAATACATTTTTTATTTAAATTCATACTTTTTATACATAGAAACACCCAGACCCGAGACAAATACTTACAGGTCATTTCACAAGCATTTTTCTCGCGGCGGGAATCGAACCCGCAACCTTCTGCTCAGCCGGTCCTTGGCCCACTGCGCCACAGAGGTCGTCGAACTATAGTATATGAATACATTATAAACATAATATAAGTATTCTATCAGTCATCTGGTCACCATACTTTTGTGTGCATTGTCCACCAATATTTATTAATTTTATTTTGTACCGATATAACACCCACGGTAACAGCTTACGCATTAATTTAATTAAAAATATAATAAGCAGGTATCTATGTTTTTATCATATCTGTACTACGGAACAGCGAGGCCCAGAGGGTCTCGCACAGGTATTTTCATACTTAAAAGGGGATACCACACCCATGAAATGTATCATAATATTTTGCTAAAGTCATTATAATATTTTGTATTTTTATGTATAATAAAAAATATAAATAAAATAAGCCTTTATTGCTGTTCGCTACGTACATATAAGTTGATAAAATAGAAAATGCCTAATACTATACTGTCTTATACTAAATTTGTTGATTCCTAAAATTATGTATCGGCAAGCGGTTCTTCTACAACAGCTTGTCCTTCGACAAAGGCCTCCTCTAATGATTTCCACCGTGTTCTATCTCTTGCTACCCGATTCCATGCTGGGCCAGCTGTCTTCTTCACATCATCCTCCCAGCGTTTATTTTGTCTACCCTTACTTCTTTTTCCATCCCTTGGGTACTATTCCGTTATTTGTTTTGTCCATTTCTCTTTGCTTTCTCTTAACATATGCCCTGACCATCTCAATTTCAGTTCTTTGCAAACGGTTTCTATATTCCTGAATTTTGTTATACGTTTTAAGTTCTCTAGTTTTACTTTATCCCTTATTTTAACTCCTATGACACTTCTTTCTATTCCATTCTGGCATACTTTTATTTTATTTAAGAGTTGTTCTATTAAAGCCCATGTTTGACAACCATATGACAAGCATGGTAGAATACATGAATTGTATACCCTCCTCTTGTCTTTCATAGGCATTTCTTTGTTCTTCATGACTTCACTTAGTGACCAGAACCGTTTCCACGTGTTAATAATCCTTCTATTTATTTCTTTTTTCATGGTGTCTGATGTCGATATTAACTGTCCCAAATAAATGTATTCAGTAACATACTCTATTTCTTCATGGTTCACTGTAATAGCATCATTTTGTAAGGAATTGGTCATTATTTTAGTTTTGGTTGTGTTCATTGATAGTCCGGATTTTGCACTCTCCACTGATTGTTGTAACATTTGCTCCAAATCCCTTGAGCACTCTGAAAACAGAATTAAATCGTCTGCAAAACGCAGATGGTTCAGGCTTCCACCATTTATGTTGAGTCCGTATTCTGTCCATTCCAAATTTCTGAATATCATCTCTAGGACGGCTGAAAATAGTTTCGGGGATATGGGATCACCCTGGCGGACACCCTTCTCAATTGGAAATTCGTCTCCTGTGGATTCGAGTCTTACTTGTGCGGTACTCCTTGAGTAGATATTTTTCAATATTCGTATATATTTAGCATGGATTCCTTGCTTCTCTGATGCTTTCCAAATGTATTCATGTTCTAAAGAATCGAATGTTTTGTTGAAGTCTACAAATCCTAAAAAGTAGGTCTTATTATATTCTTTGTACTTTTGTAGGACTTGTCTCAGAACGTGGATGTGGTCTATTGTTGAAAACTTACTGCGGAAACCAGCTTGCTCCTTAGGTTCATTTTCGTCCAATGTTATCACAATGCGAGACAGAATGATTTTTGAAAACACTTTATAAATATTTGACATGAGGCTTATCGGTCGATAGTTCCCAATATCTCCTTTATCCTCTTTTTTGTGAAGCAGTATTATAGTTGATTTGGTCCAATCATCAGGGATACTTTCAGTTGCTATAATTTTGTTGAATAAATCTGTTAGCTTCGGAGCAATCACTGGCATTGTGGTTTTAAGGAGTTCATTTGTTATTTGATCTGATCCAGGCGCCTTGTCAAATTTTTGTGTGTTGATAGGTCTTACAGTTTCTTCTTTTAGTATTATTGGTACAGCATCCGGGTCAGATATTACTGTATCAATTTCACTCACAACCGGTCGTAGTTTGTTACTATAATATAAGTTTCTGTAAAAGTTTGTAGCAATTTAAAGGATATCAGTTCTTTTACTCGTGCTATCACCATATATTTCTGGTTTCTGTTCTAAGATGGTTCAAAATATTGTTGTAGCTTTCTTCTGTAGATGCTCCTTGTAGTTCATTTTTGCACATCGCAACTTTAAGGTTTTGAAGGAGCATTTCACTATTTCCATTACAAACAAGAGAGTTTGGACATTTATTATTAAATTTTCTGCTTTGTTTTGTGTGTAGCCCTGTTATTGTTGCTCGTAGCATTTTGTGATCTGTGTTGAAATTAAAATGGTTTATAGTTGATACATTTTTGAAAATTTTTCTTTTATTCGACATTATAAAACCTATTTCATTCCTGTGAAATCCGTCAGGAGAGATCCACGTCCATTTTTTGGTCTTCCTCTTTTTGTAGAAGCTGTTGAGAATTATCAATTTGTTTTTTAGGGCAAATGTGACTAGTCTCGCTCCATTCGTACTTCTTTTGCCATAACCATGTTTTCCTATTGTATACTCTTCTCCCGTATCACAAGTTCTAATTCGTCCATTGAAATCGCCCATTACTATTAAGTTTTTATATGCATTTTGTATCGTACTCTGTAAGTCTTCATAAAACTTTTTCTCTGTTATTTCGGGATTCGGTTGGTGAATATGCTTGTATGATAGACCACATCTCAGCTTTACAGCTGTGTGAAGGCGATTTTATATTCAGAATTGCTGTTCTTTCAGAGATTCCTCTGATTTCTTCTATATTCTTTGAAATATTTTTCTTGATTAGGAAACCGACCCCATAGAGGCCCGGTGTCTCTCCTTTATAGTGTAAGATGTATCTTCCATAGTCTTCTATTCCTTCTCCCAATCTTCTCATTTCATTGATTCCGATTATATCCCATTTTATTTTTTCGATAGCTATTTCCAACTCAATTAGTTTTTCCGGCGTTCGTAGTGTTCTTGCGTTTAAGGTTCTTGCGATATATGCGATATATATATAAGTGTTCTTGCGATATACATATAGCCTTACATATATGTAAGGCTATATGTATATCATGAATTTTCTTTTGTATGTTGCTTTTCATCTTTAGAGGGTCTTGGTCATACTCCCCCACGAGGACCAGTCGGCTTGGGGGTGGATTTTGTTCTGTTGCTTTTTCATTTTCTCTTTGTTTAGTTTGTTGTGTTTTCCGTTTACCGATGTCTAATTGCTATTGTCTTCCTCCATCAGTGTAGTTTGAGAGGGAGTTCGATCTTCCCCTCATCACATCAAATGCATTTTTCCTGTTCGCTTTAGTTCAGTTGAATGTCTGTTGTTTCCTTGGTTGACCATCCAGTTGGGGTGAAGTAGACGAAGCTTCTCTTTTCCGTTTGTCTTTGTTATTCGTGTTTTCTTTGACTATTAGTTTGTCATATTTAATATATGCAATGTTTCCCTTGTTTTTTTCTTCTGTTAATTTAGATTGTAATACTATCCTTTTTTCTAGAACTTCTTTAGAGTAATCGTCGGTTACGTATAAGTCCCTTAGGTTCCTTTTCTTTTTCATTACTTCACTCTTCTTCCATCCATTCACAAATGAAAAGAGAATAGGTCTAGGCTTTTCATCTCTCGTAGTTTTCCCGATTTGATGTATTTTGTTTACCTCATATTCTTGGATAGTGATACCCAATTCATTTTGAAAAATGTTTGTCATCCTCTGCAACAATTCAGTCGTAGACTGTTCTTCCTCCTTCAATCCGAAAACAATAATGTTGTTGTTTTTATTTCCTCTTTTCAAGTATTCTATCTCTTTCTCCAAATTTTCAACTTTTAATTTCAACTTTTTGTTTTCTTCTACGATAGGTTCCAGTTTTTCGTCCATACGCCCCATTATTGTGTTTGTTATTGACTCGGTTAATACTGCCGTCTGATTTCCCATTTCGATTTTCATTTTATCGAATAAAAGTTGAAATTGTTGGTCCATTTTGTTTTCAGTCCCCATTTTTATGTATTAGATTATTAATAGGTAACTTTTTGTACACCGCCGGTTTTTTGTTTTTTTGTCTATCCTGTTCATCCAAAGGTTGCCTTTTATAATAGATAAACCTGCGTTTGACCACGATCTCGCCTGATGTTAAGCGACGATGTGGCCGACGATGGGGCACGCAGGTCTAGAAGATACCTATTTACTCGAGACCTAGATTGTAGTTTTCAGGAAAGACAGACAACGTCAAAGCATTCCAATCCTTGGTTGTACGCATTATAAATGTGGAAGCAAAGCGCTTTGTTCGTAAGGGTGATAGACTGACAAGGTATGGATGGTATTGAGCGGTATGTCTGGTTGTCCTATTGTGGAAAGGAGATGGTGAAATTAGATCATGTAATTCCTGGGCACATTCTCTAAAATGTATCCTATAAAAGATCGAAAGGCAAGCAACTTTAAGGCGGTGCTCGAGACTCTGAGATTAGTCTCAGGGTTTAGCTGCTCACCTATCATCCACAATGCTCTACGCTTGATCGAGTCCAAAGCAGCCAGCTGGTGTTTGGGTGAACCATCCCATAGATGGCATCAATACTCCATATCCGACCGGACTATTAAGCTTTATATAAAGTGGAAAGCTGTCCAGGTGTGAAGTATCGCCTTACCTTGTTGAAGATGCCAAGCTTCATGGCAGCAGTCTTGGCCTTAGACTCGATATAGGAGCCAAAATTGAGAGTCCGTGTAAGTGAAACTCCCAAGAGTTCCAGATAATCTGTTACAGTTACCGGTACATTTCGGAAAACGGGGACTTGTAGTAACTCACTTTTTTCGCCGAAACGAGACAAGATTGCGTTTTGGATGCGTTGAACTTAACTAGATTGGCATCGCCCCAATTGGACACGATCTGAAGAGTCAAATCCAGACGCATAAGCATCTCGTCTCTGAGTTTCTGAATGTCAGTTTTACTAGCTCGTGGGTTTGCAAAGTATCTCTCCACAACTGTAGTGTCGTCTGCATACCCAATGATTCCGGGCATAAACAGATACGTTATGTGCAGTAGAAACAGTGTGGCAGAGAGCACTGACCCTTGAGGCACCCCGGCATTAATTGCCAATCGATCAGACGAGCAGCCGTCAACAACTACTCGAATGGATCCTCAAGTCAGCAAGCCATGAGCAGAACTGAACTGGCAATCCGTAGACTGGAAGCTTACCAATAAGGCTGGCGTGCCAGACCCTGTCAAAGGTTTATAGTGATAAGGCCGCCCATTTTGTATTTGGTAAGCTGCTCTATTAATTATTCATCATTATATAAAATATTATATTTTGGTCACCATTTCAAAATGTATGACGTCAATGGTGTCTATAAATACGTCGCCGGAAGCTATAACCATACTGTAAGCTGTTCTCGCTTCTACGTTTATTTTGTCATGAGACGAAGATACCCATTAATAGGTATACGTAAGTACTTACACTCAGCCGAATTTCATTGCTTACAATGTTCGTTGGTATCACATCCTGTCACGTCCTCTATGTGGCGCATAGCTATTAGTTGATTTGGCTGATGTCGGCTTTTAAAACGCATTAAAACCCAGGGTTTCGTCATTTGCAATAGGACATATTTAAAATCACATGTCACCATATTTAAACTGTAGGAAACCTTCATCATCATAATCATATCAGCCCTTAGAAGTCCACTGCTGAACATAGGCCTCCCCAATTGATTTCCAGGGAGAATGATTTTGGGCCCCTGTCCATCCACCAACTTCCCGCGATCGTCACAATGTCGAAATCGTCATCGGGTGGGGGTCGTCTTACGCTTAAGGACAGGAAGCCTAAGGTAACCTTAGACATAATGTACTCGTCTAAGTACTTATAAGATCACATGATTTTGTGTTCCAGTAAATTGTGATGATGAAGATAACATGTGTGTCCCGACTATAAGTAAAAGATGACGCATGTTCCAGGAATTCTAATCGGCTCTAAATCAGCATGGTCGAGAACAGAGTACAATCACTAAATTATACTTTATATACACATATAAAAATCTACTTCAGGATTTACAATCTTATTTTTTGGAGTATACAGTTGATTTTCAGTTGATACGTTTATGGCGTAAACTAACACCCATTTGTAGCTCTTGCTATACCATGGTTTCATTGTTTTATTCTGTGATGTTTTTATAACCCATATTAACTTTCTTAGAAACTTCGTTCATAAATTAGCTTCCTTGTAGATTTATCTCTCGAATTCCTGTGCGATAACATTTATTGACATTTATTAAATCCACAATTAAATCTTTATATATGTAGGTATATTAATCTTCTGTCCGTGTATTTGTAACTAAACACCTCCTAAGAGGTTAGACCGATTTTGATGATTTTTTTTGTGTGTGTTCAAACGGATTCGAAAATGGTTTAGATTTACAATTAGATATATATATTATTTTCTTATCAAAACGCGCGGACGCGAACGGGACAGCTAGTTTATTTATAAAAAAAATACATAAATATTGGTGGACACAACAACGTCTAATTCCATACTAAGCATAACTTGTATTCATTATGGTGACCAGTGACTGTAAAAACACATATATTGTTAAATACATACTTATGATACTTTATAACACCCAGGCACAAAACCAGCGCCTATGTTTATCACGCAAATGTTTATCCTGGGAGGGAAACCACCCTAAACCTAAACCTACAGCGTAGAGCTACTTATCTATCTACTTATCTACTTATCTAGCGTTATCTACAGTATCGCGCTAAAATCTTTCTACCCGACTACTTATCAAGATGCCGTAAATTTCACTTTCTGCCACTTTATGAACGGAGGAAAATCTTTGATATATCGTATCTCTTGGGCATAGCAAATGGCAAGGCCTGCTCGGAGTTATCGGAACTCTTAGGATTACGCACTAACAAGGCTACATTAAGAAATCCCGCAGTACCGCAAGTTAGAACTAATTATAGGCAAAATGCATTTATTATAAGGGCATGTACTTCATTCAACAATTTAGCTAAGGCGGATTGATTGATGGTATTGATGTATTTAATACCTCAGTAACTGCATTAAAACGCATATTAAATGAACATTTCTTTATCAATGAGGTTTATATATAATATCATTGTTTCTTTATAGAATAAGTTAGCAATATCCTTTTAATTATATCACTGGACCTATCTATTTTTATTGGGAACTAACTTGTTTAATATATTTTAACCTTAAATCTAAATTCTGAATTTTAATAGTCGTCTACTTTCACTGTTTTTAATTAATCTTTACGTAAATTTATATGTGGAAACTTGTAAATGGCCATCAAATATATATGTAGGTACTTTCAGTATGTATGTATAATTATATATTAGTCTTTTTATGTACTTAGCTGTAAGTTTTCTTAAAAATTATAAAATAAAATAAAAATAAAATACTTACTACCAGATGAGCTGACCGTTATTACTTTACTTTATATGTACATTACATGTACATTACCAGATATTAATATTTGTGCTAGCACAAGCATTGCATACTGACCGATTCATTATAACACCATCAAATTAACCATCATGGTAGATTAATGGGCTAATGGTCAGCGAGCCCACCCATAGCGACTATTAGGCTATAAATACGTAGCTTATCAGATTTCCTGTGAACCAATCATTCAGCTCCATATCCAATGCTCATTCCGTGTCATCGTCACTTGGTTCTTGTGTGGTCGCTGCGCGCTGGGGTTCTTCTGCGTAGATTAAATTATATTTAGGTACTAATGGTCTGGTACCACTGGTTCTAATTCGACCATAATTAATTAATAATTAATGTATTTTTAATGCATAATTTTAAAAAAATATTAGCATTCTGCACTCCTTCTCTATGTAAACTATAAGTGTGCGAAATTTCATACTCCTCCGTCCGCGCAACATTTGTAAAAAGGGGTACAAAGTTTTTGCTTCACGTAGGTATTAATATATAGATAAGAGTGTGATTCTTTGGATCTATCTCAAAACTTATGTTTTTTACGATACTCTTACAAAGTATTACAAGGATAGCCTAAGGCCAAATATAATTTGTTAATTAATCTTCTCACCGCGTCTCTAGCCGGTTCTTTTTTATGCGGTGCAATAAAAAAGTTATTTTTAGCAAAAATTATTACTTTATGTGCAGTTTATTACATCATTTGTAACTATGATGTAGATTTAGGTGTTTTTTCGTGGTCTCAGATTTTGGCCCATGGGACGGCGACAGGTAAACATTTTTTGTGGTTCCATTGCTCTCTGTGGTTTAAAAATATCTTTTCTTGCTGATCAATAACCCTAGGTATTGAGTGGAATGTGTCAAATATGGCAGAATATTACCACGGTCTTACATACGATTGTTGATCCAAAATTTCACGGAATATAGGAGTTGTGATAAAATTAAAACGAAAATATTTTTCCTATTCAAAAATATTTTACCTCGTTGCTCTCAAAATGAGACAAAATCGCCGCTTTAATCGCTTCTTCTTTATCTTCCAACGTTTTTGAAAAAAATAATAATGAAATAATGAAATTCGGAAGTAATCGTCGGGGGCCCAGCATGGTGACTATGAAACTTTTGATACAATCAATGTTTATCAGTTTTGATTAGCATTGGCATATTTTCAATCATTAATTTGATTGTCACTGGACCCAGTTTTGACAAGATGGATTACAATTACGTACGTTCGGTTACTATCTCAGACCAAATAAATATAAAGACGGAGTGCAGCGAACAACAAAAGTGAAGCCTTAAACTGTGCTCTGTGTAAATGAAGCTACGACTTGCACCCCCTCCCCTCCGTTCCGCGGACTATTGAACCTACTCTCGTAGCTAACTATTCACCATTGCACGGAACGAAATCACTAGCAGTTGGTACACACGTAGAAATCACGGAGATAAGTTTTGTTTGAGGATTTTTTTGGGCTCGGATGGTAAAGAGCAAATTAGCTGTACTTAGGGGTAAACCTGGTACAAGGTACAAGAGGTTAAAGCCAATAGAATATAAGAATAGAAAAATCAAAGTAGACAAATATAAAAACACAAAAATTAGGCAGACATATCAAAACCGGCTACCTGCGCATTGACGTCAAAAAACTGGTTACAATCCGTAAATTATGTGAAACTACCTCAAATAGTCGGTTTGCAATTACTAAATGGGTATTAATATTATTATGTGTTCATTATAAATCACAGTTAGATAAGGAAATAGAATAGAAATAGAAAAAGTTTTTATTTGCAACAACACAGACAAAAATACAATTAAAATAAAAAATACAAAATGAATGGTTGCCGCAAAATGGACCCTAACTCAGCATATGCGGATTGCAGTGTCAACAATTCGCGCTGGTCTTCCGCTAGGACCAATTCTGTTTAACGGACATGAAACGATAATTACGTTATAAATAAACAAGGAATAAATAGACAAAAGTTACATAACAGAAATTAAATAAACAAAAAGAAACACATGAATAAACAGATATGGACCATTACACATAGCCATCTAGCCCCAAACTAAGCAAAACAGTCACAGAATTAGTACTTTGGGAACCAGAAGGCTAATATAACTTATTCAGTACCTACTTATATCAGTATTTATAGATACCAGTACTTATACTACATAGCACTTGTATCCAACAGAAGGCTTTCCTGCGCTTTTTGCCAGACAAATAAATACATTTTAAGTTTCTTTCTAAAGCTATTAATACTCTGCAGGTTTCCTATCGGCGGCGGAATATTATTCCAACACTTCGACGCAGCGTAGCGGAAACTGCCTTTATAAGCAGATGTCTTGTGATGCTGTGTTGAGAGCTGCGCCGAGTATTGGCGAGGTTCACAGGACCTTAAGCTGGATCGTTTATCTATCTTATCGTAAAGGTACCTGGGCGCTGTGTGCTTCATTACCCCAAATAGAAGGCACGCTAAGTGAAGCTTTTGACAATGCTTCATTTTTAATATTGAATGAGCGTTCAAAAATGGACTTACGTGACCCCTAAGTGGAATGTCGAAACAAAAACGAGCACAGGCATTCTGTACCCGTTGAAGGAGTCTTTGTGTCCTAGCCAAAAGCCGCGGGCTAAAAACAATATCAGTATAGTTTAGCTTAGACAACACTAAAGACTCTACCAGCCTAACTCGAAGTACTTCCGATATATATGGCCTCATTTTGTACAGTACTTTTAGCCTATAAAAACAATTTCTGACAGACTCTGCAATGTGTTCTTCAAAACGAAGGGCGCAATCCAGTTGAAGTCCAAGGTTACGAGCTTTAAAGACCCGTTCAATAGTTCAACCCATAACATGGTCTAACATTGGCCAAGTGATTACTACTACTACCAAAAATTAGGTACTTCGTTTTTGTGGGATTCAATAAGAGACCGTTGTTCCTTGACCAGAGAGCAATATTCTCTAGATCAGCATTGAGTTTAGTGATGGCATTGTCGATTTCAGAAGGCTCACAGGAAATATAAACTTGTGTATCGTCGGCATATAAATTAAATTGACAATGTTTTATACATTGCCCCAAATCCGCTGAATACAAGATAAAAAGTATTGGACCTAAAATCGATCCCTGTGGTACACCTCGGCCAAGGAGCACCTTATCGGATTGCTTGGTAGAAGAACCAGATACTAGGCTTACGTACTGGCTACGATTTGTGAGGTAGCTTTCAAACCATTTTAAAGCACTGATATCCAATTCATAGTATTCAAGCTTGGCGATGAGAAGTTCAATATTCAAAGAGTCAAAAGCCCTCGAGAAATCTAGGAGTACTAGTAATGTGCACATACCCTCATCCTGCGCACAGAGAATGTTGTCAGTTACATCAAGAAGAGCGGTTACTGTACTTCGCCCCCTTCTGAAGCCTGACTGCACTTCAGGAAGTATAGAGTTGTCCTCAAGGTAGTCGGTTAACTGTGCACAAACAGCTTTTTCTAGAATTTTTGATAAACACGGTAATATACTTATTGGCCTGAGGTCCTTCAGTGCAACGGGATTTGAGTTTTTAGGTAGAGGACGCACGATTGCTGTTTTCCAGACATCAGGGAATGTAGGTACATGTAATAATTGAAGTGTATATCAAAGCGTCAACTGCTTCAAGAGTGATGGATGCGTCATAATGAGCATATTTAAGTTAATAAGATCAGACCCCTCAGCATTTGATTTTAATCTCTTGATGATATTTAAGATAAGGTCAACACTTATTGGATCTATAAGAAAAATAACATCACTAAACTTGTAGGACCTAAAAAGAGACATATGTTGGTTACATATATGAGTTGGGCGAGGAATATCAAGAAAATAATTATTAATAATGTTGGGTTCATGAAAAGAGGGGGTAATTCTTTGGAAGAAGTTTTTTGGAAGGAGAGTGCTTTTATGATTTTTCCAAAGAGCCTTTGAGTTATGAAGATTGTTATTAATATTAAAATTGAAATAAGCTGGTTTTTCACGGTAGAGTGCCTGATTAACAGTGAACTTGAGACTCTTTTAGTAATCTCTCTTGGCAGAAGATTTAGTTTTATGATACTCCGCTGCAGCTTCGTCACGCAGCTTCATCATTAACCTAATTGTATCAGTTATCCAAGGGTAGGTGCGGGATTTCACAACAACAGTTTTAACAGGGGCATGCAAGTCGAATGATAGGAGAAGATTATAATTAAATATGTGAACCATTTCGTTAATGTTTGCGACAGCCGATAATGAATCACAGTTGATAGTTTTCATGTCCTTATTAAATTGATCCAAATCGATATCCTTAAGTGGCCGATAAGTCAAAGTAACTGGTACGAGTTTCTCCCGCTTTATATTAAACTCGTATACGATCATACAGTGTCCATGAACCCTACCCACATGATCCAACACTACACTTTTCGCCTGTAAGTTAGTGCACACTACGTCAATGAGTGACTCAGAAGTTTTACTAAAGTGAGTGGATGAAGTTACTACTTGTGAGAGCTTAAACAATCGAGAAACAAGTCAAACTTAGATTTTAACCTGGATTTCATTAAAATCCCCCAAAACTATCAAGCTGTCATAGGCGGGTAATGAGTTTATTGAGTCATTTATAGCGTCAAAAAATAAATCAACATCAATCCATTGCGGTCTATAAGATGTGTCTATCGCCAGTTTCTTTCTTTATTGATTGAGACAATGAGCCAAAATTGTCCTAGCTGTGCATGTAATGGATCAACCGAATGTTGCTAAGTTCGCGCACCCACACCTCGTTTTATATAGAACCCCACTCCTCCTCCACGCTTCCTTTTACCCCGAGGACGAGGAGTGTGACGCAAACGATAGCCAGACAGTGCTGGTGCTCGACCGTCCTGATCCAAACTAAGCCATGTTTCTTTTATAGCCAAAATATCCACATCATGCCGTATTACCGAGGCTATAAAATTGTCATGATTTATGCCAAGGGAACCTGGATTGTAACATACCGACCTTCAGTAGCTTACCAAAAATCAAAAGTATTACAAGAAACTAAAAACCAGTAACAGTATAAAGAGGTGCTATATAGAAAGACGCAGTACCTAAAATATTGAAGAGTATATAAATTCAAATTATAATCAAAAATAAAATACACAGTGAAAGCAAAACAGGAAACAAAACCATAAATATTAATTAAAAAAATAATTACTTACGTTCTATTTTTAGTATATTTAGTTATTTTTGCTTGACTGACGGACGACCGACAACGCGACGGCTACGATATAAAGATTTGAATGATCTGTAAATATTTGTTCTGAGTCCAGGAGATGTGGAATTGTAAGTAGGTGAACCTATACCTAATACGAAAGCACTTATAGTTTCTCACACCCACGCTATAAAGAGATTCCTAGTAGGGTAATGTTTGCATTTTTTAAAACCGTGTATTTTGAATATTTGAGTCTTCTAATACCTACACAAAAGAAATTCGAACGTAGTCGCCCGCTATCGAATCAAATCACGAGTCACCTATCTTGGCATACAGTTTGCTACAAGGTGCAAAACAAAGCGATAGAAACCCGTATCCGTATGACCACATTGACGCATTAAACTTACCTATTAACTAACTAGATTACATTAACTAGCTCGCCTTATACCTAATATTATTATGGTGGATTAAGAAAAGACAGAACTATAAATTACCGATAATTGGCTGCCCACAACCGAAAAATAAAATAGTATCATGTAAAACTACATAGCCTGATAAAACCTCAATGCACAATGAGGTATATACATACATCGAAAAGAGAACGTGCAACCGGCTTTCTGTATAAATGCGGCCAATAAGTAAGACAATTTTCCCACGCGGTGTCAGTTTCGCGTACATTGTGATTGCATCGCATTCGTGGAGAAAGTTCGGTCACCATTGACGTCAATGGTAAGTGATTGCTGCGCTTGCGTTTCATAATTCAAGAGCTCATTCACACCAGTCAGCCTGTAGCACCAGTTTCTGACGTTGTTTATTCGCGAATGCAACAACATTTTGGAAAATTCGATTTTGTATTGTCATCGAATCACGAATCGAATCAACGAATATGACCAGTAAACGGGTTTATAAATAACGAAATAAACTTTTTTTTTAATAATCTTTCCTTATTTTGCTGGTCTGTGGGATCTTTTTAAAGCTAACACCAGCCATACCTAGATACCTATTACATTCGTGATTTTGAAAGACTTCGAGAGCAGTTCAAGTTAAGGCACGGATTATTGGCCTGCAGTGCAGCGAACTTTGAGCATCTAGATTCAAATACAGGGCTTTGAGCATATTAAAGAAGCCCGCTTGTCACATGTAGGAATGGAAATATGCACCAATATTCATTTGGTATTTCATTTGATTATAAGAAAGAAACCAGAGAACATAAAAACTTGTATCACTGTTTAAAATTAGACTAGCTAAAATTTTCTAAAATACGAACCACCTTGTTTTATTTGCACCAAAGACGATTACCAAATTAGAGTGAGGATTTTAAATGACAGTTCTAAAATAAATAAAAATTTACATTCTATTACATTTCATTGAATTGATTTTTCTAGAATTTTTGAAGTTTTAATCAACACTTCTTTACACGAAGACACTTTTTCGTTATTGGCATGTGTCATAATATAGTCAATTGCCAGTGCCAACTGTTTATAGGTATGTCACAAAGTCGTCTTGTCGTTCGTCATTTGTTATTTTATATAAAATTGTGCCTTTCACATAAAATAACGACGGATTATTTTTGCTCGAATCACAAAGAAACAAAAAGCTTTTATTCCAATCATTCACACGAAGTCAATAACTCTAGCTCTATTTAAATAAAAACACAAAAATTACTAATAAAACCGGAAGTAACTAGAGAAAAATAAATAATAAAAGTGCAATGTTTGCTTCGCAAGACAACCAAAAATAATCGTACACGAAGATTAAAAGAGCTAAAAAACACGTGTCATTTAAAAAAATTACTCTCATTCAGAATTTTATGCAACAATTAGATCTTTCGTGTTATTTTAGTTCGTTTTTGTTGGTCCTGCGAAACTACAAACAATCTGGGTCAATGTGTAGGTACTAAGGTTGTCTGGCAGATATCGCTATCTAGCGATAAGACCGCCAATTGTACTACCGTGTAGCTAAACACTGTTTCTTATATTAGTCTAATGTATTTTGTGGTGTGCAATAAAGAATTTTCTATCTATTTTCAATGAGTTTCATCGGCCCGGGCGTTTAAATAGGGCGTGGGATGATCATTAACTCTTATGTAGGTACTAGAAATTGTTGCACTTGAGTGGTGCTATGTTGTCTATCTTCTATCATAGAAGAAAACAGGAAATGTTTCAAGGAAGGCGTCTTTACGTACCGACGCTCACAATTCATGAATGCAGCCAGCGATTCCTTGTTTGTAACAATAATAAATGACTTATGCTCATCTCCAACAAAGCTTTATTACGGAATAAAAGTAATGTAAGCAATTGAAGTTCCTCCTTGGCAGTGCAAGCGTCAACATCACATGTATGGGTTACGTAATGTGGAGTCTACGCAAGATAGTCACTTAACAATTCGCGCACGTCTGCTTCCTAGCTCTGGTGCGAAAATTCATACAAATCCAACCGTAATGTATGCTGGTGACGCGCGAGCACTTCTACGACGAGGTAGGTACTTATCCCTCTGTAGCTGTACTGCGCTTTCATTCCCTTATTCGAAAGTAGATAAGAATCTTTGATCATATTAAGAGTTCAGAGTCAAAGCGCTTTAACAAGCTGCTGCTCGGGGCTTTGTCCGCGCGATACGCAGTTAAAAAAAAACGTGTGCGTCTCGGGACGCCCGACAGAAGTGATAACTTAAACTAATCTAACTAGCGCTTTGGGTTAGAGTGCGAGAGGAGGAGCCTGCCTACCGCTGCCGTATGCGTGAGAGAAAGGGAAGGCAGACAGACTGGCTCCGAAATAAATGCGTTACGTAACGAAGCGGTTTACCCTCCCATAAGAAGTTATCACTTCATAAAAAAATTTAACAAAAAATTAAACCGCCGAATAAACTGAAAATCAAAAATAATAAACCTTTTTTGTTTAACCTTAATAACTAAGTTCTTAAACTAATGTAAGTTAAACATTGCGTGCTTGAGTAACAAATAAATAACATCCATACATGCACACAAACTTTCACAATCAATATATTATCATACTAGCTGCTGCCCGCGGCTTTGCACGCGTAATACAGGCTAAAATTTTATGCTTCTAGTTCTAAAATTGACAATACTTTCATACAACTTTTCATACCCCTTTTCAACCCTTTACAACACTTTTCCAATTAAAAAGTAGCCTATGTCCTTTCTCAGGCTTTAGACTATCTGTGTACCAAATTTTATTTAAATCGGTTCAGTAGTTCAGTAGTCGTGAAAGCGAGACAGACAGACAGAGTTACTTTCACATTTATGATATTAGTAAGGATCTATAACCTCGTTCCCCACTTATAAAATACCAATGAAAATCCAAAGAGAATAGGTTGCATAAGAAAATATAATCTTAATTACATAATCATTATGGCTACAAAAACTACTAACTGTGTTTTCAACACTTGTACTCGTACACAGGTATACTAATGCAATGTTAGCATATTATTCTAGTGTAGCACCTGTACAAGCTGTTGCTATGGCTTTTTATTATACTTTAAGTGTATCTCGTACTACCAAAACATACACATCGATATTTTGTTTATTTATTTAGCACCTTTTCACACGCGTTGGCTCAATTGGCTCTTTTGTTTATATTGCTTCGCATGCATCACCCACATCTGATGCATTGTTTTCTTGCATGTATACACACTTATTGTTTTGTTCTGGGACTCGTTGGTGAGAATCAGCAACGGATATGCTCTCAAAACATTTGTATTATATTAACGGTACTCCAAAGTATCATCTGCTTCACTTTTTCTCACTACAATCATAGATGATCTTAAACTTACCACAGAGCCGGCGGCAAGTCATCGGTTCGCTCAGTACATTCTATCGCCTATACAATGGAAAGCGCTCTGAGGAACTATTCAACCTTATACCTGCATCTAGGTTCTACCATCGGATCTCGCAACATCGAAATAATGCTCATCCACACCTCATTGATGGGTAACACGCACTACTTGTTTTACGAGCTCTTTTCTGCCCCAAAACGTGTAGATTGTGGAATGATCTTCCTTTATAAGTTTTCCGCCGAACTATAACATGAACCGTTTCAAGACAAATGTAAAAAGATTTCATGAGGGCAGGCAACGCATCACTAATGTGTTGCAGATGTGTATAGGCACCGGAAACTACTTATACCATCAGGCGGGCCGTAAGCCTCTATGCCTCCTTATTGTATAAACAAAAACATCTGAGTATTGACCCGACTTATTGCTTCTGCATCTTCTAGAGCCACTAAATGCTCGGGTAATAAAACCCTAGATTCTCCCAAGGAATGCGCATATATTTACGTCGTAGAAACCAAAGCAGACGTGCGAGACGCAGTTCAGACCACAATACCGTTGTGCTATATCAGACTAAGTGGACTCCCACACGACTACCACCGCTTATAATTATGTTATTTCTGTTCTTGAGCAATGGTCATTATTCACTTTGTCATTCATAAGACTAGCCAGACTGTTCTTGCTTAGACCCTTTTCACACCTACAATGTTTTATATAACTTTTACCGATATCAAAAATTAAGCTAAGTACGGTGTTTGTGTGGTTTCGATTTATTGTCAAACAAATTTTCAGTAGGTACACTGTAATTATGAACTTCGCCCAGAACTGTTTTGCTTAGCTGGGTTTTCCCCATAACGTGATGGTATTGTCTTCCACGTGATTGTTATTGTATTTATTATATAATTGGCGGCAGTTAGAGATAGTTTACGAAAATGAGGAGGTTTCTATAAGCCTTAAATTTGTAGAAATTTGTTCAAATACACTCAAGAATGCAAATTAAAAAAGCCTACTCAGAATATCGTTTATTACTTATAGAACCATCTCGCCTAACCTAACCGTCATTTACTCATGTACATAAAGAAAATATAATATTAGTAGGTATGTAGTATATATCCTAGATTGTTTCTGCATATATGTCTGTTTGCTAGTTTGTATCTTAGGGAAGGAAATGGGCTACTTTTTATTTAGGCGTACCTCGAAACACGCATAGGAGCCGCGGACATCAGCCAGTTATAAATATTTCGTTATGGTAGCTGTTCACTTTACCTACATGAATTAATCATTTTCCATGCTTAATTTACGCGGGATGGGGACTCTCTAGAAGCGTCTCTCGACTCCAGCAGAGGTAAATGTCCTTTGGAGCTACTACTGAATTACTCATTCCCCATAAATGCTCAGAACAGTCTAGAAATGGTCGGGATTGATAGAGGTAAATGTCCTTTTGGGCCAGTCAGCAGAGGTCTATGCCACTTGTGGTAGTGCATTGGAAGCTATTGACTTCACTACACACACATAAATACATAGTTAACCTAACATACAAAATAATCTATATCTAGTAATACTCGTACATACCAAATGCCTCTTTTTCTGGGAAACGGATTTTTAAATTCAACATAAACCTAGTCTGATCATTTCTCTCTTCCAGAAAATTATATCCGAAATTTCATGTCAATATTAAAAGTATAGTGTCCATGTCTGTCTGTATGTTTTTTTATCTTTTCACAGCTTAACTGCTGAACGGATCTTGATGAAATTTGGTTGATTTGATAGATATCACGACCTCTGTTGCGCAGTTGGCGAAGGCCCTACAGAACGCAGAAGGTTGCGGGTACGATTTAGGCCGCCGGCCGGACAAATGTTTGTATGTTCTTCAAATATTTATATTTATTATTATAAATATTTATAGGGTTTAGGTGTTCTTCCATGTATAATATTAATAAGTATGTATTTGCCAAAAAAGTATGTAAGTAGTAAATCAGTCATGTGGTTTCAATATCACAAGTTCTGCTTACTTTGGGGCTAGATGATGCTGTGTGAAATGTGCAGTAATATATATTGGATACGGATATAGGTTACTTTTTGTGTGTGTACCACGCGTGCGAAGCCGCTGGCAGCAATTTGTATTTATTTATGTTCATTGCAAAATGATTATTGTAAGTAGTTCATACATGAATTTTAGAAAAATATTGCGACTAAACGGAAAACCATCGAAATCGATATGGTCAAAATACCTGCCTATATAATAATTTGTTTCAAATACTTGTGGGCTTTCAAATTCAATATATAAAAATGCTCACTTTCAAACATTACTACTTTAGCGGGAAGGAAAAGGATTCGGCTCTACAAAAGACTGTTAATAATTGTATAATTACAAAGTTAATAAAGTGCTTAGAAAAACCCAAGAATTAGTAGATTCAGATTTACCATTAACCAATTTAGTGGGAAGGAAAATAGGAACTACGTCCAAATTAAATTTTGTGACGTACTAGTTGTAAATAAATTACGTAACTTTTAACTGGTTTTGCTGAGTAAAAAGCAGGGAAACAAACCGTTTAATTTTACCGGAAGAACATGATTTTTACCATATATGCAGAAGTTAAATAATCGTTACGTTGCGTTTCGTAAGTCATTCATTATGCGACATGACATTTACGGCTATTTCAAGACCAGATATTCTTTTTAATCCACCTAGTTTTTGAGTTTTGGTCTTCTCTCTTAATATTTTTTTAGGATTTCGTACCTCAAAAGGAAAAATGGGGGGTCCCTTTTTCCTTTTATTCAAGCCCTGTCCTACAAGGGTTTGTAGGACAGGTCTTGAATTACTATAACCGATAAAATGTTTGTATCGTTCCCACTGACAAAATAAGGTAACGGTGGGTGATAGTGTTACCGTTATAACCTTTTAACAAATAACGCTATATTTTATAATTATATTTAGCTTATGGGCTTTATAGCTTAACCAGGTATAGATCGTTCTTAATACCGGGATGTGGTTAATGGGAATTTGTACCAGTAACTCAGAAACGCATGGAGGTATCAAGTTGAAATTAAAATTAAATACTGAAGTCTGTGGGCTCTTAGAGCTGTAAAAATCGAGCTTCTAAGTCAACGCAATCAAAAAATGTCGCCTAAATACGGATATCTATGCCGTATATTTCGAAATTCGGAAGTAAATCAAAACCTTACTTCCCGTTTCATTAAATTTGGCAAGAAGCAAGGTTTCACAGCACAAGTTAAATAAAAAATCCGTAAACCGTTACTTTGTACTTGTATTAATCAATAAAAAAAATGTTTTGTATCTTTTTTGGAGCAATGTTAGGTGGTCTAAACTTAGTTTACGATAATCAGGGGCCCTGATTGGGCTACTAATAGTAAACTATGGTAAAATACCTATATATGTTGGTGAGAAAAGTAGGTACTCAGGTTCCTAGGTATGGAACCCTCTCTGGGGAGACTTTCGCACTTGACCGATTTATTTGTGAGTATGATATTACTAACGCATTGATTTCTATTCGCCATTAATTCTCATTGTTCTCGTCGTCATTGTAATTATTTTTTTACACATAATTTACTAATGTACTTGATAGATAATCAATAAACGTGACTAACTTATGATTACAGGTTAACTTATTATGCAGCGCAAATTGTTGGTACTTTCATATTATGATACATCTTCAGTTACTTTACACACAAATTGTATTATAAGTCATTGTATTATGAGAATAAAATATACATAAATTACGTGTGTAATTGTCATATAACATTACGTGAAACATATTTAAATGAATATAAATTGAGGCACTGATGCCTCTACACGCTTTATGTCTAACTGTTATAGTAATTTATTTACAGAAATAATATACAGAATATAAAATACACGTGAAACAGTTGAGCTATCTAAGGTCCGTTTAAAACGATCTATAGATAGCTCAACTCAATGCAATTCAATATATCTTTATTCAATAAAATCACAAGGACCACTTTGAACTGATCCAGCTGATCCAACTGATCCAGATCACTGCCAAAGGGCAGCGTTGCCAAGATACTACATGTACAAGTAAATATATAATTTGCTTACGTATGTATATCTTGAAAGTATTTAAGCATATAGGTAGTGTTATTTACCTACCTTTATTTTGATTTATATTTTTTGTCTAGGCATGTAGATTTCTCAAGTTTACCGATACCGTGTGCGTCATAGTATTCGAAAAAAAATATACAAAACAAAATGAAAATGCGCAGTGTTTTGTCTACCTATGTCTGTAACGTGGATTAGGAATTGTTTTTGAATTATGTATATAAGGTGTGGTGTGACTCGTGTGTTGTGTATTATAGTACGAGATCTGGCTGCAGAATGAGTGCACTCATCGAGTGTTTGCTAAAAACCTACTACGCATATTTATGATTAGGAAAATATACATCTACCAGGTTGCCTATCAAAATGTGGCGGCTAATATTTTTAATTAAATTATTGGAAATAGATTTTTCGGAAAAAATTGCATTCACTTGCTTTAAGATGATATATGGTAGTTGTGTATTCTCCTAATCATAAATATGCGTAAAAATTGTATGTTTAGCAAACACTCGATGAGTGTACCTACTAATTCTGCAGCCGGATCTTAGTCTATAAGTACTAATTTCGTTCAGAATTTTAACCTTTTTATCGCCGTCAAATCTAATGATAATAACATAAGTAATGATGACCTCTGTGGCGCACTGAGCACCTTTATATATAATATGTATGTATTTATAAAAAAAGTATATAAGTAGTATATCAGTCTTATGATTCCCATAAACAGCTCCGCTTACTTTAGGGCTAGATGATGCTGTGTTAAATGTTCAGCTTTATTTATTTTTATTCTATTTTAAGTACCTACTCATTAATGTCTTCAATAAAACAGAAAATACACTTCATGCTTACGAATTAGTAAATATAAAAGTGTAAAGCGATTGTTTCTATTTTTACCTTCAAGAACAATAGAAAATAATAGCCAATGTCATAAATTGGACGGCATTGAATCGTTATATCAGCCCATGATGTGTGGGCTATCCTAATGTGGAGTTGCCTTATGTAGTTTACAGTAGACATCAAAAAGTATCTTTCCTTTTATAGTCGGATATACAATAACAGCCGACGTCACTGATATTAACCGGTATATGTTATAAGCACAATATTTAACATAACATTACAAAACCGCAAAGTTAACCTACCAAATTAAGTGGTAGATTTTGTTTGACGTCATCTACTGCTAAATTATCAGTAGCTTTAATGTTAGTAGCATTATATTAAATTGATAAAAAGGTGCGTGATGGTTATAACAAAAAGTTCGGTTTCTAACAGGTTGGTGTTTTTATTCATTAACAAAATAAAAATGTATAATACGAGCTAAAGTAGATCGAACTTTACCAAATGAAACATATCAAAGATGTCAGGGCCTCGAGACGGGCTGCGCAGACGCAGATTAAATTAAGGGTCGCGGCCTGTCTACAAACTCGTCTGGCACCGCCATCGTGCGTTTGATAAGTCAATAAACAATACTTATTGATCTTTCAACTTGACGCAACGCAGAGACATTTTTACCGAGATCTTTTTTTATTAACCGATATCAGATAACGTCTTTCCTTATGCTACTTGACATCGGTATCAGTATTACGCTTCCGAAGTTTATTTTATAGGTGTCATTATTTTGCATGAGGGCGTCGTGTGGTGCTTCACGTGCGGCGGTTGTGACAAGTCGTGTTGATAATTAATGTGAGCTACGTCACAAAGTAGATACATTAAAATGTTCTTAAAAGGCGATTTAGTATTCCTAGGAACTAGCAATGAGACTGCTACTTACAAAAAGATCTAGTTCGTGTTAGATTTATCAATTTGCAAATTTAAAAACGTAATAAAACAGAAACTGTCTATTAAAGCATATTATAAAATATCTCATTATTTAGATGCCAAAAAAGCTTGGGATGAATCTGCTCCAACTCGACTCGGCATCCGTAATAAAATTGTCAAGGATCATACAAAAAAGTGTTAAGACCAGACAAGTTTCTTGCCGGATTCTTCTTGAACTGGGGTTAGGAGGAACCGGCACCTAGATTTACTAGCATGTAAGAAGACGATTTAAAGTGGTCCTTGTGATTTTATTGAATAAAGATATATTGAATTGAATTGAATTGAATTGTTATCTTGGTTTTATGAATGTTTAATGGAAATTACCACTTGTGAATACAAAAATCTATGGACGAAATCCATTGTGGAACTCCCGGCAACTTTATTTGCGTAATGTTACTATAATTTAGTACATTACGTGAATGTACCCCCCTCGCCCCCTTTCCACCCTTCTTCTCGCTGCAGGGGTCAAGGGTTTCGTTTCAGAAATGATTTCTTAACTAGCTGCTGTCCGAGGCTTCGCACGCGTGGTACTTACATAAAAAGTAGCCTATGTCCTTCTCCAAGGTCCCATCTATCTCTATACAAAAATTCATCCAAATCGAGTCAGCGGCTTAGGCGTGAAAACGTGACAAACAGACAGACAGACAGACAGACAGAGTTACTTTCGCATTTATAATATTATTAGCGACCCGCCCCGGCTTTGCACGGGTGCAATGGTGCTACTAAATATACTACAGAATGTCTTTATATATAACGTTATCTAAGAGAATAACATAACCTAAGAGATAGACATAAACCATCTCGGACGTTTTTTAATACTATAGTACATTATTTTGATCTATCTCGTAGGGTTCAGCCAGCGTTTGCAATGTAAGCGCAAAAAATGTGTTTATTTACGACATAACATTAGAAATCTCTAAAATTATTAGTGTTTCTCTTCTATATTATGCATGTATCATACATATAAACCTTCCTCTTGAATCACTCTATCTATTAAAAACTATTGCATCAAAATCCGTTGCGTAGTTTTAAAGATCTAAGCATACATAGGGGCAGACAGACAGCAGGAACCGACTTTGTTTTATACTATGTAATGATTAGTAGGGATTCACGTCTACACACTTTAAGCAACAACCCTCAAAATCAAAAACAAAACCTCAAAATCTAAAATTTCAACCATCTACTCAACATCTCATAATGGTTTCTAATGCGGCGTTAAAGTGTGGTCTTTTCTTGTCATTAGGTAATGTTAATGAATAATGATGGCAACAGAACGCGACATTAGTAAATATTTGATTATGAGATAGACTTTAAGACTCTTCCCTGTGAGCGGTTTAGGCAGTTCGTTGACTTATATGATAGCGAATCCAGGATTTTAAGTTCTATAAATTAATAAATAAATAATGCCGGTCATTTTTACACAGCATCATCTGGCCCCAAAGTAAGCAGAGCTTGTGTTATGGGTACCACATGACATGACTGATAAACTACTTCCATACTTACATAGAAACACCCAGAACACCCAGAACAGACAAATACTTGCAGATTATACAAACAATTGTCCCGCGGCGGGAATCGAACCCGCAACCTTCTGCGTCTCAGACGGGCCTTAGAGGGCGCCACAGAGGTCGTCAAATTATATGAATTATCTATATTTAGTTGATGTTGATTTATGCTATCTTTTGTAATTTCCTCTTAGTTCCTACTTACATAATACATATGACCACTACCTCTTATTAGTACGGGACTAGATGGTGTTGTGAGTAATGTCTACCAATATTTATTTTTAGAAACATGATATATTTTTTGCTGATAGCGAATTGACATGTATCATTTACAACACGACAGACCGCACATGGCTCTGAGTTTAGAACATTAAGAACGAATAATAACTGAATAGGTGCTTAAGAATACATCAAGGAGCAAAAACAAAATATGTGGGCACATTATTATGGATGGTTTTATACGTAGAGCATGCAGCAATACATGCATCCACAGCCCGACTTCACATACTGCTGAGTATAATTCTTTATACCACTTAATATCCACCACGATCACTAGTCTAACAGTGGATACTGTTAGACAATAGCTGAGGTCTTCACGTGAGCTTTAAACTAGAATTAACCATTGACTCATTAAAAAGTACATTTTCTTTGTTCATGGTATGTGTTGTAATGACAAATATTTGCCAACGTCAAGTGATTCGATTTTATCTAAAATTGTATAGTAAACCGCTATTAAGTCTTAATTTGTCATTCGTCTTTTGTTACCTTATATAAAATGGTAGCTTTTCATATAAAATAATTTACGGATTATTTTTAATTGAATCACAAAAAAACGCAAGACTTCTATTCCAATCATTAACAACCAAGTCGATAATTCTAGCTTGATTTGAATAAAATCACCAAAATGACTAATAAAACCCGTAATAACTTGAGAAAATTAAAATAGAGCGCAATGTTTGGACTTCCACTCGTGCATCAACTAACTAAGCCATCCCTCTCCATCACTCGCGAATAAATAAATAAATATTAGTGGACAATGTACACAACACCATCTTGCCTCAAACTAAGCATTGCTTGTATTATGGTTACCAGATAACTGGTAGAGTAATTGTATTTTTATAAATACTTGACACTTTATAACATTCAGATACATAACAAACAAACAACATCTATGTTCAAACATCTATGTTCATCACACAAATGTTTGTCCTGGTAGGGAACGATCTCTAAATCTAAAGCGCAGAAAGCAGAGCTACGAGTACTACCAACTGGCTGAAAGGCCAGCCAGAATAGATCACAGTGTGGGGCCACGGTGAGCGGAGATAGCTCGCCATCCGTTGGGCTCTTCCGGTAAAAGTAAAACTATAACGTCTTTTGTAGACAGTCAAATTCTCTTGAAGATTTTACAGCATTTAAATTTGACTACTGATGTCGTCTATGTTTAAGCACTCTTTCACCATTTCTTTATTTAATTAACTTCTCCGTGTAATCCATCTCGAGGATATACCATCCAAAATAAATGAAACTGAAATGAAATGAAAACTAAGTACTAATTGAACTACTCCATTTAAAAGTATAAAAAATCGGAATACCTCGTAGATGGTCTACGAAGTGCTACGAAACTCAATGATGTAATTCCACGTATAATTACGTATGTATATAAATCAGATTATTTTGTTTATATTGCTAACATTAATAACTATCTATGGCCGAGTTCGGTCTGGTTGTGATAGGAAAAAATAAACAAGAGGTGGTGACCTGGGACATGCAACCGCAAGTGATATACTTTATTTGAGAGGACAATGTCACTTCCATCTTGGTATTTGCGGTCTCCTATTACTAGTATTTGAAAAATATATAAAATAAATAATGTAGGATATTTCACAGAGCGTCATCTAGCCCCAATGTGAGTATAGTGAGTATAGCTGGGTTACAACATGACTGATATACTAATTATAATACTTCAATTAAATTCTTGGTTAATGGCCTTTGTGGAAGGGACCACCATTTTGCCAATGTCACGTTTTATTGTTGTCTTTTGCACGAAGGAGGCCAGTATTTATAGTTTTGTGACCGGTGCTCGGAAATTTTCTGACTACAAATCTATACCATCTGGAAACACAAAAACAACTGTAAACGAACTACATAACTATTATAATAAAATAATGTATATAACAATAATACAATATAGTAATATATATTTTAAAATAAAGTAAATTTAATATAACAGTTTTATTTTAAACTTATCTATATATTTACATACTGGTACTTATTTTTAATACAGTTACAGCAGTAACTGTTATTTTTGCTGCTGGCACATTAATAACAAGGTTTTATTTAATAAACATATAAATTTTATTTTAACAGAGAATGGAAACAATTGATGCTCGTCTATGAAAATCAATAGGGACCGTTTTTTTCTCATAAAATAAAGTTATTGATTGTTTTTACCAACGGATAATGCATGTTAAAGGAACCTGACATAAGAGGTTTTAGTGAGATCGAAATGCCCCACTATCAAAGCAAATAAAAACACTCACCTATGATCTATAAACTATCAATGTTATATATGAAGAATATTATATTTATTGAAAAACCTTCATATTGGTAATGTCGGCTACATTTATCGGCTTGTGACGAGCGATCGTCACGACACTATAACATGCAATTTTTTTATGGTATAGATTTAAACACACTTTAATATTACATACTTATCATATAACATTATTATATATGCAAGATTTTTTTTAAACTTGGTGAGTTTTATCCTCCTTGTTTTTGATGAGAAATGCACTGAATGGGGTGCAAATGGAATAGGTTCGGTTGGCTGTCTAAAAAACCATAGCACTTACTAATACTCCCCGATGACCACCCTCGATGTATGTCAAAGGGCTCCGGGATTTGGGGACCGCTACCCCTCTCGCAAAATTCTGTGGCTGCTGCCTGCCAAGGAGTCAAGCCACTCCCGCACACAATCCCGGGCTTACGGCAGAACACGTCACACATGATTACTGCCGCCTTTCCCGAACCGAACGGATAGCCGGAAGCCCTTACTCCTTCCACCTACGGACTCGGAGCGCCTCTCGGTCCCACAAGAATCAAAAAGAAACTGCAAGTACCGTGCGGCGGGACGCCGGCAAAGGAGATCCCATCTCATAAGCCTGCTGGCTGCATCGACGGCACTTACTCGCAAAGTGCCGCCACCCGGTTAGAAATTGACAGATTTCCCTGCTAACTTCCAACAAGGTGCATACACACTAAACCCGGCTTAACATGGCAGTCTGGACAAAGATTTTCTCGACTGCCTAGTAGAGAAACAGTCATCTTATGTCATTTTCGACGTTTCTTCGTAGACATATCCTTTGTCGGGTACTATGTTAGCACGGCAGCTCTGCCAACCAGTCGTTTTAAAATAAAAATAAAAAAATAAAGTTTATCAATAACGCCTGTAAATTGAGCGGTCTAGGAGAGTAAAAAACAATCGTAAAAGTATAGCAACCAACATTTGTAACCAATTTGAATTTTACTGGACTTTCCTTTACTGTTGAATTTGCATTATAAAATTGTAGCCTTTGTATTTTTTTAATGAATTATGCGCCAGGTGTGACTATCGTTCAATTACTCTGTTTATTAACGCCGTTACCAAGTTGTTCTCTGATTTATACGCAAGTGGTAGTACTAGTTAAACCTCAACGCAACTGCATCAGTGGGTTCGAAAGCCATCGTGCATCAATGGATCTTTCTGTTCCAAAAATGTATGTGCATTGTACCTACTCTCAAACGGTAAAGGAAAAAATATCGTGACGAAACCGGCATATCGTATAACCTAATAAATTCGATTTGAAAGCATGTGCCAAGTGCAAGGAGCCTCTGAGATGCACTTAAACCTTTTACCACACTAGTTCGACATGACTAGTTAAGAAGTGTGCCGATGCAATGCTCCTGTATTTTCCACAGGTTAATCAATATAGTATGACGCTGCATTTTTAGGAAATACCTAATAACCGGGTGACGTATGCCATGTATCTAATTATGCTCTAATTGGATAACTAAATGCAGATATCCTTCCATATCTCAGTCAACTCAAACTGTTCCTAACTAAGTTTATTTTTAGAGATATCGTGTTGGTGACACTTATTAACAAAATTAGTATTTGCGTCACGATGTTTTTAAAATACACTTCGTGGCTTTACACGGCAGTGGAACTTTCCTTATAACTGTGTTAATGTACACTGTATCTGAGGCTACTGGAGTAAACATTATAATATTTACCATTTAATTTGTTAAGTGTTAAATGGACTACATTTAGACTATGAACCTCCAAAGTCAATGCATAATGTTAACAACCTCAAACATCGGCAAAAACCTTGTTAAATGTAATTTTTCGAAAATTTTCCCCGCACTATGTATCTCATGTATTGTATTTATAAATATATAGTATGTATATGTACCTAATAAGTATATAATTAATAAATAAATAGCTCCATTCGTAAGCCGATCTGCGACTCTACCTCTGAATTGTTAATACAGAAGTAGAGTCGCAGATCGGCTACGGCCAATAGCTTCCCTACATCATGTTAAATACATAATGTACATAATGTAACAATATGAAGTTCATAGCTTTGTTCTGTTCTAGATTATAATAAATAATTAAATAGGTATTGGTGGACAAACACAACACCATTATTTATTTATTTATATTTATTTCACACCGCGGATCAAACTCACCCTGATGAAGATTCGTTAGGACCAGAACGAGTTTCTTGCCAGTTCTTTCCAGGCTTGGGGGAGGAGGAATTGGCACCTGAATTCACCTGGTATGTAAGACGGTTCATAGTGATCCTGGTGATTGTATTGAATAAAATATTTTTTGACTTTGACTTGACTTTGATGAATCGAAACAGTCGGTCACTCCATCGACAAAATAATACGTGAATAAACTCCTTATTTATAAAAATGTACAACGCAATCTAGCCACAAAATAAGCATTGCTTGTATTATGGTGATAAGATGGCTGATAGAATACTTAATATTTTAAAAACCTATGATACTTTTAAACACCCTGACACAGAACTAACACCTACGTTCATCACACAAATGTTTTTATTGGAAGAGAATCGGACGCCTATCCTACAGAGCAGAAGACAGAGCTACTTCCAACTGTGCTACCAATTAGGTTGATAGGTATATATCAACCTAGTTGAATAGGTTATGTATATTGCATAGTTCCGATAAAGGTTGCCCTGCATCTCAAACAGATGAATAATTAAAGTTGTATAGTGGCGCCACGCTATGCACTGATAATGATTGTGAAACCGGTCGGAACTGGCCCGCATTGATAACTACATGCAAATTATAACTCGTTCGTAATTATACCGATACGTGCGTGTTTATACTAAAAATACTTCCACATATTAATGGATGTTTCACGCATGTCTTGGCTTTGTTGGTCAACTGTCCTGACAATTTTCAATGAACTTATCAATCTACACTACGGTTTATAAAATACTAAATGGCATCAGAGAATAATTATATCGCGCTACTGTTGCGTTTTGGATACGTTTGGGTTTTTTATAAATTGTATCTTGTAGCCTATGTCCTTCTCCAAGGTCCCATCTTTATGCCAGAATTCATCAAAATCGGTACAGCGGTTTAGGCATGAAAACGTAACAAACAGACAGACAGACAGAGTTTACTTTCACATTTATAATAGTAGGGATTAGGTAGGTAGGTAATAATATGTATGAAATATACCTTATAATTTGATGTATCTAGTGAAAGAATGTCCGCCAGAAAGTTTGCAATTTTTACCGAATAATTGGCCAAATACGAATGTTTGGTACACCGCCGAACCTGCCGAATACCAAATACATAATACGAATATTCGGCCAGTTCGGCAACGACCTCTGTGGTGCAGTGGTTGGCCCACTGCACCACAGAGGTCGTCGGGTTGTCCTTCTGCGTCTCAGCCGGGTGAGACGCACAAGGTTGGGTTGAATCGAACATTCACACCGCGGGACAAATAGATTGTATCATCTGCTAGTATTTGTCTCGGGTTTGTGTGTTTCTATAAAAATTATGTATGTAGTTACAAAAAAAATAGTTGGTATTTCGGTCATGTCGCACCCATAACACAAGCTTTATTTACTGAATGACGCTATGTGAAATGTACGGCATTATTAATTAATTTATATTCTCTAATTGCACCACGTTGCCTTCTCGTCCATAGATTTATGTTGTCGTGACATCTTTGGTTCTTAATCGTGGTTGGAATCAATTATTACAGTTTTGATAAAATATACGTATCAATTATTAAGAACTCGTTTATGTAAAAAAATCCCTATAATTTGTTGTTCAAAACATAATTATAAATAATATTTTAAAGTTCCTTATCATTCCCGTGTATGGAAGAAAAATTATTCAAGTTCAAAGTTCAAAAAAATGAGTTTTTCACGATTTTCAGCAAAACGGTAAGTTTTATCATAAAAGTACCTTAGACAAAAATTGTAGATCATAAAATTATCTATAAAAAATATATCAATACTTTTTTTCCTACGAGCCACCGTTTCTGAGATATAACGATTCAAAAAGTTATAAAAGTTGTTATCGTCATAATATGCATGAGTAGTTGTTATATATTATAATATATATATTAAAATATATATATATATATATTATATTATATATTATATGTTGAAATATTTTTCTATCGGTCATTGTAAATTATACTTAAAATATAAAATATACATAAGTTATAACTATGTAGGCGACTTTCCTACACAATAATTATTAAACCCATAAAATATATATTTACACTTAATATTATATATACACTACATTTTACTTCATATATATTAATCACGTTTATCAACACAAATCATATTATTCATAAACAGCAGTTTTCAACAAGTTTGAAAAACAAGATTTAGTTCAATGTGCTGAAGTTTTTAAAAAGAGTAATTCAACTCAACAAGATGTTATCACCAACGGCATCCGCTTTCTTCTTTCTATGTACGGATAGAACGGTTTTTTTTGTTTTTTCTCCTAAAAAAACTACCTGTTTAGATAAGCATCGATATGCATGTTTCGTTAAAAATACTAAAAATAAAAAACAAGTTAAAATATCTTGTCTTCCTCCAACCTCAGCTGCTGCTCATCAACATCTTTTTCGGGTATATTACCAAGTTCAAGTGTGGCTTGGTTATCAGCTAGACCCTACAGACTGGGGTTGGAAGTTGGTCAACAATATATTAGAGCCAGTTCAAACTTTACTCCGACCTGCGCCGGAAAAACTGCTGAACACAATTTTTTGCAACTGCAAAAAGGTATGCAGTGCTAAATGTGGTTGCAAAAAAGTCGGACTGTTTTGTTCTCTGGCATGCACAAATTGTCAAGGCCGGTCGTGCTCTAATGTTGAATCACAAACAATGGAGGATTCGTTTGATTCCGACGAAGTGTCATGCGATACATCGCTATTGACGCAATTTACTTGCATCCAAAATGAAGATGAATAAGAAGCAGGAGAAGAAGAACAAGAACAAGAAGAAAATCAAGAAGTACACTACCTCATAGGTGGCGTGGAAACGTGTGCATATTATGACGATAACAAATTTTATAACTTTTTGAATCGTTATATCTCAGAAACAGTGGCTCGTAGGAAAAAAAATTCGGAAAAAGATCCATCAAAATTTATTCACTCCCTCGATAACTACCTAAAAGCACCACACTTAAAAATAAATACCGCATTAGCGGGAGATATAAATATAAATATTATGGAAGGAGCCAACGTCAAACATTCTGACCTTTACCTTGATATGTTAGCATCTCATTCTCTTCTACCAAGTCACAAATTCGATACTCGATTAAATAGCTGCCTTGATCACATCTTGATGATGAACCCTGATACCGCTAAACTTACAGCTATTGTAGCAGTCTTAGATACCACTGTAACCGATCACAAATTAGTTCTTTTAAATTATTACTCTAAAGAAAAAATACACAAACCGAAAACCAATAAAACATTTACTAATTTTCAAAATGCCCTGGAATCTTTAAAACATAAAAACTTATCAGATCTACTTAATATACAGGATCCCAACATAGTAACCCATGAACTAATTAATATAATTTCAAGCTCCTTATTGAAAAACACTACAACAATTAAAATATCAAATAGCAAAAGAATAATAAAACCGTGGATAACACCTGGCATTTTGAAGTGTATAAGAAACCGAAACAAATTACAAAAAAAGTTACGAAATGATTCTACTAACGAAATTTTAAATTTAACTTACAGACGTTACAGGAATTATTGTAATAATCTCATAAAAAAATTAAAAACAAAACATGAACGAGATCTTTTAAACAAAGCAAAAAGTAATAATAAAAGCTTATGGAACTGCATTAAAAAGTTAACTTACCTAAATAAGCAAAAAACCGACACCAAAGATCTATTGAACCTTAAAAATACTCCTTCCCAATCAGCTAACTTTGTTAATCATCATTTTAATAATGTTGGGAAAAAACTCGCTGAAGTTATTAAACCTAGTCAATCCGAAGTTGATCAATATTTTAATCTACTACCATCACAAACAAACTCTATAGGAATAATTGAACCGGAACCATTTGAGATTGAATCCATTATTAATAATTTAAAACCTGATTCTTCAGCAGGCTGGGATAGGATACCTACGAAATTTATATTAATGGCTAAAAAGGAACTAATTCCAATCGTCACACATCTCAGTGCCCTATGCTTTAGATATGGAATATTTCCTCTCGAATTAAAACTCTCTATTATACACCCCATTTTCAAGAGTGGTGACAGAGGAGATATTGGTAATTACAGGCCTATATCAGTCTTGCCAGTCTTATCAAAAGTCTTAGAAAAAATAATAAATTTTAGACTAATAAAATTCTTAAATACTTATAATATACATTCAAAAGCGCAATATGGGTTCCGTAGTGGAATCAGCACTGAAGATGCTATTCTAGATCTAACAGTAAATATAACTAAATACCTTGATGAAAAGAAAAGAACCTTGTGTATATTTTTAGACCTTAAAAAGGCATTTGATACCGTCTATGTGCCAACTCTTATTCGCAAAATTGAAAAGCTAGGAATTCGAGGCGCCTTTCTAAGTCTCGTTACAAGCTACCTAAAAGACCGTACGCAGCGGGTCAAACTGGATGATGACATCTTTAGTACTGACGAACATACTTTAAACTATGGCGTCCCACAAGGTAGTGTCCTAGGACCTACCTTGTTTCTTACCTACATTAACGATCTCACAAATAAAAAACTAACTAACGGTCAAGTGTTTTCATACGCTGATGACACGGCTTTACTCTTCCACGGAGATTCCTGGACTGAAGTCTACGAGTTGGCTGAGAAGGGGCTTCAGAGGGTAATCAACTGGTTAAACATTAATTTATTAACATTAAATACACAAAAAACAAATTATATTACCTTTTCAATATTAAATACTTTTCAACCTAATCGAAACCTACAGTTAACTGCTCACTTTTGTAAGGAAATAGATTTAAACATATGTGATTGACAAGTTTTGGCAAGAGTAAATTCTACAAAATATTTAGGTATAATGATAGATAAAAATTTATCGTGGAACTCTCAAATTGAATTAATCTCAAATCGTACTAGAAAATTAATCTGGTTCATTAAATATCTACGCGATATCGCAGATAAAAACCTTCTAAACTATATTTACACAACCCTTGCTCAGTCCATTATTATATATTGTATTGCAATCTGGGGTGGCACATTTAAAACTAAATTTATAAGTATTGAAAGAGCTCAAAGGCACATTCTCAAAATAATGCTGCACAAAAAAAAGATGTTTAGTACCAACAAATTATATAGTGAAGCAAATGTTTTAACAGTCAGACAGCTCTTTATTCTCCAATGTATACTTAAAACGCACAAAAACATAGTTTTAGACTCAAGTATAGCAGCTAGTAGACGCAAGAAACGATCGGTAATTAAGATACCTCCTGCTAGAACAGCATTTGCATTTAAACAATTCGGTGCCCAATCTGGAAGGATATATAATAAAGTAAACAACGAGACAGACATTTACAACAAGTCGTATCCACAATGCAAAAAAATTGTCACAACCTGGTTAAAGTCCCTAACCTATCAACAGACAGAGGATCTTTTATTGTTTGATATCTGATAGTGTTTTTAAATGCCAAATATCGGGGATCTTCTTCCTATCTTGCCTAGATATTCATTAATTTGATTACCTATGCACTCAGGGGCTATGAAGCTTTCTACAAGGGAAGGAACCTTCTAAATTTAATTGGTTCAGTAGTTCAGAGATCATCCATAACAAACAAACAAAGTTTGCCTCTTTATAGTATTAGTATATATCTACAAACCTTCTTGCTAGTATGAGTGTTTATTCTATTCTACCTATTAGATAGACTTCTTACCTACATGCTATTTTTTCTTCTAGATACCTTCCATTTTGTCAACAATTTACCTACCTACTTTTACAAATAATTGAAAAGATTTTATCATGAAATACCCTAACTAATTGTGCCTAGCGCACTCGTATGTCATTAAAATGGTTATTTCTATTATGTACCTAGTTTAAGTTTATTGTAATTGTAAAAAAATTGTTTTGTTAAATTCAAGTGCTCCTTTAGACCACGGAAAAGAGGGGACTCTTCTAACACAGGTTATTTTTAACTTAACAGAAGAGATCCCAACACATATGATGTACTACTTGTTTTTAACTAATAAAAGATTTTTGATTTTTTTTATTTTTGAAAAAGTATTGATACATTTTTAATAGATAATTTTATGATCAGCCGTTTTGCTGAAAATAGCGAAAAACTATTTTTTTTGACCTTTGACCTTGAATAAAAAAAAATCCATACACGGGAATGATAGGGAACTTATAAATATTATTTATAATTATGTTTTGAACAATTTTACTGATTTTCAGCTTGTTGGGATTTTGTGCACCTTTGAATGTCTAAATTTACCGGACTATAAACGAAATTTCGATATTTGGCTTTCCTGTGACATACCAGTGGTGTTTACGAAATTCGAAAATTATAAAGTCCTAAAAAGCGTGAAATAAAAACTTTTTTGACCGACTTCAAAAAAGGTTCTCAAATTTTTATGGACTCAATATTCATTCAATAAAGTCGGTTTTCTTTTTAGTTTTTAGAACGTAATTATTATGTGCATAAACCACGCGCAGGCTGTTATTTTATATGGTTTTTAAATTACTATATGCCTGTCAGCACGTGTTATTTACTCATACTGTACCGGTTTAAACGTGATTGTATTTTTTCTACCGGTCTGTTTTACTCACAAGGTTGCAATATTACTATCTAAGCTTATACTAAGCCTTCTATGTATAGAGTTTGTAAGTTTTATGTTATTTATTAACCGACTTCAAAAAAAGGAGGAGGTTCTCAATTCGTCGTTTTATACTGCCCAACGTTAAACAGGTGAATGCTAATGTAAAAATTAAAAACGAAAAGATAGATCTCGTCGACACCACAGTGTTCTTAGGCATTACTTTAGATAATAAGTTGCAATATGGCCTGCACATAGATAAATTGTCGAAGAGACTCAGCTCTGCGGCATACGCTGTTAAAAAGATCCGTCATTTTACCGACGTAGATACCGCTAGACTCGTTTACTTCAGCTACTTTCATAGCATTATGTCTTATGGCATTCTGTTGTGGGGGAGTGCTGCTGATATTAACACCATATTTGTGGTGCAGAAGAGGGCTGTTTGTGCAATTTATAACATGGGCCCCAGAGAATCACTTAAAAATAAGTTTAAAGAAATTAATATTATGACAGTGCCTTGTCAGTATATATACGAAAATTTAATGTATGTGCACAAAAATGTTCATTTATTCAAAAAAAAATGCGATAATCATAGTATTAACACTAGAAATAAAGATAAACTCGCTGTTCCCACTGTTAGGCTCGCTAAAGTTAATAAGTCTTTTATAGGGCAATGTGTACGCTTCTATAACAAGGTCCCAAGCGACGTGTTAGATTTGTCGATTGGCAAATTTAAAAACGTAATTAAACATAAACTGTCTATTAAAGCATATTATAAAATATCTGATAATTTAGAAGACAAAAAAGCTTGGGATGAATCTGCTCCAACTCGACTCGGCATCCGTAACAAAATTGTCAAGGATCATACAAAAAAGTGTTAAGAGCAGACAAGTTTCTTGCCGGATTCTTCTTGAACTGGCGTTAGGAGGAACCGGCACCTAGATTCACTAGCATGTAAGAAGACGATTCAAAGTGGTCCTTGTGATTGTAATGAATAAAGTTATTTTGAATTTTGAATTTGAATTTTTGTCTGAATCTTTTTTTTATGTAGGTATGTTCACCGATTACTAAAAGACGCCTAAATTCGGAAAATTCCTTTTTTGTTTCAAAGGGTATACACCCCATTTCTATGTATAATATGTATGTATTTACAAAAAAAATATAAAAAAATAATAATCCCGGACATTTCACACAGCACCATCTTGCCCCAAAGTAAGCAGAGCTTGTGTAATGTTTACCACAAGACTGATATACTACTTATTTACATTTTTTGTAAATGAATACATATTATAAATAAAAACACCCAGACCCAGGCCCAGACAAATACTTGCAGATCATACAAACATTTGTTCCGCGGCGGGAACCCTCGAACCCTCAACCTTTTGCGTCTCAGCCGGACCTTAGCCCACTGCGCCACAGAGGTCGTCAAATATACACGAAGTCGGTTTTCTTTTTAGTTTTTTAAACGTAATTGTTATAACATGGTATTCTGTTTCGTCCACGGAATTATGCTACTTAAGGACCAAGGCTACAAACATTGTGTTGACTACGCATTGCCGTTTAAGAGCAATTACGCCGTATTTGGTTCTAAATCGTGGTTGGAATCTATTATTACAGTTTTGATAAAATATAACCTATCAATTAAGTACTCGTTTATGTAAAAAAAACCCTATAATTTTAACTAGACGGTTCTATTTCAAATGTACGTGCGGGCCTTCATTATAAAGTTATTAATTCACGTATCTCACGTATGATATATCGCAAACCATTGACGTCACACCCTACGAGTACTTATATCTCTCTGCCTTCTTGTCGGCATTCTAAATTGTTTTTTTTCTCACTACTTGGCTGCCTGGGGTGGTGCCACAAAGAACTCATTTATGTGAGCTTAAGGAACAGTTCTGAAGGACATGTCTCGTAGCCTTGGCGAGATACCATATTGGTCTAATCAAATATCTGCAATGCCATTAGAGTTAGACAATTGTTTTTTGATTGACAAAGATCCGCCGACTCCCAACCAACTGCATTTGCCAGCGCAACTTTTATTTCAGCTTGATGCTTTACAATAGAACAAACTTACACCTAAATATTTTACTTTCATGAAAACTTGTTGACTATACTATACATATTTTATAACGAAACCGAAAATTTAATGAGAGATTAACTGGAGCCCAAAAATGCATGCATACACACTCTCTCCCCTATCCCAGACCAAACGGAGTGATGCCATGGAATGCTCATCGCCCAAGAGGCAGGCCATCCGCCCGATGGTAAAATTATATAGTCAGTATTGTCGGGAACCACTAGATGGGACTTGCTAGGGACCGGAAAGAGTGGCGTAGTAAAGTGGAGGCCTATACCTAGCAGTAAGTGCAATCGGGCTAAAAAATGCTGATGAACCTAAAAGATGTTTCTGTTTAATACAACAACTGAAACGACTGCGATAGTCTTTAAATTATTGGGGATTAGTCCCCCTGCTGACTAATAGAAGAGCTAGCAATAGAGAAATAAAACATGAAACAAGCCCGGCTCGGTGCCAGCCGTTATGCACCAGCAACCGAACCGACCGACACCGCATGTACTGATTCGTCTTTCCTGCGGGTCCTGTCGGCAAGCGAGAGAGCTTACATTAAGGCTTACCTAAGTGCACGAAAGGAGCCTCTGAGGCGCACTTTAATCCTTTCACCACTGGATAGAAATAACTAGTGACAGTTTATCTCGTGATCATGGGGCATGCAACTGTGCTGAAATATGCGGAAGCAGAAAAACTCATATCATGGTAAATATCCCGTTTTGAGTGAAAATTATGGTCAAAACCATAATAGTTTTAAAAGTTATATCGATAAGAAGAATACGACAACTAAAATTAAATATTTTGTACAGTCGTACAAACAGCATAGATATGTTTCACTTTCAAAACTTTCGTGAGTTGTACTATACATTTTGATACACACGGGCTTTACTCACGTATTATTTTGTCGATGGAGGCACCGACATTGTTTCGATTCATCTAGAGAATCTTCATCAGGGTGAGTTCATCGCACTCAACTCAGTGCGAACCGTGAACTTGAGCGGCAACGAGCGAACCGCGGATCAAACTCACCCTGATGAAGATTCTCTAGATGAATCGAAACAATGTCGGTGCCTCCATCGACAAAATAATACGTGAGTAAAGCGCGTGTGTATCAAAATGCATAGCAGAGATATGTATTTCAATAACTTATAATATAATATCTCAATAACTCTAATAACTTAGACCATTTTTAGTTACATACTTAGCTACATGCCTTCATACCAGTTTTAATTTAAACAACAGACTAAAACCTATCGTGGCTTTTACACACGCTTTACGTGAAATGCCAAAGTCGTGAGTTGTGCGTAACAAACGTCTTATTGAACTTAACCCTACACCTGGAGGGGTTTCAAGAGGCATGTAAGCTTCAACAATCACTGCTTTTATAATCTTTATTACAATTAACTAAAGATTATTTTCGACTGCAACTGCTGTAGGTACTATAAATCTCGTTTCATATATTTTTGTAAGTATATATGAGTAGGTACGTCTAATCTAATCCCTGGCCACGATTGACGCACTTACACAATGTCACACCTTTTGTTGAATAAAAAAATTTGTGAGTGTCTTTTATCTTAGAATATTTATGTGATGTGTGATGCGGTAACTATTGGAACTAGTGGTCGCCCACTGGTCGAAACTCGACCATAATAATAATATAATTAATAATAACTCGACATGTAATAATGTACAAAAAAAAAGTATATACAAGTAGTATATATCAGTCAAAGTAAGCAGAGCTTGTGGTATGGGTACCACATGGTACCCATTACACAAGCTCTGCTTAATTTGGGGCCAGATGATGTTGTGTGAAATGTCCGGGATAATTCATTTAAAAAAAAAAAAATGTAGTTTTCATGCATAATTAAAAAAAAGTAGCATTCTGCACTTCCTCTCTATATAAACAGTAAGTGTGCGAAATTTCATACTCCTCCGTCCGCGCAATTTTCGTAAAAATGGGTACAAAGTTTTTGCTTCTCGTATTTATATAAAGATAATATTATAAAGATACATACCTATTGTCATGACGTCATGACTGCCACTATTGTACAATAAATCTCATCTTTTGTTATATTTTCGAAAGTATTTGTATGGTAGGTACGTCTAATATATTCCCTGGCCACGATTGACGCATTTCACACCATATTTTGTTGAATACAAAATTTTATGAGTGTCTTTTATTTAGAACTATCGACCCGCCCCGGCTTCACACGGGTGCAATGCTGATACTAAAGATATAGTCCAGGATCCATGGTCCATTTTTGCTTTTGAAAACTACTACTTTTGAGCGTAGGACTGGGATAACGTACCACGCAATTTGTAGGACAATATGACTGTTAAATTATATAAATATTAACTAAGTAAAAATAAAATAATCAGCTGGTTAGTAATCATTTATGATGAACTCGTTATCGATACATGTTGGAAGGAGGGGATTTTGTAGTACAAATATTTTTTCGAATTATTTAGATAATTATCTTGAGATTTAACCAAAAAAAATCAGTTAGTAATAAATATTTGAAAATCATAAAATCGTCATATTTTATCCTTGCTTCCTCTGTTAGCTACCACAATAGAGAATTTCGTACAGGAAATTGTTGGGCGTCTCATCAAAATGAAGCTACTCACGGAAAATTAGCTTGATAGTAATCAAAAGAAAAAACGGACCATGGATCCTGGACTAATACTACAGAATGTCTAATGTGATTAGAAACCTCAAAAATTATCAGTGTTTCTCTACCATATTATGCATGCATTATACATATAAACCTTCCTCTTGAATCACTCTATCTATTACAAAAAACCGCACCAAAATCCGTTGCGTAGTTTTAAAGATCTAAGCATACATAGGGACAGACAGACAACGGGAAGCGAATTTGTTTTACACTATGTAGTGATATTTTATAAAAGACATTTGAGTCCTCAGTGGTGCGGTAACTATTGGAATACATACTGTCATGACGTCATGACACGTGTTTAGGACACGTTAGAATCAATACGAGGAATAGACACAAATTATACATCCCTAGGTTTCGACTAGAAAAAGTAAATAAGTCCTATATAGGGAACACGGTGCGCTTCTATAATAAGCTTCCTGATAATGCTACTAAACTACCTATTATGAAATTTAAAGCATACATAAAAGGAAGACTTTTGAAGAAAGCTTAATATAATATAAATGACTGTATTATTGATAAGAAGGCATGGCCTCATGTCGCTCTGCCCTCAGACAGTTAACCTACACACTTGAAATGTATAAACTCTCTTGTATTAGTATTTTGTACCAAGACCAAGACGAGTTTCTTGCCAGTTCTTCTCGGGCATGGGTTAGGATGAATTGGCACCTAAATTCGCGTTTCAAAGTGATCCTTGTGATTGTGTTGAATAAAGTATCTTTTGACTTGACTTGACTTGTTTTATTGATCTTTAAGTAACTTTCGTTACAACTACGCAGATGTAGCGTAACCTATTGTTTTCTATATCGAAGCATCTTACTAGCATTACCTACGCATTCTTAATTAAATCTAATACCTTTAAACGAGCAATTCTTGTATATATACTTCTTGTACTTGTATAATACATATATAATCTGAATTTCGGAAACGGCTCCAACGATTTTTTTGTATTCAGGGGGTTTTATGGGTGATAAATCGATCTAGCTAGGTTTCATTTTTAGAAAACGACGTTTTATCCATTTTTTTATACCGAGCAAAGCTCGGTCATCTAGGTACTGAAAACACAAAAACCCTAAAACGCTTTATAAATTGTAAGGTGAGACATATTATTTGACACGGGTTTAGAATGCTGTTGAATGCGACTGAAGGCGTATTTATTGAAAAAAGACACGAGCCCTTGCAGTCGTGTATGCAAATAGCTGACATCTACTGCACGGAAGATCTTAATCAATTTACCAAACAACGTCGCACAACAGCATAATACTATGCTGTTTAGTCCGATAATTTGATTGCAGCTTAATATACATGATAATAGGAATTACGACCTACGAGACATACGTTGTAAGTCATCTATTAAATAATAAACAAATGCTTGGTGAGATACGTTATCTACGTAGGCCGTCTTTCCAACTTAATCAGCATAATGGCTTTTATTATCAGGTACATAGGTACCTTTTGTATTATCTAAATGGTTTTCACTTTTACTACATATCAGTAATTACCATTAATTTGGAATAGACGTCAGAGAGCCATGACCTACCATAATGAAAATTTAACGTTAAGAATACACTAGTCAGCGGCACAAACTCATCAGTGGGGGCAGATAAAATTTATGCTATTTCATCTAGCACAGTGCGAGGCAAGGATAGACGTGCACGAAAGATGGTGATAAGCAGTAAGGAGATAGTGTTATAATGATTTCTAATCATATGATCAGACTACGATTAGTGTATAAAACGACCGCGTAAAAATCATGAACAGACTTTTAGCTGAAGGGTTCTCATGAAAAGACTACTGAATGTATCTATTCGAAATAAAATTATTTGAGCTCTTGAATAAATAAACTATGCTTGTATTGGAATCATTTTGGAGTTTTCGTGCTCCGTATGCTACTTATTTACGCCCAAAATTGTGCTAATATCAGTGTTGAAATACGTTTTTTTTGAGGCTTGTATCTTTCAAACCCGAACCTTTTTTACGATTCTGTTGGGACACAAGCGTAGATTATGATGAGATAAATTTATATCACTCTTCGCTTTGATTGTTTAACATCAGACGGTGGAGTGATCACCCTTCGCCGTTTGTATGGAAAGATAATCGACTTGCGACTATCGCTTGTTCTGCGCTCTCGCTTGCACGCTCGGCTCAGGCGGAACGTGACAATGAGTCATGCTTTTTCGTGCGTGCAGCCGGCGTTTATCGATTTATAAGACGTTATCACGTCAAAAGTAACAAGTAAAAAAAAACTCACGAATTGAAAACCTCCTCCTTTTTTGAAGTCGTTTTATAAAGTAGGTACATAATTACCTGATATTGCGTTGCGTATGTAAGTAAAGCTTGCTATCGTTGTAAGAATACCTAAAAAATATTAAAAGTCATACATAACATATACATACATAGTGGGTGCCTTATTATAAAACTGAACGCCTCGCTTACCTTAAAAAACATTCTGTAATTACTTTATTAATTTGATTGATGTTATCTAATTGTAGGTAATCATTAGATAAAAGATACCAGTGCACAGTTTTTTAAACCTACAAAAAATTACAGCACAGAATATAATATAACAAGTAGGTAATAAATACGTAAGAATAACAACATTACGTAGGTTACCACGGTTAGTTAAAGAGTATGTTTAACCGACTTCAAAAAAGGAGGGGGTTCTCAATTCTTCGGATTTTTTTTATGTATGTTCACCGAATACTCAAAGACGACCTATTCCGAAAATTCTATTTTTGTTTCTATACATACAAAAAATAAGATTCCGATGAATTGAGAACCTCCTCATTTTTTGAAGTCGGTTAAAAACAAAAAGCCCGTATATTTCAATCATTTTTGCGATATCAATTGAAACGTTATATTTCATGCACACTGTACGTACTCGTAGGTATGCACGGTTAATACACTTATCAGCCAGATAACTTTCCGCTTTAATTCAGTGAGTTAATGGTTATTTTAGCGTGTAACAGCTGCGTCGGCACTGCATTGGGCCAACCCGTCTATAAAAAGACCTAACGGTTACAACGAGTGAACGGGAGAAGGGACGCTTCCGAGAACCGGGTTCAGTTCAGTTAGGAGCAGGTTTATGTTTGTCTTATAAAATAGTAAAATAGTTTTAAAACTATAAAGTGAGACTTAGTAATTCAAGAAACGACAAGTGTCTGTGAATAGTGTACCTAATAACTTTAAGCTGTGGTGGCAGCAAAATACTGTGATACATATTGTGAGAAGTTGAGGTTATGTTGACAAAACAGATTTGGACCCAAGTAAGTGTATTGATATACCCCTCGTCTTACCTAAAATCATTAAATGACTAGTGTGGCGTTAAAGTATCATCTGTCCTTGCCATACTATGCCAATGAAAAAAGATGGAAACACATTTAAACAACTCATTTGATTATAGAATAGACCCAGTGTTTAGTCTTTCATGCTACAAGTATTTCGTCAGTTGGTAATGATAAAAACCAATAGGTAACATATTAGCGAATTTATTCACAGAGTGTGAGAAGTTACTCCTCAATTCAAACACTAAGGGTAAGGTCTAACGCGTATTGCGGGCTTATTCGATGCGATTTTTTTCTCACTATTTTATGGAACATGGAATCAGTCGGCGCACGGATTAGAGCTCCCACATATAACTGCGAATTCGCATCGCATCGCAAATATCAGCGAGCTGGCACGAACAAATTCCTGCATTGCGGCGTCGTATCGCATCGCATCGAGGTTTTGTGTGGGAGCCCTTATCGGGAAATACCGCGTTGAAACGTTACGTACTAGAGAACAGCTTGGTGTACACCGCGCGGATTCATTCGGTACTGCGTGCTAGGTTTAAGATTAGATACGAAACTAGGTGTGACCTTCGTTTTCGTTTGTCACAACATTGAATATTATATTCCCTTCTACTTCATCATCATCATTCATCAGAAACATCTCTTAACTTCTGTTAAAAGTTAATCACTGGTTATAAAAGTTTCATCCCTTTTTTTTCTTCTTCTTCAAATAATAATGACATAATGATCATAATCATAATGACACATGTCATCATAATGACATGTGTCATTATGATGACAATTTGGTCAATGTCAAGTGTTTAGATTGTTTATAGTAAGACATCACAAAGTCGTATCTTGTCGTTCGTCGTTTGTTATTTTATAAAAATTGGTGTCTCTTTTTAAAATTATTAGGTATACGGATTATTTTCTGATTTTTTTAAAAGAAACACAAAACTTTAATTCGCCATTTATTCACATCCGAGTCAATAAATCTAGCTTTATTTGAATTAAATATCTTATACGTGAAACAAAAACTTTGTACCCCTTTTTACGGAGGAGTATGAAATTTCGCACAATTATAGTTTATATAGAGAAGGAAACAGAATGTTAAGATTTTTTTTTAATTATGCATATAAAATACATTAATTATTAATTAATTATCTTCGAATTTTGACCAGTGGGCGACCACTAGAAAGTAAAATATCACCAAAATTACAAATAAAACCCGAAATAAATCGGGAAAAATAGATAATATAAGAGCACAATGTTTGCTCCGCAAAACGGCCAAAAATAATGGTAATCCTTTTTGTAAGTTACTGTCAAATAGTGACAGGTCGAATCTTGGCAGTGTTTAGGACGTGTTCAAGTTTGAGAGGCGTTTAAGTAAGACCTTTTAAGTTTGCTACCACAAAGAATTCAGCTTAAAACAATAGAATACAAAGTAGAACGAAAATCGTCATAGAAGAGAGAGTTGTGCACACTTTAGTTACTAATAGCCACACTCAGTCAGTAATGGTTAGTTAAGTCGCTCCTTAGAAAATCTCTTCGTCAGATCAACATTAAGGACTGACCTGTCAGCTCAGTTGGTAGTATCTCTGCCTTCTGCGCTGTAGGTTGAGGGTTCGATTCCCTTCCAGGTTAAACATTTGTGTGAATACCAAAGGTGTCTATTCTGTCTGGGTGTTATAAAGTATCATAAGTATGTTTTAAAAATATATAAATATCATCTGGTCACCATAGTATATGCTTAGTTTGGGGCTGGATGATGTTGTGTGCATTGACTACCAATATTTAATTTAAATTGTAATTTTTAAGGGAGCGACTTAACTAACCATCAAAGAATCTGAGTGCTGCTATTATTTATAGAAATTAAGGAATGTAGATTTAAGTTTGCCAAGGATATCCGGTCTCCATTTGTTACAATGTTGTTTAAGTTTTAGAAAAACAAATATATGTCTTGGAAATAATCAAGTAAGATATCAATCTAACTGGTTTAAATGTTAACATTTTTACGTTGTGTCACGTAGGCCATCTTGTGTTGTGAAAGGTATCTAAAAAAGTTATTTTATTTCACGAAGTTCGTTTTGTTCTTAGATTTTGGATCTATTTTAATGATATAAAATAATAAAATCTTGCTTAAAACATCGTGTTTCAAATAAACATATAGAACGAATAGTATAGTATATACTATACACGTATAGAACTAATTAATATTCTAAATACATACATAAATGCCTATCGAATGTTTAAACTGCGCTATTCTAAAGTAAGTAATTCTCAACGCGGTTTTTATCGCTAGTGTGGTAGCCTACGCGGTTTCATGTTCCACAGAGTAGCGCGAAAGAAATCGCGGATTAATTCTCAATGTGCGCTAGGCCTAATACAGTATTGGTGAGGTTTATAGGTTTATAGCGATTTTGTTGATACACAAGTTCCTTTGTGTATCAACACAATAATCTAACACAATATTATTTGGTACCCATGTATACCGTGGAGGTCTCTCTCTTGTTCCGAAATAACCGACAAGAACTGTTTGTAGTCTTAGTTTATACAATAAACCTCCACTTGAATTTTAAATTGTTCGGTCCGTACCATAATAAAATAAACCCTTATAGAACCACTTCGTTGTCCGTATGTCTGTTTGTTTTTCTGTCTGTCAAGACTTTTTAACCGACTTAAATAAAAGGAGGTTCTCATTTCGTCGGAATCTCTTTTTTTTATGTTCTCCGATTACTTAAAGTTGTATGAACCGATTTAAAAAAATCTTTTTTTTTCAAAGGCTTTCCTTCCTAGGTGGTCCCATATAAATTTTATCGAAAACAATCAACCGGTTTTTAAAAAATCATCAAAAATCAAAAATCGTATACATCGACGATATTTTTTATATATATACATGAAGTCGTTAGTCTTTTTAGTTTATAAAACGTAATTATTCTGACAGTCTGAAGCTGTAAAAAAAACAAGTTTCTAAGTCGACGCACCAAAAGCCATTTATGCCATATATTTTAACACTCGGCAGTAAATGTAAACCTATGGGCTACCTACCCATAGGTTTACATTTACTAGGTATCCTAGATAGATTTTTATTTGGCAAGAAGCAAAGTCTCACAGCACTAGAAAAGAAAAAATACTCAGAAACTCGTTAATGTTCAGTTATTCACATAATTTATTTATTTGGCTGTTGCAGTCTTATATGGCCATGACGTATATCGATGTGTGGGAATCTTTGTAGTGTTCCGAAGTCCTCAAGAACTCCTTATAGTTTCGGTATGTTCGTCTGTCTGTCTATTCGCCCTCAATCGTGCTCTTGCTTGCATACCTAATATTAGCTTTATCATGATGAAATTGCACGGAAATACGTATTCGTGACCCCTACAAAGTTATGAAATAAAAACATAAATATTACGTTTTAGAAACTAAAAAGAAAACCGACTTCATTGTTGACTTCATTCATTGACCTCATACAATTTGAGACCATAAAATTATTTTATTTAGAAATTGTTAGTGGAAAGTACATGTATTTTGTCTATATTAATATGGGTAGACCAACTAAACGCACTGCTCTGCACTGCACGTAACGAAAATATCATCGATGTATACAATTTTTAGATTTTTGATGATAGTTTAAAAACCGCTCGACCGACTTCGATAAAACATAAATGGGACCACCTGGAAGGGTATCCTTTAAAACAAAACAAAATATTTTCCAAATCTGTTCAGCCGTCTTTGAGTAATCGGTGAACATACATAAAAAGAAGATTCCGATGAATTTAGAACCTCCTCCTTTTTGATGAAGTCGGTTAAAAATACCTCTCCTCCCCTACATGTAAAGTGGGGTTGATACAGCGCATCTTTCGTACTTGACTGTTTTATTTCAAGTTGAGGACGATCTTTAATTTACTGCAAAGAGTAGCTCATTAATATATTCTGCCGAAACACGTGAAGAAATACACCTAGTGCGTTTTCAAATTCTCTGATATATTCTAGACGATGCTACAGGTATTCGTTGTTCGCGCAGGTGGCAATGGCGCATGGTTTACCCTGTTTATACATAAACCATGGCCGAGACAATGACCCAGAATAACCGAAATGAAATTTGTCACTCGGATTGATGGATCCAATTTATTACATCCATGTGTATCCTGGGCAGCTACTCGTATGTTACTATCTGCGTGGCGTCAAATAATGAGTGATACAAATATTGTATTTGTGTGAATATACCTGTCGATATTAAAATTTTGTTAGCGCGGGCAGTTTATTTTGCACTTGGTGTATAGATATATATAGATAACACTGAATACATAACATTTTATCTGCTAAACTAAACAAAACAAAACTAAACAAATATTATATACAAGTATGAATCTTACTGCTAACATTATGATTTTATGTACTTTAACAAATTAGTGTTAATAAGTTCAAAGCTTAACGAAAACAAGTTTCTTTGTTTGTTTTTTTAGTTTTTTTTATGTAGACGTGCAGGTATCTAAAATGTAAAAATACAAGTGTAAATAGCTCAACTGATCTCGATCACTGCCAGAGGCAGCGTTCCTAAGACACTGTGGCATTGCCACGTTGAATGCCAACGCTAATACGCTGAGCCAGATAGGAGCTAGCTCTTGGTTCACGCAATTTATCTGGCAGTGATCTGGATCAGTTGAGCTATCTATAGGTCGTTTTAAACGGTCCTTAGATAGCTCAACTGTTTCACATGTATTTCATATTAATACATATTCTGTACATTTCTGTACTTAATTATTTTTGTAAATAAATTATAATGTAAATCAAAAATTAAAAAAAATATATATCTATAATTTATTCATTGCGATCATTCTAATGAAAACAAAAAGGATACCTCTGAAGTAAGTTGCAGCACCAGGACACGATTACCCAGCTCTTGCAATATCATTGAAGTATCAAAACAAAAGATTTCGAATCGTTCAGACCTGTCGAATTTGCTTACATCTCTTCAACAACTAGAAAAGAGCTTATCTTAAAATAGCTGAACAAATTCAGGTAAAACACAGCTAAGAACACTCTCGATCGAGTCACTTTTCAAACAAAAAAACTGAATCAAAATCAGTTTATAAATTTAGGAGCTACGGTGCCACAGACAGACACACGTTTTACGGGGATTAAAAAATACTCACGCTAATACGCAAATGATAAGCATAGGAGGATGTAATGTTTTTCAAAATGACCTGTGTTCATTTTGTTCATTTGATTATTTTATTTCCGTAAATCCAAACCCTTATTAATATTATAAATGCGACAGTAACTCTGTCTGTCTGTTTGTGACGTTTTCACGCCTGAGCCGCTGAACCGATTTTAATGAATTTTGGTATAGAGATAGATGGTACCTTGGAGAAGGACATAAGTTTTTTGATAAACATGGGCTTCTCTCACCTATTATTTTGTCGATAGAGGCACTGACACTGTTTCGATTCATCAAGAGAATCTTCATTAGGGTGAGTTTGATCTGCGGTCTGCTCGTTGCCGCTCGAGTTCACGGTCTCGAGTCAACTCGAGCGGCAACAGCAGCGGAAACAGTGTCGGTGCCTCCATCGACAAAATAATACATGAGTAAAAGCCCGTGTTTATCAAAATGTATGGTACAACTCACGAAAGTTTTGAAAGTGAAAAGGACATAGGCTACTTTTTATATAGGTACCACGCGTGCAAAGCCGCGGGCAGCTAGTGATTGATAAATCCACAATAAGAACACAAAGAAGTGTAATCTAAAGAAAAACACGTTATTTAATAGTCGCAAGTGGCTATATAATTAATTAAAGTAGATGTTCCGGTTAATAACAATGTACTCAATTATCTGAAGCTGAGGCGTGGTGCTGTGGCATGCCTCTATCCTCATACGTCGTCACCCGGCAGGCTCTTACTTGCCGGTTTCGATACAATGTTTATGAGGGTTAAATGATTATTTCGTTTCACTCTTACTTGTCCTGTCATACATTAATAAACTTACTTATCAAAAATTATTGTACGTTCACAAAAGTTTTCAATTGTTTAAAAAAAATGCGATAATCATAATATTGATACTAGAAATAAAGATAATCTCGCTGTTCCCACAGTTAGGCTTGCTAAAGTTAGTAAATCTTATATAGGACAATGTGTACGCTTCTATAACAAGGTCCCTATCCACGTGTTAGATTTGTCGATTGGTAAATTTAAAAACGTAATAAAACTAAAACTGTCTCTTAAAGCATATTATAAAATAACTCATGATTTTAAAAAGGCTCGACTTGGCATCCGTAACAAAATTAGCAAGGATCATACAATACAAAGTTGTACAAAACAAAGACTATGTTCTCGACGATCTTATTGTGTTAACATCAAAGCCTGAAATGAAGTAACATTTTTATAATGACACTTCATAAATTTATTAAATTGACGTATTTTAGCTCATTTTAGTCATCATAAAGAGATTTTGTGAATTGCGGAAAGTCCTAAGAAGTCAAATAAATAATGGAACTAAATGTCAAAATAAACTTCTGCTTCTTCGTTAATGGCATGTGTCAGCCAGTGTCAAGTGTTTATATTGTTTATAGTATGTCACAAAGTCATATCTCGACGTATCTCCTCGTTCGTCATTTGTTATTTTTTATAAAATGGTGCCTTTCATATAAAATAACTACGGATTATTTTTGCTCGAATCACAAAGAAACACAAAACTTTTATTCCAATAACTCTAGCTCCATTTAAATAAAAACACCAAAATTACTAATAAAACTTCAGAATATTAAATAATATAATAGCGCAATGTTTGCTTCGCAAAACGCCCAAAAGCTATCCCTGAATAAACTTATTTTAAATTGTCAATAAAACGTCATTTTATAATGCTACTTTAATTCGGACTTTAGGTAAGCAAATTAAGATCATTCGTATTTTTACCTGAAATTTTAGTTAGTCTGGTGAATCTACAGAATCTAAGCCATTATTTTCTGTTCTGTAGGGGGCTAAGATATCACAGATAAACACTCACACACTCACTATAATAACATTATGTTTGCTTCAGGGTTAAATACTACAAAATGATGGAAAAATAAATTTAAAAGATTTACATGCATTCAAGAGATACTCGTCAAGCCAAAGTCACTAACCATTCACAACTCTGTTGAAGCTAGTTTTATAATAAATGCGTACATGTATCATAGATATATCCTTGTCTTACAGGTAGTATTGTAGGTTTGTATTGCACATAATAATTAATGTTTATCGACCTTTTGTATCAGCTTTTTAGATAGTACTCGTAGAACTCGTATGAGGAATTGACGCATGGTCAGTTCAATGCTATCAAGTTATAGGCATCGAACGTTTGATTTGAACATAAACAAATTGATGACACCTTGGTTTTGACAAATTGGTTTTAATTAGTTATTCCATTAGCGGAGCCTCGTGCCTCCGCTACAAGTTTGTTTCGAGCGTATCTATGAGACTTTCAGAAAGCTTTTAATGGTTTTTGATACGCTCCGGATATAAGTGTCATATGCGTGATGCCTTGTTGAGGTATGTTACAGTAGGTTATATTAGTACCTAAGTTACGGTAAAAGCGGGTCAGGCCGGTGACCATCAGTCGTATGGTGGGTGAAGCAGGGAAAGTGTATCAAGAGTGGCTAGTTTCTATTTGCAACAGCGGTATGTTAGTCCGAGTCCGCATGCGCGGGGCGGCAAATACGTCAGTGCTGCGACGAACCTACGTTCACTTCGGACGCGCGATTAGCGCTCGTGTAAATGTCGGCTTTTGGTTTATATGAATAAAGAACTAGTGTTTGTGTACCCGGATTGCGATGAGTGGAGCTGGTCTGGCTGGTCCGCGGACCGCGGACCCTTTGCCCCGTGATCTACCCCTCAGACTGTACGTGCGGGCGCTTCGACAGTATCAAAAGCTGCTCGATCTCAAACGTATATCGACTAAAGACAAAGTAAGCACTTGGCATACATACCATATCCTAATCCATAGTTATACATAAATAATGATGTATTTGCCTTTACTGAATTCAGTATCCTGTGACTTCTATTTATCTGTAGTTTACCGGCCTCATCGCAAATATTCTTGCAACGTCCTTTGTTTATTTAGTTGAACTTTAAATTATGGATATACAAATGTATGCAAGTCCCATTCTGACGTAAATAGTCAGTCAGTTTTACCTCTATGACTTAATACTTAACAAATATTAATATTTAATTTGCGGGTTAGCGGACTTTGAAAGGTTATAAAGCTCATTGAACGTATCACAAAATATTCTTAAACAGTTTTTCGATATTGAAAGTTATTGTGGTAATGAAACTGTTTATCTAGCAATCAAATTTTCATGTAGTATTTTCAGTATTATAATATTTTTAGTATTTCATAAGTAACTATCTATAATACCTATGGTACAATAACAATGGTTTATTTATTTATTTATTTGGTTTACCAACGGTTGCTACAACCTTAAAAGCTTAAAAAACATTAAAATACTTAATGCTAATTGCACAACCAATTACAGGTAATGAATGGTTGAATGAAACTCATTTGAAATGTAAAACCTAATACTTTTATACGCTTTTTTGTGTTGTTGAATTGTTTGCTATCCCATATTTTTCTATGTATGTTTTACAAAAGAATCTGTGTGAAATGTCTAGCATTCTTCATTATTTATTTGTTGTAGTGTCGAATTGTTTATTTAAACATTGCCTCTGGAAACTATTTCGTTTCATATAGAGGCAACAAGGAAAAATAGTAGGTACCTACATGTAATAATATAGGTTCCTTGTTTAATTTATTTTTGTAGGTAAGTATGTACACATGGGTACCTACTGAACTCTTTATTGATTTTGTAATTTAGCTTGGAGACTTGTGACAAAATACATTACTAAATCTCAATATAATGAAACCGATGAACAATCCCTTTATCATACTATTATTATAAACGTGAGAGTTTATGTGGATGTTTTTGGTTCAATCACGTCGTAACGGCTGAATAGCCATAAAAGAAAAATAAATATATTGACGTGGGCTGACGTGGGTGGTGAGAGGTCTTCAGCGGGCCTAGCACGGCACGAGGAGAAATAGTCTTTCCCCCGTTTTTATCCACCTGTGGTGGACAGGTGGTGGTGTATTTCCACTGATAGGTGGATAAAAAGGTGGAAAGACTATTTCTCCTCGTGCCGTGCTAGGCCCGCAGGATCAAATATTGATATAAGGAAACCACTTTTATACTTTTGTATTCCTATTTTTGAAAGCGATACGTCTCAAATTTTTAAAGGTGACATACTAAAACCGTTATATGCAATAAGTTATATTAATCCCTATCGTTAGATCTTATCTTCACTGTAAATAATAATCTAAATGAATTAAATTCACTTTCAAATGTAATACATAGCGCAACTCACATTGAAATTAATATAGAGGTAACGAATTTTGTAGATTCCACGACATTCCTAGGTCTTAATCTTGATTTAAAACTACAGTGGGGATCACAAATTGAAACACTTGCTGGTAGGCTTAGTTCCGCTGTATACACAGTTCGTACGATACGGTGGCTTATTGATGAAGCTACAGCTAGACTTGTTTATTTCAGCTACTTCCATAGTATTATGTCCAAATAAATAAACAAATATTTTAACTATAGAAATAATTACAGAAATGTTTAGAATAGTAAATAATAATTTTAAAATGCATGTGAAATGGTTGAGCTATCTAAGGATCGTTTAAAACGAGAACTGATCCAGATCACTGCCAGAGGGTAGCGTTCCCAAGACACAAGCGGCATTGCCACGTTGAATGGCAATGCCATTCATGGGTTTCAAAATAGTGATCTTCATAGAAGCAATACTAGGTACAGAAACATATAGACTTTGTTTTATTTATGTGGATTAAGTTATAGGCATTTTTTTATTTAAGTAACTTGCGGGCAAAAGCCGTGTCCAGTTATGAATAAAGAAATAAATATTGGAGGTCACGCTACACCAAAACTTTTAGTGGGAACCAAACATTTCGGAACATATGTTTTTGTACTTACATAATATGTTATGTATGTAGGTCAAATAAAAAGCTGAAGAGCCATCAGTGTAACTATCAGTAGCAATCGTAAAAACTTAATTATAGGTCTAATTACTGTTAGTCTCAGTTTGTTTGACTGTGGCAAATTGAACATTAAACAGATGGATAAATATTTAGTTCTATTCCGCCAATCTATTCCTAATGAGTTAGACACGATGCAGACGCATGCACCTCCCAGGACGCAATTGAAAAGCCGTGCAAACCGTTAATAAAAGGTAAGCGCACACCATCCATACATGCAACCTCAAAAAGAAATTCGTGTTTCATCCTCCACGACCACGAGGCATCTTCAACACTTGACTCGCTCCGCTTTGACGAAAAACTTGTTGTTTCGCCTAACGTTGGGACTGAGAGTCTTAAGCCCGCGTCCAGCCAGGCCGACAGGTCGTGGAAACCGTCGCATCCGATGAGGCCTGCGATAGCCTGTTGTCGCCCGTCCGATCCGTCGGGAGTCGGGATACATCGATCATTTGAGTAATATTTGTATATTAGTTTCGAGGTGGAACTAACGCAGCAGATTCAGTTGATGTTGCAGCTAATGAACGCACTGTGCGTTTTTGGTTTAATCGCTTTCGTAGAGGAAATTTTAATTTGAATAATTGGCCACGAGGCAGGCCAGCTGTTAAGGTAAATAATTACGTTTTAAAAACTAAAAAGAAAACCGACTTCTTTGAATGAAATTTGAGCCTATAATACATTTTTAATGGAAAGTAGATGTATTTTGTATATAATATAATATGAGTAGGAAAAATAAACGCACTGCTCCAATTAGACAGCGAGGTATCGAAGTACATGAAAATATCATCAATGTATACAATTTTTAGATTTTCGTAGATTTTTCAGCTCGACCGATTTTGATAAAATTTAAATGGGACCACCTGTGAAGTATACCTTTTCAATCAAAAAATAATTTTCCAAATCGGTTAATAATGATGAATTTAAAGTGATAGTGGAAGGAATTACCATGGTTTGACGTTACCCACCAACGCTTACCCACAATATTAACCTATTCGCACCAAAACGACGATAACCACGATAACGCAAGCCCTCATACTGCTAAGCCCTAATTTAGAAACCATCCGTCATTCAGACTAGCCGGACTTTGCCCCAACCGACCACCATTTATCCCGTGATTTAGAAAGTCTTTCCAGGAAGCAGTACAAAATGACTTCACATAGTATCTTGAGGCCAGGTCTCCGGAGTTTTATCGCAAAAGTTTAAATGATCTTCATAAGAGATAGCAGAATTGTAAAAATAAATAAATTATACCTAGTTATAGCTTTGATTAAATAAACATACAAAATCTTATAAAAACAAATGTTTCAAATTTTCAGGAGAAAACGTCATTATGTTGCTTTGTGATCTGTACGACGACAAGTCCATGAAAATTCTAGACGGTCATTCCGCGATGACATTTAAAATAGAAAAATGACGATTGACTGCGCTTTTGTTACAATATTATAACAAAACACTAAAAACACACACATCACACTTGAAATTGGCAAAATTTTCATTAAAGACAGAAGTAATTTTAGAAAAGTAAGATTGGAGTTACATAATTCCCCTCTTGAGGTCATCCGCATCTTCGTATAATGACTGTCATTGGTTCTTATCTTCTAAAGCCCCAAACATTGTGTCGTCAACTTTTAATACTACAGAATTGACCCTAGAGATCAGAACCAGACGTCATCATCGGATGATGTCGAATGTTTTGTGTTAATCTTGATATCAGCGGGTTCATTTTCCTCTTAAGGTCTCGACTCCCGAGCCACTGCAGCTGGTACAGGCCACTTCATTATCAATTACATCTTTGTATTCATTTCGATCATCGCTTTTTGAAGTGATAACTTCGTATGGGAGGGTAAACCGCTTCATTACGTAACGCGTTACTGCGACAGTCTATGGCTTCCCTTTCTCTCACGCATATGGCAGCGGTAGGCAGGCTCCTCCTCTCTCACTCTAACCCACAGCGCTAGTTAGATTAGTTTAAGTTATCACTTCTGTCGGGCGTCCCGAGATGCACACGTTTTTTATTTGTTTACATCAGAGACAGTAGGTACCTATACTATACCTACCTTTATCTTTGGTAGCTAAAACAGATACCCTTAACCTGGAATGGAAACACACTTGGATACTAAACGACTGGATGCGTATAGGTATGTAATAGATGAATTGAATGAACGGTAACTAATCAGTAGTTATGTACTTACCTACATTATTTGTTTACTAGTTTTTATTAATATTATTTTGTTACTATCTTTTTATATTATTATTAATCTTTTTTTTAATATTATTTAATTAATTTAATTAATATACTACTTATATATTGTTTGCTTTGTAAATACATACATAGAAACACCCAGACCCGAGACAAATACTTGCAGATAATACAAACATTTGTTCCGCGGCGGGAATTGAACCCGCAACGTTCTGCGTCTCAGTCGGACCTTAGCCCACTGCGTCACTGAGGTCGTCGAATTAACCTCACCCATGTGGCTCGCTCGTCATGGTCTTGAAGATTTTTCTTTTTGATGAGTCATCAGTAATTTCCAATGCACTCAAGGTGAGTTTTAGGAACAACATTGAACAACGTAACTAGGGCTAAATATTGAAACTCGTCAAGTACGTAAGCAAACCCTTATACAATAGCTACTTGTTTTGTCCATCTGTTTAATCTTTAAAATCAATACTTAGGTACCCTTTTTTTAAGACGTCGTCCAGAGATCATTTACTTGGTTCAATAAGTACATAGCGATCACTACCAGAGAGCAACGTCGTCGCAAGATGTTCACACGTACCTACATATTTAAATAGATTCATTTTTGTATATTATTATATCATTATAATTACTATAGTATATTATTATCTTATCATATTTATACCTATAAAAGTGCTTAATCTGACTGACTGATTCATCATCGCCGAGCCGAAACCGCTGAAGCTAGAAAGCTGAAATTTGGACCCACTAAGGCGGGGTTTTTTGAAATTGAATCCCTAAGAGGCTGAAAAGGGATGAAAACGAAGGGGGGTGTATAAAACTTTTTATCGCGTTGTGTGATTTGCTTGAAACTTGATTTGAATAATTAAAATGCAAAATAAATGGACACGTGTTTCAGGATTATTCAAAATTACCCTTACAAAGGAGTGAAATGGGGTGTGAATGTTTAAATGGAAACTTTTTATTGGGTGGTGGTGGGTGTGATTGGTTTGAAACTTATCTATAAAATTTGGCAAGGAGATAAATTGCATCCGGGGGAAGGATTTAAGCTACAATTACAAAAAAAATGCGGACGAAGTCATGGGCAACAGCTAGTTTTGTACATACAGTATATTTCTGTGATAAGGTATTCTTGTACTTTATCACAGAAATGTAATCGAGTGATCATTACGTACTTACTGAACCTGGTAGATGCTCTCAGGACGACGCGACGTTGCTTTTTAGCTCGCTAGACTACGACTAAGAATTCGTAGTCTAAAAAAAGGGTAGCTACCTAAGTAAATAGTAAGTAGATCGTAAATAGGTTCGATCTTGATATCACTTTTTTACAGTATTATGTATAGTGAATAAATTAATATAATTATAAAATAACTGGTTTTATTAGTAATTAAATCATGGGTAAAAAACTAATTTAGACACATTTACAAGCAGTGTAGCCTAATAAATATCGTCATGCCGCGCCGCCTCTCCCGCGCCATGTCAGCTCTGAATATGGCTTTGTCGGTATAGAATCGAAAGTCAAGTCAAGTCTTAGTTTCTGTTAACTAGAGGGTAGTTAAGAGAAAGTAGCGATGATTCCACTTTACCCATTTCTAGTTACATTCTAGTCTAGGGGCAAATGAGACTAAAAAATCTCATTTATCCAATTACCAACTTAAGTACAACTTGCTTGTATAGCAACATTTACGCAGAACTGCAAAGAGGTATGGGAGTTACATTTGTTATCGCTAAGTCACGTGATCATTCCCATCAATTTTGGAAGTTCCCCAATCCATCGTCTTCTTCACTACATTACAACCAACCAAATTATTTAGGAGAGGGTGATGCAAAACTGTCAGTTGACAACATTTAATAATTAAACATTAAAAACTAGCACGCACTAACGAATTAATCTGCGAGGTTCAACCACGCTACCCTGAATTATATAATTTGCAACGCCAGTGCGTGCGCCTAAGTCTGACTCCATGTTCCACAGACAAGCGCGATAAAATTCGCCGTGTAGGTAATAATTTGCAGTGCGCGCTAGTCCGGATATATGCATTACCGTGTCAATACCATCAATACACAGAAATCAAGGGTTGGTTAGTGATGCTGAACGGTTTTATATCTAACTCCAACTGTTATTTTGTGGATTAATATGAGGCATACAGCATCCAATGTTATTATATCATTATTTGTCTAACTTTGAATTTTCTATGAGATTTTTAGATTTATAGTTTTGGTCACCTGAACAGAATAGATGGTGGCACTACTTCTTTTATTCCATAGCGAAGTTCGAATGTTTCACTATCTACAAGGACATATTGCGATACTTGCGGTACCTCGACCATTTCCTACGCGCCCGTCGGCGTCGTCCGGCCTACACTCGCACACTACCGTCAAATTATTAGGTAGGTATTCGAAAATTGAGTCTCGATATTAAATGCTTACATAAGTATTTGTCTCTGTGATATTTTAGTCGATTCCCTCCCAGTATAAACGTTTGTGTGATGAACAAAGGTGTTCGTTCTGTGTCTGGGTGTTATAAAATATCATAGGTATGTATTTAAAAATATAAGTAAGCTATCTGTCATCTCGTCACCATAAAACAAGCTATGCTTAGTTTAGGGCTATATGGTGTTATGTGCAATGTCCTCCAATATTGATTATTTATTCTAGGTACCTACATAAGATTCAAATATGATTTGCTCTGAAGCTAGATTTTTATAAGAATCTTGAGAGACCATAAAATGCAATCCTAGTGTCAGTTTCCAACAGTTCAAATGCACAACAAGAAATAAGCTAGTAAATAAGGCTGTTTTTCTGACCACAAAGCTACTCGAGTATTCGGTAAACCATTCCATTAACCAAGAAAAATCATTGTTTTTTCCAACAATCGCGATCATCACTACATAGTATAAAACAAAGTCGCTTCCCGCTGACTGTCTGTCCCTAGGTATGCTCAGATCTTTAAATCTACGCAACAGTTTTTGATACGGTTTATTTTAAGAGATTCGAGAGGAAGGTTTATATGTGTAAATACATGTATAATATAGTAGAGAAACACTGATAATTTTGAGGTATCTAATCACATTAGACATTCTGTAGTATATTAGCATCACCATTGCACCCGTGCGAAGCCGGGGCGGTTCGCTAGTTTTAAATAAATAGGAAATAAATTAAATTAAAAGGTATACACGCTATAAATATACACTAAAAATGCCCATGAACAATGGGAATGGGAACTTAATTATTTCACTGTGTATTTGAAAAATGGTGATTTTTAAACATTAGTTTCATTGATACTTTGAATTATCGGCGATAAACGAATGCGGATATCGATGTGTAACGGATGCTTTTCGGCAACTGAAACGCTGTGTCAGTGCTTCCGGTTAGTAGGTATATCGGTCAGTAGTATTACACTCGTTTTCACTAACTCTAAGTGACATTTAAATCGAATTCCCAAATAATAAGAAGCTTAAAGCAAAATGAATTGATAATAATAATCTAGAATTCCGCCACCGATTGAGCAGTGCTTAATATTAAGTGTAAAATAGTTGATTACCTTTGTCTTACAAACGTCGAAGCATGATCACTTCACTCGGATGCTCAACAACCGAAACTAAGAGCGATATCAACTTGTCTCGTCGTAATCTATGCTCGTATCGAAACAGAATCGTAAAAAAATATTTGAAAAAGAAATTTTTTAGAACCTTTTTTTTATTTTCGGTAGTAATAATGCTTTCTGTGCATCTAAAGAACATCTCATAAGTTTAATCCCCTATTTTACCTCTTCAAGGTAGTTTTTTGAGACAAAAAGCCTATGCCTATGTCTATGCCTAGCCTATGTTCTTCCCCCGAATGCAATACATCTTCTTGCCAAATTTCATCAAGTTCAGCCGTGAAAACGTAACAAACAGACAGACAGAGACACTTTCGCATTAGTATAGTATAGTATTAGTATAGAAGTATAGATAAAGCGCTGTGCAAACTCTTTTGTAGTGCCTCGTTATATAAATTGTCGTCATTCAATTTTGGAAAGTTTCTCCCTGAACTTTAAGCTTATATCTTCTAGTGACCTTTTCGTTGCAAGTGAAAAGGGCATGTTGGCTGTGAGAGACGTTTTTGTGAAAGTATTAAATATGACTTACTTTTCTTTCGTGTGACAATAAAATGTATTCCTTCGCATTATTTTATTTTAACTTAACTTACTTATAAAAAAGGTTTTCAAGGGTAAGTATTTGGCTTTAAAACAGGTTCTGTTGACTCGTATCATTGTCAAGGCAATGTGTGAAATAATAAAATACACAACCGCTCTGGTATTGGCTGTTGTCTGCGCGCGGCGAAAAAACACCGCATAGTAAACTAACTTTTTATGGAAAAAAATAGTATTTTTCTACCGCTATCTAGTGGCTATCTGCTCGTTTTTTTTAAGGAATTATAGTTTAGCTTATAATAGGCGGAAAGTAAGCTAATTAAAATATTACCCTATAACTTTCCGAAATCTTTATATAAATGTTTTCGGATAAAAAAAAATCGCAATTTCAGCACCGTTCAAACGCGTCAATATCATTTGATCAGAAAGTCGCCTTAAGAGCGATACTGTTCATGTTTGAGACATGTATCTAAATCTATACAATAAACTATTTTTATTCTTACATGGCATTATGTAGATGAAACAGTGAATTGAGAGGGATTATGTTTGTCATATTCTTTTTCTTATCATGCCAGCATGTCACTATGTATTTTTAACCAGTGTTGTGAAAGGATTAAAATGTGCTTCAGAGGTTCTTTTGTGTTCATGTTATTGAGACATACATTTCGATAAACACGGATTTGAGACATGTATTATTTTGTCGATGGAGCCACCGGCTAGAGGTAGGCTCACCGCATGGAGGTAGGTTCACGGTTCAATGCGTCAACGCGAGCGGCAACGAGCGAACCGCGGATCAAATTCATCCTGATGAAGATTTTCTAGATGAATTGAAACAGTGTCGGTGCCTCCATCAACAAAATAAAACTAGAGTAAAACCCGACAACTTACCAAATACATGTTTTACACGTGCATAGTATCCAAATCTATACGATATTAACTTTTACATGGGACTATGTGGATAAAACAGCGCATTGAGAGCGATTTCGTTCATCTTATTGAGACATGCTATACGCGTACGTAGCATCCAAATCTATACCATAAACGATGTTCATTTTTGCATGAGATAATGTTGTGTTATACAATTATCCTAATTTGTATAACTGCGTTTGCAGCATTCTTTTGTTAATGCAGGTTGACTTATTCACTTTTAATTAATTCTTGATTTGAATACGTCCTCTAACCATTACGGTGAATGACTTCCTGTTAATTCGTATGGGTTATTGAGGTCGTACGTAGAGCAGATTTAACAAGTATCTACTTGCTTATCCTTATACCCAAGCATCATAATATATTATTATTCCACTATCAGTAGGTACAAATTATAAAACAAAGTCTCCTCGCCGCGTCTTTATGAACTTGATAAACTCATAAACTATCGAACGGTTCATCGATTTTTACTAATAATTTAAATAGTGTATTAAATAATGTACGGAGTGATTTATGGGGAAGGTTAAGGTGTATTATTCACACGTGCGAAGCTGGGGTGGGTTGCTAGTTTTACAATAAATAGGTACTCGAAATGCGTCTAAATGTTTAAATTAGTTAAATCTTAAATATGCCACTGGTGTCATCATAGTACGTAATTAAGTATAATGTCACGCGAGCGACACGGGGCGTGGCGTCGTGCTCGTGATAAAATAATATACCTAATCGTATCCAGACTAAAATAGAACGAATGTTTATGTTTATTATCAAAAACGTATAATCAAATAATTAACATTATGTAAATATAGCATTTTTTTTATTAATATATTTTTTACAAAGTATAACTCTCTAAAATGTTTTGTATTAACTGGATTATTTATGATGAAATGTCATAAATAATCCACTCGTGCCCGTTGTCATCAGATGGCTAATAGAGATTTTTTTGGTGCCAAATAATCAAATTAGAACAAGAACGTAAAATTTTAGTAGTGATTTCGACCCTTTCGGCCCACGATTATCCTACCCAATAGGTATTTATTCCGGTTCGACCCAAAACATATTATGTTCTTGTAGTTTATAAAGCTCGTCCAATCATATTATTAGTCAATTTGTTAGTCTGATAAGGTTTCTAGTTTTTCGGTTTAAGGCCTAGCACACACTAGCGAGTAAATCCGCGTAGTTTAAATCGCGCTATTCTGAAATATACTCTGATGTCTCAACGCGATTTTTTCCATTAGTGCTTTCGATACCATGATCTATAGCGCGACAAAAATGCTGCGATTATACAGCAATGTGCGCTAGCCCTAAGAACTTATCTGATGCCTATTTTGGATTGGTATAATCTAATTTTGAATTATACAAGTTTGATTTAGGAAAAAATTTTATACTCACTTGAAAATTATACCAAAGATACCTACTTTGCTATTTACTAAATAGATACGTACGTAACCAATATATAACTACTTCCGTTCTGTACTAATCTAATTCTGAACATTGAGGTTTGAGGCTATCGCTATTATTTTTAAGTTTTCTATGACGCAAGTCCTTTACTGACGGCCTAAATACGTGTCATTCCAACGCAGTTTTTGCAGACTAACATTTTTAATAAGAATATTTTTGTAATTGGTTATAAATGGCTATAAAACATTTTTTATACCACACCTACTGAGAAACTTGAACATTCCTTTTCCAAATATAGCTTAGAAAGTACATCATTTCAGGCCTACTAAAATGCGGGACGGAAAAGTCTATGGAATTTCATTACTAACGCGTTTAGCGGGAGAGGAAAGTGTATGGAAATCCATTTCTAACGTGTTATTTTTTCTTCATAGATCAGCCGGTAGCTATGGTTAATTTCATTATAGGTCAAACGACAATAGTACATTATGGTACTAGTGTGTAATGTTGATGATTACCGCTGAGGCGCCATTGAGACCCGAGCCGTTAGGTGAGGGTCTTAAGAGAGCCGAGGACGGTAATCATCAATACACACGTATATCATACGACGTTTTTCAACACACTTGTGAATAAAATAACAATAAAAACTCATTTTATTTAGTAGATAAAAAGTTTAATTTCAACAGTAAAAACGAGTTGTGAAAAATGATTCGCTATGGCGGGAAAAATTAATCAGTTTTCCTATGCGCGCGCATTGCGATCAGCCACAGCCTAAAGGGGGTACGCTAATGAGGTTTTTTTTATTTTCCGCGCATAGGGTTCGCGCCTATTCTGCCACGTACAAAATGGGGAATTTAAAGTTTTCTTTTATTACAGAGAAAACAAAATTTATATTTGAGTGAATGTTTTATTTATTAAACACGTACGAGTTAAAATTATCTATTTAAATAAGAAGTTGCATGAAATGAGCAAGCAATAGGAACATTAATTTATTTGTTCTATTAAACACGATCTTTTTTTGAATAAAAACTTTTTAAAGAACAATTCACCACAAACAATAATATTAGAAAAAAAAACTATAACTCACTAGTGAGTTATAGCAATGAAAAAGTCACGTTTGATTATGGGTGTCATTCTGTGCCTAATTGCGGTGACCATAGAGCCACTTTATGAGCAAGTGTGTTGAAAAAAGTTTTAACTCCAAGTCCGCCAAATGATTTTCTTTCAACTACGTAGTAATGTTATCATTAATAACTACAAAACCGATCACAAAGGACGTATTTTTTGCTTAGAACCAAAACGGTGCAGTAATGTTATATGAAATCTCATTATTGCACTGTTTTTCATTATTCATTATTGCATTTATACTTTTTATTTAGATATAAATTTACCACAGAGGTTTAATATCTCCCATTAAGCTTGATATAAAATGTTTGCATTCGATCATAAAGATACTGGCTGATAATAAAAATCGGCTGAATAAAACCGACTTGGTGAAAAAAAAACAAATGGCGCGCATTTTGTACCATTGTAAAACTTTGATTCTTCATATTTTTAGTTACTTCATACCTACTCAAGGTAGGTTTTGTTACAGTGGTAGATTGGTAGTTGAAAGAAAAGTAAATTACGCACCTTGCTAAAGACAGTAATTAATGCACTCGTGTTAATTCAATTAACACTCGTGCATTAATAACTCAATTTTGCGATCGGTGCAACAATCTACTATTATTCCTCTTTCGATTTCCGAACAATATTTTGAAAAAATAACCCTACTTGGGTCGATACACACACTCGATAGGAATTGGGCACTTTTCAAAGTGTAGTTCAAAGAGTATCGAGTATAGAGTAGCGTATCGAGCTGTGTAAAATAGTACATTGTAAACCTAGGTTTACAATGTACTATTTTACACAGCTTTCAGTAAGAGTGACGACAACTGAGACTTAGGCCGTGTACGTATATCTAGAAATAGTAATAACATGAAAAAAAAAGTTATACCTACTACACTTTGAAATACTATTGAACTTTGAAGGATTATGGGATGTTTTTGCTAGAATACTTTTTACACACAAAATACATTTGAGTAGGTATGTATAAGATCATGATTGTTGCTGCGTTGAATACTATAGTTGGCGTATAATTGACCTAGCGAGCGCGAACGAGTGTCTCCGTTTCAGCTTAGGCAAAAATGCTTTCGAATGTCTGTCTGTCCGGCCGGCGCTGGCGTCTGTCTGGATGTTCTCTACTGGTCGCAGGTTCTATAACTATATAGAATACTTCTGTCTTCTAGTTTTTTAAAATTTTTCAAAATGGCGAAGATGTGGGGGTTGAAAAAGTGAAAAAGTTATATTTCAGTCATTTAGAAAAATGTTCGCGAGATCTGCAGCTCACAGAGCCACTAGTAATAAAATAAACATCCAATCTAGCCTCGTATGCACCTTTTACATCACATTCATAATAACGGAAGTGTTTCTACTTCCTTCTTGGCACTTAACCCAGGCTGGTTTAACTAATACAATATGTGATCATTATTATCATGTTTTATAGGTTCTGGTGACGTTCAACTCTAAATTAAATGTTAGCTAATTTAGCTATTTATTAGCTAGTTAACCTACGTTATTGTTGTCCAAAACTTGTATATAGAAAAAAAAACGTGTGCGCTTTGGGACGCCCGACCTCTGTCAGGCATGTTAACTTAAACTAATCTAACCAGCGCTGTGGGTTAGAGTGAGAGAGGTGGAGCCTGCCTACCGCTGCCGTATGCGTGAGAGAATGGGAAGCCAGGCAGACTAGCGCCGTAACGCGTTACGTAACGAAGCGGTTTACCCTTCCATAAGAAGTTATCACTTCAAAAAGTATTCATTGTTCTAGCATTGATTCTGAGATGGTTCTAAATGAAATAGGTACATTTATGTAACATGTTTTGTTTCGAATTTACAATATGCTTTTTGGTTGTCTGACAACATTACACGGACTTGACGTTGACGACCTCTGGAGCAGTGGAGCAGTGGGCGAAGGCCCAACTGAGATGCAGGAGGTTGCGGGTTCGATTCCCGCGGCGAGACAAATGTTGGTATAATATGCATGTATCTGTCTCTGTCTGGGTGTTTTTCTATATAACAAATATGTAAGTAAGTATTTACAAAAAAAAACCAGTAGATTATATCAGTTGTGTGGTAGGTACCCTTAACACAAGCTTTGCTTACTTTGGGGCCAGATGATGATGTGTGAAATGTCCGGATGATGATGTGTGAAATTTATGCAGCGCAGATAGCGCTCGATATTTTTTTTTCTTTTAAATACATACTTCGTTTTAAAACTTTCGTGAGTCGTTCTATACATTTTGATAAACACGGGTTTTACTCACGTATTATTTTATCGATGGAGGTACCGACACTGTTTCGATTCATCTAGAGAATCTTCATCAGGGTGAGTTTGATCCGCGGTCCGCTCGTTGCCGCTCGGGTTCACGGTTCTGTGCGAAACAGTGTCGGTGCCTCCATCAACAAACTAATACGTGAGTATAACCCGTGTTTACCAAAATGCATATACTTAGTTGTAATGTATATCCAAGCGTGGGCAACATTGTTCTCTCGCCACCGGATGGTCTCGAGGTCATAAAATAGGTAACTTATCACATCAATTTAAGTTGATCTCATCTCATTTGCACACAAAAATTTGCGCCCACGTCGTTTCACTGTCTATTGACTAACTGAGTAACTATTGAGTAGCGTAGTGCCTTGTACTACAAAAACTAGGTTACATACGTATTATGTGACATAGAGTTTGTTTGCTCTATGAAGAGTTTATTTGTGGCATTTATATCAATCATTATAGGATACTAAATGCAATAATTCACGTTTGTTTATTTATTAGACAAACCCTTATAAGACGACCTCTGTGGTGCAGTGGGCCAAGGTCCGCATGAAACGCAGACGGTTGCTGATTTGACACCCTGGGACACATGTTTGTATGATCTGCAAGTATTTGTCTCGGGTCTGAGTTTTTCTATGTATAATATGTATTTACAAAAAAAAAATATTTAAGTAGTTTAAGTACTTATTTATGTTTTTGAACCACAGTCAGCGTACTATAAATTTTTGTTTTTATTGTTATTTGTATTGTATTCTTTGTGTTTTTTTTATTTACTTACCTTCTTACCTAATTGTTCTAATTACCTACCTAACTACTTTTTTCTACTGTATTTTTAATTTACGTGTGTGTATGTGTACTATATATATATATTTTCTATTCCATTCTAAGTATTCTTTATTCTAAGTATATCAGTCATGTGGTACCCATTACACAAGCTCTGCTTAGCTTGAGGCTGGATGATGCTGTGTGAAATGTCCAGCATTATTTTATTTTTATAAAAAATGGTGAAATGCGAAAGTCTCACCTGAGAGGGTAACTATGTTCCTACCATTTCATACCACCTTGGTTATTTTACTATGGTCCAATTCAAGGCAACTACACCGACACAAACTATATTGTTCAGGCGAAAAGATAGGTTGCATTGAAGGACATTTATCTTTGCAGTTTAGAAAATGACCCCATACGTCAAAGTTTACTGTTAATAATACTAATAATATCTAATAATTATTATACTTCAATCATTCTTTAATATTTTGATAACTATGAGCTGGGCTTTAAATAAATAAATAAGTCTTTAAATAAGGCGATGCGACGATTCGTAATGTCACCATGTCCCAATAAAAACCGGATGCACTAATTTGGATAGTTAGTTCTTGGGCACGTCATCTCACACTCATTCGTAGCCTCAATGAGGTCATCAACAAAGGTATCTACTTCATGGAATAGAAAGTAGGTACTAATAAAAACCACACGTAATATTTGGGACCCTACTGCTGACGAAAGGTACGTTCAGACTAAGACACAAGGAAAACAAGATCTTTAGAAAATTAAAATAAAATGAACGTGTCGCGGGACACGCGTTTGGAACGAAGTCCCTTTCGTATGCAGGGTTGGCATAATGAATCATTAACGTGCCAGACTCTCATTCTCTCTACCCACCCCTCTCTTTAATTTGGATTATTGACGCAATAAATAACTATAAATTTATATATATATATATATGGAAAATGTGGGAAATATATATATGTGGGAGACAACTAGTCTCCCACGTATATATATTTCCCACAATCGGTCTCGGCCTTCATTCTCTCTTTCTCAGCTTTCTCTTACGGTTTTTCGTAACGCGTTACATTTTTCTCGATAAGGAACTTCGGTCCAAAAAAATAGACTTCTACATTTAAGTAGATACTCTAGGCATTCCATTCTTGGCACTTTTCACTCACTTACAGTTACAGCACCTACTGTGAACGATATATTAAAGTAAATCTTCTTCTTATCGTGTCACTAGTAGACGAACCAGTGTGGTGAATGGATTAAAGTACGCCTCAGAGGCTCCTGTGGTGCATTTTACACGTGTCTTTAAACTTTTTAGGTCCTATGCCGGTTTCCTCTTTTCTTGAGAGTTTCTAACAGAAAAAGCTATTGGTGCCCGACTGGATTTGAACCCATGATTTTAGAAACGTTAGTCCAGTACCACTAGACTATCAGCAACAGACCACCCTCTGTTTAAGTGCATGAGACAGTTTAAGATGAAATAGGCTGGCCTAGTAAAGACTCTCCCTACTCTCCCTGCCTACACACACTTTAATGGCTTTATATATAGGTAGGCATTTCAAGTAAAGAGTGAAGTGGATATGCATTTTCCCACAGTTAGGGTCGATAAAGTTAATAAATATTTTATAGGGCAATGTGTTCGTTTCTATAGGTCCTAAGCGACGTGTTGAATTTGTCGATTGGCAAATTTAAGAACGTAATAAAACAGAAACTGTCTCTTAAAGCATATTATGAAATAACAGATTATTTAGATAACAAAAAAGCTTAGGATGAATCTGCTCAAACTCGACTCGGCATCCGTAACAAAATGACAAGGATCATATAAAAAAGTGTTAAGACCAGACGAGTTTGTTGCCGGACTATTCTTGAACTGGGTTTAGGAGGAACCGGCACCTAGATACACTTGTATGTAAGAAGACGATTCAGTGCTGCTTGTGATTTTATTAAATAAATATGTTTTGATTTCACTTTTGACTTGTAACTTTGTTTACCCACAATACATTTTGCTTTAAACTAATAAAACAACGTCTACGCAAATGTTGTAAAACTTCAAAAGATTTCTTATAACATGAGAAAGCGTGAACGGAGGTGGAACAGCAGATGCCTCCATAAAACTTTTATATTCTTCATGATGCTCGATTTAAATTGTGCATTTTATATATTTGTATTATATTTAACATTGTCCTCTGGCAGTGACCTGGAGAGCTATCTATAGATGTTTTAAACGGTCCTTAGATAGCTCAACTCAACATGTATTTTATATTATTGTGTACATTACTCTATATGCGTAATACCTACACGCATATCTTATGTACATATTACGCAATTTTAAGAAAACTGTAAATTCTGTTTCGGATATTATGGCTGTACTTACTGATCTGTATGTTAAGAAGTTGGCTCACGAGTTCAGTATCAAAAACCATAAGTGTTACATCAGTCTTCTGGTTCCCATAGTAAAAGCTATGCTTTATTTGGACAGACCACGCGCACTCCGGACATTACATACGAAGGTACAAGTACATCGGCGGTTCAAGTACAAGTACCTACTTAAAAATCTGTAAACAAGTAGGTAGTTACTAAATTGGTAGGTAGGTATTAATTGAACGAGCGAAGCGAGTGTCTCCGTTTCAGCTTAGGCTAAAATGCTTTCGTATGTCCGGATGTTCTCCTCTACAGGTCGCATTTCTCAACCGATTCTCGTGAAACTTTGTGAGCAGATTTTACAACTATATAGATTTTTTTTGTCATATTATATTATATATTATATAGTTATATTATATTTTTGGAAATTTTTAAAAATGGCGGAGATATTATGTTGAAAACGTAAAAAATGTTATAATTCAGTCATTTCGAAAATCTTTGCGAGGTCTACAGCTCACAGAGCCACTAGTTTTATTAATTATTAATTTGTTTACGAAGGGTGATTAAGGGGCGTACTTATTCTAGAGCAAATCTCAAACTCAAAGCTTGAAAACTACGTACAGATTACGTGTGATTCAGAACTATTAGTAAACCTATGTTTGGGATTCTGAAACACTGGCCGTCTTTTTGTACAACTGAGCCAGCAAGCAAGCACAAGGCCCACCTGATGGTAAGTGGTCACCGTGACCTATGACGCTTGCAACATCAGATGGCATCGCACACACGTAGCCGTCCCTAGGCATAAATGCTTTTGTCTATTCGCCCAGTAATTTCACTTGCTCCAGTGTCTTTCAACTTAAACCATTTCTAACAGGTGGGTAAATAAATAAAGCTGGATATTTCACACAGCATAATCTAGCCTCAAAGTAAGGAGAGCTTGTGTTATAGGTACCTACCACATGTGTCTGATATACTATTATATACGTTTTTTTTCTAATGTAAATACATACATATACATAGAAAAACACCTAGACAAGACACAAATACTTGCAGATCATACAAACGTTTGTCCCGCGGTGGGAATCGAACCGAACCGACCCCTTTTACGTCTCCGGCGGGCCTTGGCCCACTGTACCAAAGAGGTTGTCTACTGTGACTAGGTACTAATAATTGTAATTCTGTTATTGCATTTTTAAACGAAAACGTAGAAATGATATTTAAACGGAGGCAGAATCGAGCCCTCTAATAAGCTGGTTGCACCAAAATTTAGTAAAATGTCGTTTTAAAATGAAGCGATTAAAATGTATAATGAGCTGTATTACTTATCTAAGGTGTAATGCCCCGTTACATCTTTAGGTTACGAAACTTATGTCACCGAAGGACGATTTTGGTTCACGTTGTAGCTACACGAGTTCGCTTAGTTAAACATGGAATCAATACTCACTGGAATTATTGAAATTTTGGGAGAAAATCAACTTTGTTACGTTCAGTTACATAAGGAAAGATATTAGCATAATCGGACTACCTCTAAGCAATTATAATTTCAACGTGACATGTTACAGTTATGGAAATGTTACAAAATAGGGGCTTAAACTATTCTGCATAGGGTCGTCAATCGTATCATTATATAACACATTTTGTTTCTTAATGGAATTGAATAAGTAAGTTTACACGTTTTTTTTATTTTGAACACTGCTTAAGATTTGCTTAAGACTGCAACTGTTGCCTGGTAGAGATCGCTATCAGCGATAAGGCCGCCAATTGTATTGCCTTAAATAAGTTTAGTTATTGTTATTGTAATATTCCGTGTGGTAGTCAATAAAGTGTTTTCTATAGATAGATAGATACTATCTAAGATTCACGCTGTCACTATTTTCACTGTCTTATAAAAAGGAATTAAGTATAATCCTAACTTATTTTCTTTTTCTTCTTCGTTAATGGCATGTGTCATAATAATATTTTGACAGTGTCATGTGTTTATATTGTTTATAGTATGTCACGTATCTTGTCGTTCGTCATTTGTTATTTTATATAAAATGGTGCCGTAGGTAAAATAACTACGGAATATTTTTTCTCGAATCACAAAAGAAACACAAAGCTTTTATTCCAATTATTCACAACCGAGTCAATAACTCTAGCTCTATCTATGTATCAATATGTAAAGCAAAAACTTTTTACGAAAATTGCGCGATCGTAGGAGTATTAAATTTCGCACACTTATAGTTTATATAGAGAAGGAGTGCAGAATGCTAATATTTTAATTATGAATAAAATATACATTATTTATTAATTATGGTTTATGGTCGAAATTCGACCAGCAGCGGGCGACCACTAGTTTAAATAAAAACACCAAAATTTTAATGAAACCGGAAACAACTCGAGTAAAATAAATAAAATAAGAGCGCAATGTTTGCACTCTTATTTTCTACATTTCACATTGTTTTACAGTGATTAACTTTTGACAGAAGTTAAGAAACGTTTATAAGGAGAGGGGTGATTATTAAAGAATGAAATAGATTTAAGACCTTGAAAACACGAGAGTTCACGACAGGTTCACACGATAGAATAAAATCAAATTTGGTAAATTATTCCCATCTATTAGGTACATATTTGGAGGATACCAGAATATTTCAAAAAGTCTATTGATCCTGCGGTACTGAACAAAACAATATATAAACCACGCAAAAAAACTGTATTAATATTAATAAGAATACCAGTTAGAGATAAATAAGCGCGGTTTTGAAACGCTATTTGAATAATGTGAAATGTGACGTACGTTTTAGCCTCGACGCGATGCGCTCTATTTCGTAACAACAATTTTGTAGTGCTGGTTGTTAAATACTGTATCTACTTATTGTACGTAGTGAACAGACACCAATAACACAAATCATGAAACAACACCACATAGATCTAAACCACATGATAATTATTAGTTCATATACAGAATAACGATTTTTGCTACGACTCAACAAATAAAACCTTTCTTTATATCGCGTAACTCTATTTCGTCTGGCGCGGGACTTCTCTACAAATTTGCCCACCAAGGTCAAAGTCACAGTCAAAAGATACAATCACTAGGATCACTTTGAAACGTCTTACATACTTAGTGGATTTAGGTGTCAATTCGTCCTAATCCAAGCCCGAGAAGCACTGGCAAGAAACTCGTTTTTACACGATCTGTCTTATAACTACCTTAACTACGAAAAATGAATACAAGAGAGTTTATATATACATTTCAAATGTGTCGGTTAACTGTCTGAGGGCAGACCAACACGAGGCCATGCATTCTTATCATTAATATAGTCATTTATATTATAATACGCTTTATTCAAAAGACTACTCATTATGTAAGCTTTAAATTTCCTAATAGGTAGATTCGATACATTTTCAGGAAGCCGCACCGTGCTCCGTGTTATTAACTTTTTCTAGTCGAAACCTATGGATGTATAATTTGTTTCTGTTCCTAGTATTGATAGTGGGCTCGCCGATGTACGCCGATGTAGCTTCAAACCTAAAGTGCTGCCTGCTCAAACCAGGCATAGCTTGTACTATGGAAAACGTTGACTGATAGAATTTTTATAATGTATGTAGGTACTTGGAATGTTTAAGTATATCGATTGTTAACAGGATGGAATTGCAAGGATGATGGTCACTTCCCCCTTCCGCTATGTCTCCTGAATTTTGATTTTATTTTACGAGCTGTCAATTGATTAATATTCATTTGTGGCTCGCCATAATCTATTAAAATTTAGGGCTGTCAAAAGTAGAATTGCAGAATCGACATTTTTGTCCCTGTAATGACAGATTAACTTTTAGCTGCATTTCTCCCATCAATCGGAATTGAAATGATATTACTAAGAATCGTATCATGTATATGTATATTAGATATCTATTTTTATTATAAATCCTTAGGTTTAGTATCTGTTTACCATAGAGTCAATTTTGGTAAATGTAAACACGTAATTGTCATGGATATCAGAACAGTATAATTTTGTGACTAATAATGTTGTATAATGTTAATATACATGTATGTGTAAATAAGTAAATAAACAAATTGACCTTCGCCGACCGATAGTCACATATAGTAAATTGATGAATCTCTATGAGTGTAATAACGTAAACATTAGTTTCCATATGCCTGGCATTCACGTTGTGGTATGGTGTTTACTTGTAAACTTATAAGTCCCGTACCCTATCTATGACGTAAATGGTTTTAAAGCCAAAACTAATATCAAAAGCCTGTTCTTAAGGTTCCGTAGATCAACAAGGAATCTTTATAGTAGCGTAAAGTCCGCCTGTCTCGGTAGTAGAGCTCTTATCACAATTCTTGGTTTGCAGTCTGATCAAAAACCTTGCATAACGACCAGCTGGAATATTATTATTTTAGCTCTAGCCATTTATATCCGATGATAATTTATTGCAGTCGGACTTATTCCCTAAAGTAGTATCTTTATATCTGTCTGTTTCTCTGACTCTAATCCCTTCATAACGTTTAGAAACGTCATTTCGTTGAGATTAATAGTCTACTAATAGTATTACAAGGTAATGTGTACCTATTGGGTTTTTGAGGTGATAACTTCTTATGGGAGGTTAAACCGCTTCGTTCCGTAACGCGTTACGGTGCCAGGCTGTCTGGCTTCCCTTTCTCTCACGCATACGGCAGCGGTAGGCAGGCTCCTCCTCTCTCACTCTAACGCACAGCGCTAGTTAAAGTAGTTTAAGTTATCACTTCTGTCGCGCATCCCGAGACGCACACGTTTTTTTTTACTCAATCGTGTGATATATCGTTAACTTTTAAAGAAGTTTTTGGAGTAGTTTTTTGATACAAAGAGACCAATGATTGCCTAAATCACTGTTTACCTGATACCTGAAATGTTTTCTAAATAGAGAAACGTTCCATTCTATATTGTTTTGCTTTCTATGAGTAGATAGTGTTGAATTATTTTGGGACCTGATCACTGTTTGATCTTATTCTTACTGACTTCGGAACTAACACCTTCATTGTCTTGCTCTTGGCTAATATATAGACAGACAGATAGACACTTCCGAAAATATTTATTAGCTGGGCTGAAAAAGTAAGAAATGTGGATGTTCTAAGCAGAGTTAATGAGAAAAAGACCCTATTATAACATTTTAATAGAAGAGGGAAAATGATTGGTCATCTTAAACGGACAAACAATTATAAGATTTAAAACACAATCATAGAAGGGAGAATGTTGAAGGAAAGAGAGAGAGGAACGCCACGAATTAGCTCCATGAGCCCAATTAAGAAGAAAATAGTTTTCGTATCGTTTAGGAGACCAAGAAGGCTGCGGTAGAAAGAAACGGGTGGAAAAAGCTGCATCATCACCGACAAGAGCTCAACTTTTAAGTCCTAAGAAGATTGGCTTATCAGCTTAGTTGGTAGCACTGTCTTCAGCGCTGTACGTTTGGGGTTCGATTCTGTTCCTGGACAAACATTTGTCTGATGAACATAGGTGATTACACTTTGTCTGGGAGTTATAAAGTATTAAAAGTAAATTTAATATATATAATCTGGTCATCTGGTCACTATAATACAAGCTATGCTTAGTTTGGGGCTAGAACAAAAAAATGAAAATGATTGTGCCTGTTATTTTCTCCGGCATCTTGCAACACGGCTAATGTGAGAATTACGCACTGCCGCACAAGCTCAAAAAGAGCTCTACTCATTAATTCTACTACTAAACACAGGAACTATAACTTTACTTTTTAACTTTACCTACTTTAACTACTTAACTTTACATGCTTCAGGGTTAAGAAATAATTTTACGTTAAGATTATTGTTTTTCTCAATACTCTATGCTAGATAACCTAGAAAGTGTCAAGCACCTCAATCTCCTTGGCCCTGTTCGGTATCATCCTCAAGAGACCGGCTATGTATCTTCCGCTTAGCCCATTCTGGTACTGTGTATTTTGTATTCGCAAGCGGAGATTTCCGCTTGCCTGTATTATTAACATCTGACCCCGAAATGCACACAACAATGTGCCCTGTCTTAAAATGTGCGTGTACTACAAGTATTGTTATTGTTGCGTTTGTTGTCAATGGTCGTACGGAAGGTAGCGGAGGTACGATATAATAGACTTCAATCATCGTACTTGAGTTTGTGTGTATTGTGAATTCGGAAGAGATCGGTAAAGTGAATCGGTGGCGTATGCATTCAGATAATCATAAACTATGTTAAAATTCTTATACCTATAACTATAAGTGGATATACTTACAAACGTTATAGAAAACTAGCTGTTACCCGCGACTTCGCACGCGTATGCTTAGGACGTTTATTTTTATTTTTGTAAGGAATTAATTCTGTGCATCTAAAGAACATCTCATATAATGGGGTGAAATAGGGATTTAATCCCCTATTTTACCCCCTTCAAGGATGATTTTGCAAAAACGTTGAAACACGTATTTCTTTATTTCTTACCAGAAAATATGAGTTGTCCAAACAAACTTCATCCCCTATTTTACCCCCATCAAGGTTGTTATTTCAATGTTATTTCAATTCAACGAAGTAAATAATGCTTTTTATTCTAAGTGGTTATTGTGACAACAATCGCAGTTGATGCAATGTGTGACAGTGAGTCAATAGACGTATGAACTGTGTATAACTTTTGTATGAGCGAGGCAACATTCCATCACGATCTAACTTCTTCCTGTGTTTCAACTAGCGTTACGAAATCATTTTGCTGACTATTGTTTTAATTAATCTAGGCTAAGCCAGAGCAAGGTCCGGTGTGTACGGTGTGTAATGCCATATGATTTACGTAGATAGGGTTGTTTTTCTAATTTGTTTGCATACATTGCACGTTGGTCGGTGACTCATCGGTTAAGGTTAAATTCTCAAGCACACATTGCTGTTGATCTGAACGGCAGACAGGCTGAACCAACATGAACACCTGTGCAACAAATACGCTCCTGCGTCATCGAGCCAATTTCGACACTTTATTAAATAACTTACACACAATAACAAAAATATTACCTATTACTAGTCTTTGCCTCCGGGTTTTGTTCTTGAGTTCTCTACGTAGTATGTTGTTGGTGTGTGTATATATGAGTGAGTAGCGCACATGAGTGCGCTACTTTGAATCCGATCAATCTTAAGAGTATCCCCGGAAAAGGTCAATTGTTATTTTCAAACCAACTAAATTTGAACAGTTTTTTGACTATTATATTGTTAAGCTACATATCTAACACATTTTTGGTTTTGAACATGAACATATAAATATATATATAAACAAAAATAATGACAACAGAAAGTGTTTTATGTATTTTCATATAATTCAATTAAATTCAATTTCATTTATTTCAGCCTTCATAAGTTTATGTACAAATTTGAGCCATATTTATCATAATAATAATTTAAAACATAGAGAACATAAATAAAACAAAGAAATTAAAATATAGGCTGCATGCATGGTATATTCCCATCTGTCCCCCTGTTTTGTCCCCTCAGGGGGACAGATGGGCCAAAAAAGTTCGATCTGTCCCCCCGCAGCAAAGAGGGGGACAGATCGAACTTTTAATATTTTAATAAGTTCGATCTGTCCCCCTCTTTGCAACGGGGGACAGATCGAACTTTTATTCATTGAAAAAGTTCTATCTGTCCCCCCGTCAATTAGAAGGGGGACAGACAGAACTATTTATTCGTATTATTCCCATTTGTCCCCCTGCTGTGTCCCCCTAGGGGGACAGTTGGGAAAAAAGTTTGATCTGTCCCCTTATTTGTAACGGGGGGACAGATAAAACTTTTTCAATTAAAAAAAGTCCCCTCGTCAATAAGAGGGGGACAGACAGAACTGTTTATTCCTGTCTGCTCCAATTTAAAATAATTATACTTGATGTACACATAAAACTGTATTCACATTCCAGTCTGTTTATGGCAATGGCAAAATTACATATAATGTTAAGCTACCAGTTACCGTCACTACTAGAACTAGTTTGGCTTGCAAATTAATAAATAACCTAAGTAACCAGGCTAATGTCATATTATATTATTGATGATGTTGAAGAAGTATTGATACCTCCAAAATTTGAACCTTTTCTCCTAGCTGATTACAGTCATGATGGTTATAGGATATCAGTGTTTTGTGCTAAAGACATGAAAAACCTCTTTTGTTTACTAGAAGATTTCTGTGAAGTGACGGAACATTTAAGAGCTGCCCTAAACCATTTTTACAGCTATATACAATGCATGCAGACTTCGGCTGTAAGAATATGACTGTCAACATTTTGCCGGTAGCATATGCGTTAATGAATTATAAAGATCAAAAAGGATACGAGATTTTATTTAATATGATAAAGGCACAAATTCCGGAGTGGAAACCAAAGACCTACAAAACAGACTACGAAATTGCGGCAATGAAAGCTATAAAAAAGGTGTTTCCAGAAGTCAAAGTTAAAGGTTGCTTCTTTCACTTCAATAAAGCTGTGTGGAAGAAGGGAGCTGCTCTTGGGCTAACTAAGTCAAAAATATTGAAAAGACAAGTGGCTTTAAGTGCCGTCCTTCCATTGGTTCCTGGAAATAATATTTTAAATGGATGGACGTATATCGCATCAGGAAGTCCAGATGATACCCAGAGTAGGAAATTCCGTGTATATATGCTTAAGCAGTGGATTAAAGTAAACGATGATGATGTTAGGGAAAGTTGGTGTGCTTTTGACGAACGTCATCGGACAACAAACTTCCTAGAAGGCTGGCATCATGGAATAAATAATTCAGTTGGAAAAAAAACCAAACTTATTTATGTTGCTGGTTATTTTAAAAAGAGATGCAGCTTTTTATAGCGTCATCTCACAACAGATTAAAAATCAGTTAACTCCGGCATCGAACTGTCGCACTAATAATAGTATTATGAAAGACGAGTATATACATAATTGTCAAATACAGTTTGTAGGGAAGTTTTGATATGATTAGTTGTTTGTTAATTATTGTAGCTGAAATTTTTGATGATATATAGATATCTTTTACCAACCCTAGTCTTTTTATGTTCTAATAGCAAAATAGTAATACATACCGAGAAACTGTGATTGTTTTAAGCAAATATTTCGTTATTATTTTTTTCGAGTTAATGTTGATGTAAATGTTATTATTGTAAGAGTTATATTTTAAAATTCGGTTGTGTGGTCTTAAATCGGAAGACTGATTATAATTATGTACTGTGGTTCCATGATAAGTAGAATAAGATCTGTAAACAATATTATAATTTATGTGTATATTTAAACTTGTTTTAAAATTAGGTTGTGTGATCTGAAATCGGAAGACTGATTATAATTATGTACCTACTCTGATTTATCAAACTGTGATTCCATGATAAGGAGAATAAGAGCTGTAATCAATATTATAATTCATGTGTATATTTAAACTTGAATAAAGGTGAATATAAATCAAAACCACTCGCCTTTGCTTTTACATATTTTCCCTTGAAGTGTAACATTACCTATAAATTCAAATTACAAACAATAATATAATATGATATTAGCCTGGTTATTTAGGTTATTTATTAATTTGCAAGCCAAATTAGTTCTAGCAGTGACGGTAACTGGTGGCTTAACATTATATGTAATTTTGCCATTGCCATAAATAGACGGGAATGTGAATACAGTTTTATGTGTACATCAAAAATAATTATTTTAAATTGGAGCAGACAGGAATAAACAGTTCTATCTGTCCCCCTCTTATTGACGAGGGGACTTTTTTTAATTGAAAAAGTTTTATCTGTACCCCGTTACAAATAAGGGGACAGATCAAACTTTTTTCCCAACTGTCCCCCTAGGGGGACAGAGCAGGGGGACAAATGGAAATAATACTAATAAATAGTTCTGTATGTCCCCCTTCTAATTGACGGGGGGACAGATATAACTTTTTCAATGAATAAAAGTTCGATCTGCCCCCCTCTTTGCTGCGGGCGGACAGATCGAACTTTTTTGGCCCATCTGTCCCCCTGAGGGTACAAAACAGGGGGACAGATGGGAATATACCGCATGCACCACATCATTACATCACCGGTGCGAATGGTGGAAAGGGATAAGGGATTCTACTTTATAACTTTTTAACACATCTATATTAATATTATAAATGCGAAAATGTCTCTGTCTGTCTGTTTGTTACGTTTTCACGGCTAAATGGCTCAACGGATCTTGATGAAATTTGGTAAGAAGATATATTGCATACGGGGAAAGAACATGGGCTACTTTTTGTCTCAAAAAATAACCTTGAAGTTAGTAAAATAGGGGATGAAAGTTTGTATGGGCAACTCATATTTCCTTAAGTTAGGGATCTGAAAATTCATATTTAGGCTTTTGGTAAGAAATAAAGAAATGTGTATTTCAACGTTTTTGCAAAATAATCCCCGAAGGGGGAAAAATAGAGGATTAAACTTCTGAGATGTTCTTTAGATGCACAGAATGTATGCATAATATATATTGTATTAGTATCATTTACCATTTTAAATAAAAGTTGCCGTACGTAAAGCGCGTACGAAGTCGCGGGTAACGGCTAGTATTTAATAAAAATATATCATTCCAGTGCTTGGCGATAGGCTAAGCGATTAAATAATTGCAATTTAGGATACTTAATCTGAAAAACAAAAACTTAAGCGTTATTATTCACACCGTCTAAACCTACTACGTTGTTATGTAGTACATACCTCGGTATAAATAAATTATTCACCGAAACAAAGACTTTCATGACGTTATTTTGTCCATTGATGAATGTGATTAGTCGACATTCACGTAGGTATAAATATTGAGCGAAATTATTTATGCTGTATTCATATTCGAAAGCGCGTATCTTTGTCTTTTGTGCACGATTTTGGAACACCTTGAATATGAATGCATTATGACGATATGTAAGTTGGACACGTGCACTTATCGGATACCCTATCAATGATGATGAAATAGCAAAATTAAGAAATCCTACATTTCAGTAGATAACTAACTATAATCGCGTGACCCAAGAGCCGGCTCCTATCTGGCCCTGCGTATTTGCATTGCCATTCAACGTGCCAATGCTGTCAGAGTCTTGGGGACGCTGCCCTCTGGCGGTGATCTGGATCAGTTGAGCTATGTATAGATGGTCTTTAACGGTCTTTAGATAGCTTAACTGTTTACTGTATGTAATATCTGTAATTTTCTGTATATTTTCGTAATATTTAATTTAAAAAAAAAAAAAAACGAAAGTAGAAGGAAGTGAAGGAAAGGAGGCCTTTGTCCTGGAGTCACGTCACTACTCTTATTAATAATAATATAAAAGTACGTTAGTGACAAATAGTGACATAGCAAAAAAATTGTGTAGTTTTTTTTTCAGCCTTGCTTTAAATAAAACACAACTGGGCTTGAAGTCTATACTAATATTATAAAAAGAAAAGATTTGTATTTTTGTATGTAATAATAATAATAATAATACCGGACACAGCATCATCTGGCCCCAAAGTAAGCAGAGCTTGTGTTTTTTTTTGTAAATACAATACATATAATACATAGAAACACCCAGACCCGAGACAAATACTTGCTGATCATACAAACATTTGTCCCGCGGCGGGAATCGAACCCGCAACCGTTTGCGTCTTAGCCGGACCTAAGCCCACTGCGCCACAGAGGTTGTATAATGTACCGAATAAACATAAAAAGTACTGGACCGATTTGAAAAATTATTTTACCGTTGGAAAGCTACACTATCCCCGGGTGACATAGGCTACTTTTTATCCCTGGAAAATTGGTTTGTCCCGGAAAAATCTTTAAGGCGGGCGAAACTGCGCGCGTACAGCTAGTATATAATAAAAATAAAGGTAGACGATTGTAGACACGAAAAACCATACCTAACATGCTTTTGTTGAATACCTAACGCAATTGTATTTGAGGGTAGACTGAGTTTCTTATTATACCGTCCGGAACCAAAGTTAACAAAAAGGACAAAAACAGATTTTACAAAAACAGATCATTAAAATATAAATATATATATTTTTAATGTCTAAACTCTCTTGTATTAGTTTTTCGTAGTTAAGGTAGTTATAAGATGGATCATGCAAAAAAGCGCAAGGACCAGGACGAGTTCCTTGCCAATTCGTCTCAGGCTTGGTTAGGAGGAATTATACATTAAGGTTGGGATCTCTTCTGTTCTCTTCTGTTGCAGTAACCTAAAGTAAAGTGCAGTAAAGTAAAAATGTAAGACTTTTCAAAGTGATCCTTGTGGTAGTATTGAATAAAATACATTTTATTTTTGACTTTTTGATATACAGACGAGGCAATGTTAAATGCAATGAGTCTATGCAATGCAGTAAAAACATCAATACCTAGGTAATTCTCGACTGAAGTACAGTATTTTCTGCACCCAGCGAAATATTTTTATGTTATTCTGCGCAGCGCGTTGATGTCTTTTGTATGGATGTTAACTTGAGCGTGGTATACTATTAACTTAAAGTTCTATTAAGTACTTATTTTGCCTGTCAGCTAAGTTGGTAGAAGCTCTTCTGCGCTGTAGGTTAGGGGTTCAATTCGCTCTCAGGACAAATATTTCTCTGATGAACATACTTCGCAGATGTGTTCTGTGTCTGGGTGTTATAAAGTATCATAACTGTGTATTTCTCACCATAATACAAGTACTTGCATTGTTTGGAGCCAGATGGTGTAGTGTGCATTGTCCATCAATATTTATTTACTTATGTACTTTAGGCTAAGTGTGAATAAAAAAAATGTAAAAAAAATATTGGTTAACAATGCACACAACACCATCTAGCCCCAAACTAAGCATAGCTTGTAATATGGCAACTAGATGACTGATATAATACTTATATATTTTCTACATACATACATAAAATACTTTTTAACACCCACAGATACAGAATAAACATCTATGTTCTCACAAATGTGTGCCCAGGAAGGGAATCGAACCCTCAACCTACAGCGCAGAAGGCAAAGCAACTACCAATTGAGCTGACAGGCCAGTCGTCAAATAGCTACGAATGTGTTTACTTTTCGTAGCCACCGCGTAGACTGGACCTATTTGTTTCGTTATTCAATAACACGATCATTAGTTATTTATTATTTAATAACGAATAATAATTACACAAACAGTTATGTTAGGGTAAATAATGTAAGCAGGTTACTTGCGTGTGTCTGAGCTAGCGCAAACCGAGGACGAACGTACTGTATTATTTGATTTGGACATTAATAATGTGCTAACGCCACGGTCTGCAAATATCGGAAAAGTACAGGAGACGCGCCGACGGCATACCTATCTATACATAATGTACCAACCTAAATACATAGGTGGTTATTGTACCATAGGGACTTATTGACGTACGTGACGCTGCGTTGCAGTATAACATTACTTTTGTTCCCGAACTCCTTTGTTCACTATCTTACACGAGGATCGTCGATTTCTGTTTCTGACATTGTATTAAAGACGTTATATTGTTCGCGATCTGAGTTTCTTGGTTAGTACTATCATCTTATCGTGTCTCTATTTCGAACCAGTGCGGTGAAAGGATTAAAGTGCGCCTCAGAGACTCCTTTCGTGCACTTTCGACATATCTTCAAACTCTTAGGCTTTACGAGAAGCCGGTTTCCTCACCAAGTTTTACTTCCTCACATTACTGTTCTGGTATGTGCGAAAAATGTATGTGCGCTATGCACATACATTTTTCGAAAAAACAGGTGCACGACCGGATTCGAGCCCGCGACTTCAGAAACGGAAGGCGGGCCCATTACGACTAGTCCATCAGTGCTTAAGCGCATTTTTGACGTGAGAAAGCCTTATAAATCAATGAACGCCGGCTGCACGCACGAAAAAGCATGACTCATTGTCACGTTCCGCCTGAGCCGAGCGTGCAAGCGAGAGTGCGGAACAAGCGATAGAGAGGCACGATCATCAATGTTTTCTTATGACGTTATCACGTAAAATTATCGTCCGTAAACCGACTTTACAGACAACCATTTTTGTAGAAAATTACCCTAACGTTTCGCACCGCATAAAATCTTCAGATTCATGCTTCGAAGGTATCTACCTTACCCAATTTTACTAAGAAGAAAACTTTCGTTAGATAAAACTAATAAGTATTAAAATAAAAATCTTTAAAAACTATCATAGTTTTAAACCGGGACATTTAAAACGGGACATTTAACATAATAATATGAGTTTATCTGCTTTCCGATAAATTTCGGCGCAGTGGCAAGCGCCATGATTACCAGTCTAGTAAGTAGGTAGGTACTTATTATATTTTATGCCGAAAGCAGATTAGGATTTCAATACGTTTGTGAATACTTACCTAGTAAATAGGAAAGTTACAAAGCGCTTCAATTATAAATATATATTGGTGGACAATGTATAAAACACCATCTAGCCCCAAACTAAGTATAGCTTGTACCTATTATGATGAGATTACTGATAGAATACTTAGATATATTTAAATACATACTTACGATAATTTATAACACCCAGACACAGAATAAACACCCAAGTTCGACACACAAATGTTTATCCTGGGAGGGAATCGAAGCCTTAACCTACAGCGCAGAAGGCAGAGCTACTACCAACTGTGCTGACATGCCAGTCAGCCTTGCTCTTACAGACATGTGTTACCAATGGTAAAGAGTGCAATCGTAATGTTGCAATTTTATGCACCATGCCTATTCTCTATTCCGGCCTTGAGACATGACGACGGTATTAAAGCCACGAGTAGTCTGTGCATAATGCACTTGCACCGCTGCAATACATTGCACCCGAGGAATAGGGATGTGATGTGCAAAAATTACTAAACTGAAAGCCGCACACACTTGCGAATCAAACCGCGCTGTTTCAAACCATCTTATACTGTGGTATGAAATTTTCAACGTTGTTTTTCCGCTAGTACGTTAGAATACATATGGTATTTTTGCACCGTGTTTTCATTTTTTAACCGACTTTAAAAAAGGAGGAGGTTTTCGATTCGTCGGGATCCTTTTTTTTGTCTTTGTTTATGTACGTTCACCGATTGCTCAAAGACGCCTGAACCGATTTGGAAAATTATTTTTTTGTTTGAAAGGGTAGTCAGGTTGTCCCATTCCCAGGTGGTCCATTTAAATTAAATCGAAATCGGTCGAGCTGAAAAATCAACAAAAATCTAAAAATCTTATACATCGATGATATTTTTGTTTACTTCGATACCTCGCTGTCTCATTGGAGCAGTGCGTTTATTTGGCCTAGGTACCCATATTACATATATACAAAATACATCTACTTTCTACTAACAATGTATTCTAAAAAGAAAACCGACTTTAATGAATGAAATCAAATTTCATTTATTGAAGTCGGTTTTCTTTTTAAAACACATTTTTAGTTTTTAAAACGTACATAATTATTTTAGTTTAGTTTTAATGCAGATATATAGAATTGGGGCAGTTTTGTAAATAGTACTTAGTGCTAACCTTAGGTATCTCCACACCTAACTTCAAATTAATTACACAACATAGATTAAAAACCTACGAGCTCTTATTTTGTAGTCGTAATCTGACAATTATTACTAATAGATAAACAACGAGATCACATACTACTAGGATGCTAACGCATGTTCCTCTAACCATAGGCAAAGTACCCAAAAGGCTGGCTAAGTTACCTCGCTGGAAACGGATAACCATACTTATTATTAATTGTATTTGGGTATAGTATATTGCAAGAAGGGAATCCCAGGCAGAGTGACGTCAGTGGACGGGAAACTTCACCCACCTCAACTTGCTGGAATGGATCCATGAACGAAAGTTTTCTATTACAATTAAATGCTCTGTAACTTACTGACGCCACCTAAATCATCTTCAACAGATGAATGAAGGCCAATGATGATTGCGAGAAGCGGAGGCTTGGTTCTATATTTCTTTCAAACATTTCAACATTTTTGGAATCAAAGCGGTGTAACATCCCTTGAAGGGTATCATGACCTACGTATCTACATATCTGAAGGAGAGAACCCGAGAATTATCTTTATGTCACAGTCTAGTTAGAATTTCATATTTACGAGACAAGTTAGTATTACTATTGTGAATAGTTCGTTTCAAGGTATCTGTCGGTTTTATTACCTAGTGGCTTATGTTTTAAGTATATATCTTGTATGAAATTACATAGGCACTAACATGGCTAATTTTCTGATTACATCAGCTTACGTTACGTTACGTTACGTACACACACACACACACACACACATACACGAACACATATACACACTTTACACACTACACACTTGCTACTTCAGATCTAATAAATTTTTGTGAAGGAGTCTACAATCCCTCTAGTATCTAATTTCGGTTCTGTTTTAATATCTTCGGAGGTGCGCGTTAACATTTGCGAAACAGAATTTAACTTCTCTGCGTAATGTTACCGTTCTTTCCATGTTCTTGCATATACCTACCTGTTTAAGCTCTCAAATAAATACATTTTGATTTAGATTTTTGGTTTTTTGAAGTACTTAAGTAGGTACCTAGGTGATTTTTAGTAAGTAGGTAGTATGTAAGTAAATTAATGGTCCAAGTATTCTCACTTGGGTAAGCTTGTTTTTTTACTGGGTAAGTACCATATCCACTTATTGTTTGTGTTTTACAACAAATATAGTAATTATAAGTATTATAGCAACCTACTTCGTTTTGAGAACCTATTCTTTTTTCGTCAAAGACCTTGCGCCGTTGTGCATTCTTAACAATGCATTTTAAAATACCTAAGTATTTGAATTATTTAAACATACTTAATTCTCGAAAATAGCGTGCAATTTTGGACATAATAAGGTTTCTTTAATATGGTTTACATATCGACCATCCTAGACATATTTATTACCTTACATTTAAAGGATACTAGGTGCTGCCAGCGGCTTTGCACGCATGGTACCTACATCAAGAGTAGCCTCTGTCTGCCTTCAAGATACAATCTATCTGCTTACCAAATTTCATACGATAAGATTCGCTTAGCCGTTTAACCTATGCCGCATACCCCAGAAAATACATTTCTGTAGTTAAGGACAAGGACAAATGCTTTGTTTTGACTAGCAATATTGGCAGAAGTTGACTTCAGTAAGCAATTTTCAAAATTTTATGCGACAAACAGGCATAGCAAGTTCTGTAAGACTTCCAAAAACAAGACGAACCTGCTCAAGAAATTGCAGGAAGAACTTGTTAGTGTAAACATGGCGTTAGTCCGACTTATTACCATACCAATACCATTATCTATACCTATTTACATAACTCAAATGGTGTTCAAGAATCTAGAAAAGTATCATGTGTAATTGTTGTTCTCTTGCATTTGTTAGGTACCTAGGTAACTAAGTAGATGGACAACATTTTGCACAACATTACAATAACATTATGTAAATGGCTACCTTAGACTTAGTGTTGCAACTTACCTAGTAAATAACAGAAGCAAAAACTTAAATATTTTAATTATTTTAGGTTAGGTTGGGTTAGTAAGTACATAAAGGCACATAATCATAATTATATGATACCATTATGATACCTGATGCGGCTACGTTTTTGACAGTTATCAAAAAATGAAATTAATCTTGATGTAGGAGGTTTAGCACGAGCATTTTGGTCAATTTATGTTTTACGACGAATTGCTAGGGGCGATCTTGTTATTCATACCGTCGATATCGTCGAGCAAACTTAAATTGTCCGAGGTGCTTATAAATTAGCTGATTTTAAATTACTCTCCTCGGTGGGAAAACTGTAAACAACTAGTCCGCTTGCAGTAGTGGTATTTTTTTATTTTTTGACGTGACAACGTCTAATAAATCGAGGAACGCCGGCTGCACGCACGAAAAAGGATGACTCATTGTCCCGTTACGCACATTGTAACGTTACGATCGGAGCGAGAGTGCATAACAAAACAGATAGATGGGACGCAAGCCGCATCTATCTGTTTTGTTATATTTATGACGTTGTCACGTTAAACTATCGTCCGTAAACCGACTTTACAGACAACCAATTTTTTTTATTATTCTGTATGTTTTAAAATTATTATATTTTAGTACAGCTTCTAACTTGGTTTTCGCTTCATTTCAATATATACGCAGTGTTTCATTTTATTTGGAAGAGCTTGCTATTTGATACTAGTTCTCCAAATTAGAAAATTTTAGATACTTAGATAATTGTTTAAAAAATACATATGTACGTATATAAACACAGTAGGTACTTATGTTAAATTTTGTTTATATTCGCTATTAAGTTGATGTGAGATTCGCTGGATTTTATTATTCGATAACATGGTGAATTTGGTTAAATATGGGGTTAGTATTACTCCGATTTTCGAGTGCTTTGGTGGATGAGAGTGAGTCTGTGTAAAAAATGATTTTGTTTCGTGATTGTTTGTAACCCTACATGCCGCAAGAATAGCGTACAATTCTGGCTGAAAGCAACAATTGTGTAGCTTGAATTTGACAGCCTTGTGTATAGTGCCACCTGGATCAAAACATACAAAGGCGGCCCGACAGATTGATCGTCCTGCTTGCTTCCATCAGTATACAGTAATGTAGTGGCATTGCTTACAGTAGCCTCTTGAAGGGATGAGAATGAAATACGTTTAGCCGGGTAAAGAAGTTCTGACACTGGTGACACAGGTGTCTCAAACTGAATATCATGCGGTTCTAAATCGCAAAATTTTTGGTTTTGCTCTCTCAACAGTATGCACCTTTCTTACTTTTAAATCAAGGGGCGTGAAAAGTGCCAGAGCTATGGCTGCTGTTGTGGATAGTAGTGGTGTACATATTAATGGTGAGAGACGGCTACTGGCTAGGATGACGTCGGCGACGCGACGCGACTGACGCGACCGAGGCCTGGGTAGGACCTTTTATGTCACCACAGTTGTCCTTTTCTCACCCTTTATAAACATATTTAAAGGATTCAGAGAAGCAAAAGGATTAAGAGAGAACAAACGCTCAGTTCACACTAAAACGGAAAAGTATGATTTCTATCTCCCGATCGTTTAAGTTTAGGTAAGGGACTCAGCTGCCCCTGGGTCTGTTCTTGTTGGGTTCTGCAACGGTACACTACCGTCTTGACGTTTGCGCTTTGTTTGGTACTTTAGTCTTCTTATATTTAATTTTAGTTATCATAAAAAAAATGCTGTACATTTCACACAGCATCATCTAGCCCAAAACTAAGCAGAGTTTGTGTTATGGGAAAAACATGACAGATATACTACTAATATTATTTTATATACTAACATAATTATTATACATAGAAAAACACCCAGACTCAAAACAAATATTTGCAGATCAATCCAACCATTTGTCCCGCGGTAGGAATCGAACCCGCAACCTTCTGCATTGCGCCACTGAATTCGTCTTCTTCATTCTGCGAAAGATTCGATTTTTTACTTCGAATAGAAGAGAGCTTCTTCTGTGTCGTTTCATGTTTTTAAAACCTTCCAAAAATTTACAAGTAACGAATACTTAAATCGGAAAGCATTGGACCTATCACTCGTTTATTTTATAAGTCACATTAACTGTAACAATGCGCGTAGGTAATTATTATTCCCGAAATTTGATGTCACATTAGTCATATTAATTGACATAATTAGTCAGACAGACATAATTAGGTAGTAATCACTACTGAGTCTTTTTAACGTAACTAACAAAGTTATGCTTTCATTTGTCAAAATACTGTGGCGCAGTGGGCCTAGACGCAGAAGGTTGCAGGATCGATTCCCGCCGCGAGACAAATGTTTGTAGGATCTGCAAGTAT